>CM052214.1:8395034-9008557 GCA_028454225.1 Lasioglossum leucozonium
GCCAAACTTACCGACAGGTAGACACAAACAGTCGGTAAGTTTGGCTACCAGTTTGAGCGTTTCGCCGCTACGTCAATTGGCGCTGTACGGAGGTCTTTGTTTAGTTCCCAAATCGACCACCGCGGCGCTTTAATCACCATTAACGGCGGTTTTGGTCCATGCTAAAAATGGTGTAGGTTCTGTTCCGCGCTAGAGCGTTGAAATTGAAAAAGGTGGAGACACTGTAATCCCGGGCGTGAGCGTGTGCACTCCCATTTCCTCTCTGCTATAAGCATAAGCGTATATTTGTGTACCTACTTACTGCCTACTACCTAGATAAGTATACTTATACGTGAATGTGCAAGGTGTCCATAGATAACCTTATTTTGCAATTGTGACATGTCGAATACAAACAGCGGATAATAATTCGGTCTTTCACGCATTTATAATTCGGTTCGACGAATCAAGTTACGACCACACAGCGCGTGCGGTGTAAGGTGCGTATAACGTATCGCAAAAGGTAGACGCTCGTGCCTAAGTTTACCAATGTTCTAAACAAGTTCCCGTATTACAGATCAACGTACCGCTTGGAGGTTGTTCGCCCACGAGAAATGCCAATTATCGGTCTCGATCGATGCCACGGCGAGCAACGGAAACTATGCGTCAAATGTCACGGTTAAGGATCACGGTTCCTCCAAAAATGCTCCTCAGTCTCAACGACGTCTCGTTCATGTTTACAATGTAATGAGAGAAAAAGTTGCGAGAACATCAACGAATAACAGAGCAACGGCCAGTAAGGAGAGGAACTATTGTTTTGTACGCCACGCGAGATACAACAACAATCATCCATGGAGAGGCTAAGCCACGAACGCAGGGACCAAGCATGAAAATCAAAACTACCAGCCTGTAAGAACGACCAGAAGATCCGTTCCCAGTGCCTGTTCTAACATATCATTTTTCTAGAAGGAACAAAGAATATATACTGTAACATGATACGTCCCTTCTCGGAAGAAGATGCCTGGTGTTACTGGGTTATATCTGTCGGAGCTCTGTTATCCTTTCTCGGGTTCATCGTTGCATGTATTTGTAGCTGTCGGCGTAGCGAGACAAAGTAATTATACTGTCGATCCTATATCTATATCCGTAAATGCATCTTAGTAAAAATCGCAATTTGCTTTCGAACAGAAACGAATTTCTCGGACTGGCTGGTATGGTAACGCTGAACAGCGCGGAGAACGAGAGCTTTGCTGGAATCCCAAACGACGTCTCTGCTCGCGCATCCGTCCAAGATGCTGCTGACGTTGGAAAAAGGTTTACCTTGTTTTCTTTTCCGGGAGACCGATTTCGTATGCGGCGGAACACCAGTTCTAATCGGTTCCAATTGGTTCCGCAGGACGACTGGCGCGAACAGAAGTCTTCCAGACATACCAAAGGACAGGAGACACGACGACACAACCGAGTCGGTGTCTCAGGATATTTACGAAACGACGGAAACGATCGCCGACAACTCAGAGCTGTACGCCACGGTACAGGGTGCAGGTATCACGAATTTTGGATTTGGGATTTGGGCTCAGGGTGGAGAGATTTTCGTTATTCGTCGGCGCAATGGGTTGCTAGCCGTCCACCTAGCCAAATAGCTCTCTCGACGAAACTGCTTCGCGTTATCTTCGTTCTAATTGCGGTTGTCGTAACGGAGAGATATCAGGCGGAGTGCATGCGATTTTATCGCGTTTTATCATTGCGTTGTTGGATACAGGTCTCGCGGCAGAGGTGTCCGAGCAGGAGATGCAGCAGCAAGTCGATCAGCGAAACTGTTCCATCCGGAAGAACTCTGCTCGTCGGTATTCGAGATTCGCGGTCGTTGCTTCCGACAATGGTACGAACGAAGGTACGGACAAAGGTACGAATAGGCCTGATTCTGGCCGTAGATATCACGGTTCTACTTCTAATTGTAAGCGCGTGTTTTGTCGATTCCAGTCGAGCACCCGTACGCTCAACTTCAAGACGTTCAGAAGATCGAGGCTAATCAAGGCTTGAATAGGTAACGATCGAACGTTCGAAGACGTTGTTCCAAAACACTGTTGTTTACGCATTGTGTCGACGCGTCGCTGAAATGGTTGCGCACGCTGGTTGCAGAGGCAACGTTCGGTCTGCGATCGAGACCAAAAAACCGTCCACGTCCGTGTCCACGTCCACGCCCGCGTCCACGTCCACGAGTCAAGGCGGTGAAACGAATCCGGTTGCTCCGCCGAGAACTCGTCGATCGTCGTCTCACAATTCGCTGCTCTCCGACGACATCGGTTCACGCGGTGGCGAGATTCAAGCGGCGAATGCTATCTCGGGTGGGGTGCAAGCGAACCAAGAGTTACCGTACATGACGCCACCGTTGTCGATGCTGTTGCCGTCGTCGCAGTCCCAATTGCAATCGGTGACGCAATCGGCGACCCTGTCGCAGCCTCAGTCGCAGACACAGTCACAGTCTCAGTCGCAATCCGAAACGCTATCGCAATCGCAATCGGAACCGCAACCGCAGTCGCAGTCGCAGCCGTTGCGATCGTGTCAGCCGCAATCGACCAGCCCGCAGCAACACTTCAGCGGGGATTCCCAAGACTCGAGTAAGTTATCGATCACGTACCGACGAGACGGGTACGACGAAGAAAATTAAGGTTAAGATTAATGAGACGATTAATTAATGTTTGGGTTGCATGGTCTTGTCGCAGAAGGATACACCAGTATAAGCGTGAGGGAACCTCTGGCCAACATAATTGCGCAGACGAAAACGATATGTCGTCAGAGCCAGTCCTCCGGGAGACCGTTGGTGGACTCTCATTACGCGACCGTGTCGGATGACTCTGGTGAGCCCGCGTCCGTTTACATTGATTCCATGTCGCGCTAATCTTTCAAGCGCGTTTCACGCGTTCTCCTCCGTAGACGAAATGTACGCTGCGATCGACGAACAAGACAAAGTGTACACCAGCGGCAGCGAAACGTACGCTCAAATTCAACCGACGACGGAGGCACAGCGACCCACGCAAGCCATCGAGCCGACGTCGTTTCCGCGAGCTCCGTCTCGATCGGACGAAGCGCAACCTGCCGCTCCACAACCTCCGAGCGTGGACAGTTTGCGTCACGTGGCGCACGCACACTCCAGACAGGGTGAGTCCCTCGCGTCGAAACACGCCTAGAACACGATTCTCCACCATACGTTTACGTCCTCTGTAACTATACGCCATCGTTGGAGATACGATAATGACGCGATCTACCGTTGCTCGTAGCTTCCTCCTCGAGCGCAAACAGCTCCATCGCGAATCCTGGTTCACCGAAGCCGGAGAAACGTCAAGCCAACTCTCCTCTACCGCCACCGCCGGAAGGAACGATGGACATGTACGCGTCGATCGACAAGAGAACTAGCAAAACCGAGGAGCGATCGAAGTCGACTCTGTCCAACGGGAAGTCCTTGGAGGACATGTACGCGAAAGTTATGAAGAAGAAGAAGGAAGCGGAGGAGCAAAGCGACGCGCATTCCAGTTTGTACGGCGGCAGCCTGCATCACGAGGTCGCAGCTGTATCGGCGGGGAACGCGGCCGAGTCGGCTGTCAGAAAAACGAGTCTGGTCGAGCCGAACCGAACTTCTTGGTCTAGCCACGATTCGACCGAGACGCAGAGGAAGGAGCTCGATTCGATCGGCTGCTCCTTCTCGTCGGTGAACCCGGACGCGTCCAAATTGCTGCAAGTCGGCGGTGTCGTTGGCGAGATCGCGATCGCGATCGACTCGTATTCGTCGAAAGATCCACGATGCAGCCACGATCATGGTCACGGTCACGACTACGGCTACGAAGCGGTCGCTTCCGACCCGTTGAAGAAGCGCGCGACTCGCGATCTAAACTACGAGCCCCTTCGTACGCAACCAAATTCGTCCGTGGACACCGTTGCCGCTTCCGCCTCCGGTGGTGGTATAGCCGCTACAGCCGTCACTGCCGCTACCGTCGTCGCAACGTCGACCGCCGGTTACTCGTCGTCCGTTCGAAACGCGACGGATCTGGCGGCGAGTTACAACGCGTTGACCTTGAAGCACCGGCAGGCCAGCAACGCCAGCAGCGAGGATCCCGGCTACGAGAAGGTCAGGCTACGCAGAAGAATCGACGCGGATCACGACACCGATTCCGAGCCGAATTACGAGAGCATGCCGCACGATTCCGGCGAGCCGAACTACGCGTCCGTCTGTCGTCCCGGTGACAGCGACACCGATCCCAACTACGAGTCGGTGAACCACGGCGATCCGAATTACGAGAGCGTCAAATACATGAGCGTTAATCGCTCCGTCGCCGACGACCCGCCCTACGAACAAGTCCACGGCTTCAAAGCCGACCCGAATCCGGACGGATACGAACAGGTCAAGAAACATCGTGGCTTCTACAGCGCCGATTACGAGAGGATCCAACCGAATCGTTCCACGGAACCGATCGGAAACGGAGACACCGACGACGAACAATACGTCCAAGTCTAATCTCAGTCTTGACCCCCCCCCCCCCCCCCGAACTCTTCATTCGCGTTTCATGTACCGTTTTCATTTTATCTCTACCTTTCAACCGACTGACTCCCCCGACTGACGAAAACATCAGCTTAGGATAATCATACTTAAACGATACGTATACTTACGATTCCATCGATCTTCCTGTACCGTGCATCCTGCTCGCCGCATACTCGAAACGCGTTTCTGTATTACACTGCAATATTATGTGTACGTACGTGTACATTCGCTCGCAAAACGACGCAAAGCAAGAATCGGCCGAGACACGCGCACCGATAAGACCTTATTTATTCGATTCAAGGTGGTAGTCGCTCTGTTCGTTGGTTTACTTTACCATCGTCTTCCTTCGTTTATTTTTTGTTTACCTTTCTCTTCTATATAGGTGCTCCAACCTTGCTTCCCTCATTTTCTTTGTCGGCTTTCTTTCTCACACATTCGCGAGCAGAGCCGCTCGAGTTTCGTATGTATATACTATTATAACTATATCATATGTATACTGTAACGTGTACGTATGCGTATCCGTTGGATTTTTTTTTGTACAGTTACCCGATGATCGACCGAACAAACGAAGATCGATCGCAAAGGGGTACTCGCGCGATGCGGCGACAACGATGCGACGCGTATTCGATCGTATAAAGGTGAAACCTTTATACTTGTATATGTATGTCTGTCGTCCGTATACCCGCCCCTCGTGGACGTAATATTTTTCACGTATAGGATCGACATGGAAGGACGCGAAGAGAATTCTACAACGAAACGTGCTTACTAACCGCAACGATTTGTATTCTTTTATATCCCATTGTAAAATAAAACGTTTTGTATACACAGTAAAGAATATCGTTTGGAAAAAGCATCACCGAGTTTTCAAACACTCGTCGAGGAAAAATCCGTGTTGTTCGTGAATCACACGAACGGCCTTTCTCTCCCTGAGCATGTCCTAGCTTCGATTTCGTTCGACTGAAGCGGGGCACAAAGTTCGCGATACCTTCCCCGTGCGTAAGTATGTATTTATGTGTTTCACGCATTCTCTCATTCTCTCTTATCTTTCTCTCTCTCTCTCTCTCTCTCTCTCTCTCTCGTGTCGATTGTGTACAACTCCATTGTCGCGATTCGATCGGTTCACCCGAAAATATGAAAATATCGTGTCGTTGTGGTCGTAGACACGGTGGTTCTGTTCTGGTCGTGGTCGTTGTCGTGGAATACTGGTTGAACATTGAAAATGACAAATGGAGTGTGTCCGTGTCCCATCGCAAATATTGGGTTGGAACGAAAGTTCGTAGCTTCGAGATTAAAATTCAAATCTAAAATTAAGATATTTATTCATAGACTTGTTCAACACCATATTCTCTGTTCTATTACTTTTTGCTATTTTTGAGGTAACGTATCGTGCCATTGAATGAACATGCGAATAGAAACTTTAATTTTATCTTTGATTTTTAATTTAAAAATCCTAGGAACTCTCGTTCCAACACAATAGAATTTCCTCTGTTTCTCTCTCTCCACTTGGATCTCGTCCCGTTAGAATTTTTACGAATGAAATGCGATTGCATCGCGCTTTGTTTTTCTTATAGAAACTTGAGCTGTTGTATATCTCGCGCGCGTAACTATGCCCAAGCAATCTGCTCTTGATCTGGTAGGAATTTTGCAGCAACTTTGGCGCCAAATACGGACCCGTCAGAGCAGATCCTGCACTCGGTACAGAGGGCAGGTCGATCGTACTAAGAGCGAACCTAACCTCGCTTTCAGAGTAAATATCGGGCAATATCGTAATTGCCATTATTCTAAGGTGTGTAAATACTTCAATTATTGAAAATGCATTAGACTTAAAATTACATAATCGAGAAATTTAAATAAAATTCGAGTTTTCCTCCACCAGCGAGGTTTGAACACGATCAGATCCGCTCTTAGCGCGACCGACCTGCCCTCTATAACGAGTGCAGGATCTGCTCTCCATTTGGCAACCGTTTAGCACCAAACTTTGCTGGCAAATGCTGCGCATTAGGGTCGACATTCGGCGACGGGTTTTCGTTCGCAAATTCGGACGAAACAGTGAGCAAATCCTGTTCGAAATACGTTTTGGCACCGATCAGATTTCGCTGACCGGTTAATTGTAAGACTGCGACGATCGATCAACGAACGACCAAGTCAGAATTGAGATTCGCCGACGGATCTACTCGTGGTGTCACCGGCACGCGTAGAGTCCATTTTCCGGTCGGAGCCACGATCACGATCCGCCGGGGCTACACAAATACAAAGCTACAACGGCGCTTCATTGCGCGATGATACACGACACGACCAGACACGCGACGATAACGGCACGCAAAAGTTCTGCAACGCGCGGAAGAGTTCGACATTTTCGGATCGCCGCCAAGCGCGTCGCTGGAACAAGCGTGAAAACGTTCGTTCGAAATCGGATCGAAGCGAAGAGCAGCGTAGCGGCCGCCAGGAGATTTTACGTGAGCAAATATCGGTCGCGCATCAGCGAATCGACTAGCTCGGTACGACGTAAAAATATATTTTGCGTTCTTTTCGAGGAACATCGTGTTCGCGGGACGTCCGTGACTAAATCGAGTTCGCGACGCTCACCGGGTTCGTTGTATCGACCGAGATCGTCGTCGATGAGAACAGCGCCGTCCGTTTCGCACGGAGATCGACGCGGCTCGCGTCTCTTTTTTGTCCAACGGACGGTGCTCGAAAGAAAGCACAATTCCTGGCATTTCCGGCCGCGACAGGCCCGACGGTGTCACGCGGCGTCGTCGTTTCGGTCTCGCCCCTCCTCGACGCACGCTCGCTCGGATTCGGAATCGGTCGCGGACCCGGATCCCGATCTAGATCCGGACTCGGATTCGAAATCGGAGTCCGATCCCGATCCCGACCCCAGCGCGGCTTCGAGCTCGCACTCGCACTCGCACTCGCACTCGTAACCGTCCTCGCTCGTCGGACTCGCCGACGCGTCCAACCGACAACTCGAGTCTTGAAAATCGCTCTTCCGTTCCTGTTGGTCTTGACGTCGATGACGATGACAGTGGCCGCGGCGATGATGACGATGACGACGACGACGACGTATGTCGGCATGTTGATCATAATCCTGATGGTCATGACTATGATTATGGTTATGACTATGGCTATGGCTATGGCTATGGCTATGGCTATGACCATGGCTATGGCCATGGCTGTGATTATGACTATGACTATGGCTATGGTTGTGATTATGGGCGTGATTATTGTTGTGGCGAGGTGGCTGATGCTGGCGATGATGCCGATGAGCATGGCGATGCTGGTTATGATGATGACGACGCAGAAGACTCTCGCGATGGTAACATCCGTGGTCGGTGTCTACGCGTTCACGCAGCTCGTCGAGATGAACCGTTCGAGCCCGCCTCTTTAGCTTTCGGTGATAAAAGAGACATACGATCAGCGCGACCAGTACCACGCCTGCAGCGTATCCCGCGACAACGCCGTAACTATCCGTCCGTGCGACTTCCATGTCACCTGAAACGCAATCGGTCTCTGTCAAACGCGTTCCCCGATCTACCCTTTCAGTCCCGATCCCGATCCCGATCCCGATCCTATCCCACTCTCTCGACCATTATTCCCAGGATTCCCGCTTTCCTCTTTCGTGCCCTCTTTTCTGTCCTCGAATCGAAATATCTATGTATATATCTATATACATATATACGTTCGCTTCGACGCCGTTCCGTTAAAATATCTTACACCGTTTTAACAAAAAAATAAAAAAAACGTTCTCGAGAGAACGACTCTACCGTAATGATCGTCGACCCTCGATACTCGAGAAGATAGAAATGAAAATTGGATATTGTCGTTATGCAAAGGGGGGCGAGGCACAGTAGAATATAGCTAGGACAAAGTTTGTAAGACAGTTTTGGGGGTGGGGGGTGTGGTATGGAGAGACTGAACGAGCGGTCGATACAGAAGAAGAGAAACGTATAGATACATACAGGGTGTGAGAAAAAGAGAGAGAGAGAGAAAGATAGAGGCAGAGAGAAAAGAGAGAAAGAGAGAGAGAGAGAAAAAGAGCGCAAAAAATGGGTCGTAGTGGGAGAGAATGTTTACATGCCATACCTTCGAGTTGTATATACTTGTAGGTATACATATACAGTAGATAGAAGGTACAGTAATTCATCCATAATTGTCTAAAGTATCTAAACCATAATTGTCTAGTCGCTTACCCATTCTACCGAGGGGCATACCTCGTGAGGGGCCGCGAAACGAGGGGTATATCGGTGTGAGACCAGAAGACAACTACTAATCCAATGACAAAACTTTTTTATTTTTTATTATTTTTTTATGGAACTTTCACCAATATATTTGTGGCATTTTTCTAATGAAAATTATACCAAATATGATATAATTCCGATTTGACCAATATATTTGTGGCATTTTTCTGATTAAAATGATACATATACAGATTATAATACAAGTCGGTTCGCCCCTGCAAGACACATTCTCTTGACCGGGACAATTCGTGAATCTTAAACTGAAATCGTAAATATCATCGGAATTATATCATATTTGGTATAATTTTCATTAGAAAATATATTGGTGAAAGTTCCATAAAAAAATAATAAAAAAATAAAGAAGTTTTGTCATTGGATTAGCAGCGATTCACACCGATACACCCGACCCGGTATCGGATTTCACTGCTCGACGGCCGAGGCCTCTCGAGCTTCGGTGTCCTGTTCTACGTTCGACAAAGAATAGTATCCCTTCGCGATAATTGTCTTTGGCCAGACCCGTGGTATAGACAACTATCGATGAATTACCGTCTCGGGATTGCATCCATGATTGGATCCATGCACGTATTTACGAAAATGGAAGTTTACATTGATAAAAATGAGAAAAGTTGTAGGAACTTTCGATGCCGATGTCCGATGCCGATGCCGATGCCGACGTCGATGGACGATGGTGAGATGCCGGTGCCGGTGTCGACGTTCGATGCCGATGCTGATGCTGATTCGATTTACGACTGCGATATCGAAATGCGTGGCCGACAGTCGCAGCTCTGGGTTAGGCCGTTACCGGATCGATTTAGGCGTGATTCAACAACGGGTTTTCGCCGGTGAATGGATATTAGTCGCGGCGGTGAATCGAAAACGGATCATCGATTCGGGTGGACATGGCTCGTCGGAACTTATGTACGATACGTGTGCAATACTGTGAGTGAACTCACGTGATAGGGGAGATCATAGCATGCCGGATCGTCGGAAGCTTCGTGAAGGGCTCAGATGGCCACGAACGCAAAGCACAGAGAGAGAAGAAGCATGGCAGAGGCTCCAGCCGGTGCTGGGGACAACGGGGCTGATGCTGCACCTGCGACACCACACACCGTCGTTCATCCATTCGATCCTTTCATTCTTTCATCGTCTATGAAACGTCTACATGTGGCTACTTACCTAAGAGACAATAATTTCATTACAATTCTGTAAACTGTTATACCTTCGAGAGAGAGAGAGAGAGAAAGAGTTCTATGTATTTTCGTTTACGACTTGCGACTTCGTTTGTTTATTTATTTATTTCAATGTTGGTTCGAGGTCTCGTCAAGACCCGTCGAAATTGTTAATCGTTGGTCGCGCGAGTCGCGTGGATATACGATTCCTCCGTGCGTCGTGCAAATGAAAAATCCGCGCGTCCGCTTCCGGTTCCTTCCGTTACGCTCGACTCCCTTTTCTATCGTATTCTATTTACGTGTCGCGTCCTTCCGCTATTTTTCTCACTATCACCGATAGGATCGCCTCATTCGCCTATACGCGTACGTACACATGCATATACATACGTAAGGGATCGGTAGTCGAGGTATCAACGTACGAAAAAAAGAATACGTTTGGAGAACTTTAGAACATGGCATCTATTCAACTATCCAAAGACATTACATATTCGTTAGATCCGAGTTGTATAGACTATGTACACGCGCGCGTATCCTATATCCTAGCGTAGATAAATAAAATATTTAATACAATAATAACAGAGGAATGGGCCTGGAGGTGGTCCTGGAGATGGAAAAAGTGAAGGAGAAGTAGAAGAAGAAGAAGAAGAAGTGATAGTAGTAGAAGAAGAAGAAGAAGGTACAGTAGTAGTAGTAGGAGTAGTAATAATATTAGTAAGAGTAATAGCAACAGCAGTAGCAATAGTAACAGTAATAGTACTAGTAGCAGTGATAGTAATAATAGTATTGGTAGCGGTAGCAACAGTAGTAGTAGTAGTATTTAGAAGGAGTGGAGGGAGAAAAAGGAGGAGACGGAGAAGAAGAAGAAGAAAGCGACGATGACGACGACGACCATCACCACCACGAAAAACAAGTAGTATAGGGAGGAGAACAAGTAGAATAAAAGAAAGAACCGCACGACCTACGAACAGGCGTGTCCGGTGTGTCTAACGTTTACGAAACTTACAGTTTTCTTCGTCGGAAGTGTCGGTCGGGCCACAATTGTATATGTCGTTGCATCGAAGCGATTCCGCGATACAGTATTTACTTTTGCTGCACAAGAATTGATTCTGGCAGTCGGTGGCCGTGCTCACTTCGGTCCACGTTGCTCTAAATCCCTGCTGTCCTACGGCTTTGTCGGCCAGTATGAAGCTGAAATAAAGCCGAGAAAGAAACACGAAACTGTTGTCAGTCTACCGTGCGACGAAATGGCGTGGTGGAGCACGATGAGGGAAGAGAGGTAGACTTTACAACGACGGAGGGGCAAGCAAACGAGTAACCAACCTAAGACGCATGTTGTTGTCCTCCGACAGGTAGGTCCAGTTGACGGTGGGCGCCTTAACGCCGCAAAGCTCTTTGGGCGTGGTCGCCGCGTTATACCATATGCGCAGAACCGCGGCAGGACAGCCTCGAACTACGGAAACACGATGCGGTCAGAGTGATGCTTCAACGATCAACAGTCGATCGCAGCGAGGTCCTACCTGGTTGATCGCCCTCCACGGAGAACAATTCAAAGTACAAGAGCACTCGGTGATTCTGACCAACTCTGATGAACCAGTTGCAAGTTTTGCTGGCGTTATTTTTCGCTGGGCCCTCGTACTTGTTCGGAAAGTTTGGGCTGGCGATGATCCCGTAGTTCAAACTGCTTATATTCGATCCGCAGTCTGCGCAACAAAAACGAAACGATGAAGAGTTTCGGACACGATCCGTTAACCTTCGACTAGCTGCGACAGGCTACCTCCAAATATCGGTTTGGCCACTTCGAAGGTGTATCGAGCTTTGAACCCGCTGTAAACCAGCTCCGAGTCCGAGTGCAGGATCACCCTCAAGCCGAGAGCGCCGAGATTCGACTCGACCGGACCCGGTGCCGTGCTGCCGCAGTATCTACCGATCAGCTTCTCCGTGTTGTCCCGGTACATGTTGTATATCTCTAACCAGTCTTCCTGGCAAGCTTCGAACCTGCCAAGCGGAAATCCAACGATTAGCATCGGCACTATCGACGGCGTCCTAAGCGGAACGATTTAATGAATCGTTGGCTCACCCGTAATGCCCGTCCGTCACGTTCGTGTTTTTCGTTCGCACCTTGAAATAATCGAATATCAAGGTGACCTGCTCGTTCGGCGTCGCCAAGAAAAAATACGTGCAATTCGTGTCGCTCGGATAGTTGCTGGGATGTCGCGGCGAATTGAAATCACCTTTCTTTCGTGACGAGCTGCGATACGTGAAGGTGCAGCTGCCGTCGGGCGCCGCTGTGCCCGGTATCTTGTATTCCGTCTCGAAAGTGTACCTGCGAAGCGTCGATCGATTAGCTTTTCAATTCTCCCTTTGGAGATTCTTATCTTTATCCTCTGGAGCAGGTTACTTTGCTTTGAATCCGTTGCCCTGCGTCTCGCCGCTGCTGAACACCATAACCAGTCGTGGACCGTCGCTGACCATTACGGTCGTATTGCTAACGAAGCCGCACAGTTCGTGATCGAATTTATCGTAAGAGTCCGTGGCCTCCTGTCCCTTCAAGTACAGCTTCAGATATCCGTCGGTGCACGACGAACTGCAACAGACGATTCGATCCGATTTAAAATTAATATATTTACTGTATGTACACAGGGTGTTCCGCTACAAGTGGACGTAAAATTGTGCTTCCCTATTTTTCAGTTCTGTAATGATATTTGGTCCCCTCAGAGTTTCAAATCCAGTTACCATTTCACCCCCTCTTCCACTATCACTATCGCCTAATTTCAGCGGGACCTACTTTTTATTACGGTGGGTTCCGAACCCTATTTTGCCAACAACGCGTGAAAAGCATCCCCAGAGGGTCACTTCCTGGCTTTTACCGGGCGCTATTTTTTAGTTATTAACAATTAGAAATCCGGAATGTTGTCCAACGGTTGGTTTGTGAATCATTGGGTCATTTTCGACTCGCTGGAGCCTCAAACGACAACCATGTCACGTGATACATGTGATCGTCGCTTTAGGTGGATTTTTAATCGTTTACAACTAAAAAATAAAGCCGAAATCGTAATTCTTTTATTCTTCATTTGCGTGTTATATTGCCACGGAGAGCCACCCCTTAAATTTTCTCCTACCTGTAGTTGAAGACCCTGTATATGTACGGTTTCACTTACTCTCCGGTTGTCATGTTTTTCGGTATCTGGAACACTACGAATTGTAGTCGAACGCGTTCCAGATGCTGCGCGTCTTGCATTCCATAAACAAAATACCGGCACACGACTTTCGGTATGTACGGGAATGGATAGTTTGGACTGACCACGATTCCGTCAGACTCCTTCTTGCTCAAGATCTTCTGATCGCATTCCGACCCTCTGATGTGCTCACCGGTGGATATGAAGTCTGAATAGACGAAAAAGACCGTGTAAATACGTTTATCGTATACCCAGTAAGCAAAATGCTCTGATTCTGCTCTGATTTGGACAGCAGTTCTGCAGGCACAACTTGAGGGCAGAAAGAGGGCAGAATGAAGGCACGCCGTGGCTCGCATTGGTGCGAGTACTCGATTCGGCTCGCATATGCGAGCTTGTCTGCAGGCCTAGTCGACATCCGCCACATTATTGCGGTCAACCTGTCTTCTGTTACGACAACCACCACATTAGTGCAACCGACCTGCCCTCTATAACGACGCCACGGCGTGCTTTCATTCTGCCCTCATTCTGCCCTCAAGTTGTGCCAGCACAATCCTTCTACTTCCGAATAAGCTTATATTTATGCTGGTAGGGTCTGCTGTCCAATTCAGGGCAGATTCTGATACCATAATGCCCGCATTCTGCTCGCATCGTATGATCGACATGGGCTCGAGGCAACTTCCAGTGGACCCACCTAATTTGACGAAGCTTTCGGAGAACTCGAAAATCCCCTTGAAGCCTCGATTCTGCGTGTTCGCGGTACGTTGCAGCGTGACGAACAACACGAACAAACTGGACTCGGACGAATACAGGACCAAATTTCTCTGTTGGCCGCAATACGTTCCGATCACGGCAGACGAGTCGTCCAAGCCGTCGTACACTTTAACGTAGTCCAAGGGACAGCTACGAACGTGGGGGATAGCAGAGGTAAAAGATATAACAGAGAGATAGTGAGACAGATACTGTGGTGAGGTGACAAGAAGATCCCCGGGGGCAGTGTCGCCAGATCAAGACTCGTGTTCCTACAGCACGCTTCTGCCCGGTCACGTGACACGTTACGACTGTATAGTGTATAGGTATCGGCAGAGAGGGGGTAATTTTTTCCCCTCGATTCGCGCTCTCTCCCCTGGCAACACTACTGCCGGAGACCTTGTTAGAGATCCCCATTTCACGTGTATATAAATACACGTGGTACGTGAACCGTGTATCTGCGAATACGGATCCGTGAATACTAATCCGTGTACATGGATCTGCGAATACGGATTCGTATATATTTGTGTATTTATTTTACATGCGTATTTTTAGATTATTATTGTCTTACTTCTAACATCAACAGTCGAAAAGAATTCAATCGAAGAACAATAAAGCATCCATTGTCGGACTCGAATATGCCGAATTCGTGGATTATTCGGAGGAGTATTCGCGGATTCTTAAATTCGTACTACACGGTTCACGTGTATTTTAGTACACGTTAAAACCCGCGATCTCCACTTCTCGTTCACCTCGCCGCAATACGTACTGCGGTCCTCCGAAGTACAAATCGAAATCCCGAAACTCGAGACGGACTCGCTGGCTCTCATTTCCGATGAACCTGTAAGTGCACACGAGGTTCTTCGGGTAGGAGCCTGGATACGTCGGCGACAGTATGTTACCGGTCCGCTTAATCGTCGAGTTGACCGTGAACGTGCACGGCTTGCTCGGGGCTGGTGTCCCGACCTCGTATTCGGCTAAATAAATCAAAGGATTTTCCATTAAATTCCATTCTCTTTCTTTCTGTTCTCCGACAGCGAGGATACGCCAAGGTACGACTAAAACCTACAGGCATTGATGAACTTGTAGATGCCGCCGAAGAGATTGGGCAGCGTGACGTTCTTGTCGGTGTAGTAGCTGAGGGCGATTCCTTGGTAAAGGGAGATGCGCCTTCGGGGCGGGATCGGGCCGCAGTAGCGTCCTCCGAATGGTGTTTCGATCAGCTTGGTCGTGTTCTCCGAGCGTATTTCCGTGTACAGGTCTACGTACTCGTGCATGCATCTGAAAAACATACATTGTTTTTAATATGATAAATAAGATATTGTTATTGTACGGGGTGTCGCACTACCGATTTAAAAAAAATTTAGGTAAAAAAGGTAAAAAAATTTTTTTAATCCTTTAACGATTAAAACGATTGTTGGATTACAAAAAAAACACAATTGCCAAAAATTTTTATCCAATAACAAAACTTTTTTATTTTTAATTATTTTTTTATGAAACTTTCGCCAACTTATTTCTGGCATTTTTCTAATTAAAATGATATTAAACGCGATATAGTTTCAACTGTATTTAGTGGTTAAACTAATTTTTTAAAGAATATTTCGTCCGACACAACTGGCAAGCAGAGTATTATTTACAAAAATAATTGACTATAAGTTTCAGCGTCTGTCGTGATAATAGGTGGGGAATACGCCGGTAAGGAATTTTTTTAAACGTTATAACTAGTCAGCGGATCTTTATACAAAATATTCTAGCTAAATTGCAACAAACTGGAATGGAATAAAAATTGATTTTCTTTCTTAATATGTTTAATATATTGAAAATAATATAACAGTATTTTTTAATTCTTCCTATGAATTGACTATTTCAAATTAGATGTATTCATTTTTGTCATAAATGCATAAAATCCGCTGTCTAGTTATAACAAACGCAACAATAACTCAACACGGCGGAGGTTGTGAACGTTTTGGTTCGTTGCAGTTCTGTAAAAAATGTTGTGAACGACTGGGCATCTCAAGTTCGGAGAAAAGTCTGAGCGTGGAGTATGAATTAGACACCTCGGACAAGTATGCGCAGACCTTAATTTGGTACGCGAGGGAATACTTACGCTGGCAGTTCTCCGACAGCGGCTCCACTGGAGGCGGCGATCCAACATCGGCGGCGAGGCGCGTCAAGGTCAGCGTAGACAATTAGAACGGAATTAGAACGGCGAAACGAGAAAAATCAGGAAACGAACATAATCGATCTGGATACTCACGCGGGCGGTGCCCCTCGAAGTCCGAACGAGGTGAACACCAATTCCACTCGCTGTCGAGGTCCGCCGAAGAACGTGTAGACGCACTGCCGCGACTCCTCCTCCGGGTTGAGAAGGAGCGGCGCGTGAAATGTCCCATTCAGCGGTCCATCCGGCGTGCTTATGAACTTTTGATCGCACTCTGCGGAAACGTTAAGCGGTAAAGGATCGCGTCGCCGATGGAAAACTAACGATAATCCCAAGGCGAAGTTCACACCGACCTGTACTACTGCGAGGATAGAGCAGCAGCAACGGGACAAACACAGCCCAGACGACGAAACTAATCCCAGAGGCGTGCCACTGTACCGAAGCCATACTGTATCCTAACACATGGACGCGCGTTTTTCAGTTATTAGCGCGAATAATATGCTACGAGGAGCTAACACTAAACATACCTACAAGCGATTGAAATGTTTCAGCTTGCCAAAATGACAAGACTCTATCTATTTAGATTTTGTGCGATTGTTATCCCAATGTGCTTGGATAAAAAAATTTATCAATTTCCATGTAAGCAACTTTATAATTTCAAGAATTGCAAAATGAGAAAAGGCTCTATTTTAGTTTTTGTGCGATTGTTATCCCAATATGTGATAGATAAAAAAATTTATCAATTTCCATGTAAGCAACTTTATAATTTCAAGAATTGCAAAATAAGAAAATAACACCAATATGTTAATAATGGATAAAAAATTTCGCAATTTCCACGTAAGCAACCAAACAGTTTCAACAATTGCGAAATGAAAAAGACAAAACCGACGATTTCACCAGCAGTGGTAGGTTCAGTGTTAAGTCGGGTTCCATCACTTTACCATATCGTTAATCCCCGATCCACGCGCAGTAAGAGTACAAGAAATCAATGCGGGTCTTAGAGGTCATCTGCAATCAGAGGCGTCACATTAGAAATTTCGGTTCGCCATATTCCAAGCCCTCGGCGTCGGGCAAGCTGGATCCTCGAACGGACGATCGAGGGCTTCGCACTTGTGCCCTTTTGCCCTTGTGACCTTTCGACCCGCCAACGTCAACGTGAACGTCGGAACAGCGTTTCGATGATTGGAAACTGCGTAAACACTTTTCCCAAAGAATACGTAAAAGTGCACGGAGAACGGTCGAAAGGAGACTAGAAAAAGAGCAGTTCTGTCTTGAAAATCGTTTGTCCGCGTGTTGTCGGCGGCAGTTTGCCACGCCCTCGACCCTCCATGCGATCTTTCTGCGGCGACAGAGTCACCTCGGATCCAGCAACGTCGTTTCGATCGTTATCGGGTGCACCGATAATTTCGGCAACGACGTTAATTACCGACGCGTTGGCGCCCCGCGGGGGGGTAGCAACTAACAAGTTTGAAAACGGACTCGTTCGCCTCGTTCGAACGGGAACGAACCGATGGTCGATGCGCAGCGCCGCTCCCGCACAAACTGTTCCCGCACCAACAAACGCGGCCAGCTAAGAGACTAACCTCCCTTCCATTTGGGGTGCACGTTCGATCTTGATTCGAATACCGAGTCTCTCTCCTTCTTCTCGTCCTTTTCTCTTACTTCCTCGGGAACGGCAACCGTGAAGGGACGACCTTTCCTCCTCTTCCGTTGCCGCGGTCACAATGTACGCTCTCCTCGCGTGTCGATTAGCAAGTTTCGCGCACCCCGAATGAATTTAATCGGACGTTCTGCGGTGGAACGCCGCCACCACCGACCGACCGACCGTTCGGTGTCGCACGAAATTCGCGGATCTCTCTACCACTCCCACTCCCACTCCTTCTGAAAACACGGGAGAGAAAACGATGTTGGCACCGCGCGACTAGGTCACCACCCTTCCGCGTTGCGTTCTGCGGACCTAGCTACCACCTACCACCCAGCTGCGACTCGTCTCGTCCCATTCCGGCCTCATCCCATCCCGTCCCATCCCCCATCGTATCGTAGACATTCTCTTCTCGCGACGGACTTATTTATATATGTATATGATCAGTGGCGGAACAACAAATTCTCGCTCCCCTTCTTCCGGGGATAATTTTCAGCACCCTTTCTTCTTTCGATATTAATCGAGGTTTTTTAGTGTTTTATAGCTAGCTTGTAAGATTTCGATAAACGCGAAAAGTATGTTTTTTTGTCATTGGAATTTTAATTTCATTTAAATTAGGGATAATTTTAGTAGCGAAAAATTTTGATTTGATTGAGGTTTTTTAATACTTTTTAGGAAGGAGAATTGTAAAAATTCAAAAAGTATGTTTTCCTGTCAGTATACTTTGAATTTAATTCAAATCAGGGATAAATTAAGTAGAATTAATATTTTAATACTTTTTAGGAAGGAGGATTGTAAACATTCAATAAACCCAAAAAGTATGTTTTTTTGTCAGTATACTTTGAATTTAATTTAAATTAGGGATAATTTAAATAGGATTATTAAAAAACTGCAAAAAATTTTGATTTGATTGAGATTTTTTAATGCTTTTCAGGAAGGAGGATTGTAAAAATTCAGTAAACGTGTCTTTCTTTTTCAGCATACTTTTAATTTTATTTAAATCCGAAATAATTTTAGTAAAATTACAGAATAAGTGCAAAAATTTTGGACCCTCCCCGATTACAGATCTTACGGTATTGTAGTTCCGCCACTGTGTGTATGTATACAGGGGCACACGCGAATAGAACTCGCGTCATGCACGTGTACCACGCGGAAACCGCGCGTCGAGAAATCAATGTCTCGTAGTCGATTGAAGCTCGCGTTCGATCGGTCAAAGTGGTTCTAGAAATCTGTGGAGTCGCAGCGGGTCGATATGCCACGGGTTTTCTGGAAACGACGCGATCATCGAACTTCTAATTTTACAAAGAAACGTGACCGTTTAACTTTTAATTACTCGCATATTTACAATCACACAACTTTAAGTGGTTCAAGCATTAATACTAAACCTAAGAAAGCGATTAAACTGCTTTAGATTTTGTGCAATTTTTATTCCAATGTGTGCTCGGATAAAAAAATTTATCGAGTCAATTTCGATAATTGTAAAAAATGAAAAATATAAAATATCTTGCATCGAAGTAGCTATTTTATGGAAAAATAAATTTATTTGCAGTCGTATGGAGGTCCAGTTATGTAGAAAGTGCGAGAAACTGAAAGTCAATTGGAAAAAACGGGTACGCAAAAATTTTTTCTTTTTCGATTATTCTTAAAAAAGCGTCAACTATTAATATCGAATCATACGACTTTAATTTTTTTTTAAGAAGTTAGAACAATTGGTTTGTTACGTAACGTGGAAAGAATTTTTGAGAAAAATTGCAATTGCTCGGTATTGCAGCGAAAATATCAAAAATTGTTTCGTAGATCTGTATCGATTAAACATATTCTGAAAATTTCATGAAAATCGGTGAACGTTGCAACGAGCTACAAACGTTTGAAGATGGTAAAAATTGCAGTTTTCAGCCTCTAAATGCAATGAATCTATTCTTACGTCTTTCAATGCCTGTCGTTTTTCCCCGCATCAACCGATTTCGATGAAACTTTCACAATGCATATAATTGACACAGATCTACAAAAGGTATTTTTAAACTTTTCAATACAGACTCACATAAAAAAGTTGTAAAAACGCAACTTTCAGTATTTTCTCTAGAATTCCGAACAATTGCAATTTTTGAAAAAATTTCTTGTCACATCGTGTGACAAACTAATTGCTCTAACTTCTCAAAAAAGTTCAAATCTTCAAATTTTTGAAGAGCGTTCGAATATTAATGGAAGTCACTGTACAAATCGCACTCCTAGAACATTGTCACAAAAAAATGAATTAACCAGTCCTGGATAACTCGAGTGACCAACTTTAATACAGTCACTGAATTTAACTAACATTTTTATGCATTTCTAAACGTGAGAAATCTATTAGGATGCGAAGTGAATGTTTATTCAACTCCTGCCACCCAGAATCGTTGGAAAATACTTACATTTTCGTTTTATTACGCAGTCTGATCGTAATTTAAATGTTATTGGAATTTCGTTTCTCCGTTTTTCGAGTTGCGACAATATTGTTCTAGGGGCGCGGATATGTAGGACATCGTGACCCGTTTGACAAATTCAATTCGAAGCACCGCAGCACCGCACCGCCATAGAGGTCGCGCTGGACCGGAGGATGATAGAGAAACTCGATAAAACACACGCGACATACATAGACGGGGGATGTAGATTACAGAGGATAGGTTTTCGGTACCGATGCTCGCGACTCGGTCCGCGAGACCGCGACAAGTAAAAACGCATTCGGGTTACAGTAAACGTACAACCGGTTAAGAAAGGTAATTCACATACAACTGTTTATTGAGACATGTAGAATACATCTGGTCATACACAAAAATCTTTGACACTTTAAATCAAGCTCCTAGCCCGAAAAAGGAACCATTTCAACATCGTTTTAAATTCATCGATAATCAATTACTTTCAACTACGTCACACTAAAATTAGGGGCAACGTTTAAAATTGCAGGAATTAAAAAAAAAGCAAAGCAATTGGAGGGTGAATAATAAGAAAAGTAATTTGAAAACGCAATTGTCAACGATAAGAGAATGATCTGGTTGTAAGGAATTTTTATCGTTCGTTTTCAGTTAGCCGTGGAGCTGACACGTGGCAATGTGGCGCGAGAAACGTAAACCGTATTTGTTTGCGTGAAATAGTGTTATTACAATATGTTATTTTTTTTCCATTTTTTTTTTGTCGTTTTCTTCCGTACACGTCGTTACTTGTTTTTTTTGTAATTTGTTTTCCTCGTTAGTGCTAAATAACATCACGTCACAAAATGCATATTCGCAGGAATATAATATATAATATATTTATATATAATTAAAAAAAAAAACACGTGTTTAGGTCGTTATTAACATAAATTGACCGACCCAAGAATCACACAACATCCGCTTGACACGGGCCAACCAAGAAGAGTCAAGTTCCCCGGGATGTGATGTGCCGCGAATTAGGGCAATGACCGGGTAAAAGGGCACGCTTGCTTGCTC
Organism: Lasioglossum leucozonium; assembly: GCA_028454225.1. NCBI lineage: Eukaryota > Metazoa > Arthropoda > Insecta > Hymenoptera > Halictidae > Lasioglossum > Lasioglossum leucozonium. Next base: position 8,416,139 of record CM052214.1, read on the forward strand.
TCGCGGCAACAGCATCGTCAGCCACAGTAGCGCATTATTCTAAATGCGACTGAAAACCCCTCCCCAGGCACCCCAGCTGCCACACCGGTCAAAGTATAAAATAGCGAAGGGGGGTAAGTGATAGAATATATCTTGGGGCACCTCGAAACTGGGGCTGGGCCAATATTCGCAATGCTAGTACCTAGATCAGTCTAAAGTCTCGTCACCGTGAACTGCCTTCGCTTTTGCCAGTAATGCTTCCTTGCCCCCGCAAGCTCGACTTTACTCTCCTTTTCTTCCTTTCTCCCTTTACTGCCTTTTTACTTCCATTACTTCCATTATTTCGATTTACTTCCTTCCATTCCTCATTCCACATTATCTTTCCTGTTTTATTCCGTCGATTACTCTTGATCGCTTGCTTGACCTGCCTTCCTGCCTGCCTGCCTTTAATATTGTATAATCTTTCTTTATTACAGTTTTAAAGAAAAACCAGAATTTTATAGTGAAACGTTATCGTGTCGCAAAAACCCACTCAATATGATTAGCAATATCAACCTTATCGTATCATTAATATTAATTATTTTAATATTATTATTAATATTATTATTATTATCATTATTATTATTATTATATCCTTGATATTATGATTTTATAAATAGGGTGTGTAGGTAAGTAGAGTAGGTAGGTATAAAATACGGTAAGTGAATAATGAGTTACGGGAAAGGGGACTAAAGGAATGAAAGATAATAGTATTGACCGGTACAGATAAGATTCATTACTTTCTTCGACTGTGGCTTCTCTCTCTCTCTCTTTCTCTCTCTCTCGCTCTCTCACTTTCCATCCTTTCCATTCTAAAAAAAGCTCAATGTCGTCGTTCTTCTTTTTTTTCGTGTTTTAAACAATGATCGCGGTACTGGGGACAGGAAGTAAAATTGGGGGTTCTCCATCCGTTACGCTACTAGTTATAGTTATAATCATCGTTACCGATATGTACCTGTACCTGTATCGGTATCAGTATCGACATACATCGGTACCGGTAGCGATACCAGTAGCGGTATCGGTAGCAGTATCGATATATATCGGTACCGGTAGCGATACCGGTACGGGAACCGGTAGCAGTATCGGCATCGATAAGAAGAAAGAATTATACTTAAGTAAAATGCGAATAAAATGTAACAAAATGTCTATAAATAACGAAAGTCTGCGACCGATCGATCGAATCGGAGACACCCTGCTCGAGAAAATCGATCGACTCGCGCGCGCTTTCATCGTTTGGGGATCGTGTTTTTCCTTTTGCTTGTGTATGATTGTAATTTAATGAAATTCGTCTCGTCGGCGTCGGCCGTTTCGTTCTGTCGGGGTTCGACGCCCTACCAATCCGATATAACCGTTGCCGTTTGCTCTCTACATGGTCTATAGTTTCTAGTCTATGGGCTATGCGGTGTCTAATATGATCTCGTCGGATAAATCATGAAAAAACGACGGTTTGAAATTTTTCTCTCGATATTGGTCGAAATCGGCTACGCGGCGACAAGAAGAATGTAAACGGTGATGGGATATTTGCGGTCGCTCGATCTTTAACTCGACAGCTAACTCTCGATTACACGTGCGTTCATGTTTGATGTATCTTTCTTTCTAACGTTCTTTCTTTCATTGTTTGTTTCTCTTTTCTTTTTTTTTTATATCTTTCTTGGCTTTCTCTAGTTACTAGTTTCTTAATTCTTGATTCTCCGTTTCTCTGTACCTTTGATTCGATCTTTTTCAATCCTTATTTATCCGATTTTTTTACCGATGTAATCGTCGTAAACCAGGGGGTGCGTGTAAAACTACCGGATTTTTTGTTAGCTTGCGTGTCTCTCTCTCGTTTCCGAATATTTTCCAGAACAGGGGGGTGTCTGGGCTCCAGGGACAGGGACCAACTACAGCCCGCACTTACAACTCTTACTAATTAACTAACAGACTAACAATAACAACGAGTCAACACTCAAAATGTTTGCCGTATGTGTTCATGCATTTGTAAACGTTGCGTACACGTTACGCATCTCGAAATCAATCCGTAACTATCATTATCAAACCGGGTAGTCAGTCAGTTTCGGTCAAACGAAAAATTGTTCGTCCCCGCACGTACGTTACAACTGCTTTTCCACGCGATTCTACGATTATCGTAACCGTGAACAGTTAATCGTTATCGTTAATCGTATCAAAATTTAAGCAAAAAAAAAGAATAAGAAAAAACAAAATTTTAAACCTACACGAATAAACATTCTTTTTTCCTAATCATCGCGAACTATGTTCCGATACTCTTCATTTTTTTCCGTCGACGACTCTTTTCTCGTCGTCCGACGACCATAAAAACAAAACAAAAAAGACAAAGACAGCCATAAATAATAAATACACTAATAATTTAGACCCTAATATCCTTTCGCTACGTCTCGATTTCCTACATACGACTGGGGGGGGCTCCTCTTTTTTCCTTTTTCATTAATAATTTTGTCGATAGAAAATGTTTTCCGTCCTCCACAGCTCTGTGTTTGACAAAGACGATAAACTATTTTCTCGCCAACGTGAAAACGTAATTGTCTAGCGTCAACGTCGACATTGCCGTCAACGTCCTCGTCGCAGTCAAAGTCGCGGTCGTATTACTTTTTTTTCCTTGTCTCTGTGTAAATCTCGTCCAACCCTTAATAATAATAATAATAGTTTCATTGACTGTACACATTTATAGACCAACAATAGAAGGTCTAGCGGCGCTAGGCGCGCTCCACGCATACACACATGCACACACACGACGAACACGAACACCGATACGTACGAATGCGTACGAATGCGTAGGCGCGCAGACACGCGGACGCATTCGTACAATCATAAACGTGCATTGCACACCTGTTTTGTTGCCGATTGGTTGGTCGCTATATATCGATCGGGCAACTTTGATCGAAACTAGGCGGTGTGATATGAACGTTCACGACACGGAATACCATTCGCGCCCTTAAAAATTTTGTCGCGATCCATTCTCTCGATCTCGATCTCGGTCTCGCACTCGCTACACAATTCCCAATTTCGATAACACATTCTAATATTCTCCCTTCGTCGCTTCGTCGCTTGGTCGCTCGGTCGCGCTCCGTCGCGATTCGCAACGCGATTCCCATATCCCACGACCTATTCGAAAGCGCACGGCGCCACGTTTTTTTTCTTTCTTTTTTTTTTTGTTTCTCGCGTAGAATCCAAAAAATCGAATCGACGCACGATTAAAAAAAAAAACCGCGGGCTATCGCTTTCGCATTCGCTTTCGTTTACGCTTTCGCTTCCGCTTTCGCTTCGGCTTTCGCCTCGGCGAAGTATCTCTTAACTAATACGATCCATCGTCATCACAATCCCAATGTCAACATCGCCGATCTTCGTATCACTTGGCAGTAAACAATGTGACAATGCAGTAGCGGTACTTAGATTAATATTATCGTATTATATATATCTATATGTATATATAATATATATAATAGTAATAATAGTACGGGGTGGGTTGTTGGGTGGTCACTCCGATGTAATAATTAGTTCCAGTGGCACATCACTGTATATGTAATCACAACAACAGCGAGCGATGGTGGTGGCACTGAGCACGTCGCATCGCGCGCCTCCTTTTTTTTCCATTTTTCACCTTTTTGCCATTCTTTCGCGTTCGTTCGTACTCTCTTCGTTCCTATTTCTTCTTTCCTTTCTTTTTGTTTTCGTTTCATTTCGATTCGTTTCTACGTTTGTACCCGAAAGTGCGTACGAAAGCATTTCACGTGTACCGGAACGGTAAAAGCGAACAACAACGCGTCCTTTCCTCCCAGTCGTTCTCTTCGTTCTAGCATCCCACGCGATTCCTCCTCCCCCCGAAGGTAAACGATTCGCGACGACTCGCTCTCCGATTACCTTTCTTCCGTTTCGTCCACGTCCCCGTTTCCAACTCCGTCTCCGTCATCCCCGTTCCCATCGCCGTTCTGCTCGATGTTCCTCGGTTCTTCCTCCAGCCGTCCCGCTTGTTTCAGCTTAGGCTCCGGTTCCGGTTCTAGTTCCAGTTCTAGTTCCAGTTCCGGTCCCGGTACCAACGATCCGTCCGGCCTACAGCGATCTTTCCCTCGAGCGTTGCCGTTCTTCTCTCTTCGCTTGTCGTTCCCCTTCCCCTTCGCTGCTGCTCTCCTCTGCTCCGACGTGCACACGTTACGATCGTTCGAATCCGTTCCGTCGACTGGTTGGTTCTTTCGTTTGCTGGTGCGTGCGTGCGTTCGTGCTTGTGTTGTACGTGCGTATTCACACTCGCAGACTCGCAGAAGTTAGCTCCACGATTGGTAAGAGTCTTGATACCACTCGTGATCGTCGTTGGAAACACCGGCGAGCGCGGCTTGTCTGCCGCCGAATCCGATGTCACCACCGCCACCACCACCGCCACTACCACCGTTCACACTCGCCAATCCGTACGCATTGCCCAATGGTTGTTGGGCGAGGGGTTGGTTTCCCCAGTTGCTCTGGAAGCGACGCTTTGATTCCCCCTGGTTCTGGTGACCCCCGTCAAATTTTCGTTTACCTGCTGTACAAACAAACAAACAAACCGATCTTGAGCAACTTTGCCGAGCGCTATACGCGCGCCGCGCCTTGCCGTACCGTGCCGTGTCGTGTTGTCACACCGATACGGCCGCGCGCACAAACCACCGATCCTCGCTCGGCCGTTATCGGTATCTTTCGACTGTCTGACTATCGTTGTCTTTAGGTTTCTGTCGGTCGAGTCGGACACATTTCCGTCGGAGCTTCTCATCGCCGTCGCGAGTCCACGCGACGACGGTCTACTACTGTTGTCAAGTCAGAATGATAAACGAACAAACGCTCGGAATAACCAGTTAACTAATAGCGAACAAAAGTGATGATGTAAAATAGATCGTTCGCCTGTAAAGAAGGAAACGATACAACGATCGGAGCGATGACGGGGAGGCACGGATCGTCGGACCTTGGAACGAGATGGAACAACGGAGGTGGAGGAAGAGGATGATGACAATGCCATCGTTGCGGTTTTGTTTATCAAGGATCGACGGGACGGAACCAGGTTTCGGAACGGAGGATTCATCAGGAGTTGGAGCGCGACCGCGAACAACGAGCGTTGTGAAAAGAAAAACGTGTACTGTCGGAGGAAAGGAATGCGTCTTGCGTCGGGATCCGGTCGAATGCGTTTGAGTCGTAAAAGATGATTGATTTATCGTGGAGATACAGACCATCCTCACCTGGTAAACTTCCCTTGGCGCGGACCCCCCCACGTGCGGACAGCCGCTGGAGCCCACGGGCCCCTGAAGTTGCGGGGTTGCGTCCCCCCCTGACTGGGCCACGGACTTGCGGGCCACCGACTCGGCCACGCGGGACTACTCCACGACCACGTCCAGCCTGACCAAATAACACACACCCAATCGTTACCCCATCTGATTATTATTGTTGTGTTCCTATATCATAAAACTCTCCCTCTCGCTCACTCACTCACTCCCTATCTCTCGCCCCCTCTCTCTCTCTCTCTCCCTCTCACACACACAATCTCTCTCTCTCTCTCTTTCTCTTTATATATATATATGTATATATATCTTCCACTCCCCACTCTTGCTCCCATTTCTCGCTTTTCTCTTGTCCTATGGCAACACGCACCACCTATCGTCTCATCGTTTCATTTCCTAGTGATACTCTAGCTATATTTATTTATTTATGTATAACGTATGTACACAAACGCGCTCACGCACACACGACGCGTCTTCCAATTTAACGTACTTATTATTTCTCTATCTATCTATCTATCCGATTGTTTTCTGTACATTGTCCGTTGGCAAGCTAGTCCCCTAAACGATGCAAATTACTGACTCTCGTGTGTATGCGAATTAGCATCTCGCTGAGACTGATCTCGGCTATATAACTGTGCGTACATGTTCTACACCGGCCACTATATGTATATACAAAAAACTCAAATACCTTGTACTTCTCTATATACATACATACATAATAAAATTATGTATGTACCTCCCGTGTTATTATATGTACAAAAACGCGTATAAGTACAAACGATCAACCGCACCAATGCGATACGATTACTTCTGTACGCGAGAACGCAGATTTATATACACACATACGAACATTGTACATTATATATATATATATATACACATATCTAACAAGTATTTTACACGTATCCTACACGCAGCTATGTATTACATACATACATATCTATACATCTATATGTACATGTGGTACCAAGTTATTGCACAGAGAAAAGTAGGCATAGAGAATAAACGTTGCGTGAAAGAAATAAGAAGACAGGGGGTGTACGAAGAAAGAAGGGACATCAAGGTCAACGGCCTCCGAGATAGGTTGTTGCTCATGTGTACGGGATGCAGCGCTGAACACAACCGCATGACCTTGTCGTGTTTATATCGTCTACAAAGTTGGGTCAGTCTGTGCCGGAGTCGCCAGATTATGACTAGTCTTCCCCCCTCGCTCTAACTTCCCCCTCTCCGCCCAGTCACGTGACGCGTTACGTCACCATATGTGACGATGACGCGTGACGCGTTGCGTCATCATATGTGGCGATGTCACGTGACTAGAGGGGATCACGTTTTCCCCTCAATTCGTGCCCCCTACTCCCCCTGTCCGGCGACTCGGTGTCCCGACGGTTCAGCGATGCACCCTCCGCACATATCGTATCATACAACTCACGAACATCGCGTATACGTATACGAATACGAGCTCGAACACGAATACGAGTATACAAATACAGATTACGTATACATGGATAGGCGGCGATGCTACGGTAACAAGAAAAGAAAGCGATAGAAGAAGGGTTTCGTCCGAAAGCAAATGTCGACTAACCACATTTTTCTTTGGACAGATACAGCGGCGACAGTATTAGCAAAGTTATTCGATCCAGATAAAAGATAGGTAAAGCGAGAAAGCGTATATGATAATTGGCGTGGTTCCCGACACTGATCGGGGAAAAAAGTTCGAAGCGAGTCTCAAAACAACCTACTGCACTTATCAGCAACAACAAAAAATTCAACGAGTCAACCTTTATAAACGACACATATTATGTATAGAAGCGAGTGGTCGTTACAGCGAGCTAATATCGAAGCGTAAATTAACAACTTTACAAGGCGAAGCGCAAGCATCAAACACGTCAACTATATTATCGATGCTACCGATTACTGACGCGGCACGCGACCCAGATATATCGATCGAGATTCCTCGTGGAACGGAATATAAATTTCGGCGTGGGGTGTACACATCTCTCCACATTCTCTCTCTCTTTCTCTCTACATTCTCTCTCTCTCTCGCTCTCTCTCTCTCTTTCTCTCGCTCTCTCTTCATCATCTTGGCATTCTTTTGTTCCGGCGCTAGGAACCATCCGTGGCGGTGGTGAGAGACATTGGCCAGGGTTTTCTCGCGCGATTTCGACATCGGTAAAGTGAAATTCTGGACGAGTACCTTGGTCACGCTGGAAAATTTTTAAAAATCTTTATCATTTGATCGCGAATATCGTATCACATGTAACTAGTAGAACACCACCGGAACAAATTGTTTTGCGCAAGCAAAACCTGGCCGATATCTCGTCGCTGATTCGTGGAAAGGTTGCGCGCGTTCCTCGTGCGAGATCGTCTTCCGGTTGTTTCCGGGACGGATCGAATTGAATCCAACGGAAAATCGGACGAACGCTTCCGTCAGGAAGAACAAGTAGAAGGGGTTGGTGGGACGTTAACGATTCGATCCAGCGAATCGACTCGAATGCAACGGAAAATCGAACGAACGCTTCCGTGAGAAAGAAAAGGTGTATTTGCAATTCGATTCGGAGGGACTCCACGATCGATCGGAAGTATCGAAGAACGTGAAGGGAGCGGGTACGGTGCGTACTTGCGCTCGACAAGCGGATCGAATGGAACGAATCTAATTGATCGAGACACGCAACGATAATTGTGCGATTCCAGCGACGTTCGACGAACGACAAAGTGACGGGAAGAGAATTTCGGGGCGTTGTCGTTGCGTCTCGACGATCGATCCACTTTTACAACGCCGAGACGATCGTCGATCGCCGTTCCAACGCGACCAGTCAGCTGCCAGCTGGTCGCGCTATCGTACACTCGAAGACGAATCGACATCGACACAGAAACTTCCGACATAATCGTGTATACACACACACGCTGCAGGAATGCTATACTATACACCGAAACGATCGAATCGTCCGAGCTACCTTCGAGATGCTTTCGTCTCCTATCTCTCGTTCGTCTACCTATCTAGTCGTCGATCTATCGATGTACCAATCTATCGACCTATCGATGCGTCAATCTATCGATCTATCGATTCATCGATCTACCAATCTATCGATCCGTAGGATCTTTCGGACGAACAACACCAGTCTATTCGTCGAGTCGGTCGAATTACAGGTCCATCGTGGTGCAATATTACAACAACGACTGCACGTTGCCCAATACTCTCTTACGGTCTATTAAAATCTCTGTAACTTGACATACAAATACATATACGTATATGTATGTATACCCAGATATTATATATATATATATCTATGAATGCCCGCGCGCCTGCGTATATATATATATACAAACACGCGAGCAGGCACACATAGATCTATATATACGCGCGTATACATACCTATACAGATTATCGATCTATGCGTATATCATATCCGAGCCACGAGACGCACGCATCGCTTACCCCGGAACGAGACAACGCGACATCGAGACTCGCGAAACTCGTAAAAATAGTTTTCTCGCGCGAGAGCAACAACAAGAAGCAGAGACGACCGGACATAAAACCGTTTCGCTATTGCTGAAATTCGATCGCTCGTCGACTGCGTGGACCAACGCGCGCAGCGCGCAGCGGCCAACCTTCGTAGAAACCTACAACACGTGCTAAACGATCCCAGCAACTTCGTTCGTTCGCCGTCGCATCTTCCTATTCGAACTTGAACCGCGGGTTCGAACCAGAATCGCCCGAGCGTGACTTTGCTGTCCCAGCTCTACCGTTCCCCCTCCACGTAACCACGCCCACTCCGTCGCGCGTGTGCAGTCAATATCGGCAGAGAGGGGGCGTGGCTTTACACTTCCCTTTATTATTGGTGCGCGACTCCCCTCCTCTCTCTCTCTCGCTGCTAGGCGACTCTGGTTCGAAGAACGCCGTTGTTTCCATCGCTCGCTTTTGAATTTCGTGTCTTTTTTTTAATATTTTTCTTCTTCGACTTCCCTCTCTTACTTTTCTTTTTTTAATGGAACTTTTCCCGGCTGAGTTTTCGTTGAATACAATTTAGAATGGGTCTACTATGGCTCAGATATGATTGGCAAGCAATTTGAAAGTGGCAGTGTGTTCGGACAAACGGGTCTACGTTAGTCGAAGCAATGGAGTTATTAGTAGATGTACACGTAATTGAGGATTGATCGATCGGATCGGTCGTGCTCGCTTGCTCTCTCTCTCTCTCTTTCCCTCTCTTTCTCTCTCGCTCATTCCTTCTAACTCCTTTTCTTTTTCGTCTTCGAGATTTCGTTCTCTCTTGGCCGCTTGTGATCTTGTTTCTCTCTCTCTCTCCCTTTCGCCTCGCTCTCCCCGCCCCTCCCACCCTCGTGTCCCTCTTTCCCTGTCCATCACCATCATCGTTCCTCGTGAGACTCTGTTTTCTTCATCTCTCTGTCTCTCTCTTTCTCTCTCTTTCGTTTGGCTCTTCCGCTGTCCGCAACCAACTGCTACCGCTGCTGTTAATACCACTACTACTACCACTACTATTACTACTATTATTACTACTACTACTACTACTGTTATTGTTATTATTATTATCATCTTTATTGTAACTAGAATTAGTACCATCCCCGGTTGTTAGGTACTCTCGATGGCTTCTCCGATCGTTGATCTGTCGATCGTGATTGAAGAAGCAGAGACTCGCGCGTTCCGACCTTGAGACTTGGCGGAGGACAGGGCAAGAAGAGACTCCACTCCACTGATCTCTGTTTTAGCGCGCGTTCCCTCGCGTTATCGTTACCACGCGGTGTTGTCGAAGACAGAGAGAGGCTATGAAAGCGTACAACAGCCAGCGTACACGCAAAATTAGCGCAGCTAAGAAGCCAGCGAACCGTTTCAGGATTTCCGATACTCGGAAAGATCGCGTTCTTCGATTACGCGAGCAACGAACACCCTCTTCTCCGTTCCGGTCCGATCGAGAGCAATCGAGCGAACGAACGAGCGAGCGAGCGAGCGAGCAAGCAAGCGATCGAACGAGCGAGCCGAGAGCAGGTGTGTTTTGTCGGAAGGCGTAAAAATGGATCGTTTATTCATGTTGTTGGGATCGTCCGCGAACACTGTGCCACAGTCAAACTACCGTCGATGTGTGTATATATGTATATATGTACATATATGTACGTACGCCTACAGATATAGGACGGGAAAAGAGGAAGAGAAAAAACGGGGCAGGGAAACTGGGCTTGATGGAGGGGGGGAATAGATTGGGCGTGGTGGGGGGTAGGGGAAGAGAGAGAAACATATATATATACATATATATATACACATATACAGAGACACACACATAGATATACGAATCATATTAAAAGTAAGAAATGATTCGAGAACGGAAACGACTTTAGAACGACTTTAGATTAAAAAAGGCGACCCACCGGTTGAGGCTGCCTGCCTCTCCCTCTGGCAGGTGGCGGATGCGGCGCGTAATCGAAATAGTAATCTTCGTATCGATAATAGTCATCGTAATATGGATCACTGTAGCCACCTCGATAATCCCCATAACCGTAATAGTCGTAATCATAATCTATAAAAACACACATTACAAATAGACCCAAATTTAGCCACGATAATATGTAAAATCCAATCGACAACTTATTCAAAAAAAACTAATACTCGTGTTTCGTAGTAAGAAAAAGCATGCCGGGAAAAGATGGTTCTTAATACTCCAATGAGAGAAAAAAAAGAAAAGAAAAAATTCGTGTATAACCGAACAACCGCGTATTACAACACTCCACGTGAACTCGTTTTATACTCGTAAATAAACCATATGAAACGATTCAACGAAATCATCATCCTGGAAAAAAATTAACTGTTTGCCTGTGTTTTTGCATCGCAACATTACAAAGGAAAAAAAAAACTTCGCAACAATTACCCTACCACCATCACGTGTCCTGACGAATGCCACGCTTCGCACGGATCATTGAAAATCATGGTCCCTGATCTCATTCTCATTCGCAGAAACCGCGCGTTCTCTGGGCCGGGTTTCAACTCGCGTCGAACACGTTTTCGTGTCTAGCGGAGATTTTCGATGATCCGTGAGCGCACGATATATACTTTCACCCATTTGACTTGAGCAGAATTGAAAAACGGAAAAAAATACACAATTCTACAGATAATACTCTACCACGTTCCACTCATTTGTCGCGATATCACGATATCTCTTACCTATTTCCACGAGAGCTGTAAACAAATTTTTGAATTTATGATGCATACAAAACCAACGAAATGCACACGCTTACGTAAAAACGTAATCAAACTAACGACGTAGGTAAAGCAAAAGTAGAAAGTGAAAAAAAAAATTAAAAACCAAAAAAAAAACAAAACAAAATAACAGTACGGTCGATACGGTTGGAGCTTTCGCGTCCAAAGGGCGTTGGTTGCACATCCAAAAAATAAAGAAAAAAATAAGTAAGAATTCCGAGTCGACGAGTCGACCAAGAATCGATTCGGCACATACATCCGTACGCGCGATATCTACTCGTACATCTATCGTATGTATATACACACACAAAAGAAAAACAGGTGTGACAGGAAGTGGTAGTGGTAAGGCAACAAGATGCTCTTATTAAATCGTTAAGCCACACTCGGTGTACATACGTAGAGACGTATATACAGTCGGTGTAAAAAGTGTTTGGACACTCTTGAAAAGACGTACACATTTTTTTACAACTAACGATCTGACGTTTTGCGAGCTATTAGATGCGTTGGTTTACCGAATGACGTGCAAAAAGAATTTTGAAAAATCGGTAGGAATTACACGAAAAACTAGGAAAGGCACTGTTCAAACTTTTGGACATCATCACGAGTCCAAAAGTTTGAAAAGTGCAATTTTTATTTATTCCTGTACTTCCTAACTTTCAAAAATTTTTTACAAGTTATTCGGTAAACCAATGCTTCCAATTGCTCACAAAAAATCGTTTGGTACAATCGCTAAAAATGTTATCCTCTTTTCAAAAGTATCCAAACACTTTTCACGCTGACTGACGTGAAACACATGAAAGGAGGAAATCACTTGGTCGAGACATTTAGTTATTCAGACGGTAATTATCGTGTATCGTAACTCGATGAGACATTCGACTTGCTCGCGAACTCGAGAAATCGCGGAACAATCGTAAAAGAAAAGCGAGTCGGTAAATAAAACAAAGTGAGTGAGTAAATAAACAAGTAACTAAGTGAGCAAACAAATACGCAAGTATGTAAGTGAGTAAGTAAGTAAATAAATAAACAAGTAAGTAAGTAAGTAAGTAAGTTAGCGAGTAACAATCGCGATGGACGCTCGGACCAAACCGAATCGAGCGCGCGGTCAAATGAACTTGCTGGATACTAGTATGAATGACGAAACGCGACACGCGAACCTAGCGACGAGACATAACATGGTCCGAGCAACGTAAATAAACAACGCGGGTATACGTATTGCACGCGTTGCACTGGTACTAGAGTTGCGGAGGTGTTGGTTGAAAGCGCGCGGTGATCAAGTGCGCCGATTAAACATAATGCATTTGTGTTTTGCAGTAATTCGTGGAACAACGAAACAACGAAACAACGGAACGGAACAACGGGAGAAAGGAACAACGGAGAACAGAACAAGAGGACAGAATCGCGAGGAAGGAGAAAGTTGTACTAGTACGGAAGTACTTACCGTAATCGCCTCGTCCCATTTGTCCTCGCATACCTGCACCGGTACCCCGAGGACCTTGACCGGGTCCGCGAACCTGCAACGGACCTCCCATCATGCTCGGATGAGACGGTGAACCTCTGAACAACGCAAACGAATCCCTTTCAATTGACAAACTCTGCCGTTCCCGCGCTCCGTCGGTTCGCTCACGATAGGTGAAACGCGACGAAACACTCACCCGCTCCGACCTTGCAGCATCTGCATCATTCGGCGTTCTCTGGCGCGGAGCATTTCTTCCTTTTTTTTCTTATCAGACGGCGGCTTGGCAAGGGACACCTCAATGTGAGAGCCTCCGATTTCCTTGCCATTCAACTCATTCATTGCCTGAAACGATCACCGAGCACAGGCGTCAACATTTGAATCTCGAATCGCGTTACGCGTCGCTCTATCGGGGGTCTTCTTCTCTCTCTCCTACCTTGATGGCGTTCTCCCGTTCCTCGAAGTGCACGAAAGCATAGTCCTTGATCTTTTTCACCCGTTCGATGTTACCGTACTGCTCGAAACACTCTTTCAGTTTCTCCTCGGAGCATTCCTGCGTCAAATTCTTTACGTACAGTACGCGCACCTGAAACATGGAGTTGTTTGATGTGATTGTGCATCGAGATAGTGAAGTACCTGCTCGTTAAAAGGTATACAGACAGAGAGAGGATATGAGAGCGCTCACGACCGGGATTCTTCTGCCTCCACTTTTTCCAGCATAGGCGGAGATGGGTCGTAACCACTTTTAGCAGGGAATAGAACCTATACATTATATTTAGCATGCTAAAAATTGGTATAGGTTCTGTTCCACGCTAAAAATGGGTATGATCTATCTGTGCATGCTATCTCTCAGCGTAGAACGGAACCTATACTCATCCTCAGCATGCTAGAAGGAGGTATAGGCTCTGTTCCATGCTAAACCTGGGTATGCTCTGTCTCTGACAAAAGTGGTGGCTTGAAAAGATACAGCAACGGTATTCCGCTCACCTTTGACATCGTTTGCTCGTCGGGCTCTTCTTGTGGATCCGCCCAATCGACTATAATGTCGCAGCCCCAAACCTTGATGCGACCCGTGCTCAGCCTTCGTTTCGCTAAGGAAGCTGCTTTGTGAGATTCATATTCTAAGAAGCAAAACCCCCTATTTTTCTTCTTATCGTCCGGTGAACTGTAGATAATCACCTCGGTCAGGCCAGCTGTGCGATGAAAAATTATACAAAATAGATCAATCGATTTTGCCGGTACGTCGACCGCGGTTACGAGTATGTACATCTACGGTTAAAGTAACGAAAAAAAAAAAATAAACAAAAATGTAGAGGAAGAACGAAATTAAAAAAATTAAAAACGAAAAACATAAAAAAAAATAGAAAAAAAGAAAGGAAAAAAAAAACAAACACTGCCGAAACGTAAAGAATACAATGGAAAGCGATCTCGCGCGTTTCGCACGGTCTCGATACATATATTGCACGCGAGCGAATATAATAAAGTTGCGCGTGTACTCAAGGAAACACACCGATGGTACTCTACCCGATCGATCGATTTACGTCGATTCGGTTTTTGCTTTCCTTCGGTACGATGTGTAGCAGAGGAGTCTGTAAAATGCGATCGACTGCACGCTGTGTATACTCGGCTACTATCGTATTCTCGATGATCAACCACAAACGTCAACAAGAGAAAGAAGAAAACAAAAGAACAAACAAGAGAAGAGGAGAGAAGAAGAAGAAGAAGAAGAGGAGAGAAGAGAAGACTAGAACAGATAAACGAACACGGAAGATAACGAGAGTAAAACTTTAGTGACAAGGAGAATAGAAAGACAGTGTCTAAATGAAAAAGTAAGCAACGGAGAAGTGTTGATCTGTGTGCGCGTATGAACGAGTGAATATTCGTATGTGTGAGTCTATGTGAGAGAATCAGAGACAGAGAAAGAAGAAGAAGAAGAAGAATAAAAGAAAAAGAAAGACAAGAATACGTAAATTTGACATCTAACTCGATAAATACACCGAGACCCGTGCGCTATTTCACCAGCATATTCAGAGATTGCAACGAGAAGGTGTTTCTCCGTTGAAAATACTTATCTTTACCTAGGAGTGGCTCGATGATTATTACGATGCTATAATACTACCGACGTATGATACCTGATCTTAAATATAGACAATAGCACGTTCGCAAGACGTTCGGGCTTTGTCGCTTAATTACCGAACGTGCTCGTCTCCGATTTGAAGCGAGTCGATAGTCTATCGTCGAAACGCCGAAATAAAATTGGAGACGGCGTAAGGTGTAACGCGGAGGCCCGAACATTTTTGCTAGACTCGAGATTCATCGAAATCGACCTCACTCGCACGATTTTCGTACGCCATGTACAACATCCTGGAACTGGTCCTCCAAAGGAGCACAAAACTACACGCTGTCACACTGTCACGCTAATACATATACATATCTCGGGCGTTTCGTTCGACGAGTCTCTGCAGCGATCGAATACCCACGCATGTACAATAATAATTACAGAACCAAACAAACCAGTGGAAAAACAAACCGAGAAACCAAACAAAACAAAACCAAACAAAACAATCCACACTCTCGCCGTACTAGCATACATACGCGCGTGCACAACCTTGCGTTCACGTCCACGGTCGAGTCCACGTCCATATGTCTAAGTCCCCGCGTCCACACTCATGGACACATGTATGTATAAATATTTATATATCATTCATTCTGACTTTGCCATAAAAAAATCTGTAGTGACGAAAATGTTTCTGCTAAAAACAAAACAATGCATTACCACGGAAGTGCTAAAAAAATTCACACACAATTATTTGCCCCGTGTGTAAAACTCTCATGAGAACATTTTCGGACGGAGAAATCTATACAACGGTGAAAATATAGACACAAAAATGAAAAGTAAAAAAAAAACAACAACAAGAGGAACAGAAAAGAAACAGAAAAAAAAGAAGAAGAAGAAGAGAAGAAAAATTAATAACGCTCGGAATAACGTATATTCTCAGTCCAAAGATAATGAACGAACGAGCGTGTTGCCTCACGGCTATTCTCGAAACGTTCTGACACGCCTGACGAGCGAATTTTTTGCAAATCTGTGGAACACTACACGGTTAAGATCCGACAGAGGTGCAGACGTAATAGGAAACTGTCGAGAGTTGCGATAGAATTTGTCACCGAAAGAAACAAAATATTACGTTCCGTTTGATCGGTGGCTCAATCGTGACTCGCGCGAGACAGACGCTACTCTATAATGCGTGTAATGTTAAATTATTATTGTAATGTAACGTAATGTATTGTAATGTAACGTAATGTATTGTAATGTAACGTAACGTAACGCAATGTAATGTAGTTTAATGTAATGTAACGCATGGTACAGTATACTGCAGCACTGTATAGTGTAGTATAGTATAGCATGGTATAGTATAGTACCGTGTAGTATAGCATGGTATAGTATAGTAACGTGTAGTATAGCATAGTATAGTATAGTAACGTGTAGTATAGTAAAGCATAGTATAGTGTAGCACAGTAAAGTATAGTAAAGTATAGCACAGTATAGTAAAGTAAACTATAGTAAAGTATAGCACAGTATGGTAAACTATAGTAAAGTATAGTATAGTATAGCACAGTATAGTAAAGTATAGTAAAGTACAGTATAGTATAGTATAGTATAGTGTAGTATAATAAACTGTAACGAATGTAACGTATCAGAGATAGAGAATAAAGATAATTCGTTAAATAGAAAAGACGGCATGCTATTATAATGTCCATGCAGTGCAGCGATCGAGTCACGGATACGCGCGATAGCGACGCTACAAAAACTGTAAATTCATTAAAAAAAAAAACTCCCCTTGCGACTGGAGCAAGGTATGACGGTACTGATATCGACACCGACACTGACAATGACACTGACACTGACACTGACGATTAACGGATGTGTCATACACAACCGGTGACATCGTGACTGTTGTTAGTCTCGCGTTTCAGTCGATCTATCATTAGATATGGATATTTCCCGCTAACGCAGCTATCGTTCAAAGTTTGGTAGAACCGGAAGCGAACGAGGCTCTCTCTCTCTCTTTCTTTCTCTTTCTCTCTCCTCCGCGCGTTACTCTTCGTCAAGCAGAGACGTTAATACCCATCGATTCGCCCCTCGTTTCCACAAAACGTAGTTCTCCTCTCCTTCCTCTCAGTTTAAAAGCCGAGTATGTAATGATACGCGTCTATCGTCTATCAGTCATCGTCCATCGTCCGTCATCTATCAACGCGTGCCAACGACAAGGCATCCGATGCTGAAATTGCTTTCGCGCAAAGGACTCGCTCTCGACGATTCCTATCGGTACAGAATCTCAACGACCGTCTACGCGTTCCTCGGATACATCGTTAGCCGCCGTTCGGATGTCCTGCCGTCGTCGCTCTACCTTTCGCCCTAACGAATTTTCTCATCGATCGCACTTTCAGATTCGACCGTCTTTCGTGCCTCGAGAACTAAACGTGTTTGCTTTCTGTGCTCTACCCGCTTTGGTTACTAAACAAATTTCCTGTTACACTGTATCTCATATCTCCTTTCCTCTCTGTGTCCAGACTTTCGATATTTTTCACATGCAAAAATGCGATACGAATGAACGTACGAACGAAAACAGGCATACCAGGCGCGCTCTCGCTCTCACAACCATTCGTCAATCACATCTGTTCATCTCGCTTCGATCGCACTTACGCGTGTCGGCGAACGACAAGTATCAATCTGTATGTTTCTCAATGGAAATTTTTTCTTTTTTTTGTTTTTTGCCGGGACAATATGCCAACTTTTCACTGGTAACTCAAATTCATCGTTGATCGATCGATACTTGCGCGTGTAACGGGGGTACACGTTTCTCGAATTTCATCGACGCCCTGCTGGTTTTTTTTTCTTTTTTTTCCTAGCGTTTCTACACCGTGTTTATATCGCATTTCGTACGCGGACACGTTCCCACAATTTCTTTCCGTCAGCCCCCTCCCTCTCCACCCGTCCCAACCCTACCCGCCCTCTCCCTCTCGTGTTTTTCCCCGGTATTTTGTCCACGCGAGTTTTCAAATTCGAAGCGTCCCAAAATCAAAGATCGACAATTTGGATGATGACAATTTTCTAATAATTTTAACCATCGGCTCTCGGCGGTTACGAAATAATTTTCGATCGTGGGACGCGTCGAATCCTGAGAGCCCGAACAGAAATCTGCTGGTTCCGTTAAAAACTAAAGAAACAAATCGAACCAATTAAACAATGTGATTACGTTTGTAATTGAAAATAAACTGGTGAAAGTAAAAAATTTTGCTGGGGTTATAAGACTCTCGTCGTACTATAACAGGTATTGTATATCGGTAATAATAATAATGTGATATGTACCGGTACGTATTGTATGTATTGTACATACACATATAGCGCGCTAAAAAATCGCTAGACGAGGCGAAGCAGCAAATCAGAGGTGATCGAGTCGGGTCGAATTTAATCGAGTCCAATCGAGTCGACGGTGAATCTCGATGAGAGTCGAGGAAAATCGACGAGAATCGACGAGAATCATTCGGCGAATTGATAAAGTTTTGCAAGAGGGTTTTCTTTTCTTTTTTGTTTTCGCGAGTCAACCCACCTGACACACACCTCCGATCGAATTTCCAACGAAGTGAGAATAGATAGCCGATCGGTTTTTATCAATTTTCGTTTTTTTTTTTTTGCTCTAAAGACAACACAGATACTGATCCCGCCATCTGTCCCCCAGAACTTCCTTTGGTTACTGGTTGTTGCTGATTTAAGGACAATTTGTCAACTTACGTGCGTGCTTTGTAAATTCTTCGAACAAGTCATCTCGGTCTCGATTCTTTGGAATATTTCCCACAAACAAGCGGTGATTGTTATAAGATACGGTAACACCAATCTTTTTCCCTTTCCGAATCTCATAATCATTCAGCTGTAAGAATAATGTGGAAGGAGAGTGCCAATTAAGCTTGCCTTTTACAATTTCACCTGCTTATTGGCTGTCTGAACGTGGGATTTCGTGAAGCGACCTTCGGGTAGGTTTTAAAAAACATGTCGTACGTTTTTCTTTTTTGTTTTTTCGGGTCGGGGCAAGCGAGTTTGCCGAAAGGATCGTGATTCATAATCGTGGAAAGTGAATCGCGGAGGCAACACCAGGAGAACTAACTGCATACGGTTGTTGTTGTTGTTTGTTGGTTATTATTGGTTATATTGGTTATATTGGTTATTGATTATAAGTTGTTTTTTTGGTTGGTTGATTGATTGACAAGATCAAATCAGGAGACTGGACCCGGACCTGGTAAATCGGAGATGATCGGAGGTGGTCGGAGGTGATCAGGCGGCCACGAACAGTGGCTGGAACCAGGTGGTTGGTGGGCGATCAGATATTAGATAGGGCTAGAATAATATGCTTGGATCGGTGGATAGGTAGATGGGAGTGCCTGTCCGTTTGTTAGCGAGCCAAACGCCCCAGCGGTCCACGCAAATCTCCCATACCCCCATGCTCGAGGCCCAGTCATGAATCGCCGCGTTAGTGTGTCGCCACGCAGAGAACACGATCGAACACGATCGAACACGGGAGGAAAACACGAGCAACAACCACGCGGTTATTTATCATTGCATACACCGAATCGCAATCTAGCAACGTTCCGGTCGAACTAAGACTCTCTATTGCTTCCACACATTTTCTCTCTTTCAGTTTCTCCGTCTCTTTTCCGCATTGTTCGTGATTGGAAGAAACGAGAAAAACCAAAGAAAAGAAAAAGGAAAAAAATTATACAACAAAATATAGATAACAGAAAAGAGAGTGGGGTGCGATCGACGCGTCGAGTCGAGTCGAGTCGAGTCGAGTGGAGTCGAGTCGAGTCGAAACGATTCCAAGTGAAAGTGTTAGAGATTGTATGAACGGCTGAGAAATGAAACGGGTCCAGTATATGCAGGAATATATACGAGAGAGAGAGAAAAAAAAACCAAAGGAAAAGCGGGCACGGAGAATATGAGCGGGTAGAGACAAAATGAATAGGCGATGTAGAAATAATCGGAGAATCGGATAATCGGATAATCTAATTAATCGGAGAATCCGAGAATCCGAGATGAGCAAGATGGGAAACGGAGGAATGTGACGTGTGATTTTGCTGTGACTGGCGAGAAGCGAATAACTCATAACTCAACCTAAATATGCGAGGAAAAGAAGACTTGGACCAGAGAGGTGTTACTGTTCACTAATAAACCGAGAGGCAAGGAGACTGACCAGAACTGAAGGTGCCACAGGTAAATATATCGTAGATCGTAGATCGCACGATCACGCGCGCGCGCGATCACCGTTTTGTTTTGTTGGATGCTCCAGAATTCCATACCATCTACAACCACTACTTAAAAGCTACCACTCTTAAGTTACAATACAGGTAGACAGGTAGGTATAGGTAGATAGGTAGGTACACACGCCTCGAATTCACTTTACCTGTTAATTTACCAAATTCGTCCAAGATCTCCTCTTTGCCTTTTGACTTTGGTATGTTTCCCACGAAAAGTCGTAGATTAGGAACACTAATCTTTACTTTCAGATTCTCGCCGGGTTTTATTTCGTGATTATCGAGCTGTGGGATGAAGAAAACAGACACATGCCTAATATTGTTCCAATTAGATAATTTGTGTTTTATGTAATTGCGAAAGAACAGGAAAATTTAGGCAAAAATTTTTTTCTCAAAAAATGTGCAATTTAGTGAAATAATCAACATGGCGTGGTTCCATGAAAGCGAGAAAGTGGCATGCGCTTTGTCGCTCGAGTCTTCACAATATAGGAAACCGGCGTACACGCGGATCACGTGTTCCTGGAAACAAATTTTAAGCCTACCAAATTTTGCCAAACTTTCTTACAAAAAATTTTCACTATCCCATAAAGAGCCGACCAATTTGGGTACACATACCCCTAATCAATTTACCCACGCGAGGTATTTATTTTCTGTTCTGTTCTATTCTATTCTAGCCTAGTCTATTCTATTCTGTACGTCTCCTTTAAAAATGATCAATGTTACATCTAATCAATGTTACAACTATCGTTACCACTATATCATAATTATTAGCATTGCTGCTGTCTTTTCTGTTATTATTGCTAGTATTATTGATTGTTCATGTTTTTGCTGTTATTACTATTGCTATTGCATTATTATTGTTATTATTATTATTATTATTATTATTATCATCAGCATCATCGTTATTACACCTATCAACTACTATTGCTATTGCTATTACTATTACTATCACTATTATTATTATTCATATTATTATGATCATCATTATCGTCATCGTCGTTATTATTTATCGTTATCGTTATCATTATTTCATCATCAATATTCTGGAAGGTTCTCCACTCCCAATTTTGCCCACTGAGCAAAGAGGAGAGCTGGAAAAAGAAACTCATCCATAGGATATCATATTAATGTCTGTATGTATCTATGTATGCGTGTGTCTGTATAACTCGATGCTTGTATGCGTGTCAATGTACGTGTGTACGTGTGTTCGGTGGTTAGCCATGTAGAAAAACTGTGAATCCAACAAGGTAGCCATTGTAAACGGTTAAATAAAATGATTTAACACATTTCGTAACAATTCAATGTTGTTTTTTATCACGTCATGGTATTAAACGACGCTTTCTTCGTTTTCTTTCGTATTGTTATCCTTGTTGTTGGATTTCCTGTATTTCTACATGGATCAACACTTTATTATTGTTCTGTATTAGGACTTGTCCATGTATCTAGGTATAGGCGTGGGTGGGTGTGTGTATGTGTTGGTGGGCGTGCTGTGCGGAACTGGGGCTGCGTGTGCGTGCGTGTTTTTCGAGTTCACAGGTCTTCGATTGTTTATGTGTATGCATGTTCCGTGTGAGTGTGTGTACGCGCGCGCGTCTATACGTATGTACATACGTACATATGTACTTGGATCTTTCTTTTTTCAGTATTGCAATCTTGGTAAATTTAGAGGGACGTGTTGGATGTAATTATATACTTAAACACGATTCCATGGTCAGGGACATATACAATAACGAAATAAATATGTGGATTGTTCTCAACTAAAATAATCCAATTGAAAAATCTTCTATATAATATACTTTGATCATTAGCGAAACAATAATATGATATCGCAGTTCAAACTACTGGAAACGAAGCGTGAAAACGTAACGTAGAACAAGCCACATAGGAATATGAAAAACTTCGTTCGAAATGTTTAATTCAGAAAAGAAATAGAGAAAACGGGAAGAATTTCGGATAATAAGTTCGATTTGATGTAATTGAATCGGTCAAACGATAAAATATTCAAACAACTCGGGACAATGATGCACAGTCGGCATATAGAACCCGAAGTTTCTTAGCCTTTTACTTACCGGTTACACGGTTACACGGTCACGCGGTTACACGGTTACGCGGTTACGTGGGTACACGATTACGCGGTTAAGTGAGCAACGACAACGTCAATATTGAATAAAATGATACCGATGCAAGCAAATACGGATAAAGAGTAGACGAAAAATATAGATTACGACGATACAAAAACAACGGTTAAATATTAATATCTACAATAGTTATATTTATATGTACTTAAACATTTCGAAAGACCGAATATTTTGATAGCAATAACAATTTTGTAACGTGTGTTTAAATGTTGTATAAACAAAAATGAAGGGAGCCGATCTGCCCATAGCAAGATGTTGTTAAAGAGGGTATCAGAATTTGTACGCTTCACAAACATGTACCTATGCCGTGACAAGATTAAAGAATGTCTACATACCTCCCTGACTGCTTGCTGAGCCGCTTCTCTGTCGGTAAAAGTGATAAATGCGTATCCTCTGTTGCAACCTGCCATCGGATCCATCATTAGTCTTAAATCCCAAATTTTCCCACATTTCTCGAATAGAGGTATCAATTCATCTTCGTACATATCTTTTGGGATTTTTCCACAGAATACCTGAAACGAAAAAACGATCTCGTTACCAACCGCATTTGATGCCAAATAAATCTCTCGCTCTCCCTCTGCCTCTAACTTTATCTCTTGTTAAGAGATGCTCTTTACCTCACAACCGGTTCCTGGTGTCGGACCTTCCCAATTTGGAGGAGGCCCACCGTATTTTCTTTGTCCCGTTGTTACATCTAAAGGATACCCAGTTCGTTCAAGGATCATCTGTGGAATGGTGTAATTTGTTTTAGTAATTATTCACTGTACATGTAAATTTATTGGAAAAAAAAACTATATTGTTGATAGCTAATGAGCTTACCTTTATTTTATCCTCGTCCGGTGCTTTGGGTGTTGTACTGGTACCGGTGCCGGTACCTTGACCTGCACGACTTTTTTGCCTATAGGTTTTCATGACACCACACAGGTATGCAGACTTATTCGATACATGCTCCAAATTCGACTCGAGAAACTGTGTGAGTACCTTCAGTGCGCCGTCGACGGGAAATTCCTTTAGAGCGTCCAACGCCCTTTCGTCCAAATCCACATGGGCCAATTTACCAGTTTTGTAAATTTCATCCAATTTTGCGGCTACTTTTCCATCCAAACCATACTGGATTAATTTCAAAAAATCTTCTGTTCTTTCTAAGTATTCCATTTCCTCTTTAGATTGTTTTTCTTCCATTTTTATTTCCCCATTTCCTTCCGCCATAGCTAGAAAATAACAAATCTAATCAGTTGTCTGGCTCAATGGTGCAAGGTATGACGACAAGACAAGAATATTATTTATACAAAGTAATCTATATTTTTGTTACATTAAGGCCAGATCCTAACACATTCCAATACAAATTATACACATTGATCACATATATAAGTTTTGCTTTTTAATCGTAATAACGAATAAAAACATTAGCACTTCTTTAGTTTTTTTTTTAAATACACGGTACATTCTTGTCTCTTCTGATTACGATTATGTTTGTATTTCTTGGTAAATGAGATTCCAACGGATACGTATCAGCAACGAATAAAAATAACAACAAGACTGAGGAAAGACAAATAGCATGAACGATGGATTTTCAAAATGTTTCCAACCACGAATGAAGCACGGATAAGACATGAACATAAATGGAGCACATGGGAACTTTGAAATTACCATCTATCTCTGATATCATGCAATAGAGCAAATGTACAGCTAATAGCAAAATTGAGCATACAGAATAGGAATCCCCTAAAAATGAATGTTATCACTGAATATTGTTTGAACCTTCATTTGTTATTAACCATCAGTTACTATAATAACTGAAACAGACATTTCTCTTGTCAAATTATTGTTAATTTATTTGTAAAGGAAAGTCTTATTCAAGTGCACATAAAATGATTAATAATAATAATATTAAATTAAATAAATTAATAAAATTTAAATACAAAGACATGCTAAAAAATAAGAGGGATCAAAGTAGAAAGAAAATTCTTTCAGAATGTGATGAAAGATATATTGTGCGACGAATTCAAATGAAACCTAACACTAGTGCACTAAAATTAACAGTGGATGCATTGTCAATACTCTGTAAACCTGTATCAAAGGATACCATTTGCAGAGTTTTACATTGAGAATCCCTATACTCTTAAAGTAAATAGAATAAAACGTTTAAAATCTGCCAAAGAACGAATAATTTTTTAGGAAATGTCATGTTTTCCAATGAAACTAAAATCAACTTATTCTGTGCAGGTGGCAAAAAAAAATCATATGGAGGAAAGCCGAATACAGAGTTCCACAAAAATCAGATGCGACCAATTTTTAAATGCAGCGTGGGTTGTATGACAGCAGATGAAACAGGGAATATGGAAATAGCAAGGACAATGGACAAAACCAATGTACTTGAATATTTTCAAACAATATTACAAGTTCCAGTTGAAAAATTAAAAATGCCACCAACGTATCGCTTCCAACAGGATAGTGATCGCTAACACGCTTTGCTGTGTTGTTAATATTACAAATGTTCCACAATGAAAAAGTTTTGTTTTGAATGTTTCTTTAATTAACAAGAAAAATACATCAGCCGCATACAAAAAAATGAAAAAAATGATGTAAAAAACAGTTAATGTTGTTAGTCTATTCTTGCAATAGACATACTTCTAATATGCGTGTACACTCAATTTTGCGACTAGCTGTATGTATAATTTCCCGCGTTCAAGAACAAACGGATGTCGCAGCTCTGAAACGTCGTGTATCCTCGTCCTCGGATGTACGAATGAAATTTACGCAACGGCAAAATTTTCATCGACGAGATATTAATGTTCGTACATGTATTACTATTTAGCCTTGGTCTTGGATAAGGTATCCCTACAAAGGAAAAAAAAGAAAAAAGAGAGAAAGAGAGAGAGAGAGAGTGAGAGAGAGAGAGAAAAGAAAAATAAAATACCGTATCGAAAATAATACTCCGGAATACAATAGCTTGAAATTTTCTAATCACTAGAAAAAGATTGGAAATAGCTGATCGACTCGATTGTAACGCGACCGAAGTTCCGTGGGGAACAGCATCGAAATGAATTTTTTACGAATCATTTGCCGGCCGGCAATGAAACTGTATCCATATTTCTCGAAGAATACGTTGATGCACTTTTGCACTCACAATAACATCAACACATGCCCTTCTAACCGACGAATTAGCACTCGCTTCGAAAAACGCACCGTTAGAAAACTACATCGACAAAGAAGTTTCGAAATCTTGAAGATAAGAAAATTTGTATATACCTTAGAAAGTAAATGAACAGAATCCTCCTGCGAGGAAATGGCGATAGACGTCAACGTGATTGCAGACTACGGGGTTCACAAAACGACGCGCAAAGATACGCTCGAACCCAGCGACACGAGTTAGCCATTTTCTTTTGAGGCGCATTCGCAAATTCTGATTGGCTCGTGCAAAAACTGAGAAGAAAAAGTTGATCGCGTGCAATATGCACTTGTATGAAATAACGAATCACGGACCTATAATAGCACGTACAGGAGGCGTCGTCTATTGTCTTCTGCTCTAATTTGAAATCGTTTCGACGCGAGAGCCGACTTCCCAAAATCAATCCTTTTCTCGCACCTTTTTCTTTTTTTTTTTTGTCAATAATTATTCAACTTCGAAATGTTTCCTCTACGTGTTAGCATCGTGCACACTGTATAGATACACCTACGTACACGGTACTCCTACGTATATCCGTATGTGTTTTTATGCTTGATAGTATATACGCTCGTGTCTAATATTTTTTTTTCTTTTCTTTGAATTTCAACAGAAATCTACAGGAATTTCTGCACGCGCCAACTTTCTACGCAGACCGAATGCGACAATTTGTTGGGTGACAAAGAAAAATTTAGTTAACGAAGAGAAAATTCGCTTCTCTGTTTCTAAATTTATCTTCAAGTAAATATATGTTTATATATGTATGAACAAATAAATAAATAGTTGCAAAGAAAATGTTTACGAATTGCGGAACGGAAAAATAATCTATTGTGTACTTCTGCAGGTACGAAGTTCTAATACAGTCTACTTCGTATCGATAATAATTGATCGTTACGGTAAATTTTTTGCCGCGGAGTAACGTTCATAATTTGCGAATCCCTGCAATACACTTTTTATACGCAACATATTGAATATTTTTTAATGTTCTGATCGAAGAATCGGTAAACAAATGCGCCGATAGAATCGCAAGAA
Organism: Lasioglossum leucozonium; assembly: GCA_028454225.1. Classification (NCBI taxonomy): domain Eukaryota; kingdom Metazoa; phylum Arthropoda; class Insecta; order Hymenoptera; family Halictidae; genus Lasioglossum; species Lasioglossum leucozonium. The sequence goes on from CM052214.1 coordinate 8,442,717, forward strand.
GGCTGACGAAAGGTTATCTGTACGAGCAACAATTGTGTCAGCGCGACATACCATAACCTCTCTCGAACACAATGACACCGTGGAAATGGGAAATAAATAAACGCGACCGAGAATGCGCGACACGATAAATACAAACAGCGGCGAGTAAATAACCATCAATGAAACCAACCGAAGAAATAAGAAAAACGATACGCATGAAAAAAAAAAAATGATGTACCTGCTGCACGAGATTCGAAGACTTTCCAGTATAAATTTTTAGTAAACTGTGTAGAACGGAGCACTAGATACGTCACAAAACGGTCACAATCGTTCAACTGGTATAAAATTCATATTACGAAATTCACCAATATTTTCGCGATATCTCGAACGTGCTGCGTGTGTATTCTCGCTTCACTTCCGCGTTTTATTTTACACCACTTTTCTTCGGAGAATAAAATATAACCACTGTGTGTTGTATAACCAAAGCCGATGTACTGCGGTGAATTTGATGTTGTAGGCACTTGCAAAGTTCTGATAATATTGCAACGAATGATGACGGTAAGTGAAGTAAGCCCGGGCGCAGCGTTTCGATATCGTGTAGTCCCTACATAGCCGCAATGCATAAATTGGACTGTCTCGCTGAAAGAGCGGTGCAGTGGTGCAAGCCCCACAAAACCAAACCAGTTTCCACGTCCGCTTACTTGCTAGTTGCGCCCCAATCCAATCCGATTTAACCGCTTACCTCTCTTTCGCGCGGTATATGCGAGCCCCGCCTTAGTCAGACTCGTCTCAACTCGCCCCTGGCCCCCTACCTCTCGCCTTCTTTTCTCGCTTCTCGCCTCTCACCCTGCCAGCCTGCGAACCTGCGAACCTGCGAACCTGCGAGCTTGCGAGTCTGCGGAGTTGTCAGGACAATTATTCCTACGGCTCTTTTACTTTCACGAAAATTCGTCTGCGCGCACGTAACAGCCTACGAACGAAATTATTTGATAAAATATTGAATTATAATTTCGAGCGTGTGTTTCACTTCTTGCTGCTAAATCAAACTACGCTAAACCGTGATAACATCTAACTACGTGAAGTATATGTACACGTGTAACGCACGTTTTATGTATAGATACGAAGTAGTATGAATAGTTCCGATCGACGACAATTTACGTTGCGTCGAATCATTTACGTACACATGAATATACAATTATTTTTCACACAACATGCAAATTTATGTCCGTGTTGTCTTTTTTTTTTTATTTTCCTAGCGTTCGCGTTGCACGATTACAAAAATGAAACGCCGCCTCGCTTGATCTTCAGAGTTCACAGAATTTCTAGTAAAAATATTTCTAAATGGAAACACATCGTCGCGTAATGAAGTAAATATATATTTACGTAAGTACGCGCACGTACTGTATGCAAGTAAATATCTCATTGTCGCTTGCAACTACGTAAGTATATGGTACACGCTGAAACTGTTCATTTCGATGTTCGAGCCTTGCGAAAATAGTTTCTCTACGTGTGGAAAGCAATTTCATATCGATGATCGGTCAATTCTGTGGATAATATTCAAATTACTTAAAGAGCAGGTTACTGAAACCGAGATACGGTCCTGATTTCAACCGTAAACCGCCTGTCTGGTTGAACGCGCACCCGCGTCCCTCGAACGTGAACGAGCGACAGAGAGAGAGCTAATGCTTGCACATTCGATGGCAGAAACCTGTTCCTTCGAAACTTTTTACTTTTTTTTTTTAACCATTAGGTTATTCTTATTACTCGAAACATGTATTCTATCAAAAATTAATTATCGATAGATATACTATTCGTGTTTATCGACCGCCGAACACTGGTCAATTAAATTTTGTTTAACCGTTTCCTTCGTGGTTTCATATTTTTTCTTTTCGCCTTTCTTTCTCTCACTTCTTTCTTCCTTTTCTACCATCTTCTTTCTTTCGTGTTATTCGCTCTCCTATACTCCTATCTACCTCTTCTCATGCTCATTTCGTCTCGCTTTATCAACTCTTTTTCTATTCGCTTAACAACGATCTCTCTCTATCTCTAGTCTCCCTCCTTTCTACTCTCTAGCCTGCTCCCCACCTCTCAACCATCCCACTTTTTCTATCTCTCATTACTTAGTTGTCAGCACTCTCCACAGACAATACACTTTTTACTCAACTCTGGAGCCATTGTCGTGGGAGATCGGAATTTCAACGGAGAAAAACACCTATATATGTATAGATCAACTTATTTATTTAAATATACTTCGTAATCAACAGTATGAAATATATATTATTTTTCAATCGTCTTCTTCTCCCCCGCTTTTTCTCATTTTGTACGTATACATATAATATATGTATACATATATAGATGTATTTACGTACGTAATGTATAGTCTAATCGTGAGCAATCGTCATTTTGAGAAGGCATATGCGTATTATAACGCTGCATGAGTCAATGAATATTTTTATAAAACAGCTTATCGTGCCAGAAACGATAAAGAAATAGAATTCGTTGCTTGCAAAATTTATACAACAATTTTTTTCTTTTTTACTAAGACAGAGAATACAAAATTAGTAATTGATATTATAGCCGAAAAAAAGTTGTTCACAAATACGATATATGATATTGTTACATAAGAAGATGCGGCGACGATAACTTATGTATATGTATAAAGATTCTACCGAAGAATATTTCCCACGTTAACGTGACGAGTTTCGAACCCAGACCATGAACGATGCATTACAGAAATTTTCTCAGGACGTATAGATGCATGAACAGCCGCATTAAAGTACGAGGAGACCCCCAGCAAGCTGTCTCCTCGAAATACTTGTTTAGGTATGAGAGATTCTCTTTTTTTTCGCAGATAAATAAGGGTGAAGACCTGTATTGGGACAATAATGCCACAGCCAGCGGAATACTCGTACGTACACTTGGGAGAGTCAAGTCTGGGGGAATGGGGGTCGATGGACCAAGGCGCTATGCGAATTATCATAATAAAGGATATTTAAATGTTATTTCATATTAAGCTATACTTTATTTCTTTCCATTTTTTTTCTTTCGAAGCTGCTGCTGCTGCTGCTGCTGCTACTGCTACTGCTGTTGCTGGCATACCTTCTATCGGAACATTTTTATTTTTTTTTTTTATGTAGTTATATGTAGTTATAATAAATAAATAGAAAAATCCTATGCCCGACTCAATATTTCAAGACACAAGCATACACTTTTTTTCCTCTCGTAGAAACTTCATCGAATTAATTACCAAACTATATAATGAATGATTCACCCGAGTAAAGCCGAACGGCTCCTTTCTGTTTTTTCTTCAACGAATTTTTAGGGTTGGATAACCTAAAACAGTGGAATAATACTTGTGCATCGATTCGAACGACCAACACCGTTGATTACGTAGGCACGCAGTTTTCTTTCTTTTTTCTCTTATTACCAATTGATACGTACATTTAATGAATAAGTTACATTTAACTGGACAATGCAGAATCAATGACGTCAGAACCGATGCACTATGTATGTATATATATATGTAGTAGTAGGCGGTAGTTAGTAGGAATAGGACATACGATAAACGAAGCGACACGGGCACGAGTGTAAAGTGTTGAAAACGTTTCCGGTGGATTCGATGAGTTTATACATTTCTTAATGTGGCTGGTGTGGTGTGGAACGTAAACGAACGTTCGTTTTCTTTTGAAACGCTTTAACCATTTTAATGTCTCGATCGCGAAGAAGCTAACAACAATTCCTTCGAAACATGGAACACGTCAATTGGAAAATCTATGTGACAGTGATCGTGTGCCACTGTTGTTTGGGCGTTGTCGGTCAATACGAATGGCAAGCCAGAGATGCCTTCGACGAGATTCGCTTCAAAATGGACAAAATCAACGAGGAAAATTGTCCTATACAGCACCTCGGAGACCTTTACCTGCCAGAAGACTCGGTCTCTCATTTACCCGATATCAAAGATATTAATATTAATCCCGTGTTCCCTAATAGAACTGCTCTGTTGCATTTGCATAACATGGCACTAAGCAGATCTTTCTTTTGGAGTTACATTTTACAATCGCGATTCATACGTCCAGCGATCAACGACACGTATGATCCAGGCATGATGTACTACTTTTTATCGACGGTTGCCGATGTTTCTGCAAATCCGTACATAAATGCCTCTGCTATTTACTTCTCACCAAATATGTCCTATTCTCCATCCTACAGAGGATTTTTCAATAAAACTATGCCCAGATTCGCACCAAGAACTTTCAGGGCTGACGATTTCAACGACCCGATACATTTAGAGAGAATATCTACGAGAAACACATTCACTGTGCAAGATCTTGGTGCTTTCGAGAGGAGTAGTCTAAGCCAAGATTACACGACTGACTATTATCGTATAAACGAATGGTAAATGGAAGCATGTTAATGCAGCATCGAACGAATCTTTTTTATTATATGTGTGATTTTATATCGCTCTCTATGTATATGCAGGTATAAAAAATGGTTGCCAGACAACGTCAAGCAGAGACACGACACCAAAACTACGTACCAAGTTGCAATTCGCTATGCCAATGGTACCAACGACACGTTTACGTTTCACGGTCCACGAGGTGCCGACGAATATCCTGGACCTGTAAAATGGACTAGACCGTACTTTGATTGCGGCAGATCGAATCGTTGGCTAGTTGCAGCGGTTGTACCAATCGCAGACATTTATCCGAGGCACACAGGATTCAGACACATAGAGTATCCAACGTACGTATGAAATTATAACCAATAGTTGGGCAATCCATTTAATTGATAGTCTCAAAAATAACTAACTCGGTTAATTTCAGATATACTGCCATATCCGTGATAGAGATGGATTTTGAGAGAATAGATATAAATCAATGCCCTAAAGGAAAAGGAAACATCGGACCTAACAGATTTGTAAATACAGCAAGATGCAAATCAGAAACTACAGAGGTATTAGATACAAAAGAAAAAAAAAATGAACTATTTTATAATCCAGCGAGTAGCATAATTTATGTATTGATTTGTATTTGCGTCGTACTCGCAGTGTGAACCGATACACGGATGGGGTCTTCGTCGCGGCGGATATCAGTGCAGATGCAAGCCAGGTTTTAGGCTGCCAACTGTAGTTCGACGTCCATATCTTGGAGAGATTGTAGAGAGAGCGACTCAAGAACAATACTATAACGGATTCGATTGTACTAAGATAGGATGTAAGGTTTCTGTTTCTTGTTCTTCTATTACATTAGACGTCTATTACATTTTACTAATCATGATGTTTGATACTTTAGGGATTCATAAAATGCCGGTGCAATGGGAGAAGGCAAAGCCGTACATTCGAGAAAAATACCTCGAGCAATATTACCACTATAGAAATTACTCTTCCGGGGCAGAATCTCTAAGATCCGAGAAAGTGAATATCGATCAAACTCTCAAGTTTATCTTGAGCGTAAACTCACGGACTTGCAAAAGGTGTGTACAAACTATAATTATAACGATAGAATATCAACATCATAAATCGTAATGTATGCAATTACAGTTACACGCAGGAAGAATTAACATTGCGCGGAGATGTGGGTTTCGGCGCTAAAGAGTTCTTTGAAAACGAAGCAAAAATGGCGACGAGATTAGCAAATTTTATTAGCGCGTTTCTACAAATCAACGATCCGCATGAAGTTTATTCTGGTAAAAGAGTAGCCGACAGACCTCTGACAGAGGACCAAATGATCGGAGAGACCCTAGCTCTGGTTCTTGGGGATACTAAAATCTGGTCTGCTGGAACATTTTGGGATCGAAACAAGTTCACAAATCGGACACTCTTTGGTCCGTACGCTTATAAAACTCAATTGAACACACGAAAATTCAAAGTCGAAGATTTGGCTAGGTTGAACGATACAGGTAAAAGGTTCATCGGGATCATTGCGAAAGAACGGTATCGCCCGATAAAATGTCAACGTTTAACCATACGAGAAACATGTTTTCAGACGAGGTCTATACGAGGAAAAATTATTTCCAAGTACTGAAACAAAGATGGGCAACAAATTTCGACGAGCTGGAGAAATATTACATGAAAATTAAAATTAGGTACAACGAAACCGGAGAATATTTGAAAAAATACGAACATTATCCAGATTCCTATAGGTAAGAACGAATGTATTATATGAACAGAAACAATTGGGGGAAACAAGATTTTTCTGTAGTCAAAATGCAAATCGCATGTTTCTGTCGCATCAGACAATGAATTTTATCAGGAACAATGCGTATGCAACGCGTGATCAAAGGCTAAAGAGATTTGGTGCATGGGATTGGGGAGCAGGAGGAAATTTATCTCTCAAATAGGATTTATTTTAATGTGTGGGAACACGCAACGTCTGTACAGGGCAGCAAACTTGAACCATGGCCATTGGACAACGCCGTATTTCGACTGTAACGGTAAAGTGAAGAAATGGGTAATTACCTATGCATCCCCATTTTTCGGTTGGGACAGTTTGAAAGAGAAACTGGAATTCAAGTAAGTATTTCTGTCCACATGGACGACCGAACGGGGTTGTAGTATGTGCATGCGGGATCGAATCCGAGGTACTCCACCATAGGGATACGAAACCAGTTTCGCCGCGAAGAAAGAGAAAGAGAAGAACAGAGATCGCGTTTTATATTAAAATCTTTACAGAGGCGTCATAGCTGTTACTATGGACCTGCTTCAGCTCGATATTAATCAATGCGACGATGTGTTCTATGCGCCGAATGCGTTCAAGGGTAGCCACAAATGTGATAAGAAAACCTCATATGTAAGTTACCGGATATCAGATTGATATCATAAAACTATATTTGTTTGCGATAAGAAAGATTATAACATTTTATTCGTTTCCGTTATCGCCTGCACAGTGCGTGCCCATCCTTGGCAGAGGTTTCGAAACGGGTGGTTACAAATGCGAATGCAAGCAAGGTTTCGAATATCCGTTCGAAGATCTGATTACGTATTACGATGGCCAGTTGGTGGAAGCTGAATTTAACAATTTAGTCAACGATGCAGAGACCAGGTTGGTGAAGTCGTTGCTCGTTTCTCGTTCCGGAATTATTTATAAGTCTACTTATCTAGTTAATCGTTAAATTATCCTCGATAATCGTTCGTTTCATCGTTCTGTTTTATAGGTACGACATGTTCAAGTGCCGGCTAGCTGGTGCTGCGTCTATCCAAACTAGCTGGATACTGTTAGTCGCCTCGACAATAGCGTATTTTCTTTCCAGACGCTAGCTACATCAAATAGTAATAGTCATTTAATACGTATTTTTGTAACGCGATTCCGTCCGTGAAGATTTTTAGTGTTTAGTTGATAGACACATTTACCATATACTAGAAACGCTATACGCATAATCCGTCCAATGTAGATGAATACCACTGATTAAGAGACTAATTGAATTTTTAAAGATTTTATCTAGTTTGTATATTTTATATTGAAAATTTAAACTACTCAAGAAGAGTATGTATATTAATCAATTTATACTGTGTTCAAGCGACACTGTCATGAGAGGAATAAAAAAAAAAGAGCTTTTAAACGAGTGGCATCGCCTTTATGACTAACGTCGCAACATTGCCACTAGAAGTTATTACTTAAGCACATTTTGTACCTCTTATATTTTTGATATAATACATAACACTTATAATATTATTGTATAAACTAATTTTCTATTACCTCCTCCGTTCGAACGTGTAGATATTTCTTACGTTATTCGATCAGACTCGAACACTATAGGTAGTGTTTAGTTTAAAAGTAAGTTGAGGTTATATTTAAATTGTACATAGTATCGTGTATTTTAAGAATTACTTATTAAACTTTGGCAGAATGCAACGATATACGCTACAAATGGCAATTTGAACAAAAGGTTTTGAACAAGAGCTTTGTACTTTTAAGAACATAAAAATAATTATTCAAAGCTGTTACTCCTTCTTGCTTGTAAAATGATGTTTAATAAATCTAGCACCTTGCGTCAGTTGTGCACCTTCGTTAACAAAGTGGCACGAAAATAGGAGCAAATTTCGTGGCTGCACCTTCAGAGCGAATCGCATAAACATTGCAGAATATAAGCACAAAGCTGAAACAAATTAGTACATGTGTATCCGTTTGTCAAGTTTGCTGCGCATGGTAAGATCAATTTCGTAATTCATTTGTTATAATTAGACTGCGGATTTAATGCATTTACGACAAAAAAAACGAGTGCATCAAAATTAAAATAGTGCAAATATTAAAAAAATGTAAAAATACTGTTCTATTATATTGGACTTAATAAAATAATTAAGCAAAGAAAAAATGTATATGCAGCTCCTGTATTTTGCAATGATTGCATAATGAATAAATCCGCAGTCCAGTTATAATAAATAATGTATCTGTGATTTCTCTGATTTGAGATTGTTCGACCAAAAGAACAGAGAGCTAAAACTATTACGAACTCGACAGATGTTTTCGATACAAGTTCTTACATATTCTCGTGATAATTCTCGTAGTAATGAATTCCGAAAAAAATCATTTCACTTGTTAGCAGAAGATGTAATAAATTTGCTAAACTAACCAAGCGTCATTTTTCCACTAATAAATTCGGGATCTCTTCGTATATCGGCGATCGCAGCAATCGGAATGCCCCAGTTAGCTATAGGTCCCCAAAAATGTGTACTGGAACAAAATAGCGATTTTTCTATTTCAAACTGTTCGGAATAAAACGAACGTAGCGTGCCGCGTACCGTTGATTACGAGATCGGACGAACGAGCACATGTATTAGTGTACGAAGTTTCTGTAGCTTGCCTCATTAAATACTCCCGTGTCTCTTTGCTCGACAGAAGTTTTCTGACACGATTCATCTTTTCGTCGGTATTTCTTCTCCTTTTTCACAGCAAATCGATTTTCCTCGAAAGAAAGTAAACCTGTAAGAGGCAAATACAATATATACAAGTGACTTTGAGGAAGCGACTAGTCTCAGTTCACAGTTACATAAACGGTCAATAGTACAAACATTTCTCCACCGAGCAAAAACCGTTCGATAAAAAGTTTCGTTTCAAGTATCGAGGTATATCTATTTGAAAGATGGTGAATTTTATACAAAGAATATGCCATTTTTCCTCGTGCAGCTGTATTTAGCAGGTGTTTTACTACTGTAATGAAATTTTAAACGGTACACGGTATGGTAGAGAACGGAAACATCATCGATAGTACCTTGCGGTGGAACGCGGGACAATTTAAAAATGGTTGGGTCAGAATTCTAATACTAACTTGATTTTGTATAATTTTGTACCTACTTGTTACACTTGTACTTTGTATTTGTCTCACTTAGAAATTGAGAAGTTGATGTTTGAATCTATATGTATATATATAGGCGTAAAAAATGTTTATTTATTATAATTGCGATTTATTATGTTTAAGAACACGAGTCTTTCCCTATAGTTTCTCGAAGGAACGCTACTATTATATATCATGATACAAAATTCATTTCTATCCACTCGATCATTTATGAAATATATATTTATATATATATATGTATATAAAACAACTTTATACAACTAAGCATTGAATGTACTTTTAATTTAAAGTAATTATTGAAAATATATACAAAAATTTGATATATTAAAATATCATACAGTACAATACGTATACGCCTCTCTGTTTTGCTACCATATATCGTAATTACAAAAGCAGAAAAGATAATACAAAATGTACAACCGCATACATGATTCGAAATCACTTTCCTTTTCGCGCGTAAGTTAACAGATCTTTTATATTATATTGTAGAATTGCGTTAAATACAATTTGTAAAATAATGAAACTAAGCAAGAGCATTCGTCCGTAACGGCGTTACAATTAGTCGTTCTAGCCTAATCGAATCGAGTCGAGTCGAATACAGTCGAATATGCAATGTCTCGTCGAATCCAATCGAAGCGGGGCGGGGACGAATTCGGACGAGACGGGACGAGACGAGACGAACTCAGACGAGACGAGACGAGACGAGACGTGACGAGACGTGACGAGACGAGACGAGACGAGACGAGGCGAGACGAGACGAGACGAGACGAGACGAGACGAGACGAGACGAGATGAGGCAAGGCGATATGTGGCGAGGCGAGGCGAGGCGAGGCGAGACAAGACGAGCAGAATCGAAGCGAGTCGAGTCGAGCCGAATCCAGCCGAACTTCGCTTGGCGCAAAGTTTAATCAACAAATACATATAGTACGTTTATAGTTTTACGCAAATAATATTTAAAACTAATTGTAAGTGTTTATGTACATGTATATATCATGGTATAAAAATATTTTATTTTTCTGTACGTAGCGAGTGGTTTTCGACAAATCGTCGAATTGAACACGTTGTCCGCCTATCATTTACAAAGATATTTGTAACTACGATACGACTTTATCTTTTGTTCCTTTCAAGTTTGAAAAATATAATTTATTCAGGACGTACTATTTTATGTAACAAATACATAGTATCGATTTTTCTAGCAAACTTTCAGTCTCACGGTACGATAGATTTCGAATTTTCGAAAATTCTTCCGGAACTTGTATTATCCAGAAGAATCGTTTTGAAGGCACACAACGTGTTAACAGAGTTAAGGAACACTTATTCGTATCGCTGTGTAGATTATTGTAGACTCGTTTACACGTACAAATAATTATCGTTCGATTTGAATTGTTCTAGAATGCGGCGGATCATCGGTGCGACGGTCGGATGGAATCTTTCAATGAAGAGCATTTGAAACGATTTTTGAACGATCGATAAGTGGATAAAATAATGTTGGGTGTGGAGCAACGATTCGTGTGTTTTCGTGACGTTTCATTACGTTTCACGTTATTTGTCGTTTCGTATAGTTTCACGATCGATTGTTTTGCAATACCTGTTCGAAATAACAGAAGAGATTTCAATTGAACATTTCTATTAATCATTCTTCCTTCGATTCTTGTGCCATTCTCACGTACACATCTATATCGACTAAACTTACGAAAATAAACCTTTACGATACAACGAACAAGAGAGAGTCCCTTTGGTATTTATTATTTTCCTCGCTTCATTTTCTTTTTTTTTCCAGTAATTTATTTCGTGCTATACAAAATGAATACATCGAAGTGTTCCAGAAAAAAATTGTTGATCGTTGCTCGTTTACTGTAACGTTCAAGCAACAAATAAATTTGATCAAATTCGAAATTTTGATCAGACGACAACGAAAAAGACGAAACGGCAATCACAATCGCAATCACAATCACAATCACGGTTACAGTCACAGTCAGTAACAGTTACAATTACAATTACAATTAGAATTACAATTACAATCACAATCAGAAGCACGTAACAACTGAAACAAATCCATGTGGCAGTGTAGATTATGATGAATAAAAAGATCAGAATTACGTGGAGACATTGAATTTTCATTTTTCTTCGTATCGTTCGGGACTCGTGAATAATTTCGATATAGTAATATAAATGAAAGAAGAACACGAAAGCGAGGGACAAAGAGTGTTTTGTAATAAAAGATATTATGCAAATCATACGATTGTACATGTCGTATTACCGTTCCGTTCTGCAGGAAATTTTCGTTTTACTGAAATTGAAGTAGTCGTATTACAAATAATATTACAATCAACAGATTCGATCAGTTTCATCGGTACATTCACATCTAAGAAAATCTTATTTGTTAGGAAGTAGTTTACGAATGATAAAAACTCTCTTAAAGAAACGTATGAATAAAGCGATTTCTCATAACATTAGTCATTCGCGTTTTTACATGAATTATATTAACAATCTTTCTGTGCAACCAATCTCTCTAACCGCCAGTCTTTCCGCCTTTTCAGAAAAGTTTCTTACACACAATTATCTGCAGTTATTCCGAAAAGACGCAAGAGACATACGAAACGTAAACTGTATGCAACGCTATAGCAAATTAATAACACTTTTTTAAAAACTAAAACAAGTAAAGATAGGAATAGAAAGAAACGATAGCGAATCGAAAGAAAGACAGAGTGTGTGGAGGGTGGGGGGTGGAGTGGAGAGATAGAAAAAAAGATTTGACAATTAAAAGCTGCATAAAATGTACAATGAACACATTACATCCATTCAAACATCTCTACAGTACTAATGAATATTTAGGAATAATTATTTGTAATAGCATTCAATGTAAAAAAAAGAATGAAGTTAAATAAGGTCGATACATTTAAAAGCCACATTATTCTAATTACCTGCAATATCACAGTACTTGCTGAAACATACAAAGTTGTGTTTCCGATAGGCACGGAAGCCAATTCAAATGAGAATGGCAAGCACAATATCATTCCGTTCACAAACATATATATATATATATTTGCACATACATATGTATGCATAACACATATATACATAGATATACACCAGCCATCGATCATTTACTTTCTTTCCTCTCAATTAACCGCCATGTTCGTATTAGTATCGAAATTGTAAATATATATGTATATGTATATACATAGGTTTCAACGTAAACGAATTGGGAACCGTTTCGAAAAAATTATAAACTTTTATGAAGAACCACAAATCCATAAAAACTATCTTACTTCAAGCTATGCTGCATCACATTCTAATAATAAAATTCTAGAGATTCTATTATAAACTCATAATAAATGCCCATAAATTTGGATTTTGCGACCACGCATAATTCTGTCCTGCCATCGTTGTGATTTTATTTAGATTGATTCAGCCCAAAAATTTTTATACATGGTGAGTATGTACCCAGCGTATTTCCTACTATGAAATAAATGATAAAGAATTCAAAGGAGTTGGGGAAGCAGCCACCAAAGGACTTTCTAAAATAGCAGAAAAAGAGTTTCATAAAGTGTGGTACTGTAAACTAAATAAAAGCGAAAGAAAAGCGAAGGAGAGTAGAATAAAGCAGAGTCACGTCGAGTCGGGTCTGATCAGGTCGGGTCCTGGTTGGGTTGGGTAGAGTAGGGTAGGGTAGGGTAGGGTTGAGTAAGGTAAGGAAAAGTAAGGTAAGGTGTGGTAAGGCTAGGTAAGGTAAGGTAAGGTTAGATTTGGTAAAGTAAGGTGAAGTAAAATAAAGGAAGGTAAAGTAAAGTAAGGTGAATTAAAATAAAGAAAGGTAAAGTAGAGTAAGGTGAAGTAAAGTAAGGTAAAATTAAGTAAGGTGAAGTAAAGTAAAGTACGATGAAGTAAAATTAGGTAAGGCGAAGTACGGCGAAGTAAAACAAAGTAGAACGAAGTACAGCGAAGTAAAACAAGGTAGAGCGAAGTACAGCGAAGTAAAACAAGGTAGAACGCAGTACGGTGGAGTAAAACAAGGTAGAATGAAATAAAATTAACGGCGTGAAGTACGGCGAAGTAAAATAAAGCAGGGTGAAGTACGATGCAGTAAAATAAGGTAGGGTGAAGTACGATGAAGTAAAATAAAGTGAGGTGAAATAAAATAAAGTAAAGTAAGATAAGGTAAGGTAAGGTAAGGTAAGGTAAGGTAAGGTTAGGTAAGGTTAGGTAAGGTAAGGTAAGGTAATGTAAGGTAAGGTAAGGTAAGGTAAGGTAAGGTAAGGTAAGGTAAGGTAAGGTAAAGTAAGGTAAGGTAAGGTAAGGTAAGGTAAGGTAAGGTAAGGTAAGGTAAAGTAAAGTAAAGTACAGTAAAGTATAGTAAAGTAAAGTACAGTAAAGTATAGTAAAGTAAAGTACAGTAAAGTAAAGTAGAGTAAGGTAAGATAAAGTAAAGTAAAGTAGAGTAAAGTAAATAAAGTAAGATAAGATAAGATAATGTAATGTAATGTAAAGTAATGTAAAGTTGGAATAGGCATAACGAAACGCACGGACGTACACAACATCAGAACTAAGGAACAAGCGTGAGAGTTTTTGTTTTCGTTTTCATAAGCTTATAGTACGGTATACGGCGTTCCGTTGAATCGACAGCAACAATTTCATATACCGATCCTAATTTCGTTCGAACTGAAATTCGTTCGAACTGAAATTCTTTCGAACAATATTTACAAAAATCTGACAATCGAACGTGAGACATTGCGAATCATTATTTTGTATCTCGGGGACGAACGAAACTTGCTTGTGAATCTTGGCAACCTATTGTCAAACGTAGACAGGACCTTGGTTGTCGTTATCGTCTAAACTTATCCGACTAGGGTATGCGGGACCACCACCGTCGTCAAAGAATCGTCTAAACGTGAATTCGAAAAAACCATGGAACGGTTTCCCATTGTCCAACAACTCATCCGATTTATTGGAATCGGATGATCCGGAATTTCGTAATTTATCGGGATCAACCGGATCAAAGTTGCTTGTATCGGTAGGATATTGTATTCGAGGTATATGAGGTGCCACTTGTCGGCGCAGGCCCTTTTCAAAATCGATACTCGCAAAAAACGGATGATTCTTTACTTCATCCGCATTCTTACCTAGTCGACGATCCGCACCAACGCAAAGCTTCAATATCAAATCCATACCTTCTGGGGAAAGATTCGCCAGCTTCGGGATATGCAGAGTCGTCTCCCAATTAATCACCTGTAACTCAACAATTATTTTTACATGGATATTATGTGCCTCCTTTGCCACTGCTTTCTGTTGCTCTACAAAATCTATTCTAGTCTCCTGCCGAATATTGCAGACCCGACACAAACCGAACTGAACTGAATAAATAAAACTGAATAGAACAAAAATTAATTACTATTTACCTTCAATTGTGTTTCACTGGCTGAATTGGCAAGGAACGGTGGGGAACCGACCAACATTTCGTACAATATTACACCAACGCTCCACCAGTCACATAACTGAGTATAACCTGTCCTTTGTAGTACTTCCGGTGCAATATAGTTCGGTGTCCCAACCAGAGAGTGTGCCAAACATCTTTGATGTTCCCTATGCCTCCTACGTTCCAAGGGCTTTAATTGAATGCAACGGCACTCGTTGTTCCAGTCGTCAGCAGGATCCATGGAATCTTGTTTCCCATGACCTGTTTTTATAACAATGAACATTTGTTCGCATTACATATGTACCATAGTTAGATTAGATTAGATTAGAGTAGACTCGAAAGAAACTATTTTCAACAATTCTAAACCAAGATTAATTTGTTGTCATCGACACTTGTCTTACCGTTCTGCTGGTAGTACTTGGAATTATGAGTCCAACGAAAACCCGTACACAGTCCAAAATCAGTCAACTTTATGTGGCCGTCTCGATCGATCAAGATATTATCCGGTTTAATGTCTCTATGAATAAATCCCATCTTGTGTACACTTTCTACGGCGCACGTAAGCTCGGCGATATAAAATCGTGCTAGTGGTTCCTTGAAAATGCCTAATTTGATCAGCAACGACATCAAATCCCCACCGGGTATATAATCCATGACAAAGTACAAGTTGTCTTTATCTTGAAAGGAATAATAGAGTTTCACTACCCATTCGTTGTCGGCTTCTGCTAATATATCTCTTTCAGCTTTAACGTGGGCGACTTGATTACGGTTCAATACGTCCGCTTTTCTTAATGTTTTCATAGCATAAAATTGATTCGTGTCGAGTTTTCTCACCAGAGTCACTTCTCCGAACGCACCAACTCCGATCGGTTTAATTTTCGTAAACATCGATTTGTCCATCTTAGCTCGCTTCAATCTGATATAGTTCGATTCCTTTTGCGATAACATTTTCCTCATTTGACACTGCGCTTCCGCGCTCAAACCTATTTTAGCCATCTCCGTTTCAAGCTGTAGGCGACGATACAGCCTTTGTTTATGAGACTTTAATACGTTCTCAACATGCTGTTCCATAAAGAACTTAAACGCTTGTGGAGAATAGTTACGGACCTTGCAATCCCTGCGTTCTTCCTCCTTTTCTTTGCTCATGTGTTTGCGCTCGGGTATCGGCGATTGATGCTTGATCTTGTAGGGCGAAGGTGTATTGCCTCCACCGCCTTTCGCTCCGTTGTTATCTGTTGTATGACTATTGTTGTTGTTGTTATTATTGTTATTGTTGCTATTAGCATTACTATTACCGTTGCCATTGCCGTTACTGTTTCCGTTTCCGTTGCTGGCGTGGTTAGAAGCGATGCAAGCAGCCACAACGATATTGGTAGTGGTCGTGGTTGTAGTGGTGGTAACGGTGGTACTACTGGTGCAGGCGGTGGTAGTAATCGTAGTGGCGCAATTATTGTTACCGCTGCTATTGCAACCGGCATTGTTGCCGCCGGCGTTGTTGCTGCTGCTGTTATTGTTACTGCTACTTCTACTATTCAGACAGGTCGAAGATACCGGTGGTAAGGACGGTGTTTCCATTGGATGCTGACAACTGTCCGCGGGTGAATATTTTCTTTGCAACGGAGGATGATGCGCAGCGACCGGTGACGATCTCAGGCTCGTGTTATTCTCTATCGTTGCGATACCACTAGGCTCTTCGGTGGTCGACGTCCCGTAAGGAGGAGGAGGAAGCGGATGGTGCATACCTCGTTGCACTGCCAACGCTTGCATCGTTGTCGCGTAACTTGGCGGTTCCGTGGTCGGTACACCAACCGAAACGCTCACGTTCACATTGCTACCGTTCGTTGTTCCAATGTTATTCACTTGCGCGTACGCGGGCGGTGGTGGTTGTTGCGAGGTTTGTTGCTGTTGTTGTTGTTGATGTTGTTGTTGTGGTTGTTGATGTTGTTGTTGCGAGTGTTGCTGCTGCTGTTGTACTGCTTGATGTTGATGTTGGTGTTGATGTTGGTGTTGGTGTTGATGTTGCTGAGGTTGTTGTTGCTGTTTTTGCTGAATGGACGAAGCGTAGGACGGTGGAGGTGTCGGTGTGTTGCTAGTAGTAGAAATGGGTTGCGGAGAGGTCGGCGCGATGGCAGTTTGCAAGACGGGTTTCTGTACCTGAGTACTCTTGACCGATTGCATAATTATCGGGGGCTGTGTCTTGGCCTGCCGCGCGCCCCATGCCTGCAACGGAGTTGGTCTGGCCATAGAAGCTTGCGTGCTCGGAGATATAGCGGTGACCGTAATGGGGCTCGGCGAACCAGCAGAAGTCGGACCAGAGTAGATTCCAGAGGACGGACTTTTCCGATAGTCTTGCTGAGACTGCGTAGGACTCTGCCTGTTTTGTATGGAGACACTGTAAGACGGTGGTTGCACCGGCCCGGCCGATGAAGAAGAAACTATAGGATACGGCGGTGGTGGTTCAACTTGAGTATTAGAGTTGTTATTACCGGTTTGATATATACTGAGAGCCTGTATTTGCTGGGAGAGCTGCTGTTGAACCTGAGGTCCGTTTTGAACGATCATAGGTTGACGACTACTCGAATTGTTGTTCGAACTTGCCACCGGACTTGTACCCCTTTGCGGTAAATTAACCGACGTCGAAATAGGTCCGGTATTGCCAGGTGTGGTGGGTGGTGGTCGTGTAGGAACCACCGGAGCAGGAGACATACGTTTCAGCATTTGCTGCATATTAGTAGGCACGTTCGGCTGATTGTACGGGGCGTGAGGCGGTGGCGGTGGAGGCGGTGTAGAACTGCATCTAGGTGGCGGAGGGGGCGGTGGTTCTCGCTCTACGAAATTACTCGGAGAATATTGACGACTCAATTGCGTGTGCGGACTGAGCTCCGTCAATCGAGGACTATCGGATCGCGAGCTTCCCGCTCCGCTATCCAACACGGGACTGCCGCGTTGTAAATTCAATTCTCTTTCCAAACTCGGTTTCCTTATAAGTTTGGTATTTAATTTACCTAGTCCATTCAGCGATTCTCCTTGTGCTTGTTTCAAAAATTCTATAGCTGCATCCAAACGCCAACTGCCTAGCTTCAAAGCTCGTAACGCAATTTCCTGTGAATTAAAAAATTTCCATTGTGTTATGTTGTGCTATGATTCAGACACAATTTAAACTGACGTACCTCGGAGTAACCCATTGCTAATAGTTGTGCTAATAATTGTCGTTGATCCGATTTATCGATAGTAGAACCAGAAGCACCGGAGAGACCGCTAAGACCAGAGGCAGAACTAATACTACTGGTCGTGGATAAGGTAGATATAGTACTCGCAGCACTGGAACCTACTTCGCTGGCTCCTCCAATATTTGCGAAGGGCAGCAACGAATTACGAATTTCAGCCAAGGCCTTCTGATGGTATCCGGAGCCACGTGTGCTCGATTTATTAACCGCGGGTGGATTCATAGTGACCCATGCTAGGTCCCTTAAGACCTAGCTTTAATCCGGCTGTGACATATATATGTATATATGTATATATATATACACACACAAGCACGCATACATACATCTAAAACATAATATTACAGCATATTCTTAGAGCGTTATAATACTTTTACAGTACATTTTTGTTGTGTTCCATACAACATCGTTCACAGCCATTACTTTTCCCATTAAGATTTCATGCATTAACCATATAAATAAATAATTCGATCTTACTAGACAATTATATAAGTTATCGTAAGCTGGCGTTATTGCTATACTAACGGAATTGCCATAGGTATTAAACGAGTCCCTGCAGAAAAAAAAGACAACAAAATAGAAAAACAGAATGCTTACTGAATCAGTTTGACGTTAACAAGTCCTTGTATAATATCTTTTCAACAATTGTACAATACAAAGTGCACACAAAACCCATTGATTCCTATAGCTAATGCCAGCAGACATTGCTAATTATAATACTATTTCCTATCAAAGTACTAGCAATTGTACACGCTATGAAAGTTACATTGATCTCAATGCGTCGACAGGCCCCGAAATATGTTATTAACTATCTTATAAGTTTCTGGCATAGCGCAAAATTCTTTCGAATCATCCATAATTGTATGTACATATACACACACGCGAATACGCATACATACATATACGAATACGAATCCAATATTATTTATATGTACTACATCCGCATTGACCCGCGCGCGGGTGCGCATACACACATGTACACGTGTGTATGTATGTTTACGTAGAGGTACGGGTATATGTATATATAATTTGGAACCATCTATTATCGAATAAAATACACTCGTATGTAATCTCACAAACGTTTCTCCGTATCTCTGTGCATGATGTCGAGATCGATCTGTAATCTAACCTATTCGTTAAATATCTAACCGATCATTTTCAAGAGTCTTTTACATGTAAAATAAGCTACAGTAACACACTTTTCTCGAAAACAGCCAAGCATTGGCGAAGAAATGTCTTGAAATAAGTTCGACCGATGCAACAATCGGGAGAGAACGACTTCAAAGCATATTCTATTCTCACGTTTCCACAGAATCCATGTGACGAGAGTAACGTGTACGTAGAACTTTTGCTTCACTATTTCTCTTTAAGATCAATTCTACGATATTTCGATACACAGTCTTAATTAAATCAGCAACAACAAAGAAAGATACAGCCGTAAATTACCAAAGTAACTGGCAGCCATTTTGAAGTGCCACATTCCTACACCGACTTGACACTCTTTTTCGTAATTTGCGGTGTACACAGAGCTTGTGCGCGAAAAAATAAATTCATCTCTGTAATTGATCTTGTAATATTTTTAACATACAATATTTCGTATTTGCCAACGTACACGGAATGTGATCTTTCGAAACGTATATTCGAAAGAATAATCGTCCAAGCATATTTCTTCGATAATATATTTACAACTGCAGTTGGCTCTGCGTACCAAATAGTAGATATCGAGATTATACTAATCGTTTCTATTCTTCTGTCTATTAACCGAATCATTTTCTACGATTTTATTCGCACCCGACATTTAATCTAAATATGTAATAATAGTCTCATTTTCTTTTAAGGTTATGCTTTGCTGGTAACAATTTTCTCTCGAACTTTTGTCATCTTTTATTACTTATTACTTCATGATTATCGAAACTATTAGATATTATTTTTCAAGACTGTACAGAATGAAGGGAATAAGTGAAAATAAAATATGTAGAAACGTAGAAATAATTCTCGCGTAAGAACGTTTTCGTCTTTTTCTTTTTCTTTTTTTTTTGCCGTTACAATAAGTTACAACAACCCGACCAATCGAGTGATTTTTCTGTTGCGTTTAACCCTTTAAAAGCGACGTATTTTATAAGTCCAGTCGTAAACAGAAAACCAACGAAATTAAACTAAATTCGAAGAGGTAAAATGAACAAGACTAACTTAACATAACGTTAATCATGTTTTATATGTATTTAAATCAAACATGTAAATAAGTATTATGTACATGCATTATGCTATCATAATGTAGGAATTATTTTCTGAAGTTTTCATTTTACGAATATGTAAATATAGTTTAATTTTTATGTACATGATTGTTGAAAGATTTTAATTTACATCGTAACACGTAATATAATTATACTTCAAATACGTGCACATGTATAATGTAGTTTTACTGTGAATTTTTCTAAGTTTCGATTAGAGATAACTTATTAATTTTATTTAACAAAAATATACCAAATTATAACACAGCTCCGTTAATGTTTAAAAAAAATATAAATAAACTAGTGTATGAGAAATTAAAAAGAAATTTACTCATTTCTTTTTTAATCTACCTAATGTGAACATATGTATATTAAAAAATAACAAATCGAGAAGAAGCAGGAATATCACCTGTGAAATTCAAGTTTTGGTTAGAAATTCGTATTTCATCAGATTTCAGCGGATAACAAACCGAATGATACCATTTTCGAAATAATTGTAGATATACGTTCATTGAAACAAAGAATTCATTTTAGAATTGGAGTAAATCGCTATTATATATTGGTAGCGCAATCAAATCAGAACCAAAATGCCGATTCGGAGGTTGGAATGAGTTGAAAGTAAATAAATGATTTTTATTCGAATTCGCATAAAGGAGAATTGTTGCTATTTACATCATGGTAGCTCATGTTATGTGTTTAACATCTTCTGGAGGAATTCCATTGTTTTCTCGACAAAAAGGAGAAGGAGATCCGGTGAATAGATAGAAAAATTATACCTTTGAGAATTGTTTGAAAATTTATTTTGATGTTTTACAGATGACATTTTCTAAAATCGCATCGCTGAATGGTATTCACATGTTCCTCAAATCGCAAGATATTAAGCTTATGTATACGGACTTACCAGACACTACTGTCATG
Organism: Lasioglossum leucozonium; assembly: GCA_028454225.1. Classification (NCBI taxonomy): domain Eukaryota; kingdom Metazoa; phylum Arthropoda; class Insecta; order Hymenoptera; family Halictidae; genus Lasioglossum; species Lasioglossum leucozonium. The sequence continues at coordinate 8,463,776 of CM052214.1, forward strand.
TGGAAAGAATTCAATGAAAGTATTACTTTGATAGTTATCGCGAATGGAACTACAAAATACGTTTTAAATGAATTTCTCGATGCTGTTTTTGGAGCAATGATTTTATTTGTTGGCATAGATGAATTAAAGAGTGCAAAGAATATAGAGAAACTTAAGAAGGACATGCGTTCTTGTAGCCCACTTGTCGATAATTTATTACAATGTCTCGACGCAGGAGATGGAATTTCTTTAAAAATCGACATTATCAATATGACAGAGTGCATTATGTGCCTTGAAAATAACGTACTTCAGGTAATCAAACTTTCATCTAATTCACTGATTTTCTTAAATATTAAATAACAATATATTTAAGACTTGTTTAGAAGGCTACATGGAATGTTTAGATTCCATGTATGGATGTATTTTAATACATGGCTGCTTAGCTGTTGCTACAGAAGGATGGTGGAGCTTGAATCCTATTGAAAGGAAATTATTAATAACAGTTGTAGCTATTGAAAGCGTTTGTACAACACGCGACATTCCAGTATTTTTACCTTACAAAAGTCCAAATGTAAGTACTCTTACGAAAAATTCTACAAACATAACTATGTTGAAACAGCAGATTACAAATATAATGCGAGAGGCAACATAGGTGGCTTTCCGATTAGTATCTGTTACATTGATCAATCACATAGAAGTGTTAGCATTATGCGGACCAAATCCAGAATTATTAGAGGTTGAAAGATTAGCTGTACAGTGCTGGAAAAACTCTATCGATACTTTAAATAGCGTTGAACTGCACTATCCAAGGAATTTACCTATATCAATGAACTTGGATTCAGAAGCGCTCGGGTAATATTTTGGATCACTTTGTATAGATAACTCATAGGAAAATTGTTTGAAATATTGCGATTATACACTTTAATTCTGTTTTGTTTTTAGATTTCTTCTAGTAAATTACAAAGTGCAAAAATTTGTACTTTGTAAAAATGATCGATATTCTAAAACTAGAATTAGCGTATCTCACAGACTGGACATATTAAGAACTTTTTATCATCAAGCTGTTGAAACTTTTATATTGTCTTCGGTATCCGAAGATGATGGTAACAAAGATGATGGGAATTTTATCAGTGTTAAAGAAATATATTTATGTTCAGAATATCATAAGTGTCATGCAGTTAAGCACAGCGATCACATACTTTGTATTTTATATGCCTCCGTAGTTCCTACAAACACTATGAGATTAATTTGTCAGAAAATATTGAAAATGTTGCTTACGGATAAGCAAAATTGTTGGTAAACGAAAGTATACATTGATTTCACATTTTTTTATTGTACTACTATCGACGAAGTCAGTAAAATTCTTCCTCTTTCTTTTAATACATATTATCTTATGATTTATACTTCATTTAAAACTTTGATATTATATTTTTAATACATGAATAATAATAATAATGATGAGTTATATGTGTGTGTATACATGTACTTTTTTTATTTTTTCATGTAATTCCTACTAATTGCAATTCTTTCAAAAATTTTTTACACATCGTTTAATAAACTAATGCTTCTAATTCTCACAAAAAAATTAGATCGTTTAGGAGGTAGTGGTAGAATTGTAAAAAAATTATCGTCTTTAGCACTTTTTACACTGACTGTATGCACGCATATTTACATATATTTATATACCAGCGTAGCGCAGCACATGCAACATGCGACTCGTGGATAAAGAAATATATATTGCAACTAAAAAAGAGTAAATGATTAGAGGAGTCACAAAAAAACTTGTTAAGGGATGCAATATTTATATTTACATATCTATACGTTACAATTGAAATGTTAATTTTGCCGTGTATTTATGTTCGTAAGAAAAATATCGATAAGAGAATTCGATATGCTATTTGCAACAGTATTTTAAATAGGTACGATGTGTTACAGTTGTTATCTCAGATATATCGACTATATTTTAATTTTTCTTTCTAGTCAATATTAAAAGATGAGTAGTAGCTTAACAGAAATTATGGTCGAATCAAAATCATACAACGCGAAAGACTTTTATATAGGGCTAGGACTCGCGATTAGTTCAAGTGGTTTTATAGGTTAGTGCCTTAGAATTATTTACATGAAATGTCTACCACACAAGTTACTTACATTCTCTAATTTTCTTATACTACAATGATCGTTTAGGAGCTAGTTTTATTATAAAAAAGAAAGCATTGATTCGTCTTCAAAGATGCGGCGGGTTACGAGCATCGTCTGGAGGGTTTGGATACTTGAAAGAATGGATATGGTGGGCTGGTCTCCTTTCAAGTAAGTAACTGTAAATATTTTTCTATACAGTATAATTACAGCTACGTCTTCTAAAACTGTATTTTTGAATTCAAGTGGCAATAGGAGAAGCAGCTAATTTTGCTGCTTACGCTTTTGCACCAGCTTCCTTAGTTACTCCATTGGGAGCACTCAGCGTTCTAATATCTGCGATATTAGCATCAAAGTACTTAAATGAGAAACTCAACTTATTTGGAAAGGTGAAAGCTAATATTCTACAGTATACATGTGTGTATGCATATGTATATCTAAGATGAATACATGTAAATATGTTTTTTTCAGATCGGTTGCCTTTTATGTATATTAGGTTCTACGATGATCGTACTCCATTCTCCCAAAGATGAAGAAGTTAGTACATTAAACGAATTAGTAGATAAAGTAAAAGATCCAGGTTATATTATTTACATATTAATAGTAATGTTATATAGTCTGGTAACAATTTTTTATTTTGGTCCTGTTTATGGAAACCAAAATATTATGGTATATATCTGCTTATGCTCGTCCATCGGTTCGTTAACTGTTATGAGCTGTAAGGGACTAGGGCTAGCTTTGAAAGAAACCATTACCGGATCTAACAACGGGTTCACAAGCTGGTTAACATGGGTTCTTTTATTTACTGTAATACTATGTATCAGCGTTCAAATGAATTATTTGAACAAATCCTTAGATTTATTTGAAACTACAATAGTTACTCCAATTTATTATGTTATTTTTACATCGTTAGTGATAATCGCGTCCGCGATATTATTTAGAGAATGGAAGAACATGAGCAGCGAAGACATTTTAGGTTGCTTTTGCGGTTTTCTCACTGTGATCATCGCAATATTTCTACTAAATGGATTTAAAGAATTAGACATACACTATAGTAATATTAAGCATATGTTAAGACCGAAAAGAGAATTGCATCTAAGCAATAATACTCAATGGAACAATGCAGATGAAGAAAGATTAATAAGATTAGACTCAGAACTAGAGCATACATATGGCGCCTAAAGATTATTCGTGCAAAACGTGACAAGCACTATATGAGAATTCACATATATGTATATATTGTACAAAATTGTAAAGATAATAATTTATTAATAGAATATCGTGTTCACAATAAGACCTTTATTCGGTACAGTAAATATATGTACATTCCATGCGTTGAATGTATCAAGTGCAATCTATCAATCTATTCTATAATATTTAGATCATATTTTAAATTTTTACTATTAATGTTACTGTTTATATTTATTTAAAGTCATAAGTTACCGTGTCAGAATATAATATTCTACTTTGTACACAGTTCTTAATTCATTTAAATATAAGTTACTATAAATAAAATGCATAATAATGGGAAAAAAGGAAAATGTTAAAAAATTTGAGTACCATGCAATAAGTGCACATCGTATAATAAATTAAATCAATAAATATTCAAGTGCAGATAAATATCTTTTTATTATGTCTTGAGAGAGTAAGTGTGTGTGTGTGTGTGTGTGTGTGTGTTCTAATAAATAAAAAGTTAATAATACGATTTGTTATTGCGTATACAATCAGAATCATTACAAGATTAACCGAGGAAAAGGACTCGAGGACACGCATCAAATGACAAAATAAATTATACGTGTATTATTATTCGGGATCAAAGTGTCAATATCGTGTATCAACGGATGACTTGGTATCGCGTTATGCGTGGTCATAATGGCGTTCAGTTTAGCCGCTTTTTCATATTTTGTGGCATTAATCGTAGATGCTTTTCTAATATTTTTTGCAATATTTCACGTACGTATAATTCGTAATTGACAACAATGTTTTTTCGTACGTAACGTTAGATGGAGACGTGCTCGAACAAACGATAACAATTATTTCTAACCTAAAGTACTCTACAACATAAATAGAATTGATCTCTGCTAAATTAGTTATATATGTATTTACATTTCAGGTCATTACATTCGATGAATTAAAAACTGGCTATAAAAATCCAATCGAGCAATGTAACAGTTTAAATCCGGTGAGCCTGAATATTTTATTTGCTAATTTTGAAATACTTTCAATGTTTGATAATGACATACACATTCTGTGGGCTCACAAGTTTAATTACTATGTATTTACATTTCAGCTAGTTATTCCGGAGTACAGTTTACATATTATCATCAATTTCTTGTTTCTAATAAGTGGACAATGGTTTTCATTACTCATAAATATTCCATTGATAGTTTATCATTTATGGAGATATTATCACAGACCAGTGATGTCGAAGCCAGGTCTATACGATCCCACCAGTATACTAAATGCTCAAGTTCTTACAGCACATCAAACAGAAGGATGGATTAAACTAGCATTTTATCTTCTATCATTTTTCTATTATTTGTATGGGTAAGTTCGCTGTCGACTTCTAAACGAATTACCAACTTTGGATATATTGTCTTTTATTTCTTTTCTTCCAGCATGATTAGTTCGTTGATTCAATGAGGAAACTCATTTCTACTGTATTTTGAATTATAACAAGACATCTTTGGTATAATACGCTTTATAAATGTAAATTGTTTGTATAAATAAACGTGAATGACAGAACAAAGATCATCGAGTCACGTTGAAATTTCATGTATTACTTTAATACTATGTACTATGATTTTTTATTATATTTACTTATAACAATAATTATTATTAGTATTATCTTTACGATGTATTTACCATTGTTACTGTACTATACTTGCATATTGTGTACATAATGTATTGTAAGTACCTATATGTGTTGTTGTAGGTGTAGGATACCTACTGCGCAATCCACTCTGCGCAGCCTCTCCAGTAATAGAAAGTAAGATGAGAGTAAGAGAGATAGAACACGAGCATTCTCGCTCGTTTTGCGCAGTCTCTGTTCAGCACGGCGAATTGTCAGCCAATTAGGGCACAGCAATTTTAGAACGTACTTGCATAAAGTACAGACATAGCATACCTATCTTGTGTATTAAGAATTTCGTGCCCCGAAATGTTACCAGCGTGAAAGTTCCAGCCATGGATATCGGAATATTCCTATATCCATGGTTTCAGTTAATAAAATCGTAACCTCAAATTGTGTCGGCCACCTATCAATTTTTCTAAATTACTTGTTGGACACCAGAAGTGTTGTTTCTGGAAGCATTTAATAGATTTGTTCGGAAAATAATCATTTCGTGTAGGAGTTCAGTGTATTATACCATTGCGAGGAGTACTGTGCGTAATAAAAAAAAATGCCGACGATTAATGTCAAACGTGACTTATTATTTAAGGCACTTGGCAAAACGTATTGTGAGTAGCTTATATTTCTTACCGTATATTTAATACTACTATTTATTCTAATTTGTTTATCCGCTTAATCTATTTACATCAATGTAAAGTGTAATACAAATTGATACTGTTTTACATTTAGCCGATGAAGAGTTTCAAGAGCTGTGCTTCAAATTTGGCTTAGAGTTGGATGAAGTGGTATGTATATTTTGAGTTTTATCATTTTCTATATAAATGACCTTAATGAACTTTTAACTTTAAGACAACGGAGAAACAAATAATGATGAAAGAGAAAGGCATAAGCACAACTAAAGAAGAAGCATCTGAGGAAGTTATATATAAAATTGATATACCTGCGAACAGATACGATTTATTATGTCTAGAAGGTTTAACTGTAGGCCTCTTAATCTTTTTAAACAAGTAAGTATAATTGCAAGCATTATGTGCTTGCTTGCGCATACATGTATATATACGCAATTGTATTGTTTGAACCACATTTAACTGATCAAGTATTTGAAAGCAATCAAATTATTCAATCAATTATGAATGTTTTGATATAGGATCGACATACCACCGTACACAATCAGATTTCCATGTACTGAAAGGGAGGAAATGTACATATCAGACCAGGTACATTTAAAGAAATCTTTGTTTTATTAGTAGAGTATGTAATTGTAACATGAATTTTTCTATCGTTTCATATTTTAGTGTTCAAAGGTTAGAAAACACATTGTTGCAGCTATTTTGCGCGATGTTGTGTTTACAAACGATTCATACAACAGTTTTATGGATCTTCAAGATAAATTGCATCAAAATATAGGAAGAAAACGAACTTTGGTGTCGATCGGTACTCACGATCTGGACACTGTTAAAGGTCCATTTTATTACGATGCCAAACCACCGACGGATATACGTTTTAAACCACTTAATCAAGACAGAGAGTATACAGGGGAAGAAATAATGAATTTGTATGCCGTGAGCATTCTAGAATTTTAACGTACATATTATTTAATTTCGTCTAGAAATGAGAGAAAATGATTAATAGAAGTGTGTTTTCTTAGAATCATGCGAAATTAAAGCAATATCTACACATTATAAAAGACAGTCCGGTTTTCCCTGTAGTACAAGATAGCAATGGAATTGTATTATCACTTCCACCCATCATTAATGGAGATCATTCAAAAATCACGCTCAACACTAAAAACGTATTGATAGAATGTACAGCGACAGACCTTACAAAGGTAACAGTAGACATAACGTTCTTTCGACGTACAGCAGATTTGGATGGGAAAATTAATAGCAAAAACATTTCTTGTGCATATTTGCAGGCGAAAATAGTATTAGATACTGTAGTTTGTGCCTTTAGTCAATACTGCAAGAGGAAATACTCGGCAGAATCGGTAGAATTAATACATCCTAATGGCGAAATATTTTTTTGTCCTGTCTTGACATATCGAAACAAAGAAATCGATTGCGATACAGCAATAAATTACATTGGCGTGCAGCAAACTCCAGACGAAGTGGCCAATCTGCTTTCGAAAATGTCGTTAAAAAGCAAAGTTATAGACAATAAAATGTTACGTATAGAAGTGCCTCCCACAAGGCACGACGTGATACACTCTTGCGATATTTACGAAGATATCGCTATAGCGTACGGATATAATAACATTCAAAAAACTATACCGCATTTTTCAACGGTTGCCGAAGAGGTTCGAACAAATATTATTAACCGTCTTGTTTATCGAAGAACAAAGAAAACCAAAGTATAACTTGTTTCCGTTTGAAATTTAGTTTCCACTTAATAAACTGTCCGATCAGTTACGCATAGAATTGGCGTGCGCCGGATTTACGGAAACACTGACCTTCTCATTGGTACAAAACATATTTACTAAAATGTACACAACCGTATATATCGATTGATACATTCACGCTATATTCTTTGCTGTAGTGTTCCCGTGAAGATATATCTGATAAATTGGGTCATACATTGGAAAGTATACCAGCGGTACACATATCGAATCCGAAGACACTGGAATTTCAGGTATGTCGGTTTCGTTGATAACGAAAAAACTTCGTTTCATGTTTTATGGTATACACACTGATGTTATAGGTAGCGCGTACAACTTTACTACCAGGCTTATTGAAAACGCTAGCTGCTAATAAGAATATGCCTCTTCCTCAAAAGTTATTCGAAGTCTCCGATGTTGTATTGAAAGATAATACAACGGAAACAGGCGCACGCAATAAACGACATTTGTGCGCCGTTTATTGCAACACGTCGGACGGTTTTGAGATAATTCATGGTTTGCTGGACAGATTGTTACAAGTATTGGAAATACCACGGAGCGTCGACGAGAACGACAACGGATACCGTCTCCGTGCGGTCGACGGTAATTCTATCTAACGACACGAAGAAGTAGCTTTTCCGTGTAACCTGCGTTTGCTCCAGTATCGTTTTCTTTTCCAGATCCCACGTACCTTACTCATCGGTGCGCAGACATTTTATCTTACGGAAAAGTAATCGGCAAAATGGGCGTCCTACATCCGGACGTAATCACAAAGTTCGATTTAAATATGCCTTGCTCTGCATTAGAGATCGATATCGAGACTTTTCTATGAAAATGAAACCGAGAACTCGTTTATTTTGTAAACTACTGTTAAATAACCGAATAAACTGCTTTTCAATTGAACCGAAATCTTTCAAAGAATTCATCGAGTGCGTACTCTAGGGAAAAAACCGTAGATTAGAAACCAAATAAACGTAACACGAGTGTTCGCCACGAAAAATTTACTTTGTTCGAACCAGTATACACGCTCGTGAGAATTTCAACGTGCGCGTCGAAGCGTACATTCGTCGGCACGATTTCGAGAGAACTATATAAATTGCTAAGACAGACGGTAGTAGTGTATTGTAAAGGAAAGAGCGTGTATACGCGGAAAAAAAATGATAGATAAAACGATTACGGGTGAGTCATGGGGCAAAATCCATGATCGTGTTCGTAACGCGGAAGGTGGGCCAGTTTGAAATTGCCCGCCATGGAAAAGCAAAGATGGCTCGCCGAATCGTATGGAATGATATAGATGGTCGAAGAGGCATCTGGGGGTCTCGGAGTCGGCCATAGTAGAAATGGCGGGTGTTAGCTTACGTGAATGACGGCGATCGTGCTCGAGATTATTATTGAAAAGCAAGTGTTCTGTGTGTGTTTTGCGACACGGAAACGATACCTTAGTATCATATGATTCATCTGGAAGGTAAAGATGCAGAATGTAGCACAAGGAACGACCTCGGATAGTCAGAAGCACGAAAAATCATCAAGCGTTCACCACGACATTGGAAAGACGTCGTCGACTCCCCAGTCTTCGAACTCCAGTCCTACGAAGTCAGAGACCGAGACCTTCTCCGAGTTGCAGCCACGCTTTATGGCAGACTCGTCAGACAGCGAGGAGGACAGTGTTTCAGAGGTAAATCGAGTCAAAAAAGCATGCCACGTCGTGGATAAGATATTGCTGCGACGAGAGGTTGAACGTACGCATGCACGCACCTACACGTACACATGAAAGCGCGCTCGCGAGCACGAACGCATACATACATACACACACACACACACACACCTACAAATTCGTTGGTAGCTTCTGTCGTCCGTCTCGTCCAGTCACCACCACCTCCCCTCTGCCGTTTGCCCTGCTACTCCATTCGTTCGTTCCGTTCTTCTTCTTCTTCTTCTTCCTTCTTATATGCACACTTGTATTCCCGATTTTCTCTCTTTCTCTCTCTCTCACCCTATCTGTACGAGTGTGTGTGTGTGTGCGAGCGCTCATTGTGCGAGTGGTGCGCGCGTGCGTATACACATAGAAGCTGTGCGTGTATATAGACGTGTACGTGGAGGGGCACATTCGCACCAGCTTTCGATGAAATTTACTCGACTCGATGTTGATCTTTTCCTCAATATTTTCTTATTCCCTCGCGCACAATCTCTTTCTCGTCGTTTCATCGCGGAATATTCTTATTCGACGCAAAACACGCGCAACGGAAAATACTCGGACACGACGGTGTGTGCGTACAGTCCGAAAAGTTGTCAAATAGTATGTTATTATCTTTTTGCGAATCCGATACGCCTGGATTTTCATTAAACACGGAAATGCGATCGCGATAGGAACATTCGCGGGACAGGTAAAGTTTATTGTCCGATCGGTGGAACAATTGTAGAAATGATCGCGATGCGTAACGTATGCCGAACGCGTATAATTATGTCATATCGTTTATTGCCATTAGACGCTTGTATGTTCGTACGTTCCGTCGAGTAAGTTGTCTATTAAGGAGGAAATTCGGGAATTCGCCGATAATCAGAGGGATGCAAATTTGCCCCGTACCGAATACGATGTGAAAATTTGACATCGATCACACAGGATCGGTGACATAACCATAAAACGGTTACTTGCAGTTTGTCTCGGGACGAATTGTAGTTCGATGTCTTAATTAAGGGTAAAGTAAAGACTGAAAAGGAATTCGTGCAGGTTATATAATAGGGATGTATGCGTTAATAGTTAATCGTGAGTGAGTGTCACTCGAGTATACGATACAATTATAAAAATTAATGCCGTGCTCCATATATATGCATATATATATAAAACTGTTTATTTATTTTTTTTTACTCTCGTTTTTACGTGTTCTTAAATTTTAATGAAAATCTCGGTCGTCTCGTCGATACCATAACACCTATAGGACGGAACGAAACGAAACGAAACGAAACGAAACGAAACGAGACGAAACGAAACGAGATGAAACGAGATGAAACGAGATGAAACGAGACGGAGACTCTTCATTGAAACTACACGATACGGAATCGACGATGTGTGTAGGATTATTTTCGCGTATCGTAGCTTTGCATGCCCTATGATTGAACACGTACGTACTTAGCCATGTATGCGTGTATGGTATCTATGTATGTATGTATAAGCGTTGGGTAAAGAACTCTGGTTAGCTGCACTGCATAACCAAGCGTGTGCGCACGCACGTGTACGCCTGTATACATATACGTACGTATATGCTTATAGAAGTGGTCACTTATTACACCTATAGACAAAGTGCGCGCGCGCGCTCGCGTGCTTTCGTCGTACGCGTAAGTACGCATGTACGTGTCACACGTTAGAGCGCGTTAGTAATTTCGTCCGCGACGTAAACTCGCCGATGTAGGTAGATCACATTCTCGTTGGTGCGCGTATCTGGTCGCGGTACTGGCTCTATTTCGTTTGGTGTAGAAGCACTTCTTTTGCTTCTTTTGGTTCTGCGTGTAGAAGCGCGTGCGCGCGCGAGTGTATTTTACGTCCGTTTGCACTACGTTGTGCGCCACCCAGCGGAGTTCTCCTCGGCTGCGTTTCTCGCGTATTCGTGCGAGTTCGTGAGCCTGCTTGTCTGCTCGGTCGCCTTTACTTACCTTCCTTAGACGTTGATAGGTGTATTTCTACCTTGATCCTAACAACTAGTTCTTTCTGTAGCACTGTCAACGAGCTGTTTCAGCTCTATTCTTGCCATCGTCTTTACCGGTTGCTCGGCTCTCCCGTGTCGCTCGTGTTCGTGGGGTGGAAATTTGTGGAGAGCAGAGCCACCATATTATTTTATATTCTACCAGCAGCGGTTATATAGAATCCGTAGTTTAACCCGTCGGGATCCCTTTATTTTTCGGTGCGATCTGTCGTTTATTAATCGTTAAGTGTCGAAACGTGCGAACGGTACACGACCATTTATATTTTACTTTGGATCGAACAAACAAACGAAACGCGTACGTACACACGCAGAGTGTAGCAAGGAAGTGTCAGTTTCGTCCTTCTTGGAATGGCTGCACATTGTTCTTATGTCTCTCTGTAGTAACTGGCAAGCGGTTTTAGTCGTTTAAAGAAGATAGGATACTTTCACCTCTCTTCTGATTTGCTTTTATGTCTCATCGGTTTCCATTCGTCGCGCGAGAGGATATGACCTCTACGCGAGATGTACGTACGATGATTAAGATTATGTGAAGTTTTTACACCTTACTATTAGAAATTTACTTACAGATTTTTCACTCTCGTCAGTCGAACGTTCCAACACGGCTCGTTTATTCTCACGCTTATTTCTGTACGAATCACGTATCCACGTATCGTGTAACAGTTTTTTTTTTTTTTTTTTTTTATAAATAGTAGTCACTCTCTTTGTTCCATTCGCGATTTTCCGATTAAACCGCGATGTTTAATGTATACCTTTGACGCCACGGTATCGTTCACGTTGACACTGTCTCTTGGATTTTCGCGACATTGTGTCAGTACAAAGTAACCTCAATTTCCCTGAAAATGCTTTCCTGAAAACATTCTTTTCCATTATCCGAATGTTTCTTCCGCTTGTTGCACAGAAACATTGAAACTGTAATGACTCGGCAGTTCGTTCGGTCAATTTTTCTATTGCCCTCGTGTCTTTCGTACCGAACGTGTACAAAGATACATGATTTTGGATCTTGCGCGGCTAGTATTTTCAGCCTTTGGCGATAGAATATTGTACTTTGATTAAAAATGTTAATAGCTTATAAGCAAACGTAAAGGTAGTTCATTTCGGTCGAAAGAGCTCTATAAACTTTGCTTGACATTCGTTGCACTGTACGAGAAACCGTAAAATATTTCATGTTTGAAACCATACATTATTTTTGTGTTTATATTCTCTTGCGTGTTTATTCGATTAATGTCCGTGCCGACTTTAATTTCTAAGAAAACCGTTGTTTTGTAACTTACAGGTGGACTGTTTTGCAATTGATCAGGTTGAATTAGACGAAGGTCATCATTTAGAATCACCCAAGTTTTTATTGCCTCCGGAAGATCCAGAGAGATCTGTGGACCCTGAAACTCAGGCACGGTTAGAAGCCTTATTGGAAGCAGCTGGTATTGGCAAGTTGTCGTCGTCAGGCGATGGAAAGCACTTGGCTGACCACGAAGTGCTCCGTCGCTTAACATCAAGTGTTTCTTGTGCATTAGATGAAGCAGCAGCTGCATTAACTCGAATGCGCAGCGATAATCCACGCACACAAAACGAAAAACGCTCTCTAGTAGAGGCTTGCACAGACGGAGACGTCGGTACTGTCAGGAAGTTATTAACGGAAGGACGCAGTGTTCACGAGACTACGGAGGAGGGAGAGAGTTTGCTCTCTCTCGCCTGCTCGGCTGGTTACTACGAACTTGCTCAGGTTGGAGTCTTGTTTGTGCATTGCTTTTCGTTTTGGTACTTGGAGAAAATTTCATTTGAAAGCACTCGATAGAAATATTTTATAAATGTGGAATCGAGGTAGTGCGATATTTAAAGAATATACCATATAAATAGATTTGTTTTCTGCCAAAAACTGGATAGTTACTTTTACATAATGTATCTTGTACTTTCTTTCAATCGTATGTAAAGGAGCATTTTTAAGCTTTTAACTTTCTGCAGACAAGAACTACCTTTAGTGCACTTACTTTTTTAAGTGTTACACGAACGGAAAAATAGTATGTTTCATGAAAATATATGCGATGTTACTTCGGAAGAATAATTTTTTGCTGTCTCAGAGGCAACATTCATGTCCGCAAATAGTTAATAACTGAGCTAAAAAGATTTTGAATAAACAGAGTATACCTCATTAACAGAGGAACGTATTTGTATCGATTAAAATATTTATGACACTTTTCGGCTATTTATCTCTATTTTGTATCGCTCGTATACTTGTTTTTGTCGCAAAGAGATTAATTCAATATTTGATTGCTTTCTTTGATCGATTTGAGTATGTTATTACATATAAATGTTATAATGTATATTTTATTGGTAAACAGGTACTATTGGCAATGAATGCAAACGTAGAGGACCGTGGTATAAAGGGGGATTGTACCCCTTTAATGGAAGCTGCTAGCGCAGGGCATGTGGATGTTGTAAGCTTGCTTATCGCTCACGGAGCCGATGTTAATTCTCAATCTACTTCAGGTATAAAATTTGATAGAACTAATATGGCATTGTTAAAAGAAGTAATATCATGGCACTGTTAAAAAAGTAATATCATGACATCGTTAAAAAAGTAATATCATTGATTGTTCGTAATATCAAAATTGAGTATCCCGTTCGCTTGCAGAAATACACAAAAGTTAAACAATTGTACTTATCTTTAGGTAATACTGCCCTTATGTATGGCTGTGCGGGTGGTCATGAAGAGGTAGTGCGAGTATTGTTAGACGCGGGTGCCAATGTAGAGGATCACAATGAGAATGGTCATACACCGTTAATGGAAGCAGCCAGTGCTGGACATGTTCCAGTAGCTAAGATCTTACTACAACACGGCGCCGGAATTAATACTCATTCCAATGAATTTAAAGAATCAGCGCTGACACTGGCCTGCTATAAAGGACATTTAGAAATGGTTCGCTTTTTGTTAGAAGCTGGTGCAGACCAGGTATCTTTCGATGTTACTTGTCTTAGACTACATCCTAACTATGTGTTTCGTATGAAGGAGATTTCAAACATCCCAATTTCTAGGAGCACAAAACCGATGAAATGCACACTGCCCTTATGGAAGCATCGATGGATGGTCATGTAGAAGTAGCTCGATTACTCTTAGATTCGGGCGCGCAAGTCAATATGCCGACAGACAGTTTTGAATCTCCGTTAACATTGGCTGCTTGCGGAGGTCACGTTGATCTTGCAATGCTTTTGATCGAAAGGGGAGCAAATATCGAAGAAGTAAACGACGAAGGTTATACTCCGTTGATGGAAGCAGCGCGTGAAGGTCACGAAGAAATGGTTGCTTTACTTCTAAGTCAAGGTACTGTACAGGGGTTGTTGATCTACAATGTCCTTGATCTATTCACACAGTAGGAGTATATCATATAATTATAATTTTAATGTAATACATAGTATAATGTAGTATACTATAATAGAATATAATGAAACCTTTATTTTCCATGGTCTACATACAGGAGCGAATATCAATGCTCAAACGGAAGAAACTCAAGAAACAGCACTTACTTTAGCTTGCTGCGGTGGTTTTTTAGAAGTCGCAGACTTTCTAATTAAAGCAGGAGCCGACATCGAATTGGGTGCTTCTACTCCTCTAATGGAAGCTGCGCAAGAGGGTCACCTGGAACTTGTTCGTTATTTACTCGAATCCGCGGCAGATGTTCATGCTCAAACACAAACAGGAGATACAGCGTTAACGTATGCATGTGAAAACGGGCATACCGATGTTGCGGATCTCCTACTTCAGTTCGGTGCTGATTTAGTATGTTTTCGATCGTTATGATCGTTCGAATCGTTACATTAAAGAAACTTGTAAACTCTCTTTCCATGGCCTCCCAATATCTTCTTAATTCTTACTTATTAATGCATAGGAGCATGAATCCGAAGGAGGCAGGACGCCATTAATGAAGGCATGCAGAGCTGGCCATCTTTGTACAGTTCAGTTTCTTACATCGAAACGTGCAGATGTTAATAGACAAACTACAAACAACGATCATACTCCTCTCTCCTTGGCCTGTGCTGGTGGTCACCTCGCGGTTGTAGAACTTTTACTAGCACAATCTGCAAACCCGTTTCATAAGCTAAAGGTATTATTTTACAATCAGTTTAATAATCTAGTGGTGGCAATGTTTAATTTTTCGTGTGAATGCAATAGGATCGTAAATTTGTTATAGGATAATTCTACGATGTTGATTGAAGCTGCAAAAGGTGGACATACCAGCGTTGTACAACTTTTGTTAGATTATCCCCACAGTATTATGATGAGTGCACCGCATAATGCTGCACCTGCGCCAATGTTACTTCCTCAACAACAACAGCAACAACAACAGCAGCAGCAGCAGCCGCAACAGCAGCAGCCGCAGCAGCAACAGCAGCAACAACAGCAGCAGCAACCACAACAGCAACAGCACATAGCACATCAACAACGCATGCCTCATCAACAGCAAGCATCCACGACGCAATCGCAACACCAACAACAACAGCAACATAGTGCAGAGCCATCGCAAGCGCAAAATCTCCAACCTAAACATAATACACAGAAGTCATTGTTAAGAAAAAATCGATCAGTAACCATGATGACTGATATGAGTCTTACTTCGGCCGAGGCGCAACAAGTTCGTTCTCAACCCGCAGGCGAAGCGATCGTAGCAACTAAAGACGATACTAACATTTTGGATAAAGGCAGTGGAGGATTTACCAACCTTTCAGAACCGAATATTAGCCTTAGTCCGGCTCCAGCGCCGACCCCAGGTTTAAATGTTTCCGAAAGTCGAAAGAATACTCGACAAGAACAAATCTTACATAAACGGCAAATACTTGAAGAATTACAGGTATGTCTATATTTTTAATTAATTTATGCGCATATCACTTCTCGAACATAATAATATTGTAAATGATGATTATTCCAGAGGGTAGAAAGGGAACTTCAAATAAAGGGCCCAGGCCATTGGTTCTCCGGTTCAGGGAATTCCGTCTCGACTCAACAACAGCCTCAATCGGAAGAATCCAGTGAATCAGATATGTTATCACCAGGTATGTAAATCCTTCATCTATCGGAATTTTGTTCACGGCAATAATAATTGCGTTGCATAAAATATTCTTAATAGTAATATTTTCGATCAAGGTACCAGTCAGGCAATTTCGCGGTATTACGATGCTTTTCTCCAAGGAACGCAAATTGGACAGGAAATGGCACGTATGTCTTTAACTCCCGAGATTTTTCCTACAACAAATGCACTCTCTCTTGCAACGATACCTGTCACGTCGTCCGTTCCACTGGTTACCTCTAATACATCTTCTACGACTACGCCGAGTCCTCCAAGCATATCTACGCCTCCTACGGTCATGACTGTTTCTCAACCTATTACCGCGAGTAGCGACGTTAGCCAAAACACAGCCATAAGCGATCGCCCAAAAGCGAAGCCTGTCTCGAAAAAGGAGGGCAAAAATATCCGTAAAGCTACCTCCAGTGTAGTAGGTGGAAAGTTACAACAACAACAACAACAACAACAACAACAGCAGCAGCAGCAGCAACAACAACAGCAGCAGCAGCAACAACAACAACAACAACAACAACAACAGCAGCAGCAACAGCAGCAGCAGGCAACGTTAATGGCTGGACTTCAACAGCAATATCAACAAAAACAACGACAACATACCTATCAAGTACAACAGGTGCATCAACTGCAACAACTTAATCAACAGCTTCAATTACAGCTCGATCAAGTGCAGGTTCGTAATTTTGTAAATTTGTCATTATTATTATTATTATATATACCGTAAATGGAAACATTATGTGCAATACAAACAGGTACAACAACAACAACAGCAGCAGCAGCAGCAACCACCTCAGCAATCGCAAATTCAACAACAATCGTTACAGCCACACCAACAACAGCATTCGCAGCCCCAACAGGAATCTGGTCCGGTGTCTGCTAATGGGAGCAACATACTCATGCCTACTCAATTAATGTCTCATCTTCATTCTGCGCATACGCATCATCTTCACGATCAGGTAATTTTTAATGATTCGTCGAATTTACAGCGCTTACGTTTCTCAATTAATACGAATTGCATTTGTAGCAGGCGACTCAACAGAATCTTACCGAGCAGTCCGATCCCGAATTGGCAAGACTCCATCGGGATGGTGCTTGTCCGTTTGTTGCCGCTGCTCAAAAAGCAAAGGCGCTATGTACCAGCGAAAGTGTAATCAAATTGGAAGACGGCACGCATATTCCCTTGGACGACGCTTTCGAAATTTTTCGCTCCATCAGTTTCGACGACACCGTTGACGGTAATTATTTCGATATTTTTGTTTATCGACAAGATTTATTTCGGAAATGTTTCTTATTCCAGTAGCGACGGAAGATCAAGAGAAGCTTGAACTGAAAAGGTTAGAAGTTTCAAATAGTAAAGATTCGCAACATCCGCAACAACAGCCACAGCAGCAACAACAGCAGCCACAGCAACAACAACAACCACAACAACAACAGCAACAGCTGCAACAGCAGCAGCAGCCGTCTCAGCAACAGCAACAATTGCAAAGTGCGCAAATAGTTCAGCAGACGAGCAGTCCTTATACATCTCAAGAATATTTCACGAATCCTGTACTATCGGTACCTTCTGTTTCGTTACCAACCTTGCCTTCGCTTCAAGTCACTAGTGCTGGTGTTCAGATACAAGCAGACATATCGACCGGTCTACAATTAACCAGTACGCAGTCTTTACAAAATCAACCATTCAAGGATTTGAAAGATTTAAAACATTTGAAAGACTTTCAAGAAGGATATCTCGAAGGTTTACGGTGCCGCTTCCAACCACAATTACTACTTCAATCGTCGCAGATAAGTAAGTTTGAATATTTTTATTTCATGTCAAATATAGTATAGTATAGTCGGGGACACATACAGAAACATATATTTCTGTATTCAGCATTTCCTATGCAAGCTCTGCCGAATGTAACCGAAGCGAGTGGAATAATAGATACCATACCCCATCAAACGAACGATTACACACAATCGACAGCCTGCAACACTAATCAAGTTCAAGTGGCTACTCAAACGCAAGCTCCGGTCACAACAACCGCTGCCACTATCGTTGCTTCGGACAAAAAGCAGGTTTATACCGCGCCGGCGACCGGTAAAGGAAAGAAAGGGAGATACCCGCTTTTACCTCAACAACAATCATGCCAACAACAACAAACTGCCAATACCCAACAACAAACTCCTAATTTTCCCACTCAAAATTACCAATTAGATCCGACTACAGGTAAGAAGAAGAAAGTCGATAAAGTCGGAGCGGTGTGTACGATAGCAGTTTTTACAATTGGTTTGCGATTTTAGTTGCCGGTCAGTACACAACGGGTGTTCCAACGGTCGGGGGTTACACGACTAATCAAGTACCACCAGCTCCGTTTTCCTGTATGGATGTGGACTCTGAAACAGACAGTAATCACGATACCGCTTTAACTTTGGCATGTGCCGGTGGTCATGTGGAGCTTGCCGAACTTTTGTTGAGTCGTGGCGCAGATATAGGTAACATCTTCAAGAAACAACAGGCAATTTCGTTGATAAGCATTCGACTCGACTCTATTCAATCCAATCCTATTGAATTTTTCAGAACATAGAGACAAAAAGGGATTCACTCCGCTTATATTGGCTGCGACAGCTGGTCACCATAAAGTCGTAGAGATCCTTTTAAATCACGGGGCTGATATAGAGGCTCAGTCCGAACGTACCAAGGATACACCTTTATCTCTTGCTTGTAGCGGCGGTAGATACGAAGTGGTAGAGCTTTTACTTAATCGTGCTGCCAATAAGGAACATCGTAACGTTTCTGATTACACACCTTTAAGCCTGGCAGCATCCGGCGGTTACGTGAATATAATAAAGCTTCTTCTCAGTCATGGTGCTGAAATTAATTCCAGGACTGGCTCAAAATTAGGTATATCCCCGCTCATGCTCGCTGCTATGAATGGTCATGTTGGTACGTTTTTATATATATATGCATATTTTATTATAAAATGTTTCGTTGTTACATCGATTGTTAATACAATTTTTGTTGATCGAAAAAAATGTGTCGCGAGAACGGCAAAGTAATAATAATTGACCACGCAACTTGTAGCGGCGGTGAAGCTGTTGCTTGACATGGGCAGTGATATAAACGCTCAAATCGAGACGAATCGCAATACAGCGTTAACGTTGGCGTGTTTTCAAGGAAGACACGAGGTGGTCAGTCTTCTTCTCGATCGTAAAGCCAACGTAGAACATCGTGCTAAGGTAAATACGATTAGAGAATGTTTCTCGATAACGGAACCCGGATGAATTGTTGATCGATCTGTTGACTAGAAACTAGAAAATAAAAGCGTCAAACGTAACGTTGCATCGGAACATGTTCGCAGACTGGTTTAACACCGTTAATGGAAGCTGCGAGTGGTGGTTACGTAGAAGTCGGACGCGTTTTACTTACCAAAGGAGCAGATGTGAACGCCACTCCTGTTCCATCGTCGCGCGACACTGCTCTTACCATCGCCGCCGACAAAGGACACTGCCGTTTCGTAGAATTACTATTAGCGAGGTAGATTTTTACTTGACTTACGGTTTCCCATTTGATATTTCGTCGGTCGTCCAACGACGAGCCCGAATACAAGAAAAACATGACATATCTGTGCTCTTCGGCCGTGTTGCAGAGGGACGCAAGTCGAGGTGAAAAATAAGAAAGGAAACAGTCCGTTGTGGTTAGCGGCAAACGGTGGACACTTGAACGTCGTCGATCTGTTGTACCACGCTGGTGCGGATATCGATTCGCAAGATAATCGTAAAGTACGTATTATCCAAATACGTACACCAAAAAATTCTTATTCTTTAGTAATCCTGTTTCTCGGTTAGCCTCGTTCGATCGCGGTATAACACGAGGCATGGTTTGCTATTATACCATTATTATGTTATTGTACGTTAGGATGCATTGATAAGTTTTTCGTGTCTTGATAAAATTTAGGTGTCCTGTTTAATGGCTGCCTTCCGCAAGGGGCACATCAAAGTAGTGAAATGGATGGTAAATCACGTTACTCAGTTCCCAAGTGACCAAGAAATGACTAGGTATATAGCCACCATAAGCGACAAAGAACTACTCGAAAAATGTCAGGAATGTGTGAAAGTAATTCGAGCAGCGAAAGAGACTCAAGCAGCGAAAGCGAATAAAAACGCGACAATATTACTGGAAGAATTGGATATGGAGAAAACCAGGGAAGAATCGAAGAAAGCCGCGGCTGCTCGCAGACGAGAACGAAAGAAAAAAAAGAAGCTCGAGAAAAAGGAGGAGAAGAGAAAATTGCACGAGGAGTATAAGAAGAACGAGGGAACGTACGAAGACAAGGAGGAAAACGGAAAGAAGTCTGGAGACGAGGAATGCGACAGAGCCGACGACAGCGAACACGAAACTGGAGACGGTTCCGAGAGAATGGATAGTATGCCGTCACCGGTTAATAGAAGTCCGGAGGATCCCGACAGAGAAGAAGGCGACAGCGGAATCGATGCAAACAGCCAGGGCAGCTGCAGCAGCAACGACGTTAAAGCTAGGGAGAAAAAGAAAGAGAAGAAGAAAAAGAAGACCAACAGTCCTGCCAACAACGAGAAGGACACGTCTCCCCAGAGATCACCGAAAACTGTGATCGCTCAGAGCAACGCGTTGACACAAAATTCCATCACACCTACCAAGTCTCAAAATAATAGTACCTCCGAGAAGTAAGTCAAATGAGATACTATCGTATTTTTTTAGCAAAATATATAGCAAATCTATAAATTAGATTTTATTGCATTCCATTAAGCTACACTCTCCATAGTCTATACTTAGTAGTCTATAACTCCGCCGCACCACATTAGTCGTGTTTAAATCGATTTAAATTCTCAGAAGGATCATGACCAGCGTCACCAACGGAGCATCCGTGTCCACGATATCCGTTACGACGAGTGCCAGATCCTCGACCATCAATTGCAGCGAACGTAAACTAAAAGGTCAGTTGGTTTTCGAGTCGTCGAGACACCCTGCTGATAGGGAAGATTTCGAGGCAACCGGCAACGAAACCTACATACCCGGTAAAGGGAAAAAGTCTTACAACAACCAATACGATGGAGACTCGTTGAACGCTACCGCGAAGACCAACACTTCCACGACAAGTCCAAAACAAGGGGGCAAACGCGAGGAAGGCTGGAAAGAAGTCGTGCGAAAGTAAGGAAACCGATAAAAACAATTATATCATTCTATCGTTCGAATTTATCGTTTTAACTTACCTTTTACTAGCAGCTTAACTAGAATAAATCAAGGCGATATAAACGTAAACATTTTCGAAACAGGGGACAATCCGATGATTCAGGAAGATTCATGAATTCACCGTTTCGTTCGAAGAAGGTTTCCGTTCCACCTAATGCTATCAGCCGGGTGATAGGAAGAGGCGGCAGCAACATCAATGCTATCAGGGGCGCTACGGGAGCTCATATCGAAGTAGATAAACAAAGCAAATGTCAAGGCGAACGAATCATTACTATCAAGTACGATTTTAAGCTTGTTCTAACCGTATACGAGTTGTGGTTTGGCCATTCTTTTTATTTTATAATGCAAATTATCCCGATAATTTTAGGGGATCGTCGGATGCAACGAAACAGGCTCACGCATTAATAGCTGCGCTGATCAAAGATCCTGACGTCGATATATTGCAAATGCTTCCAAAATCGAAACTTGCCGTTGTCACGACATCGTCTTGGGATAAAACTGTCTCCACGATAGCCGTAAGATCGAACGTTACGATTGAATGAACGATACTATATTGGTAGCGCAGATCTATCCAGTTCGTGCCTATTTCAAATTCAATGTTTTCTTTTTCTCTAAAATTCCAGTCGAGCAAACCAAAATTGGGCCCTGTAAGTAAACCGCTCAGTCTAACGTCGAATTCCAATAGTACGCAAATTAACAAATCCAGTTACACGTCGGGAGTCTCTACCGTGAATCAGCTAATTCCGATCCGATCGTCGTCCACTATCAAACTCAGCGGAGCATTTCCGACGCCTCTGCCGCGCGCAACGGCGCCCCGACTTGTCGCCGCAGGTAACGTATCGTCTTTATAATAGTCGTCATATTAGCAATAGTAGCAACAGTCACTTTCATGCCCTTTTTCTTTGAGTAAGTTGAGAAAGAGTAACACGTAAACAGAGTCTTGTTACATGCGCGTAACTAATTATCATATGGTTTAGAACGTCGCGTAACGAGGCGAAAACTACCACCGTACAAAACAAACCACGACGTAGAACGCTTGAAACAATCTATTATTATATCGATAGCAGATAGTTTCGAACCTCTAGTAATACGAGTAATATGAATTGTTTACGACTGTTGCGTGTGTAGCCGAGAAACGTGCCCAGGCTGTGGCTGCTCAAATGGCTTCGTCGTCGAACACAAAGACGACAATGTCGTATACGAGCGCGATCATGACGGCCGGACGAGCAACAAAAATTGTGACGACAAGCACCACGCAAACATTTGCAGCAAAGTTATCCGAGATCACTGCCTCTACGCATACATCCACCACCGTGATGCAGTCCACACACACCACAGTAAATAAGCAGAAATCGTTGCAAGCGAACGCCGTCACCGTAATGTCAGCTACGGCTACAGCAATGGCTCAAGCTTCGTCTCAACAGCCTGTAGTCAGTACATCTCCAAAACACTGCCGACCACTGCCTACTTTGTCTGCCCCGCCAACCATGGTTACCCATTACTCCGGAAAGTCTACTTACTCCCCTGGCTCGAACGCCGCGATGTCGCCGGCAACGAGCACAGTGGTTGCTTATTGTCCGGACAATTCTATCGCCACAACCTGTACGAATTCGGTCCGGGTTACTCCGTCTCCGCCTATCGTGTCATCGCAGAGTCAACAGCTGCAACAGCAGCAACAACAACAACAACAACAACAACAGCAACCGCAACATCAAATACGGAGCTCAACACCGATTATCACATCTGCGATTCAAGAACAACAACAGCAACAGCAGCAGCAACAACAACAGCAGCAGCATCAGCAACAACAACAACAACAGCAGCAACACCATCATCAACAACAACAACAGCAACAGCAACAACAGGCGGCGAATAACGCGCCGCTTGAATATTCGTTGTTCAACGATACCTTTACCAAAGTGACGCAGCAATCGATGTGGGGTGGCCGAGAAAACGAATCTCAAAAGGGTATGAATTTCGCGACCGTAGCTGGCGGTGGTGTTTCAGTGAATACATCCGGTTCGTCGTCGTCGAAGTTTATAGACAGCGTTCCTCCGCAGGTTAGTATCGAATCTAAATAATATACTACAACATATATGTGTATACTATACTATGCAACAAGTAGCCGTATTACGTGTAGTAGTAGTTAATTCATTGCGCGTGTTCAGTAAGGTTCTTGGCGATCGAATTTCGGCTATAATTGATTGTTTCGGAACAGGTGGATGCCTCGAAAGCTCCTGGGTACCGCGGGACGACCATGTGTTCGCCCGTGTCCAGTAAGTCGAACAACGCGAGCAATGCGATCGCAACCAGCATAGGAAGCGGCACAACTTCGAATCCGGGACATAGTCCCATTCAGCCGCCTCAATTCCAATCGACGAGCGGAAATTTCAACGAACACTCGCTTTCGAACAAACCGCCTGGAAATATGGCGGTGGCGCGATCGGTGATCCCTCAGCAAACCATGGAAATGAGCGCAGCGATGGGAGCACAGTTCAGCAGGCCAGTATTTCAAGGTGAACTAACGTCGAGGAACACCACGACACACCAACCGCACATAATATCTTCGACGTCGCAGCCAACGTTGGACGTAGGATTGTTCAAAGCCAACAACGTCGGTTACGAACACCCTAACGTGAACTCGAATTTGCTGAAGATGGTACCGAACGAAGGCCAGCAGAATCATCCACTGCTACCGTTCCACCCTCACATGCAGAACTTCACGCAAACGATAGCAGCGCCATCCGCTTCTGTAAATACTACCGTCAGTATGTCCAGGCTGAATCCCAGAGCGCCCGACTTCTCCAGCTCTTTGCATCTGAATAGTAAACCTCAAGTGACGATGTTCAATCCGGGATCAGCTGCGGCGGCGGCTGCCGCAGCCGCAGCGGCCGCGGGAATACACGCGAACATGTTCGCCCCTGTGCCACCGCCTCCGCCTTCCGCGATCCAATCGAATAATCTCGCGATGCTTGGAAACTTTCCCCTGGGAAAGTATCAGGGGCCATCGCGAGCCACTCCGAACTCCGGCATCTCCAGCAACGGGCAAACACGTTGGTCGTTCGCTCCGCCGCACAACAATTACCCGACGCATCAGGACCCGATGATCGGGCAAATCGGCTTTTCGAATCATCTGACGAACATGAGCGCCGCACAGCCTGGAAACATCGACTTGATCACCACTCTGGAGAACGGCGGTTCACCGGCGATATCGCCGTCGTCGCCGGCGCAAGTGGCCCAGGAAATGAGTCAAATGAAGATCGAAGATCGCAAGGTGCCGCGGCCGATCGGCACCGAGAGGGCTTGGAAGAACTACACCACGTCCGGCATGGGACCCGGCGGTGACGCCGATTCGATCAACTGGATGCTCAACGAGAAACTCGTCGGTTCATGGGCCGGTCTAGCACCTGGGATAGACAGACATCAAATGTTTCGTTCCAATGCCACTTACAACCGTATATCGAACGTCGACGCCGAACTCCATCAGATGATGGAATCTTCGTTTCAGGTAACAATTACGGTTGCTGTCTGTTGTCCGTCTTACTGGTCTGTCTAATCTCTATTCCCCAAGGAACTTTTTTCATTTTTCTAAAATGAACACGATTTCTGGATTGATACAGGGCCACGTAGAAGCTCAACAACAACCGTTCCCTAATGGAAGCGCAGCAGCGCTGTCGCTAATGCCAGCATTAACGCTATTACCGGGTCAATTTGGAGCGCCCGCTTTAACAGAAATACCCCCAAACGAACCAAACAAAATGGACCCGCCCGCCTGGGGAATACCAGATGCCGTTCAAGATAAACAACATCCGGTACGTTGCTCTCGATTCGAGAGAATACAATTCAGTTTGTTCCCGTTCTACGATTGAATAGGTTTCACCTGTGATATCGAGCGATGATTCTTGACCCAGTGGAATTGCTTGCTCCGTTCCGTTGGAAACTCCTTGACTTCCTTTCTCTCTCTCCAATTTTTTTCCTTCTCTGATTTTGTTTAGTTTGTTCCGTGACGCACGTATATTAACGCTTTGTTTTCAGGCGTGGAATAAATGGACTCATTGAACGGGGGTTATAAGAATTTCGCTTTCTGACCTGGACGACCCGAAAACACAGAACTTGCAAGTCAAAGTAGTGCATAGATGGAACTGAAGTACGAAGCGTTGTTTCTAGGCACTTAAATTCCATCGCTATTCATAATTATATCCATTCAAACTGAAATTCAAGATTATTTGTCATGCTACTAGGTAATAAGGCGGTCAATTCTTACTACAAACTTTATCGTACTCTCTAACACGATTATTCGATACAAATAATTCCCAAATACGGCATTGAATGAATTCTATTACAAGGGTCGCAAGATCAAACTGATACAATGAAATTTTGTTGTTTATTCTAATTCATCTTCGATTTTTTAACGGTTACGTTACACACATACACGCTTCCACAGACGCGCGCGTGTCCCTTGTTAAGAAACAATTTATCACCGTTCACCGCACAGTTTGTTTATCTCTTAGAGAAGAATTCACAGTAATGATAATAAACGACGATCACGACGACGGACGACTACGACAATTATAGATATCAAGCAGAAGAAAAATAAGATCTCAATAGAAAGCACTGGTTTATAAAATCGAAACGAAACAGTTTTGTTGCTCGCTGATAAATGGATTTTGTTGGATCATCCGAAGATGATCGTCGACATAATCCATCAGCCATCCAACGAATCTCTGTATGGTCGCGAACAATTTCTACAACATTTATCAAATATACGGACACGCACGCGTGTATAGATGCGCAGCCAAAAAAAAAAGAAAAATATAGTACACAGACAAAAACACAGATACACATGTACGATACGATCAGAGGTCGCTGATTCTCGCTTCCGGCATTCGTTTAGCTTCTGATCCATTCTGCATCGTTGTCTTTTGTGAAAATGACAAACATATCGGTCGGCCGGTCTGGTCAATGTGTTATTGTAAGCGAGGTCCCGAATCAATGAACGCGTTAAAATCGCGGTACTTGCGTTGGGAGGCGTAACGAAACATGTCTGCACCATTGTCATAGCAGATATCTACTCGATCAAAAAGTCTACTCGGACGAAACAGTGCAACTAGCAACTCCTCGACATCGTCGACGTACACGTATATGAATTATGAATTTTTGAATCTTGGTTCTTGAATCTTGAACGTAACGAAAGCTGCGAAACAGAAATGAAAGAGAGCGGAAGACACGCTGGCACGAATTAATACGCGCTGTACTAATAATACATTAAACATTATGTATACCGAATCCTATTCGAATCAATGAATATTGTTCATTGTTAAACAGGTAGTGGGCCGCCGACACGTAAATATAACTCCGTGCGTCCCTAGAAACAGTGCTATTATAATACTATTATTGCTGTGGTGGTAATAATGTTTATTATTATATTATGGTTATTATTACACAAGACGTAATTATAGGAAATGAAAGGTAAAAGTAAATAGAAAATGTCACCTGCTGTTCGGCTGGACTAGTACGATATATTAAATATTCTAGATAAACACTCGATATACATACATAAGAAATGTTCATTTCGATTGAACATTTGAAAATCTTTCTTGGTGGGGATTTCGACAAGTGTTCAATACATAGCGACGATACTATAATTGAAACGATCCCCTACGCGTAAGTTTCGATGAAGCTCGTGAAAATTATATGAGAGCTTTTGATCTATTATTCCAGGGAACGCTTCAATTATTCTCTAAGATACATTGTTATAATTTAAAGCCTATTTTCAAATTTGATTTATGATAATTGCGATATACAACACAAAACTATTATATGACATACAACAATAAAGCAAATAAATGAATAAATAAATAAATAAATAAATACGCCCGCTCTCGATACGTATGTTATTCCCTACTTTAGGCTTACTTTCGTTTCATTCTCATCACAAAACTTTCGAGATAAAAAATTGCGATCTTTACTTTTTCTTTCGAAAATGCGACCACAACCATTTTTAAAAATAATTATTTACACGTTAGCTAGTGAACTAATCGCTCTAAAATCCCCAAAAAATTGTTTACTCGAATTTTAATAAAGTTATTCGGTTTTAACGAGTGTACGAATACTTTTCACACTCGCTGTATGTTTCCGGTTCTTCGTGGTTTTCAGTGGTTCAATAAAAAAACAAGTACGCATTATTATAGAAAACGTTTAATGTAGGAGATAAGCTTACACATTAATAATACAAAAAGAAAAAGGAAAACAAAACTTATAACGTTTAAAATAGAGAACATTTTTATAACATTCTTTACATTAAATAACAAATTATAAAAAAACTCAGAGCTTCTGGGTCGCTTAATTCTTTCGTATCGGCTAAACCGTGAACGCAGTTCTTCTGTTCTTTGTGTTTTTCTTCATTTCAGAAATTAGAAATCGCCTAATTAACAGAACGGATAAAACCAGACTGTTCGCAAGGGCGCGAGAGAGAGGGGCAAGCAGAATTTACAAAACGGGAAGTTTGCATTTGTCGTCGACCAAGTTCACTGTTCAGCTGATACGATAGAAACTCTCGCGAATCGCGTATTGTACAAGTAAAAATAATAAATATTTACAAGTGATACATATTTATACAGAAAATCAGTGTCGCAGAGAAAGGAAAGAAAGTCGGTATGATTGTCAAACGTTTGCAAGTTAGTGCATCTCTCTGTGTCAACTGTGCGCGATATGTATTAACATAGTCGTCGATCAGTTGATTATACATAATAATACGTACATACGTTAACAACGATGCTGTCTCGGATATCTTTACAACGCATTTTTTTTCTCTTTCTACATGTCCAATCTGTCGTCTTTTATCGGTAGCCGGCCCACGTAAGGCGGTAATCGCATTCGCGGAAACTCGTTTATCGTACAATCGTAATTCCTATCGACGCAACCAGTCGAATGACAGAGAGACAGTGGGGAACGGGGGAGAAAGAGAGAATGAGAAAAAGGGGAAGGCAGGAGGGAGTGCGCGCGAGCGCGTCAGCAACAGCGATTCAAAATGGAAAATTTGTATAACGTCGATTAAAATCAACATTTCATACATTTTCAAATGTATACGTACACCCATATATATACTGTTTGTGCACGTGCATAATTCTGCACATATTCATATCCATATATGCGTGTAATATACGACACTTACTCGTTCGTACGAATATTTCGCATTAATTCGTATGGTTTTATTCCCGTCTGTTCTTTTGTCTCTATCTATTTATGCCTGCCTATCTATCTATCTATTGATCGATCTATCTATCTATCTATCTACCTATCTCTCTATTTATCTATCTACCTATCTACCTACCTATCTGTCTATTTATCTATCTATCAATCATCTGTTTGTCTACCAGTGTATGTAGTTACTTAATTGTATAGAACCTCGAATAAATTAAAAAAGAAGACACGGCGGTTTTAACACATAATACATATCCGAAAAAGTTACGATACGATTTATCGGACAACTATAAATAAAGCCGTTTGTACATAGCAAAATATATATATAAAAAAAAAGAAAAAACTGTTCGAATCTGATATGAAACAAAGCTTGGTTCGTATTCGCTGAACAACGAAACGATTACTTTTTTCTTTTTCTTCTCTGGAAACATTTAAACGCGACCTTTTGCTTTCACTTTCGAATCGAGCGTTCCTGTTACTCTCGTGTAAGGCGAGCCGATTCAAAACGAACAACGCAAAGTTCGTCCTCACTCTCTCTCCCTCACTCACTCGCTCACTCGCACTGTCGTCACGTGATAGAAACATACACGTTTCCCGTGCGCATACGTGCATACATATACATATAACGTTCGGTTCGCTCTGCGTACGATTTTTTAATAATCCGAACCATTTTATTTCCCGCGCCGTTTCCCACGTAAGTAGTACCGTTATTGTCGGTGCATGTACGTATACACACGCGTGTGCGAATACACGTGCACTGATTTCTCCTTTATACGTTCCAGGCTTTTTATCCTCCACACACAGACAGACAAACACACGCACTCGTACAGTTTCGCAAAAGTCGATAGAACCCTCGTCTATTAGATTAAATTACAATACGCGTTTGATATAATCGGCATGTTCCATAGAAATATCTGCGATGATTAGCATCGAGACGAAATCGCTTTGCCATATAGCAAACGGCTGGCTGGCATTTCTGATCAGCGCGAAAAAGCGATTTCTCGAAGATCGTCGCGTTCCTCTTTTCTCTTCCCTTTCTTCTCTCGTTTCTCTTGTTTAAATCCTGTATCGTTCGCTATTCTACCGTCTCTCGTTCATATAAAAATAACATGCAATGCCAAGCTATCCAACATTGCTTTGTACATTCGCCCGTGCTCCAATAAAAAACAAATCGAATCCTAACGAATCGAACAAACATTCGGCGGAAATTTAACGTGACTAATTCCTCTTCTGGCGTTCTGGCATTGTAACCTACCGCTAAAACTTAACTTAGAACTATATACACAAACGGTCTCGTGGTCTAGGCCCTTCTCCTCTCGTTTCTCGTCTCAGCGATCGAATACATATAATACCCAGTAAGCAAAATGCTCTGATTCTGCTACGATTTGGACAGCAGTGCTTCCGGCAGTACATAATACTTCTATTCTGCCGGCAGATTGTGCTGGCACAACTTGAAGTGCCTTCATTCTGCCCTCATTCTGTCCTCAAGTTGTGCCAGCACACTCTGCCGGCAGAACACAATACTTCCGAATAAGCCAATAATTCTGCTGGCGGGGTCTCTGCTGTCCAATTCAAGGCAGATTCAGAGCATAGCCTGCTTCGAGCGTCATTCTGACACCATAATGCCCGCATACTGCTCGCATCGTAAGATTACAGGCTATGATCGATATGGGCTCGAGGCAGACGTGGCTGACGAAGCGACATTTTCCTTAACAAACACGGACCAATCAGAGCGTGACCTAGAGCGGCGAGGAGGGACCTAGACCACGCAATCACCGAACCAAACTTGAATTATTCAATTTCTCACGAGCCGAATAAATAACGTATTTACAACACCGCAATGGCTACGCAGTACACATGCCTTTACAAATCGAAACAGTACATGTATGGAAGTAGCTCTCGATCGAATTAAATTAGATATAAATAAAAAATCAATAGCAGAATTATTCAGGCTGAGTCACCTAACGTTTGCACTACAAATATCTTTGCTGTTTTTGAAGATATAGTTTAACGGTGCAACGGGGCTCACAGGATGCCAAAAATATTTTTGTTTTTATGTCATTTTTTCTAAAGATATCAAGGTCACCTCCATTTTTAAAATTGAAACCACCCTTTTTGAAACGTTTATTTGATATGTTAAAAAAAAAAAAAGAAAAACAGTTTTATCGTATGAACCCCATCGAACCATTCAACTTTGTCCTTAAGACATTTGACGTACCTTCAAAAACAACAAAAAGCGTTTTTAGGTGACACACCCTGTATGCATGTAGTACATAGTATTATGTATACACTCACTTTTTCATAAGAATACAATAGAAATTATCGTAGATCGAACACACCAGTTCACTCTCTTTTAACGTAAATATGCTCGGAGCTCTTCGCTTGTTCTATTCCACATACTGCCCCAAACACATTGATCAACTTTATAAACTTTGTGACGGAATTACTACTTGTTGTTCGTGTTTCGCTGCGTATTGTCAACGAAACTTTCTAAAAAAAAAAAGAAAAAAAAGACAAAAAAAAAAATAGAAAATTCACAAGTAGCTAAAACTATTTTAGCTAGTTTTATTCGATGCAGCTTCGAATGTATGCAGAGTAATGTACAAAACATAAATAATCCTTAATAGTAAGTAATTTTGCAACAGTAGATGCAGCCGCAAAATGACCGATTCCATAATTAGTAAAGCAACATTTACATAGTTACAAGTAGAACAACAATGCCAGTGAAAATAACATTGGTATTAACGTTACAATACTAATTCGTTTTCTCCTCCATTTCCAGTCTATGAAAACGATGCCTCTGTATCTTGTTTACGGTTACTTTCCTTTGGAACGATCCGTTCAATATCTTTCGTCTACACGTTATACGAACATAATACGGTACTATGTACAATGGTGCTGGCTAATGTTAGCTCAGTGGTCGCTGTTTTCGTCCGGTTGATGATCCAGGTAACATTCTATCAAGGGAACCATACCTGTTTCGTTTGATCGTTGCTTATCTCTTATCGTCAGATAGGAAGAAATTAAAAAAAAACAATAAGAGAGAAGAAAAAATGAATACCATCTCCTGGTACAATATCTGGAAACTCTCGTGTCCCACTATTCGCATAGTGGTCGCGTTTAGGTCCCGGACCCGCGACCAATGAACAGACCACGCCACCACTCTATATAGTATACATATAGTATAGAGGCATCTGCGTTATTGCGAATATAGTGTTCATTCATCGTTCCACGTCTGTATATTACTATTCAATATAATCAATCACTGAATATTACTATTTACATCTATCTAGATGTTCGCAAAAAGAAAAATGGCTATCGGTAAGTTCACTTTCGTTTCGTATTCCATTATTCGCGGACCCAATATATCTACCTTTTCTTTGACAAGGAAACCGAACCACGTTTCAAAATTCATTGGTTTCCCTACGATTGCACGAGATATATCGTCGAACAATTAATCTACAAGTTTCGCTAGAATATTTACAATTTACGGTAAAATTAAATTTATTTCCTAACGTAATTACTTTCTTGCGAACGAACAGTGGGGGGGAGGGAGGACACGGTCCTATCGTATCGTGTACACGTCCGTTCGTAAGACAATGCTAATTTCTTCTATATCTTTCATCAACTGGTGAACCGAAGCGAACCAAACTGAACCGAACCGATGTGACGCAATGCAACGAATGTAAATCGAAGTCATGGATAGCTTTCAATCGTGTTCAACATATTGCAAGCTTTTGTCGAATCGAACGGGATTTTCTTTTCACGTGGCAGATCTACTCTAATGTTTACTCGTGCTTTATCAATTATCAAGATATACGTATACTGTTTCGAATAAAAAATATTCCCAACAGCGTGTATAATCACAATCGCAGTTCGTTCAATCTCTATCGGTTTATGCGCAGAACGCCGCGTTCGACAACGAAAGATGAGTTCTCTGGGAAAATAAACGGTCGTACCTTCGCGCGTATTTATAGACACATACACTGTACAACTGCCAAGGATTGCACTCTTTCACCAACAACAAGCCTTGTTTCTTGTTGGGCCTAAAGGTTCGACAAAGGTAACACGAACCAAGATTCACCTGCCCTTCACGTGCACTTTCCAATTAACCACTGTTAGATCAATTTGTCGTCCACATTATCTCCTCGTTAACGGTGTCAACGTTGGCTCTGACGCTTTTGTTTTCCAGGGATGCGTCATCGTTTCCTGTTGGCCGCAGATATCAGTATTACAAGGTTAGAATCGGATTATTGTTACAGAACTTTTCATGCGTACGGTAAACCAATCGAGAAAATTGCCATACCTTTTCTCCTCGACTCGCATTCTTCATTCGTCTCTTCTTTCTGCGAATCCGTTCGCGTCATTTTATCTTTCTCCTGCTCTTCCTTTAATTCCTTCTCTTCGTCCCCTTCCTCCTCTTCTTCGCCATCCTCCTCTTCCTCGTCCTCGTCCTCCTCCTCCTCCTCGTCCTCTTCTTCTGCAGACGATGACGCACTGTCGCTTTCGGAACTTTCAGAATTGATCGAGATGGTACATTGATCGTAATCCTCAGGCTCAGAGTACACCTCCGCTCCAGGGAATATGTATTTTCCAGGTGTCAGTTGGTAATACGAATTTTCTGTTGAGAAATGATCGATTACTATTTGTAAAGAAAAACGGAAACAGAAATTTAGAAGCGTAAGGTGAAATGCCCTAAGTGTGGACAAGCCAAAAGTGATGCCTCAATCTGGACAATTGAATTTTTATAGTAAAATCAATCATTAAGAGATTATATAATTATTTTATATATTTTGAGGTCTTAGCTACAGGTAGGTGTAAATATTATTTGATTAAGAAACGTAATTTAAAAATAAATTCAAAATTTATCTGAATACAGTTTACAGAAAAGTCTATTTTCATGCAAATCATGTGCATTTATAGTTTGAACTTTTATTAGAAAAAAAAAAAGATATAATTTAAGCCCTTAGAATTATTGTTATTACTACAATTAAAATATTAATTTAAACAATAATTTTAGGATTTTAAATTTCTTTTCAAAATCTGAATTTTATATTAAAACTCTTAAAAAATTGTTTGTATATCCAAACTGGTAAAAAAAGTAGAATGATAAGACGCAGCAATGTACCTGGTAACCTCGTGGCAAGACTTTCTCGCAATTTAGACTGCCAGTAGTGCCTTCCCAATCTTCCATTTTTAAACTCTTTCTTTCTATCGTCGTTCTTATCTTCTCTGCTGTCGACGCTGTTACAACTGTCACCGAGCCCGGAATCCAACGCGGAATCGATAGATGCCTGCCTCGGCTTAAAGTTCATTTTATCGACTCCGGTGGCGGACGCTATCGCGTTTTCAATGCAGGTGTTCGATTTCAACGCCGATTCCAATTCTGCATTCTCCGAAGAGAACTCGACCAGTTTTGGACATACCTGACATTCCTCTAAATTATAAACTTTCCCGTGGTCTTTCGAGATCGAGTCCATCGACACCACGCGAACTTTATAATCGGTCGAACAATTCGAATTCTCCGTAATCAACGTGGACGAGCGGGTATGCACGAACTCTAATGTAGAACGAGCACCGAAGTTTATTCTCTTCGGGCTGCTCTCCTCGCTGGACTCGCCTAACCGTCTCTTTGGACTATCCTGTAGGAGGTCGAACCTCTCTTCCGTGCTATTCGCGCGATCGCTTCGAAACAATGAAACACAGACACCCGTGTTCTCCGAGGACTGCTGAATCGTATCCTGACTTTCGAGGGAGTACGCGTGTTGCGTCTTGAAATCGTTCTCGACGCTGTCTCGAGACAATACGGTGTTCGTTGTTGTGTCTTGACTCTGTTCCCACGAGTCTTCCGGCAAATAGCGTAACGGTAAAATTTGCGTTGCTTCTTTAAGTATCGCATCGTTCCAACACACTTCCTTATAGCTGTCACCCATTCTGGAAAACGATAGAATAGAATAAAATAAAGTATTTCAAGATTCAAGATTCAAGACGACAAGGAATCGCCACTTACAAGTGACACAATTGATTTATAATAATGTCGCCGTCGCCCAGTAGCTCAACGTCGAACTTGAGATGAGGCAGCGATTCACGATTAATAAGGATTTGTGGAACGTGCGACGGAATAGAAGAAGGAATTAAAGCTACTGGTCGAACTTTCAATGATGATCCGATTACGATCAAGAGATCACAGTCGTCTTTGTCTTTGGCCATTGCGTCGTGAAAAGCATCCGGAAGTCCTTCACCAAAGAAAACGATGTCCGGTTTCATGATCCCGTGCGTTACCAAATCTGTAAATTAGAAAGGTTTTCGTGGTCGTTATCGGGATACTTGTCGCTTTATCCCAGTTCCGCTGCCCGTACCAAATTGCGCGCGGTTTCTTTCACTCGATAAAGAACGATAACGAACGACAACGCACGATAACGACGACAATGACAACGACCCGACGTACGGGTAACTAACATGACGCAACTTTACAGTTAAACTAGTTTACCTTATTTGCGCTTATAAACAAGCCAAGGCTTTACTCGCAGTTACAATTGTTGTATCAACTTATGCGCAGATCAGAGTAAATGGCAACATCACATATAGCGAAGACGTATTCCGCAAAGTGCAGATAATGTTCTCTCATGGCCACGGACTCGCGACGCGCTACAGCAAAGACTAATGCCAAAAACTATCGCTAGGTAGCTAATGCTTTGTACTAGAGAAATTGACAAGCGATTAACAAATTAACAACTTGAATAAGTCCACACAGAATATCAGAATATGTATAGTACACATGACGCGAACAGTTTGTGATAATACGGTTAAAGTTACCTCTATAGTTGTCGTTAGAATTATACTCCGATATAGGTGGTAAAGCGTTTATTCTACATTTTGGACACAAAGGTATTCTCTGCGCAAAAATGTCCTCTCTAATATCATCAGCTCTCACTTGGTATTTACATCTTGTACAAGACGCCGTTGCAAATGAACCTGGAACGTAAAATATACACTTCTAACAAATAACTTGGTCGTGAATCACAGACAGTAATCGCTCAATTATCATATGTATATACATACGTACGCGATATGCACAAGACACAACAGGGTACGAATATTGCGTATGTTAAATATCTGAAAAGGTGATTCTGCATTCACCCCTTAAAATATTTCAGACACATACTCGTCCATTGTGCCGTTATATGCATATGCGGGTATGTGTATACGTGTACATACCATGGCATTCGATTACATTCTCAATGCCTGCTACTTGCTCCAGCGTGTCAATATTTTGTGAGTAATTTCTGAGAAGTTTTTTCTGTTTATCGAGCATTTGTATAAACCTGTGACATGGACTTGGTTTAAACTGTCCAGGATATATTTCTCTTGCAAACTTATAAAAAGGTCTTGGATCTTGACCGAAATAATTAATATCAAACATTGCCTGCAACAACATATATGGTATACGTATACAGTAAGTAAGATTATTCTAAAAACTTCGATGGTTTCTCCGTATACCTGTGGATCCGGTAAATCTGGAAAATCTTGGGCCAACCTGGAATAAATACCGTCTCTACTTCTGAAATCGGGAATGCCACAACTGACGCTTACGCCCGCTCCGGTTAACACTATAATTTTCTTACTATTACGTATTAGCCTGACCACATCGGACAAAGTGTTTACGTGTCGTAACTTTTGTCGACGGGGTGGTTCGGACATTACATTTATTATAATCTGAAATATATCGATAAAAATTTTACGATAGGAACGATTGTAAAACGTGTAGTTAGAAGGCAAATCGCATTTTCGCACCTTCCAGAGAGTCAGGTCGTCGACCTGCTCGGGTATCTGCGTGGAATCCATGAGAATGTGATGAAGAAGATCTCTAGGATCGGTACCTATCAACATTTGCTTCTGAACCCACGACGAAGCGTTTCTCCATTGATGATTGATCTCCCCTTCCCCGGAGAAGTTGGATAACCCTGACAAATCGGATAAATTTGAAACCGTCGACGACACTTCGTCTTTCTCATCCGCCGTATCGATTCTGAAATTTCAGGTTCGCAATTAGACGATCGTCCAAACGAAAGAAGAAGATGCTAAAGGAGGGGGAGGAGAAGAAGGAGGAGGCGGAGGATGAGGAGGAGAAGAAAAAGAAAAACAACCAAAGAATACAATATAGTAAAAGGAACTTACGGACAGCCGGTATCGTCGCTGGTCGAATCGATTCTAGATAGAGTTGTCGTCAAGTTTGTGGCATCTGGGGAAACAGAAGTGGATTTAGATTGGTTGCTTAACTCGTTGAATCTGCTACCACCACCTCCGTACGTCTCTGCAATAGCAATCGGTTAATTGGCTATTTAATAAAACCCTCGTTAAGCGCATAACAAGAATAACGCTAACAATTATAATAATTAAGAATAGTCAACTAATTATCAAGGATAAAACTCTTACTTTCTACGAAATGTTGTCCACCAGCACACCGCTACAACATCCGTAGTATTTTTTACTCCTATCGAACGTAAACATAATACGGATAAAAAGGTTCGCACTGATAATCTGATAATTAAGGATAATCGAATCATCATCGGTTTCTGAGAATGTTGAAAAACGGCGGGATACAATTGACACGACTGAACAAAACTGCCTACCATCGGTATCGTCAGCGGTAGACGCGGAATACCGTGCCATCTGTGAACGTTTATCAAACAAAGCGCACGACATCGAATCCCCCTGGCTGTCGCTAGTTTTCTTTCTCTTCTCACTATACTTTAGAGACTCTATTGTTAGAGGCGAGCTGATTTTTCGCTAAATCGAAATCAAACTGGAAAAATATCTGAAAAACCCGAGAATTATTTGGTAATTCCGTTGGATTCGCACGATTCTACTAAATTCCGTTGTGTCCGAAATAGTAGTCACGCTAAGAGAGACATTTCATCCATAGACACGTAAAAACTGTCATGGCGGTTTTGGTCTCGCATCAACTGCGAACAACCGCGATGCGATCGAGCTAGAGGAGTGGACGCCTTTTCAACCGCCATCTTGCAAACTCACAAATTTCATTAACGAAATCAGCATATTTTTCTCAAAATACCTTCTAAATCCTCGTTCGAAGCGTCGTGGGACGTCTCACAGTGTCGGAGATCAGGTTTCACGGTGCTGGTACCGGCGAAATCGTTGCCGTCAACTTTCCGTCGTTTCGCTGGAGACGAATATTCTGGCAGCTCCGAGCCCGACGCCATTTTCGACAGCAATGCAATGCATAGTTTGATGCGCTACCGTTGCCATACAGAGGTCGCCTTTGTCCCTTAATGCTTTTTTTCCCCTCCACTTTTTCGGTTAGCAGGATAACATCGGCGCGATAGAAAAGTTTTACTCGGAAATCGGCGTCAAGTTCGATATTCCCAGGAGCACGCGGCACAGGGCACAGATCGACACGAGAAATCTGGACGATCCTCCCTGTTCGATCCAACTTTTAATTCGCTATTATTCTTCCTCCGCGGCTTAAGCATTCGACACGTTTGCATCTCTACGAATATACACATATTACATTTCATGCGTCTGTAAACTTGTTTCGGGGTAAGACTACTTTTACTATTTAACTTCTTGTTTGATTGTTTTCTACCGTTTGACGACTAACCACCGGTTTTGCGCCGTCTTTCTTCTCTTGCCTGGATCAAAGACTTCGCGAAATCCATTGGCATCGAATTGCGTAATTGAAATTCTTTCAAAACTATATGCAGCTGCTTATATTGCAGATGAGGTTGTAGACGAAGCCCATACCTAAACAGAAGAACGTGCAAATGGAAATTTCAATTTTGCGGACAATTTTCAATCGGTTTTTATAACATTGTAGCACCCTCTACGCCGTAGAGTATACGGCCAGTTTAAATCATTGGGTAACAGAGAAGTGTCGCTCGACACTTCCTAAACGTATCATGAATAAGGAAAATAGCAGTGCCAGGACAACAAGTTTCAATCTTTTTCCATTAAAATCAATTCAAATCGACCACCGCAACACCACCGATGCTGACGTCATCTAGCTACGAACAACGCGCGCGAACCGAACGATGGTAACGTCGCACAGCGGTTGTCAAAAAATGAAATACCTCAGAAACTGGACGAACCCCATAATTATCGCAAGTCTTCTCAGAAATAGCTTACCGACACTGTGGCGAATGTCTAAATACGTGGCACAGACTTAGGATCAGTACAGACATTGCAGCTTATGGACTTTTCTGTCAACGCTTCGGGGCCCCCGTACCATTTCGGTGTCGCGCTCACTGTTACCGATAATTCGCGAATTTAGGCGTATTAGTAAGAACTGAATATTCCGTATACTTCATTTTTACTACGGATGTTTAATTATTGCTTGCAATGTCTGTACCGATCCTAAGTCTGTGAACTGACAGCGTTTTTAGCGGTAAGAAATTAAAATTAAAAATAGCTATACTGCAGTCCCACGAAGATATAAAATATTGTTATCTAAAATGCCTCAACGACTTATATATTTTTAAATATCAACGTCACTAAAAGTTCCGCCTCTACCTAAACAGAACATTTGCTCGAGATCTAAGTAAGACTGCGTCAGTGGCGTACATAAATGGACTTATATGTGGTAACGTAGGTAATGAATAAACGTAGAATGCTGACATTACTGATTCTACAATTGCTTGGAACACAATTACTTTTTACTGTAGAATGTCATAACGCTCTTATTGAACACTCCCTTGACCACCTTGCCATCTAATTTTTTAGTAAACATTTTGAATAGAACTCGTTATATTGGATTGGAAAGAAAGTTCGTAGCGTTTTTCAGTAGGTGGTAGCGGAAGTGTGTAACAGTTGAATGTGTGAATAAAAAAAAAGATTTTTATACATATCCTGAAAGGCTACGAGAGTAGATCTACTCTCTGGTATCATTTAAGATTTGGAGCGTTTATTTTGGTTCACTGGTTAGCGAATTATAAAAATTTTTTAATTTTCGAACTTCCGGGATTCGCCAGTAGATGGCGTCACAGCAAAAATTCTGTTTTTCGGCGTTTCAGTCGTTATTTCGTAGAATATTTATTTATCGGACGAATCCAGCGGAATTCTTTTGCGTAGCATCGATGCGTTGAATTTTTCTGAACATTCTTGTGCCCGTAGTTCATTCTTTTTTTAAAACAAAATGTATAGATAAGTCTGCGCAAAATGTCGCGCCGTTAAAAGACTCTCAGAAGATGTCGCCTATATTCAGTGGCAGCAGCCAAACGATATTTGCTTGACCTAACCTGTGATGTATTTTAAATGATGGCCAGTGGTCGAAATGCAGTTCTGAGTCTCTATCGAAATTTAATTCGAGAAAGCAAAAAATGGAACTCGTACAGTTATAGGTAAGTGATCGGTGTTCACAACTTATGTGACAATTTATGCGATCATTATTCGTTCGTCGATTCTGATGACACTTTACACATGTGTTCTTTTACTTTTGATGTAGGACGTACGCGTTGCGTAAAGTTCGGCATGAATTTCGAGAGAATAAATCACTTGCAGATCAAGCGGAGATTGCCAAACAATACGCAAGAGGAAAAGAAGCATTGGACATTATTAAGAGACAAGCGACAATTGGAAACCTGTATACAGCCAGACCGTTGATTATTGAAAGTGTTAAGAATAAACCCAACGATATTTAAAAGGGGAGAAGTAGATTAAAGACATCATGTAGTTATAGCGATAACGAAAGATTAGGAAATAAATAATGAAAAGGAGATGCACGTTGGCATGAATACATTTCTTAAAATTCTAACCTCTTACATGAGATAACTGATACGTTTACATTAATTGTAATGATTCTAAACGATTACAATTATGCGGCGAACAAAATGTTACTATTACATTGTTACAATAACTAGTTACTCCAAGACGTCAAGCCGTATTTATCTTACTTTGGTGACTTTGATGACTCGAAGCATCGAGTATCCATCGAAGTGTACGAAAAATACATACTCGGTTCTTGATAATAACCACAAGCAGAGTGTATAGGTTCTGTTCCATGCTAAGCCTGGATATGCTCTATCTCTGTCTGTATTGACTAAACTGAGAATAGAAAAGACCTTGAGCGTGAGCCTTCTTATATCCTCTGCTTATGGATGGAAATGTACTATTTGATTTCTATCAACGCAAATTATGTACGATTTGGTACGATGGTGTGATATGTATTTTAAATTATTAACGCTCAACGTCCGCCAATACCAACGTCGAACCATGAGTCAGATCCAATTATGAAGCATCGCTAACGCCTTACCATAGACCATATAAACTTATAGATCTGGCATAGATACAGAATATGCATAGGACAAAGTGTTCCAAGATAACGGAGTATCTGGTGTCCACAACTGACGTCACAAGATAATTTAAAACTGTGGATTGCCATATGAAAGCAAGGTATACAGGTATATTTATGCATTATTTCGTGAACATTTGGAAAAATGTTGCAAACTTGTTGCATAAATAATTATAAGGAACGACAAATATATCTCTTCAGAAGTAAGTATTTTATACTGAATATCACATGTTGTTCTTACTATTCTTCTTTTTTTTAAATAAAGTAAGGTCTGAAGAAATATAAATACAGACCTCGCATATTATCAACATTTACATAAAAATTTAACTTTTTCCAAATTATAATTGACAACACGAGTTAGCACGGTTGAAGATGATAAGAATAAAGTAAAAATGAACGAGTAATAAAATAAAATGTATTTTACAGGTACAGTTTCCGTAAATATTTATACAGAATGAGATACGGCGACGATTCCCCTCTAACACTTGAGCTTCGCGGGACTGCGACTTTTCAGAAAATTATTCAAACTTCAAGCCGACGGTTGTAGTCGGTGGGGTATAAATGTTGCGCCCGCAAAAATATATACATATACAATACATTTTTATCTTTAGCCCAGTTACACTTGCATCTATAGATATACGTACCGTACATTGTGTGTGTAGGAACTAGGGCGCACAAATGTTGGTTGGTGACTGTGCTGACGAAGTCCTCGCAGAATTAGCTGGAACTGGAAAATCGTATTGCCCGTTCGTATGTACAAGATACCAATGAAATGACATAAATAGAAATGTTTCGAACATGTACGGAACAATTTCGCGTAGACGGGTTCCATGGTCGTCGGCAGTGATATAAAAAATAAATAAATTTCGAATGTGACTTTGGTACAACTGAGAGGAGAGATCAGCTGTTTAGGTTACTCCACGATGACAGATGGAGAGGACCTGAAGAGGTAGCAATGGGTGATTCGGTGCTGTGAACGTTCCGATCAAGTGGCTTCGAGGAATTGGCAAAAATGGCGATCAGAAATTTAACGGAGCCGTACATTTTGATGCGGAATAATGCGTTGCGAAGCAAACGCATATATCCGGAACAGGTATAGCGGTTCTAACCTCGTTCGAACGGAAAATGAACCGTGTAAATTCACGGGGAATCGATTTACTTAGCATTTAGGAGAATTCGAATGGCATTGCGAACGATTAACTGGTCGGTGTACATCTCTTTTTCCAGAATCTGTCGGATCGAACGGCACTGGTAGCTTCGGATGCCGACAGTCCGGACAGCGTGGAAATGAACAATATCGTCTTGGAAAATAACGCTCCACCTGTTTGGATAGACGCATTGGTGCAGACGCAAGAGATTCTAAGTAAATTACGCGACAAAGTAGACTGTCTGATAGAATTGCAAGGGAAACAGTTAACCAGGCCAACGTTGGACGACACGTCGCAGGTTTGTCGATGGTTAC
The DNA here is from genome assembly GCA_028454225.1 of Lasioglossum leucozonium. NCBI lineage: Eukaryota > Metazoa > Arthropoda > Insecta > Hymenoptera > Halictidae > Lasioglossum > Lasioglossum leucozonium. The sequence goes on from CM052214.1 coordinate 8,506,064, forward strand.
AAGACACGTCACGCTTGTGCTTGTCGCATTCGATGTTAATGTTAGCCGTGGTCGTTGTACAGTCTCTCCGATCTGTCTCGATTGCGTAATTGTCAGAGAGAAAATCGTTAAAAACATGTCTACAGGAAGAAAGGCAAATGGAACAACAGACGCGAGACATTGGACGGTTTTTTTCGAATGGTTACCGACAAGTGCAAAGTATAAAAACCGCAGCTAGACATGCCACTAAACCCGTAGAGCGACAGTTAGCGACGAGCGCCGTATCCGCTCTCTCGGCTGCTCTGCAAGAGCTCGCTCTTCGTTACAGATCCGCTCAAAATCACTACCTGACGCGTACGTATTTCATCGAGACGCATCTAGACCAGTGCTCTGCAACCTTTTAGGGACTGCGCACATTGTGTACTGGCACGGATGGCACGGAAGGCCCCGAAAGAATTGCAAGATGCCAAACCAGGTACACTATATCTTTCGTCCTGCTTCGTCAACCTGGTTTGGCATCTTTCATCTCTTCCAGGGCCTTCCGTGCCATCCGTGCCACTGCCCAATGTGTGCACCACCTTATCTTCCATAAAAAATTACATGAAATCTTCCATGAAATTACATATTGACAAAGTGTTAGAGCAATATTTAATTTAGAGAAATTTCTAACTAATGCGGTGGTTAAAACATTCTCAAGAAAATCGTGCCATACCCAAAATCACCTCGCAGCACAACGGTTGCAGAGCACTGCTATGAATTTCTATACATACTTCTATAGACTCCTATAGAGTTCTATGGACTCCGGCAAATCTTTCCAAGTGTCGAGCGATCGCTCTTCTCGTTCCAGAGATCAAATCGAGGGAGGAGAGAAGCAATCAGTTTTTTACCGAGGATCAATCGATATTTTCGAACAATGCCACGAACGACACGTGGCTGTTCGACACCGAACAAGCGAACGCCGAATCGTGGTACGAAAACGAGCACGAACAACGTCAGGACTCTGTACTTTTACAGTTGGAAGATCCGAAAGATAGAATGAAGTTCGCTATGGAAAGGGAAGAACAAATTGGCAGCATAGTACAGAGTATAGCCGATCTCAGACACATATTCGAGGTGATCTACCATCCTTGGCATTACAGGCACTAAGAAAAGCTTTGATTTAGTTCGTTTCGAAATTCTCATCAACCTTTCTCGTTCGTACAGGATCTGTCGAATATGGTGCAGGATCAAGGCACTATTCTGGATAGGATCGATTACAACATCGAACAAACGCAAGTCCAAGTGCAGGAAGGTTATAAACAATTAAAGAAAGCGGACACTTATCAAAGGGCCAATAAAAATTTGTACTGCATTGTTATTCTTGCCGGGGCTATTATTCTGGTTAGTTTTCTTTTCGTTGTATTCAAAACATAAGGCAGAACGTAACGTTTGCACGGATCGGGCGACGAACCCCGAACCCACGCTACAGAGTCAAGTTGTTATTCCTTGATATTTCTCGGAAGGAGACACCGTTGTTGTTGTTGTTGTAGTATGTGTTCTATACGGAATAAAACGTTCAAGGAATACCGGAAATACAGAAAATACAACGCGACCGGAAAATATATATATATATAGTTGAGCAAAAGGGATCGTCGCTTACGCAATTTGTACAATTTTCAATGAATTGTCGAGTAAAAAAGAATTTAGGTGTATTCGAATAGAAAATAAAAAGCAGAAGAAGGCGACGATGATGGAACTCGGTGTCTCGCGAGGCAACGTCGTCTTCTCTGTTCATTCGACGAGGAATATTTAAGTAAAGCGCATGTACGAGAGTTAAAATTTCCAATGCAATGTTAACCGCGTAAAAATATCTTACTGGATCGAATGGACTCGAAGATGTGTTAATAAATAGCAAGATCGGTAACGGAACGTTTTGGTTCAAGTGGTGTGTAATTCGAATAACGTCCAATGCCTAACATTACGAGATACCTTTCCCTCCAATATTACACCTTTTATTACCGACCGAGAGCAGCGACGCGTACCGCATTCTCGCCTCGCTTCTCGTTTATCCGCAACGAAACGCGCGTTACCCAACGATCTAAGAGCTTCTACATAGATTGAGCGTTCAAAAAATACTACTCTGTAAAAAGTATAGTCCCATTCGCTATTCTCTATTCCCTATACGCTGTTCGCGTATGTCTTTATATCTGTAACGCGATGGTGGTGGGTAATCTATACCGGTTGTCTTGTACGCGCTCGGTGGTGGTCACGATCTTGTACGAAAAACACGAATACAAAAAGGTGGACTCGGTTGGCGACTCAGGTGGCAGACGTCGCCAAGGTGTGCGCTAAAATGCCAAACGCTCCGCCGAGTATGTAACGCACAAAATTGTCACCGACCAGGGGGCCCAGGGCGTAGAGGCCCGCGACCGGCGACTTGATCGCCTCGTACGTGAAGTCGTCGACCTCTATCGGGTTCGATTTACCGTCAATATGCTGGTCGGCGAGTCTTCCGAGGCCGACGCCGCTGCCGCTTTCGAGGTACGACAAGTCTGGTTTGTAGCCTGCGAATATGACAAATTATACGCATCGTATACTAACTGTATAATAACGATATATGTACAGGGTATACGCATCGGCGAATATTACAACGTATAATATAATTATAGTACAACGATCACACCCACCGATCAGTATCGCCACGGTCGAGACGCGAAACGAGCAGAGTCGATCGTCCGGCGCTGAGAGCGTGGCTGCTCGAATGGGCTCGTTGGTGATGCGGTCGTTTCCGGTTGCGGACACCTCCAGCAGCGTGTATCCTGGCAACGCTCTGTACAGCGGGTAGTTGCTACCGCCGTCCTCCATCATTTCGTAAACTTTGTGGTACTCCGGATACATGGAGCTGGGAAGACCCACCAGTTTCTCGTACTTGGTGTGGCGCGTTTTCTCGTCGTCCAGCTTCCTCCACTCGTTGGAGGTGTCTCGGAACGCGTGCAACACGGGAATGCCTCGAAAACGCGCGGCCATGACCGCGTCCGCCGCGCTCAATCCGGCCCCGACCACGAGAACTGGCGCGATCTGTTTGCAACGGTCGGGTTGCTCGTCCGTGACCGGGACGTAATCCGTGGCTGGTCGGCGTCGCCTGTGGCCACGGTCGCCTGTCCGGTGAAACGAGGACGCGTCGACGCGCGTTCGCCGATCGACCAGCCTATCCAATTTCGCCTCGAGATCGTTCAAATGGTGCGTCACCCATTCGGGCTGGGAATCCTCGCCGGGTATCCCCAAGCGATTCGGCGAATCCGTGCTGCCCGTCGCGAGGACCACCTTCTTGCACCGATACCGAAACGGTTTCCCGGTGTCTATCTCGTATCCGTCCACTATCCAACGCGTTGCCTCTTCGCACGGGTTCGAATCGCGAGCGGCCCTCACGGAAGTGACCATGGTCCCGCTGTAACATTACAATTAGCATGTTTACCGTTGTAGACCTAAACGCGAACGATAAACGAGATAAACGAGTCGCGAGTAGACCGACGAACGGACCAACCATCGAAAGTATCGCTCCAGTCCCTTTATCCGGATGTAGTCGTCGTAATAGGCGGCCACCGTTCCGACAGAAATTCTGCTGGCGGTTTTATGCGCGTACGATTCGCTCTCCGTCGAGCTTGTCTTCCGAAACTGCTCGGACTCTACCATCTTCTCCCATTCCCTGATGTCCAGATCCGGCAACGACATCCACCGGTTCAAGCTGATGGTCAGCACGTTCGGATCCATCGACTGGAACCATCGTAAACGTGGACAATCGACGCGCACACGGCTGGAGGATAGATGCTTGGACGATCGGTTACCTGCCACGCGCCGCCCGGCCGCCCTTTCCCGAGCACAACGTGGTCGATCAGCTTGTGCTCGGGATTCTGCTCCCTGGATATCCAAGTGAGAAGGGACGGTACGTCGAGGCCAATGTCCACGCAGGGATGCTGCAGCTGGTCCATCAGAAGGGCCAGAGGTCGGCCGCCGACCCTACCCTCCAACCCGGAGGAGAGACTCTTCAGTTTGCACCTGGTGCTGCGAGCCAAACACCGGTCTTGCGTTTTCCTCTCGCACCCTTCGAACCTGTTCTGTCGTCGGTTACCGGCACCGGTTCCGGTCCCAGCTCCGCTTCCGTTTCTCTCGGGCTCCGCCTCGCCGTTCGCGGTGCTCGAATACAGTCTAGCGGTCAGCATCTCGTCTCCGGGATGCGGCTCGCCGGTATAGTACGGCCAATTTCCGGCGAGCATGTAAGAAAGACAGATACCGCTGGGCCCATTTCCTGCCGGATCCGGAAAAATAAAACAAGCGTCAATTCTCCGACACGTTTGCATCGTCGCCACCGCCGTCGTCGCGCGTACCTATAATTACCATATCCTTGTAAACAACGTCGTTTTCCTCGTCGTCGCAACACTGCATCGTTCCTCCGTTTCCGCAAACTGTAACAAACAAATTCGCACTGGTGAGATACGTGCCGGATAGGCGTGGCTCTCGAGCAATGCATGCTGCGGTGGCGGAAATGTTTTGTTGATACCCGTCAGGATTTTAAATAATTAAAAAACAATAGGGAGTAGGCTGTTAAACATTGAAATTTAATACTCATTAAATCGTTTTTCTCGCATATCTTGTGAACTATTTACCACGGCGACAAATATGTTAGACCTGTAGACCTGGACAGGCTGCGTTTTTTATGTCGTATTATTTTTTTTCGTGAAACAATGGTTTTCGAAAAAATTGAGAAAAACGTCTGATCAAAAATTTTTTCTGAAATTTGAGAGTTGAAGGTCGGTTTCATTATCTTTTAGCAACAAACATTAGCGAAAAATGTGTTTCGTATTTTCTGCACTCGCGGAATTTATTTTCTTTTTAATTTGCAGATTATTTTGCAGGAAATTGCATATATTCTTTCTCGAGGATCAAGGTCTTATAAAGACAATTGATAACAAAAATTATTAATTATTTGAATGTTTAACAGCCATGGGGCTCCCTATCCCGTTGTCCGATCGAACTTTGCACAGATTTTTTTTCAATTATGTGAAACAATCGCGGAGTGTGCCAACAAAACATTTCGAAAGTCGAAAACAAAAAGGTAAGGAGCACCCGGCCATATTTAATAGAAAAGCGTAAAAAATGAAACAAAAGAACACCGTAAGTTTCGCTGTATAATTGAGCGGTTCTGAGAATATGTGTTATTGCGAATTATCTAATACTTTGAACGTAATAGCTCAATTATTGCACAATATAATGACTAGGTAAAGATTTTGTTCGTCGTTATATCTTATAATTATACTGGGTACTAATTTCTTTCGCGCGGTAGTGTGTGTACCGTGCACAAATTACAATCGAGCCTAACGAGCACTGAAATCTATTCAAACGTTTCAGCTTTCGCTTGTCTATTTTATTCTAATATGTGCTTAGATAAAGAAAGATTTATCGACTCAGTTCCCATGCGAGTGACTTCAACGCTATCAATAATTAATAAAATAAAAAATATAAAAACCGGTCGTTCGACGGTCAGCGAGTCGTAGGCTCGGTGTTAAAGATAATACGGTTGTTTGTGCGGTCGAGAGGCGATCGATATTTGCACTGCGCTCGAAAACATTTCTGCAAGTAACGAGCGTGAGTCAACCGGCGATCAACTACGCCGATCGCGATCGATACGTAGATCCTTATCGAAGCCGGAACGGGGCTCGCGCGAGGGAAGCGCGCGGCACCGCGCCGGCCGATGTACGGAAGCGGTTCGCGCGAATAAATTCGTGAATCGCTGAAATTCGTCTGTGGATAGTTGCTCTGCTAGTATTACGCAACAGGCTGCAATTACGCGAGAGGACAGGCCTGTAAGTGCCGCTGTGTGCCAAACACATAATTTTTTCTTATCCGCACGGAACACGTGTGCTAGTTATCGCTAGCACGTCCGATAGTGTTCTACCCGTATCCGTGTCTACGATAATTCCCGGTAATTTATGTCGGCTATTATGTTTCAGCGTAAAAAACCTACGGAACGTGCGTGGACGACTTCCAGTTGACTTACGGGCGATTAACAATTAACTCGACGAAGACGCCGGTAGTCAACTGCTGTTGTAGCTAATTAAAAATTCAACCGAGACTATCGGCAATTACGGCGACCTTCGATCAATGGAGGATCTATAACGCGTTCTTGCTCGATAAAGCATGACGCGTCAATTTCGCTATCGGTTATCGCCATTCACGGATTGCACGATCGTGCAATCGCGCGGAAGCGTCCACGATCTACAAAAACGAGAACTAAATAAACAAAACGACTGCGAGCCTCGCGCGAATGTAAACACGGCGACGGACGACTTTCGCTGATCCATCCTATAACAAGCACGGTATTCAATTAATAATTCAACAACGCGACTCCGTCGGCAATTACGCCTGGCGACGGACTTTAATCGATAGAGGATCTATAACGCATCTGCGTTCATACGGGCGTGACGCGACAATTTCTAACTGCCGGTTATCGCGATTCACGGAAACGATCGCGAGTTCCCGCGATCGAAATTGACCAAGATCTACGGGCAAGAAATAGATTAAGAAATTGCACGGGCGAACGTAAACACGGACGACAACGACTTTCGCTTCCCCGTGACGAGCGCCGTATCTAATCAAAAATTGAACCGCAACGGGCTTCAATCAATGGAGGATCTATAACGCGCCAGCATTCTCGGAAGCGCGATAAGGCATGACGCGTCAACTTCGCTAACGATTGCCGTGATTTCCGGAAGCGAGATCGCAAGATCCTGCGATCGGAATGTCGACGATCTACGAGCAAGAGAAAAACTTGGAAAAATTGTATGAACCACGCGGCGTCCGCGAGCACACCGGTGAATGTAAACACGCGACGGACGACGACTTTCGCACACCAGTTCGACACCGATCGTTGGTATATACTCGTCGAAAAACCGGTGGGCCGGTCGCTTTCGCGGCCCGGCGGTGACCGGTGTTGCTAACGCGTCCGTGTTTACCTCTTGGACGAGAAAGAGACCAAAGCCGAAGTCCGAGTGGCGCCTCGCTCGTAACGTAGAGTGCGGACTGCGGAGGATCCACGCGCGCGAACGGCCGGCGTCCTACTACTGTGCGGCAAACGGAACGCGATGTAACGCGAACGCGTGCGTCACCGATCCGCGGGAGAACATTCGTACCATGGAAGGTCGCGTTACACACAGCGGCGACATAATTCTTCCTCGCGATTACTATCGCGATCCGCGACTCTTCCGGTGCGTCGAGAGTCTGCCAAAAGGAAAATCAGTCTCGCGTATATATCGTTTTCGATCACCGTTGGCCCGACGCGACGCTGGCCACGTTACGCCTACGTTGCGTCGCGTTAGATCGATCTCGGACGTTACGGATTCCAAGAGTCGGTCCGCCCTCCTTTTCCCGTTAACCCTAAAATCGATCGAGCAACCTATAAAATTGATGAACCGGCGTCGCGAGTCTGCACGAGCCTGCGAAGGTTGAGTTTCGAATCGGTTCGCCTTCCATTCTTTTCTTCCCTTTTGCGTAATCCACCGCCGCTCGCTAAAAAACCGGTTATGCGCCTTTCACCGCGCGACCCCGACGGCCGCGCTAAAAGACACACGGACAGTGTCCGGATGCGTCGGTGTTCCTCGCATACGTACGGGTCACGGTGAATGCCGATCGCAGCAGGTTCTCCCGATCGTCTTGCTTTTCTTCGGAAATCGAACGGCCGTGCAGAGCCGTTCAGGGCCGCCTCTCGTAATCGCCGTTGCGGTTTACGGTTCGCGAGAGCGTGTCTCTCCACGTGCTCCTTCCTGCCCGCTACGCGCTATACGTGCTCTCGTTCTTCGCTTTATTTTTTCATTTTCCCCGTCGACTTCGATCGATCTCCGACAGTCTAAACCGGCCAAGCACGCTCTTTTACCAATTATTTTCCTCGGTAGTTACACGCGTACCTACGCGTGTGCAGCGAGTATCGATGTTGCTGGAGTCAGCGCGAAATCTCGACCGATCTTCGTAATCACTTTTTCAACACCGTTTCACCGGCTGACACAGCTACCGCGTCCGGTGTCGCGATACCGTTCGTGCGCGAACTTATCGCGCGTATCCGCAGTTTTCTCGATCGGGCCGAGCGGTACCGAGCAGTTTTCCACGATCCCCATGGCTGGACAGACTTTCGATAACGACGAGACCGATTACGTAACTCGGGTCAAGCGTCATCTTGGAAAGACGACGACGCGCGCTAAAAATAAGTCGGCGCGCCGGTGTCGAATCTCGCGCGACAGCGTTTGATTTATGCAAGACCGCAATTCTTATCGTTATCTCCGGTGAACCCGAACGAACTTGTCGACAAAGATAATAGTTTCGACTTCCGTGAAAGCAGCGACACACGTGCGGTGGTCGTGGCGGTGTCTCCTACGAGCGTCATCGCTCGGCGTCGCCCGACGCTCATCGTTTTCGTTTATTTTCTCGCTTTATCTTTGCTCGACGATTCCCGCTTGCAAAACGCCTTCTCCTGGTTATTTATCGATTCCGACGATGCCTGCCTTCGAATTCCCGATGCAACGCACCCCACTCTTCTATTTTCTCCGTTCTAGCTCGAGCGTGGGTACGCGAGCACGTTAGCACCGACCAGCGTCTACGGATTCACATGGCCGAATTGAACGTTCGATTTTCTCCGCACCGGCACTGTTCGCGAACGAATCGCGGCGAGAGAGCGTATCGCGTAAGAGGTTAGGTTTCGTCGTGCGCGACGCATGTCACCAGTCAGCACCCGGCTGTTTATGGCAATGCATCTCTCTCATTCTCTCGCCTTTCTCTCTTCCCGGTGCTACCAGCCGGTTACGAGGAATGCTCGACACGACCTCTCTCTTCAGGATTCACCAAACATAATCGTGACCTCGTCGTCGCGAACGTCCGACCAGCCTCGACCGACCGGCTAATTGAACTTGCGACTGTTTTCACCTTCATTTTCGTTTCCAGTTTCTACGGTTACGCTTTCTTCGCGACTCTCCGGCTGCGACGGCCTTTATCCGTGGACACGGAGATGCGCGCGCGACCGTGTACGCCGCGGTGTGCGTATGAATTACACCTTAGGCCCGCTACACACGCCCGTTTTTATTACGTGTGGCGACCGTGCGGCAGAGTTCACGGATGTGTACAATGATACGCGATAATGTGAAGATGATAGTATGTGCGATCGCGGCGACGCAAGATCGACGCCGTAATTACGGTTCAAACAAATGTGCAGCGTCTAATTCAATCCATCGTATTGCACGTTAAAATAACGGATGTGTGTAGCGGGCCTTAGTGTAGGTAGGACATGTACAGAGATGTGTACATCACTTTTTTCAACACTTTTGTCAGTGTAGACAGAGACAGAGCACACCCAAGTTTAGGGACAGAACCACTTTTAGCATGAAACAGAAACTGTAATTACTTTCAGCGTGGAACGGTATGTGTTCGTTATAAGATTTTTATTCGAATAAACCCCCCATTAATGGTGCCGACAGCGCCGCCAGGTGGTCGATTTACAAACTAAACAAAGGCCTCCGTACAGCGCCAATTGACGTAGCGGCAAAACGATCAAACTGCTAGCCAAAATTACCGACAGTGGATATCCGTTCGTTCCGAAAAGATACCGCTAGATGGCGTTAGTAGCGAATACTCGTGGCGATTGTCGATAATGAAGATTTCTTATTTATCAACATTGTACATTTTCTAGTTTACCGACATCATCGTTAATTGTTCTTACCAACGATTTTCGTTTGTAAATAACAGTCTTTATTAAACCTTCATAGAGTTAACATAATATCTGTTGAATTTAATTTAAAGTTAATTTATTTATAAAATAGATAAATAACTCAAATACAAATAAAAATTAAATTAAGAATTTATAAGTTGTGAAGGGAAAGTTATATTAAATTATTGAAAAGTTTATTTTAAAGAAATTCCCCACACTTATTTGATTGTCGATAATGAAGATTTCTCATTTATCAACAATCGCCACAAGATGTTACTGCTAGCGACACCCTGTCGGTAAATTTGGCTACCAGTTTGAGCGTTTTGCCGCTACGTCAATTGGCGCTGTTCGGAGGCCTTTGTTTAGTTCCTGAATCGACCACCAGGCAGCGCTGTCGTTGCTATTCGTGGCGGTTTATTTGAAATAAAATATCCGTAACTGGTCATTTGACCGGTGTTGGTAGGTTAGTGTCAATATGGTGTTAACAAAATCGAGACGGATGTTTGTCCGTGCTTTTCAAGAAACTCGAACATATTGCAAAAACTTAGCGGTAAATTTGAATCGGTCTTCGAACAAGACCGGGTCGAAATCGAACGACGTTGATCAGAATTGAAAGATTCAAGGTGGATGACGAATAAATTGCTACGTTTACGGAAAATATATTTTATTGATGTACACCTCGGTAAGAAATCTCTAATGCGGTAACATCGAATCCTCTGCGAGGGAAACTGATTTCATTTGAATTTGATCGATCGGTTGCCACCGTTGATAACGACGCAGACAATTTTCTAAACGACTTCTAGAGCCGCGCGATCGCGCGTTAATCGTTTTGTAATTGAGTGGCACGATCGGTCAAAGGTACATAGGAAACATGCATTAGTTTTTTCGTCGTGATCGTGCCATCGGCATTCTTATCCACTTGCAGAAAATCTTGAAGCCTTTGGAATCCTTCTATGCTAACTACTGGACAGATTAGACGTCCTCCAGTAGCTAATTGGTCTATCAGCTGGAACATACGAAACGTGTATTACAAGGAGTATAATTCTAGGGATAGATTAAATTTTATGCAGAGAATTTTTCGAACCTGCTGCGGTAACGTATCCGCTGCTGCTCCAACGTGAATCGCGTTGTACGGGCCATCGGCGGTATGTCCCAATCTACCGTCTCCCACTAGGCGCATTTACAATGACCTGACGTTAAACTGCGGTCTATCTTTTTACATTACGTACGGCAAAGTCATAGAATTGTTGAACCGAGCCCCGTTCTCATTCTTCCTGACAAGGTACGCAACCTACTCCACGTGGGTAGTGGTTTAGGTTATTTAGCATTCGAGCGTATCTGTTATTTTTAAACTCTTGAATGTATCAGAAGCGTGTTAACGTTATAACCGTGAAAGAGAGATCGCGTCTTTCTATTTTACCCGAAATTATCTACCGGCCCTATATAGAACATTGCGACGCGTCTAGAATTGGGTTCTTACCAACGAATTTGACGCGACCTTCTTTGATGAAGTGAGGGCAATCCTCCTTTACATTTTTCGTCGAAATTTCAATCAGTTCTGGGATGTGATCGATGCCGACTACACGACCACCGGATCCCACCATAAATCCCATGCACGCCGTCAAGTAACCAGATCCGGAGCCAATATCCAGGGCTTTGGCTCCTTCGAATAATTGATCGGCTAGGATACACAATGCGTGCGCGTGCTACGACAAACGGTTAATATATTACAGACATTTGTCGGGAGCGACGACAGGCAACTCTCCTCTGTTCGCCTACCATGTGAGGAGCGCTAATGGTTACGTTGTATCCTATTCTCCTGGGTCGATCCAGATACGGTTCCAACTCGTGGCAATACTTTGCCCTGTCTACGGCCAACATAGCTGCTTCCGCTTTACCGCTGGTCAGGATGCCTGCTTCTGCAACACGGTTTCTTGCTTGTACCGGAGAAAGGTTTGACAATAATGGAAAAGTTCGTCGTCGTCGACCTTACCTTTCAGTTTACCAACCATCTCTTGATTGGTGGTTCCGCTGCAATGCCATGCCATGTTTTTCTGCGAGTTTGCAACGGTGCTGACAGCTGGACGAGCGTGTCTGTTTGTCGATGGCCAAGCGATAAGCGATAAAAAAAGATACGTCGATTAATTCCAGATTCCAGGCACTTTGGGAACACAGCCTAAACGTCAAACTATTTCCAAGTCGTGTACATATTGCTAAATATTTAATAAAAATGAACAGTAGGTGTAATTAAAACATCTGGATACGGGAACGGAATTCAATGGACGAATATTTACCTCTAATATGGAATTTCAGTTTGCGCTTATTAAATAAATATATTTAGATCGTCGATATGCGATGCAACAATCGGACGGAAAATAATGGTTACCCTGGATGCCAAACGGTGAATGGTGAACGATGAACGGTGAATGGTAAATGGCAAAATGATTTTCAACAAATTTGGAAGAACTTGGTTCACCCCGGGCGATCAACATCGCCGAGACCGTGCGCCAACATGGCCGCCACCGATGCAGGATGCGCCGAGGATATAGCGTCGAACCATATCGGATGGAGAGGGAATCGATTGCCTTGACTTGACATAGATTCGTTTGTCAACGATTTGACAACATTCGCCGGGAAACGGCGACAATCTCAAATCGCAAACGAAGCCTGTCGGGTTCGAAGGACGTTTCCACGAGATGAAATACCTGGTCTGTTGATACGTATCTGCCAAGAAGATACTTACACGGATACGTGTTACGTAGGTCTCGGCACCGCCACTGGCCACGACCCGTACGTATACGTATATACATGAACATGTATATATGTATGCGTCGATGCACCAGCGTGCGCGGTACGCTCTTGGCAGGTGCATATTATATGTAGAGGTATGTACGGGGTGTTCACAGATTTACTAGCCAGCGTTTTTCTCGTAAATGATTGAAGATGAAAGAGGAAAAAGTGGTAGTGTTCTTTATAAGCAACGTAACGAAGTATATAAATTTTTCGTGTTTACACTATTTTTTGAGAAATGAAGGCGACCTTCAGTTATATGATATAAAAAAATATATACTATTCCATTTAAAAAACTGAAGATCACCGTCATTTCTCCAAAAATAGTGTAAACACGAAAAATTTATATACTTTGTTACGTTGCTTATAAAAAACACTTTTTCCTCTTTCATTTCTTTTTTCATATCAATCATTTACGAGAAAAACGCTGGCTAGTAAATCTGTGAACACCCTGTATATACATGTATTTGTACAAATATATGTATAGCATACTTACAGATATAGATCAAGATCGCGACGATCGAATCTTTCCGATTCGAAAACCGATGGAACATTTTCATACTAAATCTTCGGGAGCATCGACTAGAGAAATGATTACGAACGACGAACGGGAAGCGGCTTTTATCGTCGCTGGTTTCCCGTTTGTAGGCGCAGTATTAGCATACGTTCTAAGTATCATCGCAAATATCTGTCGCGTGAGCTACGAATTTGCCAAGTTTAAAATTCCTGCGCGCTTTTGCAAACGCCGGGCGCATAAATTATAACCGGTGTCATCCGTTTTCTCGGGAACAACCGGATCAATTCATCCCTGTAGATCGTAAATTAGTCTTATCGGCGGTAAGCGATAAAATAGATCGATGGTAAATCAGAGGTAAGCGTGCATCTGTGTGCATAACTATTAGAGGTCATTGTTTGTGGCGTTGTAAGTAAAAATGCACTTGTACGCGTGACAATACGTGTCATTTTTATGTATGTGTACACTGGCACACGTGTTTATTTAGTCACGTGCATTAATTCATCCTCCTTAATATCAATGTTTTAGGAATTATACGAATTAAAATAATATATACATTACACATATCCCCTATGTAATAAAATAAGGATATACTAATACATCTTCTATACAATAAAATAAGGATCTATGTAATACATTCCCTACGTAATAAAATAACGAAATATTAATTCACGCGTGACTATTAAACACAGGTGAACTAATACGCGTGAAATAGAGATGGATCTCAAATACCTAGTACGCGTATTACGAGCGACGAAACGCGAAGGCGTCGGCTACCGTAGAAACGAGACTCGACGAATTTCACCGTGATAGCGCGGTGCTTTATCGCAAGAGAGATCATCAGTTACCGTGAAAACGGCGAAAATCGTGAAAATGATAAAAATAGAAATAAAAAAAGGTCAAAGAAAGAGACGCACCGGAGATTTCGCGGCGAAGACGCTGATAGGGAACGCAGTCGGCCGTGTTTGTCGAGCATACAATAGTACTCGCACAACATGTAGGTGTAATACATACTTATGCGGTAAGATAAGAGAGATAGATTCGATTCGTTCGGGTTCGGTATCCGCGCGGACACCGATCGGTATAAATTGAGGGCAGCGTCGTCGATCGGTAACTGGTTGTTTCGAGGTCGATGAAAAAGGGGTTGCACCTTTTGCGCACGCCGGTGTCACCGATTCGCAGAGTGAGAATATGGCGAAGGAGAATGCCGATTTCGAGCCGGGGAAAGCGCGGCAGATTCTCGTGGCGTCCATGGGTAAGTCGAGGGTCCTCAAGTTTGAAACAGCCTGTGAAAAAAAAGAAATTGGCGATGAGGTAATTGTTTTTCATTGATCGGTACGAGATGGGTTAACATTAACAAGGATTTTACTTTACGTCTGCTACTAAGTAATGACCGATCAGCGGGCAGAGCGTCGGAGGGAACCGATGGCTGAGTATTGGATTTTTCAGTGAACGTGGCGACGCTGTCGTACGGGATATCGGTCGGCTGGCAGTCCCCGATGATGCCGATCCTGCAGAGCGAGCACCCGCCGGTGGGCAACGCGCCGATGACGGACGAGACCGCATCCTGGTTGACCGCGATCTTGTGTTTGGCGGCTGGACTGACCACCCCGATGGTCGGCAGGATAACGGAGAGGTACGGGCGCAAAGCGACAGGCTGTCTGGCGATGCTACCCTGTCTGGTGGGCTGGCTGGTCACCGTGTTCGCCACCGAACACTGGCACCTTCTATTGGCGCGATTCTTCGCGGGCATGGGCGGCGCGATGACCTTGTTCCTGGTGCCGCGCTACGTATCGGAGATCTGCTGCGACGCGATACGCGGCATGCTGGGCAGCTTGTTGTCCTTGATCTTGAACAGCGGCATCCTGTTAACTTACATCTTCGGCGCGATGCTGTCGTTCCGCGTGTTCTCCATCGTCGGGTTCGCGGTGCCTCTGCTCTCGTTCGTCATCTTCCTACTGGTGCCGGAATCGCCGGTGTATCTGGTGCGGCGTCATCGGCTCCTCGAAGCCGCCAGGTAACCTACGGATGGATCCGTTTAGTTTATTCGCTGTGTATGCATGCTCGGTAAGCAAAATGCTCTGATTCTGCTCTGATTTGGACAGCAGTTAATACTTCTACTTCCGAATAAGCCTATGTTTCTGCCGGCAGAGTGTGCTGGCACAACCTGAGGGCAGAAAGAGGGCAGAACGAAGGCACGCCGTGGCTCGATTCGCTGCCACGTTATTGCGGTCAACCTGCCTTCTGTTACGACAACCACCGCATTAGTGCAACCGACCTGCCCTCTATAACGACGCCACGGCGTGCCTTCATTCTGCCCTCATTCTGCCCTCAAGTTGAGCCAGCACACTCTGCCGGCAGAACACAATACTTCTACTTCCGAATAAGCCTATATTTCTGCTGGCAGGGTCTGCTGTCCAATTCAAGGCAGATTCAGAGCCTGTGTCGAGCGTCATTCTGACACCGTAATGCCCGCATTCTGCTCGCATCGTATGCTTGCAGGCTGCGATCGATATGGGCTCGAGGCAGACGTGGCCGACTGGGCAGTTGTTATAAATAGTTGTCGCGTCCTCCAGGTCCGCGAGGTGGTTCCGGGCGGGTCACGAGCCCACGGTGCAACGCGAGATGCTGCGTCTGCAGGCCGAAGCGAAAGAGATGAACGCCTCGGAGAAGCCCTTCAGGATGTCGGACCTGTTCCGAGATAGAGCGACGATCAAGGGATGGGTGATCTCTGCGGGTTTGTTCGGAGGTCAACAACTCTGCGGAATATTTGCCATGGTAAATGGAGGTGGAGAGAGTGAGAGATTCTCGAAGGAATTTTACGAACTTACCATATCTTGATCGTTTTCATTTGCAGATAAGCTATTCGGAAACGATATTCGCGATATCCGGGAGCTCGTTGACGCCGAATACGTCAGCGATCATCGTAGGCGCTATCCAAGTGTTCGGCTCGGTCTTGTCCACTTCGCTGATGGAGAGGCTGGGCAGGCGGCCGTTGCTTCTGATATCGTGCGCGGGAATGTGCGTCTGCCACTACACGCTCGGCTTGTTCTGCTACATGCAAATGCTCCGGTACGACGTCGGCGCTTTCAACTGGATCCCGGTCGTGGCGTTGTCCGTCTACGTGGTCGTGTACAATCTGGGATTGGGCCCGGGCCCGTACGTCGTCTCCGCGGAGATTCTCAGCCGAGACGTGTCCGGACCGATCGTCACGCTCGGCCTGATCACCGTCTGGAGCACCGCGTTCATCGTGGTAAAATTCTTCCCGAACATGGTCGCGTTGCTGGGCATGTACGGATGCTTCTTCCTGCTGGGCACCATCTGCGTGTTTCTATTCGCGTTCGTTTACGCGCTGATCCCGGAAACGAAGGGACTGCCGCTCGAGGCGATTCTGGACAAGCTGAACGGAGGAATGCCGCGGCAACGCGTGCTCGACGACGCGCGACACGTGTCGTCCAAAGAGCCGGCGCAGAAGAACATGCCGATGCCCGAACAGGTGTGACGAACCGGTTCGTCCGCCGCTCGCCGCTGTGCGATCGGCATCGACGATAAACCGAAGGTTTTTCCGCGTTGTATATACTTCTAGAAACCGCGCGCAGCGTATCTGCGTGCCAGATCGCGCTCGATTCGGTCGACGTCCACCTCGACGCTCGATTCGCTGGGACCGATTCGACCTTTGACATCTTTTTTTTATTTGTACAAATGTAGACAATACTATGTAAGATCAACGATGGAATTCGATATAAACTTGCGAATTATTATCGCAACGATAAAAGAACTTCTCGAGAATGTTAGATACCGTTGCGTAATGTCGCGCGGTGGTAACGACAAAAACGAGGTCGGCGTTTCTAATGGAACGAACGATACGAAAGGTGTCAGCGACGAAGCGTTGTGTTATCAGTCATCGTTTAATCGTTTTCGTACATTTTTGTTGCCAATTTTCCGTTTCTTGAACGCGATCGGCTCGATCGGCTCTCCGTCGCTGTCGCTCGTGTCGATTCGCGTGATCGTCTTCTCCTTGAACGTCCTCTGCGGCGGCGGGAGTTCCGCCTTTTCGAACAGCGAGACCGGCGCGGCCACCTTTTGGGCCATCCGTGGCAGCTGCAAGTCCACCGGCTTCGTTTCCCTGAAACGCGCACACGAGGACGATTGACACGCGACGCGTGCAAAACAGTTGCCAATCGGGGTGATACTTACACGGTCCTAACCGTTCGCCAAGGGCCGTATGGGTGAGACTTTTCGCACGACTCGCTGTAGTCCCTTCTGTAGGGTCGCGGCTCTTGCTCCTGCGTTTTCTCTGGGCCCTCCGCGGTCCTCGCCTCCTCGGTCTCCTCGGTGTTGTCCGTTTCGTCCGTTTGGTCGAGTCGATTGTTCTCCGACCTGGCTTTCCTCAGCTGCTTCGATCGCTCTCGCTCGGCGTTCGCTCGCTTCTCCTCGAGAATGTCCTTGTTCGCGATCGCTTCTTCCTCCTCCAGCTGCTCGAGAAGCTTCTCCTGAAGAGCTTGCTCTTTAGCTTCCTCCTCTTGCTCGGCGAACGTCATGTAACCCTCCTCCGGTGGGTCCCACACGGACTCTGTGGACACACGAAAACGGATAAAGGACGCGTTTGGAGAATCGGAGGCGAGTCGCGAAGAACGCGCACCGTTCGTCTCGATGTGCCAGTAGTACGTGTACCCTTCCGGACTCCGCGCCTCGTACCACAGCCTGCGCAACGGCTTAGCGGAACGGTCCTCCTCTTGTGCCTTCTTCCCTTTGGCCTTGCCTTTGTTCGTTTTAGTCTTCCCCTGGCCCTTGTTCTCCGGTCTCGGGCCCGGTTGAACTCTCGGTTGCTGGTACTGTCTGCTGCTTCGGGACAGGGTCGGGTCGCACGGGTCGATCTCGTGGGGAAGCTGAACAGAAAACGTTCAGCGTTAACTTTCCGATCGAAACGAGCAGGGAATCTGTTCCGCGACTACCTGGTGAGTTTTGCTCTTGAATCCAGGCGCCGTTTCCCGGATCGTCGACCGATTTCCACCGGATGTCTGAAACAATGGTCTCTCCGTGATTAAAAAGCGTATTTAATATTTTTTTTTTTTTATTATTGTTTAATAAGTACGTTGGGTAGTGTTGCGAGTATGTATTTCCACTCACGTCTCTCGTGTCGACTCTGTTCCTCTTCTCCTCGATGATTCTGTCAGCGGTCATGTCCCTGGTGTTGTTCTCAACGTCCTTCAGGTACGCGGCCATCGCTGCCTGAAAGTTGAAGGATCCACGTTGTTGGTATAAACAATAACCGTCGGATCCAAACCAACCGAATTGCACCAAACTAAACTCACGCTCTCCATTTTTCTGATATCGTCCTCCATCTTCTTATTCTGCTTGGCCTGCTTCGCGCTGTTCTTGTGTATCTCTTTGAGCCGCTTGCCGACATTGTCTTTGTGCTTCTTGCCGCCCTCGTGGAAATCGATGCTGGGCTTGTTGTCGGCGATCCAGCACTTGCAGAAATCGCAGAATTTTCTGCCCTGCGACTTCCAATAGTCCGCCCTGAAACAGAGAGAAAAGGAGCAGCCGGATGAGCTTTCAGTTTCGGGAGAAGGGTCCGCGACGATTATCGTAACGAAGATGCTTCGTCGGCGAGTAATTGGCCAACGCTTTCAGCGACCCTGAGGAGCCCTCGACCTCGAAGAGCACAGCCGGCCTCTCTTTCTTTCCGTGTCGTTCGAGAATAGAGAAGCCGGAGTCTGTTTTCCTGGCAAACGACTTCGCCAGGTTGGAGAGGAACCAACGACGATCGTTCGCCGATGTAAGGGTAACGTTCCGTATTTCCGACGTTATCTCTCCGATCGCGCATAGATCGATCAACGTTCGAGATTCCAACGACTTGGCCGAACGGTGAACCGCGCGCATCGAGGAAATCACAACTGTCCCAACAACGCCGTAGTCTCTATTAATAATAGAGTCCGTATTAATAGCGACACGGTTCTATACATAGGCGAGAGGGAGAGCTGCCTAGCCTGCAGGCCGATTAGAGGTGCATTCGCATCGTAAATACGCTTCGACCTCCTTCTCCTCCTACTCCTCGTTGTATCGCGCCGCACTTTACGTAAACAAGCGGGCCCGAGTGTGCTCGCTAAACGTGGGATCCCCTAACATTACCGCGTCTCGCCATCCATACTCCATTCGTCGTAACTCCCTGCGTCTAAGAGCGTGGCGAATGTAGGAGACCCCAGGGCAGGGGTGCAACTACAAGACCCATAATAGGGCCCAACAGTTTTGCATTTATTATCTTGTAATATTGTTGTTTTTTTCTTTATATTGTGTAAATTGTTTTTTTCTGGGGGCATTGAATTATATTTTTCGGGAAGGGGCCTTAATCGAAGGGGGCCCAAAATTTTTACATTTATTATCTTGTAATTTTTTATGTAATATACGTTTGCTTTCTTTATATTATGTGAATTGTTTTTCTTCTGGGGGCTCAGTATTATATTTTGCGGGTGGGGGCCTTAATCGAAGGGGACCCAAAATTTTTGTATTATCTTGGAATTTTATTGTTTTTATGTAATATATGTTTTCTTTCTTTATATTATATAAATTGTTTTCTTTTCTGGGGTCGCAGAATTATATTTTGCGGGAAGGAGGGACCTTAAACGAAAGGACCCAAAATTTTTGCACAAGTAATGCAAAGCTCCACTTTGAACAATCAGAACAAAATAATTGCAAAACGCTGAGTCCAGACAAGTTTAGGTCCCACCTGCAGAGGCAACAGGTAGATGCACACGCTTCCCCAATTGTCAAGGACGCTTCTCAGCGAGTAAACTTGAAGGACCGAGGTCCGATCTCGACCCGGCGGCGCGGCGTGGCGCGAATAGTATCGTCGGACACGACTCAATGGGCTTTGGTTGCCCATCAACGTCGGCGGATATGTTTATGCGCGGTTTTTGGCACGCGTACCTCGGATCTAGATACGCGCGTGCATCCAGTACGACACGGATGCCAGCGATCGGACGCTGATGAGCGACTCTTCGTCGCACGGTGGGCCAGAACGAGATTCTGGCTAATAAAATGTCAGCAGATGCGGCTGCCGCTGATGTGTCACTTGTGCGGTGTCGTTGCGAAGAGGAGGTCTCAAATGGCACTTTTGATCGCGAGGAAATTTTTGAATACATTTTTGAGAAAAATATTTGAATATAATTTTTTGAAGATTATCACTTGA
Source organism: Lasioglossum leucozonium (assembly GCA_028454225.1). Lineage (NCBI taxonomy): Eukaryota > Metazoa > Arthropoda > Insecta > Hymenoptera > Halictidae > Lasioglossum > Lasioglossum leucozonium. The sequence goes on from CM052214.1 coordinate 8,526,263, forward strand.
TATCACTCGATTTTCGAAATTTTTAAGAAAATTTAACGTACAGGTGGGCCAAATGTCCGATCTAGGTGGAAAAAAATTATACTTCATCCTAGATCGGTCATATTGAATTCAAATACTATTCTCGACCTTGGAACAAAGAATATTTGACCTCGTAACGAACCACGTAAACAGATCCACGATTTTTCGACGGTGTCATCCGAATTTTTCTAAGTTTATTTAAACAATACTTTGCGAACATTTGCAGCAGCCAAAAATTAAAATACACAAAGTAAAACATTGACAATTTTCAAGTACGTCATCGGCCCTTTCAATTATAGCAACATTACACAATTTAAAAAATTTTTATAAGTTAATGGCATTTAATTTCAATACGTATCCATAACCAGTTAACTGCGTTCGAGGTGTATACACGTCCATCCAAATCTCTATTGCGGTCGTTTTCGGTTAATTTTCAAGAAGGAATTGTTAATCCAATAAAAATGTAATCCTTCGTTTTCCGTAAAAATTGTTCAAACTTAATTCCGCAGTTGAGAGGTTAAACATTATAGAAAATCGATTTATTTTTAGCTGGAATCACTGTCTAGCCCGCTGTGCGTCGCGTCGTAGGATCCGTCGATCCTTCTCGATCCTCTGGTTCTCGTGGACCGCCGCTTTCGAAATCGTTGGTCGTCGCGTGTCGCGGAGATGTCCGCGCGGCGACCTTGCAGCGGCCAGCCAAACTTAATTGGCACCCGCGAAATAATCGCGATAATCAAGCAGCACCGGCACCTGCACCGGCTTTCTGTCGCGCAACCATTTATTTTTAGGTGACAAAGGAAACGGCACTTCTTCGCGCGGGCGCTTTCGTTTTCACGGGTCCGAACAATAAATATTCGTTGGTTGTTCTCGCGGCGAGGCTGTTGTTTCGCTGCGAATTACACGCGGTCGAATCGCGTCTAGTCGACGGTTTTGTTTGACTTGGCGGGTAACTGACATTCAATAGCGCGCGGCTTTAACTAGTTTGCTTGCTCGCGTAAATGTTTATCGGCGATTCTACACGCTCGAGCTTCGTATCCGCCGTTATTTCCGATGATTTAGCGATCCGCGCGAGCAGGAAATTGCGAAAAATTTTCCGCGTTGTATTATGTGTACAAATCAGTTCCGGTGTATTTACTGCAATTATAGAAAATGTTACACATTCAGACGTCTGTGAAGCCTTTGAAAAATTTTTCTTGTCACTGAAACCAACATAGATTTCAAGATCGAAGCTTCCTCTTTACAACGACACCTTAAAAATTGATGTACGATTTTTTTTCACCGTTTTATGCAACATAAATGAGGAACAACTTCTACTAGTGTTAAATTGACGGCACAGCTCTCATTCGAAGCACGATGAAACGGCTAGATCTTAAAGATCTTGAAAATCGCAATTTTGAATAAACAAATGTTTTTCGCCAGCAAAAACATTTCGATTACTTTCCGATCCCACTAATATGAGGCACGGAACTTATTCGCACACCTAACACATTCCCTCGCTCCTCCTCTTCCGTTGCTCGCGCGCGAGTCGGCGCGCCGTCTCGTCTCGTCCGCTCTCTTCCGTTCGAAAATATCAATATGTACTTATACACGCGTGCGAATCGCCGGTTCGAACAGCGATCGCTGCCCGTAAATCGTTTTATGTTTCCTCGGCCAGGCCGGGGAAAAAAGAGCAAAAGTATGCGCGTTCTAATTTTACCATGGAGGGCTGTAAACACCTTACGGCGTTTCACCACCGCCACCGTCGAAGAAGCAGCCGAAGACGAGCCCGAAGAAGAGCTTCGTACAGAACCGAGCGATTCTCTTCGCCGGCTCGGATCGCGTACAAACATCGCGTATCCACTCCCGGGTATCGAGTGCCGTTTACCGGGAAGACCCTCAACGTAGCTCGAAGCCGGAGCGCGTACAAGGACCGACGGTGTCTCGATCGCGAGGATGCATCGAAAGGCAATCGTTTTAAGGTCTGCGCATACGGAGATGTCTACTTTTCTCCGAACTTTGCACCTTTTTACTTGAGATGCCCAGAGGAAACACAGCTCGTCGTCCACAACATTTTTTACAGCAACGAACCAAAACGAATAAATTGATGATCTTCTGAGCGGTCACCCATCCACGCGCTGCCCACGCCCCACGCTGTTTAACTTCGGTGATCGTACAAGAACCGGTGTTTGCAAATCTGACATTTATATTTCAAGTTAATTTATAACGCCTTCGCCTTTTTTTTGCAAATACGGGATAATCCTGTAACCGATCGCTTTTTGGCGTTAATGAGGGTTACTGCCATAAAAAGCGCTCTTGACCATTACCGTCATTTTACTAGCTAACGGCTGGTTTTTTCCAAAAAATTCTTTTGGGTACAATCTCTCCCACTCAGCCTCTTGTTGTACAGCTGCACCAAGATCAGTTCTGTACGAGCACCGCGACCGAAACTACCGTCAAGCTGACAGCTCCCCGTGTGTACATTTATACGTTTTTCTGTTTTATTTTTAATAAATATTATCTTTGCTTTGGAAGCAACCTCTGTTGATTTTTTTTTAATAATAGTCTACGTTAAACTCTGCTTGTCAGTTGTGTCGGACGAAATATTGAAAAATTAGTTCAACCATTAAATACATTTGCAATTATCTCGCGTTTAATATCGTTTTAATCAGAAAACTGCCGAAAATTCCATAAAAATATAAAGTATAAAAGATTTCGATTACTTTAACAAAAATATAAAAAGCGAAAGTTCCATAAAAATATAATTAAAAATAAAAAGGTTTTGTAATTGGTAGTGGTTTCCTGGTCTCACACTGTCGAGCTTCTTGGTCCCTCGCGGGACTCATGCCGCGTAGGTATCGATAATTTTCCGCAAAAACTGTGGAAACCCTAAAAACTTTTTTTCTGCCGTGCAGGGGTCTGTGCCCAAGATATATGGCCCGTCCGCAAGCTCCAGAATGTTCGGTTCGTCGAAATCGGTTAGTCATACCGATTTCTAACCGACTGAACTCCAAGTATGCGCAGTTCCTAACGCGATGCCCGGCGCGTTACCGATTCGAGAAAATGATCGGACGACTGGCAGCACGCGTGACTCCCGCAGCTGATTACGCGATTTTTTTTTGTAATCATTCTTAGGTAGATAAGCGAAACAGCGATTCGCCCGGCTCCAGTGATTTCTAGCGTGGAGGCTAATAATAGAGCAACCGTGTTGTCCTCTGAATCGATGAGCAGAGACGTGTTACACGACTGCATTGCGTTTCCACGTAGGGGAAGGTCGGTAAACATCTGTGTGTCGCGTACTAATAATAAATTTCTATAGGACCGAAACGGGGTACGTTTCCCTTTTGTCGACGATAAATGCGGGAGCCCACCGGATTCGAGGTTTCCTCGTCGCGACTGTGTCTCTACGCGGTCTCTTACACGCATATGTACCATCGTTCGTTGCACCTTAGTGATTCAAGAAAATATGTGGATTTTATTAACAGTAATGTTACACGTCTGATACATACGAACGAACACGCGACCTCCTCCGCGGAGAGGATACGACTTAGCAGCGGCGGAATTACGATACCGCCGTAATCGAAGGGGGCCCAACATTTTTGCTTTTGTTATCTTGCTATTTTGTTCTTTCTTGTGCAATGTAAGCTTCCTTTCTTTATATAATATAAAGTATTTTTTTTCTGGAGACACAAAATTATATTTTGCAGTATTTTGCAGAGAGTGAGTGGCGTAATCAGAGGGCACAAAATTTTTGCATTTATTATCTTGTATTATAATTTTACTAAAGTTATTCCTAATTATATTTACTGTATATAAGTTATTCTTTTTCTGGGGGCCAAACATTTTTGCGTTTATCTTGTAATTTTACTAAAATTATCCCTAATTTAAAGTTTTTTTTTTATACAGGGTGAGTATCGTGACGTTGCGGGACTCACCCTGTATATAAGTTGTTCTTTTTTCGGGGAGCCCTACATTTTATTTTGCGAGGGTCCCAAAATTATATTTCTCTGGGGGCTCGAAATAATATTACTCGGGGGACCGAAAATTCGAAGTTCCGCCACTGCGACTTAGGTACAGAATAGTGGACACGCGGTAGCACCGACTAGACTAGACTCGACTAAATTGGTCCTATATCGTTAGGATAAGCGTGTTTCGCTTTTCGTCAATACATGATCTCTCTCTCTCTCACTCACACACACATACGCTTTCTGGCACAATCTTAAGGTATCGATGTTTATCAGCGGCACGGCTTGGACCCTGGACTTTCATCTTAAATCTACACCAGCGCTGGGCACATTTTCCTGAATCGAGGCAGAACGGTCCCCACCACGGTCCCCTTCCAGAGAGCGCCGTTACGGTGGGGCACCGAAGAGACCAGCGAACGTTGCTGGCGGAAGCAATCGCGAACAGTGCCCAGCACCGATCTACGCGTATATTCGGTCTTACTCGCTATAAAAATCGGGCGGAGCGGACGCGGAACGTCGCGCAGAGAATTTGTGGAAAGCAGCTTCAACCGCGGTAGGATGTCCGCTCCTAGGAACTACGAAATCGACTAGAAAATTCTCCTAAGCTTACTGTATAGGCGAGAACACTGCCAGCTGACACTCTCTTCGGGAACGCGCGCGAAACCGTCGCGGTCGTCCGCAGTTTACACATAGCAATCGGATTATCGTCGTTGCCGGGTACGAATAATCGTGCCGTAAACAGGCAAATTGAATTAGGGTTGATGATTGCAACGATCGGCGGGGTCCGTCTTTACATCGGATTTACAAACCGGAGTGAGGGGGGAAGCTTCGTACAGGTTTCGGACAAACTTCGCGGGGCCGATTAACTCGTGACATCGTCTAAAAAGATCTACGGATTCTCGTTGAGCCCGATTGTGTCGCATGTTTACATCCGAGGTTTGTCTCGCGTTCGAACCTATCGCCGACGACCGGACGGGACGCGACGCGATGTCGAAAGATTAAGGACGCGACGCCGGTGTACACGCATCTATACATGCATAGCGTCGTGGATGGATTTCATTGGCAGTCGCGCGACGATGTAGTAATTCCAACGAGACGAGCTTTACGAGCATCATCGCTCTCGGTAGCGTACCACGACGTAGGCGAACGACGACGAACGCGCGTTGTTACGAGCCGCGGAACGTCGTCTCGACGCGTGCTATAGAGGTCTAAGATCAGGTACTTTCGATACGTGCTACCGATTCGCGGTTCCTAATACAACGACGGGCGCATAGTGTCTGCGAATTCGTAAGCGTCTACGATAGAAACGTAGAAAACGGCTAAGCTACGTCGATACAAATCGAACGATTCTACGCGCGCGACGACAACGCGGGTCAGTGCTGGGCACATTTGCCTGGATCGAGGCAGAACCGTCCCCACCGTAGCGCATACTCCAGCAAGAAGACAGCGAAGAGATATTGTGCGGTTTCAGAAAAACAGGAGCGTATCTACGTTCAAAGTTCACGGGCAAAAGTAGTGGAAAATAAATAAGATCTACTGGACCGCACAATATCTCATCGCTGCTGGGTCGTTCGCCGAAACGGACACTTTTTGGAGTAACGTGTTTCGGATTTTGTTCAAAGAACGAGTCTCGAAGGATTTTTTGATATCTTAAAAATTGTTGATTTTTACAGACGCGTAAAAAAAAGTGTCATCCTCATTTTTTTTTCAAATGAAAACATTTTTAGTAAATACGTTTTCGCTATAAGCTGTAAGCGCTGAGTCTCAAAGGATTTTTTGATATCTTAAAAATTGTTGATTTTTACAGACGCGTAAAAAAACGTGTCATCCTCATTTTTTTTTCAAATGAAAACATTTTTAGTAAATATGTTTTCGCTATAAGCTCCCGAAAACTCATTTTCATCGGTCCGATAGTTCTAGACTTATGATTTAATGAAAAAATCAACAATTTTTAGAATATCGAAAAATCCTTTGAGAATTTGAACAAAATCCGAGACACATCGCGTTTCCGCGACCCAGCTGGAAGACACCAGTGAAAGGAGGTGGGGGAAGCGAGCGTTCGAGGGGCCCAGCACCGACGCGGGCCAGAGCCGGGCAACTGGCGGGCCGCGGGCCGCACACCGCTTCCTTCCCCTCTACTCGGTGCCTGCCAGCGTCTCCCACCACTCGGACTTATGGAGGAAACGGTACACGCCCCTTGGGCGGCCTCTGGAGACAACGTGAAGCTAGAAGCGAAGAGTGGGAGCACCGGCGAACCGTGGGGGTCGGGAAGAAGTTGCCCAGCACTGGCGTGTAGACTAAACACGGAGACAAAGGAGAATCGTTCTATCTCTTTGCGGTCCGCGGCGGTTGCTGATCGGCGACGGTCATCCGGACGGCATGATCCTCTTCTGCTTGGTCAGTTCCAATAGGATCGGGTAATGGAGATCCGGACAATACTCGTGGCTGCGGTCCAACAGTTCCAGATGTCTCGACCAAATCTTGGCGTCGTAACGATCAATCCGTCTGGCCGCGAAGCCTCGTTCGGTGGCCGCTTCCGCGAACTTCCGAAAGGTCTCGCCCCGTTTGGGCGCCACGACCAGAGCCAGGCCGTCGTTCGCCAGCCAGCCGTAGATGGTCTCCACCAGATCCGCGCGGACCTCGTCGAAGAACAGACAGTCCGCGCACAGGATCACGTCGTACGTTTTCTCCGGGGATATCGGCGGTTCGTCGTCTCCGGCCGCGGCGGCGGCGGCGGTCCAGCTCTGCGTAAAAAGTCAATTCAGAAACACGAGAAGAAGAAGAAGAAGAAGAAGATTGTCTTTCAATTTTCCAACTCGGTCCGTGTTCGGTTTCCTGGCGCGCGGTGTCCGCGGTTAGGCGACCGGTCTCGATCGCAACAAAACGAGAGTACGGGGTGGATCGAGGGAACCGAAGACGACAACAACAACGATAACGACAACAATAAATTATTGTCGGTAATAACAAGTAGAGGAAGGGGGACTTTGGTAAATCACCTTGATCCTGGGCCCGATGGGATCGCCGTAAGGGAACGATTTGGCCGATCTGGCGGCCGACCTGATGCCTCGGGCCGCCTTCGACCATCGTACGACGCGGCACTCGACGAAATCGGCCATCTCGTTCCTGGCGACGATGCACCGCACGTTCTCGACGCTGTTCGCGTTACCGTCGGTGAGCGAGACGCCGCTCGGGTCGCAGTACTTGGCCGCGATCACCCCCGCCAGGCAGCTCATACCGCCCCCGAGCTCGAGAACTCTTCTGTTCCGACAGATCTCGCGATTCTTCAGCAGATAGTACGCCAAGCATTCCTCCGAAGGCCACACGCACACGTTCCCGGTGTTGTTGAAGCCGATCAGCTCGTTCGCCGTGAAGCTCTTGTTCAGCCAACGGATCTGCACGGTGAACTTCCGGTTCTCCAGGTTCGCGGAGTACTCGTACCACCTGGCGCCGGAGTCCTCGTTCCTCTCGGCGTTCTCCAGCCGAACGGTCTTCAGCAGGCCGAAGCTGGTGAACCGACGGACCGACACGTCGTTCTCGGCCTCGGTGAAGATCGCCTCTTCCCGCGGGCCGATCAACGTCTTCGCCAGGATACGCCATCGACGCTGCGCCGTGTTCCTCTTCCGAGGCTCCCCGTCCTCGAAACTCTGATCCGCCATGCTTCCTTTTCTCGTTATCTTCGAACGATCTCGGCTCCGTCCGCGCAGCGACTCGATCCGAGATCCATCAGCGATCGCAACGACGGATCGATACGCGCGGGGCTGGGGATTCGGGGGTGTCGCCGATAAATCGCGCCCTCATCTCGGACCTCGCCGGGCCAAATAGAAATCGGCGGGTGAACGCTACCGACGAGAAGCCCGGGAAGAGACTACCGAGAGTGCTCGGCTTCGTGCTCGACTTCGACCACGAAGTCGTCCACGGTGCGAGCAGAACGAGACCGTGCGAAGAAACGCGGGCCGACACTAAAAGACCGAGGCCGACTTCTAACTCGCGCCACGCGGATGTCGAGCGTTCACCGCGTCCGATTCCGCGCCTGCGCTCGCTTCTCCTCCTATGTTCAGATGTTCCTATGTCCTGTACGCACACACTCGTGTCCACACGGTATGTCACCCGCCGCACACCCACACCCCCTTCCCCTTGACCCTAGGCTCTTCTCCCTCGTTTCCCACACCCTCGCAGCTCTCCCCTTGTCTCTCGCGGCCCGAGGCAGATTTACTGCGCACCGGAAACGAAAACTGACTTTCGGCTATGGTAACCGCTTCACGTGGAAATCACCTAACTTTTCTACGGCTACCGTCCGTAGAAAAATTACGGGATCGAATTTATTTGGATATTCCGCGATTTTTTATCACTATATTCTGCGTCGATCGCGGGACGCAAAATGAAAATTCATCTCACCCCTTGATAGTCCTTTGAAAACAGCGTAACGATATTCTTGGATTTTTTCCATTTCTCAGCTTTATATTTTAACACAGGGAATTTTTTCATAAATGCATGAAAATCCGCTTGGTATTTATTATAATGTGTGCTTAAATATATAGAATCGTAGAGAATCTGAGAACGGTCGTTTGTAATGATGGTGGGTTTAGTGTTGATGGAGTAAGAAAAGAAAGTGTAACAAGTTTCTTTTTCCTTCGTTTACTCCATCAACACTAAAACGACCGTTTCAATTATCGAAAGATGCTTTCAGGAGATCATTCTATACGATTCTATATTCAAGCACACATAATAAAATACATCATACACAATACAACATCCACAGTAGCCATTTTCAGTGCTCGGTCGGTCCATCGACAAGTCCGGTCACTCTCATGGGGAAATGAAAATTTTCTCGCAGAAAAAAATGTGTAACAAGTTTCTTTTCTTTTTGTCTCGCGGTCGAGAACGAAACTATTACGGGGCCGGAACCGAAAGAGCGACGATCAAGTATCGCGTAATAAGTACCGTGAATCGGTGCCAAAGTATTTCCCGCGGAAGAAGGACGCGTCGAATGCCAAATTGCCCGATACCAGGGACCGTAACAACGTTCGTAACCGCGGCCGGGAGGGCTCTCTGATGCCGGAACGACGAGAAAACGTGTTTAGCAAGCTGAAAGAAAAAACGATCGGCTGCTGCACGGAACAGTGCAATCTGAATTATTTTTCAATTTTGCTACCAGCAGCTCCCAACTCTTTTTATTTGTACTTTAAAGAACAGTTCCTTTACTGCTACTTATTTTTAACGAATTTATTATTTTTCTATTGGTTTGAACGTGACAAAATTGTCGTACCATTCTCTTTACGGTTACAGTGATTGAAACGTCATCATCCCCAAAAATATCGTAGAAGAGAACAGAAAAAATATATTTTTTTTAATGCTGAAATATTGATTGCAAGCAAATCAAATTTTATTTCGTCCAAAAAGAAAGGCGTAACGTTCGTATTTGTTAGATTTTGTTTAAACGAGTCTGACTCGTTAAAATACTATTTTCTTTACGGTTACAGTGATTATAACGTCTTCACCCCCAAAAATATCGTAGAAGAGAACAGAAAAAATATATTTTCTGTATTGCTGCATTGATTACAAGCAAATCAAATTTTATTTCGTCCAAAAAGAAAGGCGTAACGTTTGTATTTGTTAGATTTTGTTTAAACGAGTCTGACTCGTTAAAATACGGCAAGGGGTTAAGGGTGCACCACGCGCGGCTCCGCGCCGATGCGAATAGAATTTGGTGACGGTAATGCGCGCGGTTTCGTTCGAGCGTGAAGTCGATAGGCTCCGGTTTGCCGGAGCAAATATAGATATTTCCGTTTCCCGCGAGACGTGAACCATTTCGTGGGCCAGCGGCAAACGAAACAATCAATTTTTCGATAGACACCCCTGCTGTTTGTTATGTTTCCAATATTCTCGGAGAGAAATATTTACCTTCGCCTACCGTGCTCCGTTTAAACTATTCGGGCCTCTATGCCTCTCGAATCTAGATTGCAGGAATTTCCTCTATTTCCCCCCGGTTCGCCAAGTTTAAATTGGATCGTCGACGTCTGTTCCCGTCCGAACGAGAGAAAAGGATTACAGACGTGTTTCCGACCTGCGAGCTGCGAGGGATGGTTGCAGCGAAAGGCGCGCGTTGGTCTCGCTGGATGCGGTCGGTAAGGCAGGTTTCCTACGCGTCTACGATCGTTGCTACTCTATTCGGTTTGTGTTACTCTTAGACCGTACTGAGCGAATCGCATAACGTTCGTACTTGAAATATCTTTGTTGTTTTCAATGGTACTTGAGGACAAAGTTGAATGGTAAAAGAAATTTTTGTTATGTCATTTTTTTTGCAGATGTCAAGGTCACCTTCGTTTTTTTCAATGGAACCACCCTTTTTTGTACACCTACAATGACAGTCCCTTTCATTACGAATTCAGTGAATATAATTATTCAAGGTCATTCAAGGTCACCGTATACCATGTGATCGATTTAAGTAAGGTCACCTAAATATCTCTTCAGGTTATTGTGATGCAAAAACTGTTTCTTATGTAATAAGATGTCAATGGACCAATATCAGGCAAGAATATTTTTCCCCATTTTTTTTGAAGTTATCATTATATATATTATATTATATGTTTTTTTTAATAACTGCATTTTTTTATTGCACTGTGTTGCACTGTTTTTTGTGAGGCAAAAAAACCTTGAACGTGAACGACTCTCATATCCTTTCTGCTCGTACTTACATGTATGCGTGTTGTCGACGTTGCGTCGCATTGTAGAGCACAGCGAAACATGATTTACAGGTTAGACCATGTATACTTCAGATAACATGCCTTGTCTCAAGATTACATCGTCTATCAGATTATAGATAGAGATAGATCACACATTGTTAGCATGGAACAGAACCTGTACCCAGTTTTAGCCTGGAACAGAACCTACGTAATTTTTAGCACTGATCAGAATGAATTTAATTTTTATTTCGTAGTATTTTTATTTTATTTGTAGGTCTGATTTAGATAGTTCCGATTCGTGCTACAGCCTAAATAAAAATGGAACGCACTCGGATCCACGCTAACAGTGGGTATAGGTTCTGTTCCCTGCTAAAAGTGAGTATAGGTTCTGTTCCATGCTAAAAATGGAGGCAGAAACATCCCAGACGAGTATCAACAATGACCGAAAGAAGAGCTGTCAGCTTCTTTCGACGATATCTGCCTCGATAATTCGCGGTCGCTTATTCCCGATACTGCACGCGCTCGGAGAACATGCTAATAGAACAAAAATTCCACTTACATGTTGAAACGGTCGTTGAGAAGTTTAGGTTGTTTTTGTTGAGTGAAAACGAGAACTTTCGCTGCTTCGTTTCGGAGCCTAACCTCAACGTATCAAAGTTGTCTCGCACCACAGTATCCGCGCTGCGCCCGCTTCATTTGCAACGACTTCTGCTCGCGTATTCTCGCATAATTGTGGTCGTCGGAGTATCCGGATAGACAAATTGCTGCTTGTCGGATATTACTAAAACCGAACAACGACACAGAAACAACGGAACAGCTGATTTTTCGACAACGGACCCCGCGTAAACGACCAACGCACCCTGGCGCGAATCAGCGTAATCGCGTGCGACGGCCGCGAGCATTTTCCTCGTCGCAAGATGGCGTTGCGCAACCATTAATTCGTGGACGCGAGCGAACGAACGGAATGGTCGATTTCACGATAAGATGGTAACCTCGATGTTTTGATATCGTTGCCGAAAAATGTTATTGCTCGAGAGTTGCAGTGGATTTAATTCGCGCGACTGTTCCTTCGTCGAGTCCGACGATGTATGTTCGAGCAGATGCGGCTGTCGATTCACGGTGACCAGCAAAATAATCGGAGAAAAACCGACAACGCGTCTCGTACGCGTACCGATAAAACGTTTTATACTTTAGCCTATTAAGAGTAACAAACTTTCCTTCTTATGACGTAAATAAGACCCTCGATTATATTGCGATGAGCAGGGCAAGAGTGGGGTCAGAATATATTCCGTTAGTGGAAGAGGACATGTCGAAAGCACGAGTTGTTTTGCCTTTTTCCAAGGTAACATGGTTTACCGTCTCTTTGCCGTTCCTAGCATTTACGTTTTGCGTCATTTGGTCCGTTATGTACAATTTTGAGCACTCTAACTCGACACACTGCAAGGTACGTTGCATATTCTCCTGTTACTTTCCAGTCACCTCCATTTATATAATCAGCTATCCGATAGCGTGCGTATGCTTATACGTATGCAAGCACACCGTGTATTTCTGCGTATCTATATCTGTATATGTACCGTATATGCAAAAATTTTTTTACCAGGTATATAATTTTCTACCATCCGTATCAGCTGCAATTGGACATTACAGACCCCAAAGAGATGTATGGAAGCTGGCGATCGCCGTGCAAGCTTCCATCAGAGTCTTAGTATTAATAATGTATTACCGTTATTACAAGGAACATATTTATAAATGGGCACAAAGCATATGTAACGTCGCTATAGTTACAAATGCCGTTGAAAACATATCTCTCGTTACTTTAAGCTTCTGGACGTCCGATGAAAATTATGGTAGGTATGCGTTTGCGTGTACGCGTTTATATCGTAACACGTTATATATATATTTTTCTTTTTGTTTCAGCCTTCCACAAATTATCTTTTATAACGTTTTTAATAATGTCTTTTATTCACATGATCGTAGCATATTTTATCATGAAAAATTGTCGTAACGTTACAAGGGAATCGTCGGAGACCATCTCTATGAGGTGGAAGTGGAGAGCGATGGTGTTGAACGTGTTCTGTATACTGTGCGCGTGTTATTTTTTCTATAGGCATAATAGATACTGTGAACCTCTAGGTAAGTCGAAAACGATAAGGATAACGACGTATAGGACCAATTAACGATACAATTATTCCGTTTCAGTCTATTCCATGTTCGCGTTAAGCGAATACGGTGTTGTCCTGTCGAATATGGGATTCCATTCGACCGCCGCTTGGGATTTCGCAAATTCGCGTCTTATGATATCGGGATCAGGATTTAGGATAATTTAGTACAGTATCGTCGTGTACGTTGTTACAATAACATATCATGGAAAAACGATTATATCGATAAATTCTACTCGTGTTCTTGGATTCTCTTCTCGTTTTACTTTTCTATCGGAAAGTGCGAGAACCTTCGAGTTCGTTTCGAATGTAGATTTGTACAGACAAAGAGGAAGACGGAAAGAGGGAAGGAGAGCAAGAGAGAGAAAGGGATGTATGAATGTACGTATGTACGCGTACATATAAATTATACACCCGTAATAGACCGACCTATCTTCGTATCAAAACTATATACGAGTAAAAAATTTCATATCTAACAACAATTTCTCATCGACGACTAATTTTTCGGTGTGGTTAAAACTTGAAGTCGGTTTCTAGCTTGTCGGCTATGTGTTTAGCGATTGCCATAGAACTGGTAGCTGCCGGAGAAGGTGCGTTCCGACAGTGCATCACCCTGCTACCGATACTACCTTTTCCACTGTCGAAAACAAAGTCGTCCACCAAGTTTCCATTATTGTCTAACGCTTGTGCTCGTACACCCGCTGGTCCCCTACAAGATAAACAACGCGCGAAGAGAATCGAATAAAGATTGCCAAATTGAAGGGACGTTCCGCGACGGCTTCGGCACTCACCTTTTCACATCTTTAACAGTTACTTCGGGAATGAACGCCTTCAAGTCTTTGACCGCGAGTGGATAAAATATGGATTTGATAATTTCCTTGCAACCGGGTATGAAAAATTTTAAGCACAGTTTGTATAATCCAGGAAATTTGGCCATCTCTATACAATCCCTCACGTTAACGTCGCGCCATCTGAAAATGGGAAACGAACATGGTAGATTAGAATTCGACGAGGAAAATTCAGCGATTGTAGAGCAAAATCGGGTAGTATCGCGTACCGGTAACCCTCTCTGGCAAACGCCAAGACCGCGTTCGGCCCGAGCCATATGTCGCCGTTCACCCTGGGCGTAAAATGGACGCCCAAGAAAGGGAATCTAGGATCCGGTACGGGATATATGTTGGTCGTGCACAAATGTTTCTTCTTGTCGTTGAGCATAAGATATTCGCCGCGGAACGGAACGATTCGTGGACTGAGATCGCATCCGGTCATGACGGCCAGACGATCCGAGTGCAAGCCGGCGCAAGTTAACACGTATTTAGCTGGAATACACTGGAATCGAAACGGAGAAAGGAAGAACCGTGTACGGAGAGCGTCGATACGAAGAGACAAGTGGAAAAGATTTACCTTCTTCTTGGATTGTACCGAAATAGGAGCCAATTCTTGTTGACCGTGCGACTCCGGCATTTCCGCGAACCCGGTCACTTCGTAATTTAGGAATATCTGACCGCCCATCTTTTGAAAATCTTCGGCAAAATGTTTACAGACAACCGCCCAATCGACTATACCCGTCCAGGGTGACCACAGTGCCTTCTCTCCCTGTGGCAATAGACGCACGGTTTTATATCGTATGTGTATGCGGGGGGCAGAATTTCGGTCCTCGCGAAGAGACAATATTTAATTTCATTGTTCAGTACTCGACATTTCGGCTCGTATTTCGATATGCAGTCTTTCTCGACCACTTCGAGATCCGGCACGTTGTTCTTGGTCCCTCGGTCGAACAGATCGTCGATTCTTTTCACTTGCTCTTTGGTCTGCGCGACGATCAGTTTTCCAACCTTGTTGTGCGGTATGTTGTGCTTACAAAAATATTCGTAGGACAGTTTCAAACCTTCCACGCATAGTTTAGCCTGCAATCATTTCCTGCCGGATCAAGAAACTCTTAACGAAGCGTTGCTCTAATATCCGGTTAACGGATCAATCCGAATGCTAATTAACCAAGAGTCGCGCGCGTCGGAAAGCACACGCGCGTCTTATCCGGATAAAAAGCATTCCTAATAATTATAGAAATTTGTTCGTTTCTTTACTTTCATGCTGCCGGGTACATAATAAATGCCGGCATGTACGACGCCGCTATTATGCCCCGATTGATGTTTCGCCAGAGCGTTCTCCTTCTCGACGATCGCCATCTTTAGGCTAGGGTGTCTTATCATCATTTCTCGAGCAGTGGCGCACCCAACGATACCACCCCCAACGATCACCAAGTCGTACGCGCTGCACGAATCTGCGCTGAAAGTTGTTACAAACGCTTCGTGAAAATTGAACGACCGCGGAGCGAACGGTTTATTATATTTCAACCGAGTCGTGGTCTCGGAAATCGATGGATAAAAAGTATTCGATCGGGTCGACGACCCGCCAACCTGGAATGCGATCCATAGCGACGTGCGAGAGAAAATTGTTGGAACACGATCCTTCTCGTCAAGCAAATGGTCATGCTTGTTTTCATTTTGCGATGTGTCACATGAAATTTGGAATCGAGCAATTTCTAAAAAAGATACAAAGACATACGCTGAAACATCAGACGAAGCGGTTCTACCGCTAATCTGGATACGAGTACGCACGCGCGCGAACAAACATCTCTATAGGTAGGTGATGCAACTAAGTTGGCATCGGTTCAACGGTGGTGGTAATTCCACGCGCCGACGGCAACTTAAGCATCGTCCACAGGTAAATAAATAAGGTACGCGAGCGCGCGCGCGCGTTCGACCGTATTCCTTCTCGAAAAATTGCAGGCATTGGCGTAAACTCGCCGGTACGATATCGCGTGGTGAAATCGCACGTTGGGGTTACGTAACGCACTACGACCTTAGACCATATATACACTACGACAATTATCACACGGATCTATGTGGTACCTGGCAACGAACACGCGTGGAACAACCGAATAAAAACAATGCCGTCGCACATGGAGGTTCCCTTACCTTTCGGCTGGTCTAACCAGTGTCTTTGCGCGCGATTTTCGACGGAAAATTTTAGCTCTATCGACTACCTCCGCGGTCAACGAGCCGGAGAAGGACGACTAGATTTTCCGCCTTTTCAGAGCTGTCTGATAAAATCGTATCGCCTGGCATGTGGCGCCTCTACAATAAAACAGACGTATTAGAGACAGCGACGCTAGATTGAAGCAATCGAGTAGAATACAGGTACCCCCTCTCCGATCACCGGAGTAATAATGTGACACGTTGCGCTTGCGCGACGGGGGTTTAGTGGTGCAAATGATACTGAAATAGGATAGTGGAAGGGGAAAAGTAGGAGAGTACGCGACGACTGTTTTGGCTTCGACACTGTTTAGAGGGGGTGGGAGAGAAGAGGTACTGTTTGACAGTACTGTAACTATAGTAATCGTAACACGTTATTTCACAAGCAAAGATCGGACGATTTTCTTGCGAAAGAATCGTTCAGTACCGCCGAAACGTGGCCGGAAATCAATTTTTTGACTTTGTCATGAATTAATGAAATTTATGCCAATAGCTTCTTCAATGCACAGACTATGCTATAAGTCAGCCATTATGTTTTGAGAGAACTTTGAAAACAAGCAATAATCATGATAGTTTTTAAATGAATTTTAAGAAAACTAGCTATACAGCTTTTTTTCAGCTGTGTGTATGTATAAAAATTAAGATATATTTTAATACTTTGAAAATTGTCTCTTCCGAAACATCTATTTCTATGTCTGTTTTTTCTTTAATGGCGATTATAAAGCGGAGATCACGAGTGGTCACGATGAATAGTATTTGCTGGATCCCCTTTAAGACGGCCACATAAAAATTTCTTTCTTATGGAAAAGTTAGAACAATAAATAGGCAACTTTAATTTATTTGAACATTCATACCCCGGGAGTTTTTCAAAAAACAAAATGGCGGATGAGTAACTCAAACAATTGTTGGATTTCCTTTAAAATTAGTATTCCCATATTTGTCGGGACGCTGAATATGAATCTGATGTCGAAATTAGTAATTATAATAACTTTTTTTAAACGCACAAATAAAAATTTTTGTTATACACTTATTAAACATAAATAGTCAAGCAAATTCTTAAATTTATATGATGAATTTGACTCGCGTTTTGATACGTAGCAACTTATGTATAATTTCGACGGAATCACAATCAGCGATCCGAAGAATATAGGAATACACTAGATTTCAAGGTAATCCGACAATTTTTTTAGTAACACATCTGCCATATTAAATCCGCCATTTTATTTTTCGCAATTTTGACGTCAGATTCATAATCGACTCGAAACATGAGAATATTAGTTTTCTAGGTAATCCGTCAATTCTTTGAGTAACACATCTGCCATATAAAATCCGCCATTTTGTTTTTCGCAATTTTGACGTCAGATTCATAATCGACTCGAAACATGAGAATATTAGTTTTCTAGGTAATCCGTTAATTCTTTGAGTAACACATCTGCCATATAAAATCCGCCATTTTGTTTTTCGCAATGTTGACATCAGATTCACAATTCCGAAAACCCGCGGAACACGGATGGTCAAGAGAATCGCAGCCCGATTCTTCGATTCTCGTCACCGTGCGCCGCGCCTGGGAGCCGTGTCGGTGGTAGGGGTTCGAGATTCGCAGCGTCGTCCCTGGACCAGGATGCGCGAACGCGATGCGCGAGGGCGCACGGCGGCCAGTGTCAGTCAACCCGGTGACGGCTCGTTGCGTGCTTGGTTCTCGCGGACGCTCCTCCGGGTACAGCGGATATCCAGCAAATCCGAACGAGATCGCGAACGAGAGATTGGCCGTTGGACGTCGGACGGAACCGTTGGTGCGTGGATGTCGCAGGGACGTCCGGCAGCGCGTCGTTCCCGAGCGAACTCCGGCGAGAGCAGCGGAGGCGCGTCGGCGTATCCTTTCGACGCGCGATCGTTAAAAAATGTAGACACGGTCTACCCGGGAGTTCGGCGCGAGACGTCTATGGGATCTATGCTCGTGTATCGAGGCGGCTGCTAGAGAGATCGAACTCGAGAGAGGCAACGAACGTCGGCCGTTCGATCGAAGAGAGAATGCGTCGCGACGCGATATCGTGACGAACGAGTCGAACGATTCCACGCGCCGCCATCGAGACAGAGTTCCGGGTTCCGAGCGGATCGTATTCGGGTTCGAGGTCCGGGAAGGAAGGGATGGAAGAGTACAAACGGAGGATCGTTGGGAAAGGAAAGGATGGACGCTAGCGGAGAACCGTTCTCGTAGGTGGGCATCGACGGAGCGAGCGAAGAGGAACGCGAGGGAGATCGATCGCTGGTTGGTCGGTTCGGTTCGAGTCTCGTTTTTACGAATCACCGCGATCGAACAACACCCCGGGACAAAAGTTGGAAGGAGATACGAGACGAGAGGCGAGACGAATCGAATCGAGGAGTGGCTCTCGATCTTCGGTGAGCGGCGTGGCGATCGGCGCGGCGGACGAGTCTCGCGAGGAGAATGGAGGACGAACTGCGATGCCCCTGCTGCAAGGAACTGTTCGTGGAGCCGGTGCTGCTACCGTGCTGGCACGCGCTATGTTTGTCGTGCGCGGTGAACCTGCAGGCGGCTCCGGACTCGCCGCCCGAGTCCACGGACTCCTCGAACGCGCCCGGCTCCGATCAGGAGGCCGACAAACTCTCGATCCTCTCCGAGACCGACTCCGGCGTGGTGTGCGGCAGCACGTCCACCAGCTCCCGGCCCGGCAGCTACGTCGGCACGCCGGGCAACGGCGGGTTTCCGCCGTCGGGCGGCACCCTCTGCCTCTCCTGTCCCGTCTGCCAAAAGACTGTTTACTTCGATGAGGGCGGCGCGCACAATCTGCCCAAGTACAGGGCGATGCAGCGGATCGTCGAGAAGTACCTCGAGTCCAGGAACACGAGGATGCAGTGCCAGATGTGCGAGGGCGAGCCCAGGGACGCGACCGTCGCCTGCGAGCAATGCGAGGTCGGTCCACCCTCGATTATCTCACCTGCACACTTTCTTCTCGCAGTTTTCGGAATTGAAGATGGCTGGAATGCCTCTTTTTTTAGAGACAAATCCATGTGAAACTTGTTACCCATCGTCAGGGAACTTCCCATTTGATATTGCATTGGAACTCGCTTCCTCTTTTCCCGGAAATACCAGTTTTTTACAAAATGGCACTTGCAGCCTCTTTTAATTTCAGTCTTCACCATCTTCTCTGTCAAGACACGGTAGTCTACTTTGGCTACCTTTCTTTTCGTGTCCACACGGAACGCAAGGTGCAAGGCTACTACTCCCTGAAGGGGAAGATGTCGGCCAGTGAAGACTGGAAGTGCCAAAATTCCAAGGAAAATCCATAAATATTGTAACCAACGCAAACGTTGTAACAAGTCATCAGGGAACTTCCTGTTTCATTGGAACTTACATACTTTTTTTGCTGGGACTACAATTTTTTATAAAAGGACTCTTTTAATTCCAGCCTTAGGGCAGCTTAGTTTCGCTACTTTTCTATCTTGCTTCACATATTCGCACAAGGTCCAGGGCTACTCTTTTTGAAAGAGAAGATGTCGGTGAAAATTGGAATTAAAAGGGGCTCTAAGTGCCTAAATGAAAATCCATATAAAACTTGTAACCAACTTGTAACCAATCGCCAGGGTACTTCCTATTTGAGACAATTTTAATACAATATTTTACAAATTGGCACTTGCAGCCTCTTTTAATTTCAGTCTTCGCCATCTTCTCTGTCAAGATAGGGTAGCCTAGTTTGGCTACCTTTCTATCTTGCTTCTCGCATTCGCACAGAACTCTAAAGTCCAAGGCTACTCTTCCCTGAAAGAGAAGACGTCAGTGAAAACTGGAATGAAAAGAGGCTGTAAGTGGCAGAATGAAAATTCCAAGGAAAATCCATGTAAAACCTCTGGAACTTACATCTTGTTTCGCGGAGAATATCTTGTATTCACACTTACTCACAGCCTCTTTCAATTTCAGTCTTCGCTGACACGTTTAGCTCTTTCCATATTCGCGCAGGTCGCAAACTCGGCTACTCTTCCCAAACGGTTCGGGGAGATTTGCGTTCCAATTGAATCCCGGTCGCGTTACGTCCACGTGTATACGAGGGGTAGACGTGGGGGATAGGGGGTAGTTTTGGAGGGCCCCGGCGGGCCGTTTCGCGCGTTATTGTAATTGAAAGACGCGATGGTTTCAGGTGCTGTACTGCGACGGCTGCAGAGAGTCCTGTCATCCGAAGAGGGGTCCACTGGCGGCCCACAAGCTGGGCCCGCCGCGAGGCAGCTGGCAGTCGAACGGCGGCAAGGGCTCGCGGGGTCCTAGCGCCGACCCGACACCGGTTTGCAACGACCACAACGGCGAGCCGCTCACCCTCTACTGCGCTCTCTGCAAGATCGCGATATGCGCCCTGTGTCTTCGAGACCGGCACGCGGCTCATTCCCACGACGTGCTACCCTTGGCCGCCGCCTGCAAGGCGCAAAAGGTACGTGCGTCCTTCCTACGGGGTCTCTCGAATCGATCGGCGACCTTCGCGGGGAGAACTGGTCTCGCCATTCACGGAACGCGCGATCGACGTTTCTATTTTCGAACCCACGGAGCGACGACCCCCCCCGGGCTCGGGGATAGATGGATCGAGAATAGGGAAACGAAGGGGTCTCGATTGAACTTGGATCGACAGCTGCTTCCGATGACGCGTGTCGCGTGCCTCGCCGCGTGGGAGTGCTCGTCCAGCCGTTATTTAACAAGAACCGGCACTCTCTCTCTCTCTCCCTTCGCGATCGCTCGCCGAAGATGGCTAGCCTTTGTTCGCGTCTCGATTCTCGCAGCCACACCTCGTTTTCCGTGTCACGGGCACGAAAGAGAGCGCGGCCAGCCTCGGGAGAATAATGCGAGCTCGCGAGAGAAGACGGGGTGGGAGGACCGAACCGAGCACGACGTACCCGAAACCGTACCCGAAGCCCGATTTCTCTCTTGCTATGGAGGACGCAGCGGTGCCCGCAAGAAAGTCCGAAGGAAACTGCGCCGTGGTGAATTGTCCGTGGAGATTGTAAACCCCAGCGGTCTGCGGGAACCCGAAGCATCGGGTCGCGAACATATTCTCGGGACGGGTACCCGAAAATTTCGAGATTCTCCAATTTATCGGGATTCCCGAAAATTCCGAGAACTGACCATTTAATATTCGGTTTAACGAATACATTAATGATTTCACGGTGTCGTACATCATACTCTGGAATAAAATCCGTGATGTCAGCGCTACAGGTTCGATCCAATTTTAACTATTTAAGCAATTAAAAATTTCCCGACGTTTCGATCCTAATGTGGATCATTCTCAAGGGAGAAATTTTGCGTTTGCTTAAACTGATTCTATAAACTCATTGTGGTAAAAAATTTTTCTTTAGCGCTGACATCACGGATAATTTATTTAAAATTTTTGCCATCGATATTACGGAATATTATTATATTCTGGAATTTTCGGGAACCCGAGCCGTCCCAATCCGTTCCCGACTCGGCCCGACCACCGCGAGTAAACTCGTGAATAACTCTGGATTCACCGATGTCCTTGCCTCGCGAAACGGACGGTTTCGCTCGAGTCTACGCACCCGATAGATCCCGCGAACGGCCCGAGTCCTTCCTGCAGATAGGTACACGTTCGATCGCGCGAGTTCACGGTCTCGGCAGAGAGCGGACAGTCTCCGCTGGTCGCTCCCTCGACGAGACTTTCTAGACAGGTTGTACCATTAGACTCCCGTAAATGGAAACTTGCTGGAAAATAGCGTGTCGGGTTCAGGTACTGCGCGAATCGCCCAGCGAGACCGGAGCGTCTTCGTCTCGATACCTCCCACGACTTTTCGCGGTGTAAAGCGTTATCTGTAACGGCGGCGAACCGCGTTCCCGGCCCGCTTTTCTTCGGGCTTTTCGAGTGGAACGGCTCGAGCATATTCGCGAGCGTCGTTCGTGCTCGTGCGTCTGTTCGCGTAATTGGAACGCGCATGGTTCGTTAACGCGGCTTCGAGAAAGTCTCGCGACGGGCGCTCGCTTCTTACCCTCCTCGCTCGGATTTCAATGAGAAGGGCGATGTGTCTTGTTCGAACAAGAACGGGCATTTATCCGAGCCGAGTTTTTCGCTGGACTCTACCCCAGTGGCCACTCGCCCCCTCTGCAAAATATAATTTTGGGCCCACAGAAAAAAATCATTTATATTATACAAAGACAGAAAACTTGCATTAGATGAAAAAACAACTTATATAATAAACTTATATTACATAAAAAAACAACTTATGTATATAAAGAAAGAAAACTTATATTGTATTAGGACAGAAAACTTGTATTACATGAAAAGCAACTTATATAAAGGAAGAAAACTGGTATTACATGAAACACAAACAAAGTAAATTCATATTACACAAAAAAAACAACTTATACAATGAAAGAAAACTTGTATTATATGAAAAACAAGTTATACAAGGCAAGGAAACTGATATTACATAAAAAACAACTTAAACAAATAAAGTAAACTTATATTACAAAAAAAAGCAACTTATACAAAGAAAGATTGTATTACATAAAAAAACAACTTATACAAAAAAAGAAAACTTGTATTACATGAAAAGCAACTTACATCAGGAAAGAACACCCAGTTAGGGATAATTAGTAGTAAAATTACAAGATAATAAATCTAAAAATTTGGCCCCCCGTACTTTCCGTGGTCTTGCAGTATTGTGGTTCCGCCCTTGCTCTCCGCCCTTTCGCGCGATAAATTCGAGTGCCCCGGACGGAGGCAAATCGACGCGCGAAACGGTAATCTCGCCTCGGTCGGTTGCCGGTCGCAGGGGCTCCCTTTCTCTTACACCCCCTTCGCCCCTCCGCCGGTTCTCGTACTCGCGATCTCGCGGCCGATAACGCAGCGCGAACTTGGATCCACGAAGCTAGATAGTTACGGTGGAGAGATGGAGGGGAAACGCTACGGGGACGCGGGAGAACCTGAAAACTAAAATAGCCTTGGAACCGTGCCAGCCCCTGACGTTTCGTACTCGTGCTCTCGTACTCGCGCTGCCGCTGGTAAATAAACAAAAAAGCGCGTGGGCGCAGGAGAACGGGTCCGCCGAGTTCGCTGGTCCATCCATCGGGGAACGTCGAACGTGTAATTCATCGAGGTGCTGGTTCGAGCATGAATCCGGCGGCGAATTCGTTGGCGGGTCGGACCGGGCCGGGCCGGGAGATACGCGCGTATCGATACGATATCTCGAATATTTATGAGAGCTGCCCGGTGTATTAAGAAGCGGTTTGCACGCGCACTCGGCGTAGCCGGCGCAGGGGTTGAAGAGAGCGCGTTACATAGTGCCGCCACGCACGATACATGTCGTGACGTTTTCGCTATCGGGCATGCTCTTTTCTCCCGACGCGGTTCGCTCGCTCGTCCGTCGCCCCTCCCTTCCTTCTGCTCGCCCCTCGGCGTAATTTCGTTTCGAATTTAACGGCGGAAAATGGATCGCCCTCGGCCGGATAAGTCTACCCTCTTCTCTCGGCTGACTCTCACCAATACGCCGTCTGTCCAACGTGTTAGTTGCCAGCTTGTAAAGCTGTAAGGACGAGGCACGACGAGCAACAAGCGACGCGGCACCGGCCCCGGTTAAAATTCGATGCCGGATTTCGTTCGACCGAAAGTAGAAACTACGCCAATGGTCGCCTTTGTACGGACTCGCCAAGCAGAAAGAAGGGTAGCCGAGAGCAATTTGTTCTCCTGCTGCAGGCTTCGTGTCTCGCGGCCGACGCTCGGCCCGATACAGGCTCTCCCAAAAATGTTGTGCCTACTTGAACGGGGTGGTTCCTGACGTCGTTTCAAGTAACTTTCTCCTTTGCGAAAATCTTCTCCGCGGCTTTGTTCGGGAGTTATCAACGGAAAACACCGGACCAATCGGAGGGCGGTTATGGTGGACGGATTGCGACGCGACCAATGGCAACGCCACGCCGTCCGCTGTAGCCGCGTTCCGATTGGACCGGGGTTTTTCGCTAATAACTCCTCGACGGGGCCGCGGAGAACATTTTCGTAAAGGAAAAGGTTGTTTCGAATGACCTTGGGAACCCTTCTCAGGGAAATGCAACGGTTTTTAGATACTCCGTGTATTCGAAACGATAGTTTTATAGAGAAGCGAGGAGCAGGGGCGGAACAACGATACCGCAAGACCCCGTGACTCGAGGGGCCCAAATTTTTGCACTTATTATCCCGTAATTTTACGAAACGAATCTGAAATTTAAATTAAATTGAAAGTACACTGACAAAAATACTTTTTATACAGGGTGTTTCCTACTTTTCCGACAAGATTGTAGGAGCATGATCTACAAGTACAATATTTTTAATGTTCAATTTTTAATGTCAGTTTCATAATCAGAGACCCCGAAAACCCCTTGTTACTAGATTTCATATAATTCTGATGAAGAATTGAATTGTGGCTACCGTGAGTATTGTTAAGACGATTTCTCAAAAATTTCTCGAACGAAAGTTGATCAGTATTCGCTTTTCTACAAATTTCAATATAAAAGATTAAAAAAAAAAATCTTTATTCGATAAAAAGTGAAGGTCGCATCAATTTTAAAAGCATTAACATATATTTTTTACTTCGTAATATTCTAACTGGTATCAAGACGAATCGAACGACCTATAATAATATATCATTATTCCTTGAAATAACGCTACAATAGTTTTGTCGAAGAAAAGCGGGCTCCTGGACCATAGTGCGGCGGCGAAGAGTCGAATTCTTGAAGGATTCGTCGGGTTCGCAGCCCTCGCGGCAACGGGCCCTGCTGTCCCTCGAGCGAGATGCTGGTAGCCCGCGTGTCGCGAATCCGTTTCCGTCTTTCCTTTCATCTTCTAAAAATATCGAGCGGGGGGCAGGCACCGCGAATCTTTTGCCTTCCGCCGCGAAAATTTCGGAGGGTTGCGCGTCGCAGCTGCCGCGGGCAACGCGGTGCGCGCTTACGACACCAGCCGTTCCTCTTTTGTTTCGTTCCGTTCCATTTTCTTTCGTTTCGGGAGCACCGAAATGGACCGGGGGGTTCTGGCTTTTTCCACGTACAATTAGCCCGGGCTGTTCGCGGACGGACCGATTTCCGACGGAACGTCCTCCGTCGGCTCGACTCGAAGTGTACCTATCGATCGGTCGATTATTTTTCTCGTTTTTCCGCCGTCGTCGTTCTCCCGTCCTTGAAACGGGTTATGTCGACGGTCATCGGAAATCCGTGCGCGAAACCCGGACCGTGGAACTCGTTCTGCCGTCGACGGTCGGTCGTTCCTAATTAGATCTGTCGTAGTTGAAGCGTGCGTCAAGGGTCCAGGACTCGCGAATTACGAACCATGAGACGCGGAGAGAGATAGATCTACAGGGTGCTCCATTTATTTGACACAGGGTGGCCCGCCCAAATATCTCTTCGGGTTGTCGCGATGCAAAAACTATTTCTTACGAAATATTCATGGTGTCGATGCACCAATAAAACATTTTTTCCCCACAAGGTAATGATTTTCGGAGTTATCAGGGTCATCATTTTTTGTACAATAACCTTCAAATGACCTTGATCTTCGGAAGTTTCATGGGTAAGTGTCACGCTGAAAATATCGATAACCAGATGTGTTAAGACAACACTCGCTTTCTCATAGATTATCTTCAGAGACGCTGTAACTTTCAAAGATCAAGGTTATTTGAAGGTTGTGCGACCACCTAAATATTATTTGTGTTGACATAACGTTTTGAATGCAATATAAATGGTATCAGAAAGTGAAGTCTCCGCAAATGTTATTTTTTCCGGAGTGTTCGCTTCATCTTCCAAAAGTCAAGCTCATTTGAAGGTCATGTAACCATTCGAATATTATTTGTGATGACATAACAAATATTTTGAATGCAATATATGTGGTAACACGAGGCGAATTCTTTGCAAATGTTATTTTTCCGGAGTGTTTGCTTTAACTTTCAACGAGCAAGGTCATGTTATGATACATATCCAATTAATTTTTCGCTCAGCTACACGACGCAATAAAAAATACAGTTACGTATCAAAAAACGCCGATGACCATGATAACTCGAAAAACAAATGGGGGGAAAAATGTTCTTGCCAGATATTGACAGATTACGTAGGAAATAGTTTTTCATTTAGGTCATCACACTGTAGATAATGATGGGAGAGTGCGCATTTTTCCGTGGCAATGATCCGCGAGCGTAGATCCTCTGCCCCGGAGAAAAAGAGTAGAAAAATCTTGAATGAAACGCAGGGGGAACGATGACTCAGCGAACGATTTGGAAACCCGTGGAGGGGAAGGGGGAGGAGCGAGAGCGGAGTCCCGAGTTCCACGTGGAGTTTCGGCGGTGCGTCGAGAGAGTCCCTCGTGCCTAGATCCCTTTCTATATTTACACGGCACGAGAACCGTGAACCGTCGGTAGTGCTCCACCAGCTGCCAGAACGATCGCGAACCAGGGCAACGTCGCGCGTCGCCTCGCTTGGGGAGGGACCGGGAGCCTCCGCGATTTCGTAATCCCGGTCGAAAATTGTGTTTGTCCGTTCGAGTTTGACGGTAGACGACGCCGCTAACGGGGTTAACGGGCGCTCCGTTAATCGCCGGTGAAAGTCCGAGAGAGACAGAGAGAGAAACGCGGAGGGTGCGACGACGAGGAGACGACGACGGTACGGGAGAAAGGGATAATTTCCTCCGAATCGATCGCTGTTGGTGTGCGTAACCGTGAAAACCATAGACGGTGGTAGTAGGCGATGGGGTTCGCCCCTTCTTTCGTCAACGCGGTGCACAATGTACGAAATAGTACGAGGGACGACGCTCAGTGGTTCGAAATCGTCAAAACCTGGCCAAAAATCACTTTTTCAACTTCCTCCGAAATTCATGAAATTTATGTCAATTGCTTCTTCAATGTTCAAACTAAGTTGTAGCATAAATTGCTAAAATTCACCCATTATTGTTCCAGGGCAGTTTGAAAACAAGCATAAATGCAAGTCTAAGATCGCGTTTCTTCCCGAAATTGACGATGTTTGCCTCGTGATACTTTTTTATGAGTAATATTTTTAGAAAAATTAACTACACAGCGTTGAAGAACGTTCTTTCAGCTATTATTATATATATATTTTACAACTTTGAAAATTGTTT
Organism: Lasioglossum leucozonium; assembly: GCA_028454225.1. NCBI lineage: Eukaryota > Metazoa > Arthropoda > Insecta > Hymenoptera > Halictidae > Lasioglossum > Lasioglossum leucozonium. Next base: position 8,553,198 of record CM052214.1, read on the forward strand.
CTTCCTAAAAAAACTACTTAATTACGATTACAAAGCGGTTTAATGTATAATGCTAATGAAAGCTACTGTATAATGACCTTGGGCCCATACATAACGCTAAAATAGTTTTCCCCGATTCCTCGGGCCAAGTACCCGGCCGCTGCAGGATATCGTCGAATGTTTTCGCAGAGGAACGAACGCGTTCGAGAACAACAGGCAGATGTTCGCGACCGTTGTAAACGATTCGATTAACTGACGCCGCAATCGAGGCCCATTAACTGACAGATCGACATGGCTTACGAGAACGAATTAAACTTGTCGCCGGGCGTTTCTCGCCCGTATCGAACTCAGGCGGAGAACAACCCAGCGCGCAATCTGCTCTGGATTTGGTACAAATTTGATACCAACTTTTGCCCCAGATACGCATTACACGTACACAAGAATTGCATGCCAAATGCAGATCCTGCACTAACAACGAACCTACCCTTACTTTCTGAGTAAATATCGGGCTTTGTAAATATTTAAATTATTGAAAATGCAGGAAACTTGCAATTTTATATAATGTAGAAAAAATAAAATTCGATTTTCTCTCCTACAGCAAGGTTTACTGCGATTTTGCTCAATATTTACGACAAGATAAGGTCCGTTGGTGCGACCGACCTGCCCTCTATAACGACTGCAGGATCTGCTGTCCGTTTGGCATCCATTTGGCCCGTAATTTTGACACCAAACTTCGGTGCCGCATACGGACCTTCTGTCGCTATTCGGCGACAGATTTTGGTCTGCAGATTCGGACCAAATAGAGGCCAGATCCTGGTACCAAAATGTGCGCATTTTGCTGTCTATGATTGCGTACACTTGGTCTCGATCTGTACCAGCAGATACCGCTGAGCTCTCGGCGATTCGCGCGTCGCGTCGTAGACACACTCGCGATTTTCCTCGTCGCTATCGATCTCTTTCTCGTCGGATGAAGGGGGGACCGACGAACAGAGAATATTGTAGTCTCGGCGTAATGAAAACGTCGGCGATCCGCGCGGGCAGGAGGCGGAGGAGTCGGTGGAAAAGAGCGGCCGTGTTTTCGCATCGCGGCACTTTTCCATTGAAACGCGCGACGCGAAACCGTTCCGGCGACATTGAGAACCCGCGTGCGACGGATAAGCCGGCGCGCGGTCGTTCCTCTCGCGCGATCCTGACGAATCGAGAATCGTTTTCGGTCGCTGGCACGGCATTATGGGCCGGAGATATCGTGTTTACGCAGGATCCTGTTCGGTGTGCTCCATTGTTCTGGCAGGGCGCGGTGCGCGGGGCTTGGCCAGGCTGGAGAGGAGATAGGAAAAGGGTGCTTTCGGCGACCCTCATTGTTCCAAGAGTCGAAAGCGTACCGCGTGGGCTGCGAGCCCGCGATAACGCGGAGGGACCAACAACTCGAGCGAACTCTTCGACGCTCTTCGTCTCGCTGAGTCGTTCGAACGACGATCGATTCCTCGAATCTTTATCGAATCGATAACCGCGTTCCGCTAACGAGAGCCCTTTTGATGTTGTTGCAGACGGAGCTCTCGCACAATTTGCAGCAGCTGTCGGAGAGGGCACGCTCGACGACGGAGTTCATTCAGAGGCTCAAAGGAATGACGGACAAAGTGCACGTGAGTATTCGCCTTTGGCCGTCCTCTTTAAATTTCTCGTCGCAGTCGGGCCGGGACAGGAAGACTGGTTCCATGAAATTACGGAAGGACGCCGCCGCGTTAATTGTGCCGGCTGTCGCAGGGTCCTTGCCGTCTCCGTCTTCGTCTCTCTCTTCATCCCCCCAATGATCTGGCTAGAGAGGTCGTCTCCGTCGCGCGGCCGATATTATTACGGGGAATGCGAATTACCGCGTCGGAGAGCCGGTCGGCAAAACGAATTACTCCCGGACGATCTAATAACGTCGCGTCGCGTCGGTTCTTTAGGATTGGGGAAAGTTTTGGAATTAACCGGGCGTTCTGCGCGGGGTTGCAGGAGGAGTGCGTGGCGCTGGAGGAGGAAGTGGAGGACAGAGTGGCGAACCTGGTGAGCCTTCTGCAGGCGAGGAAATCGCGGCTGATCGAGGCCGCAAGGCAGACCAGAGAGGCGAGGGTGCGCTCCCTGAAGGACCAAGTGGCCCGTTGCACGTCGCACATGCAAGCCACCACGGCGCTACTCACGTTCTGCATCGAGACCCTGAAGGAAACGGACAGCGCGGCGTTCCTGCAGATCGGCGGCATGCTCTCGGTCCGGGCATCGAACGCCGCCGGATCGTGGGGCGGCGCCGAAGGCGTTCAAGAGATCGCCAGGCTACCGTTGCTCGATCTGACGCTCGACGACAAGCCGGTGCGACGCGCGATCGATCAGCTCACCTTTGTCCAGCTGAAACGTGAGTCTCTTCAGGAACGCGCGAAACCATCGACACACTCTCTCTCTCCTGTTCGGTGAACATACAGTCAAGAAAAAAATCTCAAATCATGTGGTTCACTCTTTTTTTGTAAACTTACATAATGTTAACACGTTGAATGCCACGCCAGTTCGACAGGGATTGCCCGTGACGACACGATGAATTTTCTATTATACAAATACATGGGCCGGTCACCGGTGACCTCCGTCGCATTCAACGTGCTGAAGCGCGTACGGAGACTTTTTCGACTGGCTGTATATGTAGTACCTCTTGTTGAATGCGCCTCGCGTCGTCGACTTTTTACGCTGTCGCGAACCAGAACGGGTTACGATCTCGCCGTGCTCTTGCTGCCTCCACCGGAGGTCCGCACACGTTTTGTGCGAGAGTGTCTGGTTCGTCGAACGCGCTAAACGGTCGAACGAAAACCGCCTCTCGTTTGTCGTAATGCGTTTTCACCGTTTAATACCCGTTGATCGAATACACGAAACGATTGCTCCATGTTGGACGCAGCATCCGAGGGAGAAGAACGATTTCCAACCGCAGGTAATTAAGGAGGAATCGGTCGAGAGAAGACACGGCCTCTCGACCATCGGCTGAACGTTGACCGCGGTAGTCGCGTCAAGGTGGGACCTCCTGAGCGCGTCTGGACGCGCAAGAATGGAGTACGAGAGTCCCTAGGGTCGCGAAACGTCCAGACGCGCTCGGGAGATCCCACCTTTAGTCGTAGTAGCTGGCGAGGAACGAGCGACGAAATCTCGCGATCGAGATCGTCTAATATCGAACGGTTTTAGCACCGGGAGCGCCTCTGCTGATACCCGAGGAATGTAGCGCCGAGAACAATAGCGTGACCGTCGCTTGGCAGCCTCCGCCCGGACACGGGATCGGCGGATGCAGCACCGGTCAGCGTGGCCCGGCCATCGAGGGCTACCTCTTGGAACTGGACGACGGATGCGGCGGAGAATTTCGAGTGAGTGGAATCCTCTTCGTTCATGTTCGATCGTTCCTATTATAGTCACGTTGCGTTGGCTGTACATTGGCCCAACGTTCACCATGCGTTAGTCCTATGATGGTCCAACGTTGACTACAGTCGTTGGCCCTACATTTGCCCAACGTTCAGCATGATAGTTGGCCCCACGTTGGCCCAACTGCTCAAAAAGGCGACGTTTCTAACGGTTGCCCAACCGCGACCTTCCACAAAATGCCAATCATACGTGCTACTATGGTCGTTCCTATTATAGTGACATGGCTCTACGTTGGCCCTACATTGACCCAACATTGAGCATGGTCGTTGACCCAACTGCACAAAAAGGCAACATTATTAACGGTTGCTCAACCGCGATCTTTCAACGAAGGCCCAATAAAATGCCAACCATAAATGCTACTAGGGGATCGTTCCTAGTATAGTCACATGGCTTTATGTTGGCCCAACGTTGAGCATGGTCGTTGGCCCAACTCCACAAAAAGACGACATTTGTAACCGTTGCCCAATGGCGATCTTCCAACGAAGGCCCAACAAAATGCCAACCATACGTGCTACCATGGTCGTTCCTCTTGCAGCGACATGGTTCTACGTTGGCTCTATGTTGGCCCAACGTTGATCATGGTCGTTGGTCCAACTGTTCAAAAACGCGACATTTCTAACGGTTGCCCAACCGCGATCTTCCAACGAAGGCGCAACAAACAGCCAACCATAAATGCTACCAGGGTATCGTTGGTACGGTCGCTGTTGTTCCCGTTTCAAAAATCGATCGACTATATCGCGTCGTTTTGTCTATCGGTGCTCGCGATCAGGAAGTGTACTGCGGCCGGGAAACGATCTGCACCGTGGACGGACTGCACTTCAACTCGCTCTACAATGCCAGGGTGAGAGCTTTCAACAGCGCCGGAGAGGGCGAATACTCGGAGCTGATCGGTCTCCAGACCGCCGAGGGTAACGTTTATTTCATCTCTTTTTTTCGATTTCCATTTCCATTTTGATTCGAGAGAACGGATCCGAGAACGGTCTCTCGCGCGCGTATCTGGGAAACGCGCGAGAGCGAACAAAAGTCGGGAGGAAAACGAGTCCGCGGCATAGAATTGGTTATCGGTGCCGCGCAGCAAGCCTAGCCGCGATTTCCAATACATCCATCCATATATTCGGAACGTTCTCGCGCGTCGCTCCGAACAGAAAACCCATCCACTCGATTCCGTCACCGGAGAACAATGCGAGAGCTTTGGCCATCGATTCGATTGGAATCCGATCCGGTCTGCACGGACGCGACACCGGTAGCCGTGGAAATCCGCGCGGAGCATGAGATTTATCGCGACCCGTTTGTTACCGATGCGGCCGACAGTGGCGTGGTTTTCGTGGGCAACCGGAGCTACGGGTATACCGCAGGAGGTGTCGATATCCGAGGACGCGATGAGCGCGTCCTGCGAGGGCTACGAGCACCGGGTCGTCCTTTCGAGCGTCGGATTTTCGAGGGGCGTCCACTATTGGGAGCTGACGATCGACCGTTACCACAGCGACACCGATCCAGCGTTCGGTATCGCGAGGGCCGACGTGTTGCGGGATCAAATGCTCGGTGAGTCCTTTCATGGTACATCGACTTAGCTCTGCGTTTGGTTCACACTCCGAACCGTGTTAAATCTCGTGGTTCTCGTTGATCCGAGCAAGCCAGAGATCTCACCCGTTGAGATCCGCTCGGAGTTCGCGAGCTTCGCGGTTCGGAAAAGGCGGAACCCTTCCTTCCGCAATCCTATTGTTATATCCCTAACCGGTTTACGATTTCCGTGGGCGTGTCCCCGGTGGTTTCAGGCAAAGACGACAAGGGTTGGAGCATGTACATAGATCGGCAGCGTTCTTGGTTCATGCACGGCGGCGGACACGCGCAGAGGACCGAAGGCGGCGTGCAGCAGGGCTCGACGGTCGGCGTCCTCCTCGACCTCGACACCACGCACACGCTCCGGTTCTTCGTGAACGACAAACCGCAAGGCGGTATCGCGTTTCGCGATCTTTACGGCGTGTTCTATCCGGCGGTCAGCCTGAACCGTGGGGTCACCGTCACTCTGCACACCGCGCTCGACGTGCCGCGTCATCTGTTGGCGCTTCACGAAGAGTACATCACCGACATCGTTCAGAGCTAGGGGTACCTAAACGTCCTGAAGAAGGGCTTGCTCCAGGAAGTCGAATCGCCCGGAACCGGGACCTTCGAGAGACCGAGAGAATCCGACGGGCAACTCGAGAAAATAGTCGAGGAGAGTCTCGCCGAGACCAATTGACGGCGGTCTCTCGCACACTCCGCTTACGTTCTTCTTTTCTTTTATCGTGTAACGAACGCGTTCGTCCATGGATGTCGATGGACGTTACACGTCGTCTAAACGTTCTCGATTACGATCTTGATCTTGACACCGCGCACGAGTCTCGAGGTCGACTCGATCGTTCTCCCAGAGAACGCAAAAGCTTGGCTACCGTATAGCCGAACGATCTCGTGCACCCGGGACAGACGCGGGAGAACGTCTCTAGGGAGAACGAGCAGAATCACTGCCAGTAGGGAGGAGGATGGTGTCGTCCCTGATTCGAAGACTGCCGCTTCGGCCATGTCGAAAGTACACGAATCGAAGTGTGTTCTCCGTCTGACGATCGCGCGCGATCGTTCTCTTAATCATATCGACGCGTATAAGTGTACTCGCGTAGACGTAAGCTTTATCGATAAGTATTTAATAAAACGCATTTCGAAGGAAGGAAGGAACGAAGGAAGCGAGCTGAGCAAGGACAGAAGGAAAAGAGAGGAGAGGAGAGGATGACGAAGAAGATAAAGAGAAGCAAACGAGCAACCAAGCACGTACGCACGCACGCAATCTGGTCAGCTTTAGCGTAAAGTAAACGAATCGAGTAAATGTTTTCTAGTCCCCTATTAGGGTTCTCCACCCTTTTTCCCCACGTTTCCCCCTCCCAGAGTTTCCTCGTTCGGCACAATTTTTCGCGTAATTCTCTCAGTACCGCATCATACTTTTTCCATCGTTTTATACTCGAAGCGAATATCGCGGGAATCGAAATTCCGACTGGTTTCAAATACAATGTTGCAGCGCACAAACCCTCGCGAAACCGTCGCGCCGCTCCTCCCAGCGAAGAGGAGGAGGATCAACGTTAGCGTTGTACATACTTGTACATAAAAACGTTTCGAATTGTACCACCGATCAACTTGCCAATTGTATTTACGACTGTATTCGATCAATAAAACGCACCAAAAGCCACCGACACGTCTCCGCGCCTCTTCTCGTCTTCCCCGTAGCGTCGCGTCGAAGCGCGAGAAAAAACCGCAATTTTGTTTCTGATCTCGTCGCCTAGACAATCGCTAAACTTTTCCTCGTTCGTTTCCGGTTCTTCCGTTGCCGATTGCCGGGAAAACAGGACGAATTTTTAGAGCTTTCGTCGGACCGCCGCGACCAGGGTTGCCAACTTACCGCCATGTAAATACCGGAGATGTGAAAAGCAAAACGGAAGGTTTGTTCTCGAATATCCGGGAAACAAGTGTGGAAATCTTTTGATCGTTTAAAAATATCGGTTTTGACAAACTAAGAACTTTAGAATAATCTCAAAGCTATAACAAACGAACGGTGGAGTTTAGAAAATTTCAGAACTTCAAGGAATCTACTCGCTTCTGATCTTCCAAATTATTTACTTTCGAAGTGATATATCGAGGAAGACTGCGCGAGACGCTCTTAAAAATTTGGAAAAATAAGCATAACAATTTATTATCTCATTTTTTCTACAACCCGGGGATTTATTTCTGGCCGGAGAGGTGGCAACCCTGATCCGCGACCAATTATCAGCACTGCCGCGCTAAAATTTGATGTTGGGCTCTTGAAAACTAGGGAATCGAACAGCATAAGAGCCCCGGAGATAGGAATAATTTTTTAATTGATCGTAGTGCAAATTTTATCCCGATATCTCTTATGGTTCAAGAGCTATAGTAAAATAAAGTTCAAATAATTCTAATTTCATCAATTTTAAAATTGCATAGAAGGTCCGTAAAGGGGACACACGGGGCTACATCCTCATTGTTTTCCAAATTTTGAAGAAGCTCCCTGCTATGGAAACATTGCATTTGTTTAAAACAATTGCAAAATAAATCACAAGCTCCCAAAACCTTATTTTCATCAGTTTTTTAGTTCCAGTCTTATTAACAGTCATACTCTAATTTAATGAAAAAAGGGTGACACGTTTTTTACACGACTGTAAAATCAATCATTTTTAAAGACTACAACCAAATTCAAATTTCAGCAAAATCCTTAAAGAACATCCTCCCAGACGCACTAAAAACTAGGACAAATCCGGGGAAACCCCGGACGGATGACAGCCCTAGTCTCAGTCGACGCGCGATCCTTTCTTTGTCGATCGATACGCTCGATCATCTCGCCACGAGTACCAGCGCGTTTACAAACGTTTTCCGAACAATCGATGAAAAAGAACCGCAATCTCCCGTGTCTCGCCGTCGCCTATCGACTTCTCTTTCGCACGACGCAACCGCGTCTAAACTTGTCGCGGTTTGGATCGGTTTACGCGCAAGAGATCGGAAAGATTTGCGGTATCGCAGGACGCGAACGTAGCCGAGGGACGCGCATTCCCGTGCCGAGTCCCGGCGAGCGGTGGTCGTCCGATCGTAAGAGGAGCTCGGTAGGAATCGGACTCGACCGAGAACGAGGCGGGTGCATCCGCCGCGACGCGGAAAAGTGTCCGAAGAATAGGCAGTCTGGCGAGCGGGAGGCCTCGAGTTACCTCCCTCCGAGCGAGCTAGAAGCCAGGAAAGTGGTGCAACGGTAGATTCACCGCGGAGTTTCATCTTTCACCGCAAAACCGAGCCGGGAGGAAGCAAAGCCTGGCTTGTTCTGCGCCCGACTTTTCGAACTAGAAACGGTGTATCGCGCGCGGTGGTTCCGCAAAGGGAACAAGTTCCCGAGTCCCGAGGAGGGTCGTACGGAAACAGGACTAGCGCTCGAACGATCCGATTCATTCTTTATTCGCTAGCCGGCGAAATACAAGATAATAGTATGCGTTAGATATATTATATATACAGATAAAGCGCGGCGAAGGGGTTCCGCGGGATTAGGAGTTGTGAAGAATTTTGTTGAAAGCGTTGTACGAGGTTTCCAAGTCGAAGATCAATTGTCTGACTTGCGTGTCGGACAATTCGTCGGACGCGGACATGTTGTTCAGCGTCTGCAGCCATTCCGCGACTTTCTCTTTGCCGTCGAAATCGCTCGGCAGTATGCTCAATCGATTCATGGTGTCCATCAGATCCCTCAAGTCGGGATGCAGCTGGTCCATGGCTTTAATTTCCAGCCGTAGCTTGTCCATCAGCGTTATGAACAAGGACACGATGTCCGCGATGCATTTCGACGTGTTGCCTTTGTCGTCTTTTATCGTGATCGGTCTGTCCTCTTTGATTCTCTCGAGAGCGGCCGGACAATCCAAACGGAACGCTCTGGCGAAGGCGTCTATGGTGGGAAATTGGTCGCTCTGCACCTGGAACAATTTAGTTATATTATCCGTATGTTCTATTACCCGCACAACGTTTTGTAGAGATTTTTACATATCGCATATTTGTACAATGTATTCATCGATTCAGTCTGAAGCAGAGAACGGTAGAAACCTTACACTCAGAGGTGAAGAACCTGCCTCTGTGAGTTTCTTATGCGGTCTTCGTAAAAACTAGCTCTTAAATTTAATTATATAGATTATGACAATTTGAAAATTAATAGAATGTTTTAACAAATAAAAATACCAATAGCGAATAAAAACATTTCCCACCTCTGCTTGCACATGCGATACTGTTGGTGTCTAAAGGCACTTAAAAATATTACTCTTATTCAAAGTCTGCAATAGTGAAAGCGTTAAAAAATCAGGATACCTGTTTGAAAGCGGCTCTGTATTGCACCAACAGTTTGCTGCAAGCTGCTGTGTATTCCTTAGGCGTGACGCAGTCTCTGATGTAGGCTTTTTCCAGGTGTTGCAACGTGTTTACAACGGCATACAAGTCCGCTTGATTATCGTGCTTCTCCCGTTCTCTGGCATTCTTGTACAGCTTCACCTCTTCGTACAGCTCGGGTCGTTCCTGAGCTATCGACATTGTTGTTCGCCGCACCAATGGGATATCTAAAGTAAATAGTTAAACGTCAAAAGTTTTAGGTTAGGATCGCCGTTTACAATTACAGACATCGACGAACGACACGGCAATTTTTCACAGCGTGAAACGACCAGAATGATAAACTACGGAGCTGCATTTTGCCCTTGCAATGATATTTATAGAAACAGGAAATTGCGAACGCGACGCAATTAATCGCACGGTAATTGAACTTTCACCCTGTGCCATTTTAACTGTAAATAGAAAATTACCGTTCAACTTACGTGAAAGCAAGAAATAGTCCTCGATTCGATTCAATGAGTCGCTTGGAATGCAACACTTGGCGTAATTGATATTGTCATGTCAACTCTAAATATGAGCGAATATGAACGACATCTACAGCAACAACAATGTAATCCGAGCTGTGAATGAAGTCTAGAGTATTTTATATGCTACTGCTAGATAGCACGTATATAAAATATACAAGACGCACATATACTTGATAACGAGTATTTTTCTGGTATTATCATAAACAATGCTCTCTGTCAGAGACAATAGGATCCTAAGTCTATGTACAATACGATGCGGATATCGATATCGAATGTAAACGGACGTTGCTAGTGGCGAAATACGTAAACTCGTAGATGTAAACCTGATAGCACAGTCGATACGTCAGATTACTGTCTACGGTTCTGAATTACCGACTCTATAGAAAATGCTAGATCGAAGACTGTGATTACAGACACAACTCGTTAGCCATTTGTATTTGATCGTTTTCGTGGATCTAGTTCTAACATTTATCGTTTGTCAGTTCTTATTGTGCGAGACACGAAACCCCATGTATCCTCTCTGCCCATATGGTGATTGGTCTATTCTTATACCTCGTCTGTGATATAACGATGTCATAGAAAATTTACAACTTTGATAAAATAGAAATTTACATTATCGACAATCACCACAATACATGTACTCGTTCTGCCACCTACCGATGTTACTTAGGCAACTATACGCAATAGCTCCCTACTTACCAATATGGCGGCGTCCTCATCTGTCAAAAACAGAACTTTAGATGCGCCTAACTTTTTAACGAGTGAACTCCGCAGGTTGAGATTTCGATATTTGTTTTCTCGACAAAATGAACAGGATTAGGCATAATATAATGAAAAATTTCTCGGTTCCCAAGTGGAAGTTTAACCCTGAATGTCAACAGTGCATAAATCTGACTCTGTGTTGATTAGATTAGGTGATGCTGCTTAAATTGTTAGTACAATAATATTGAGGGTAATAAAGTATAACATATACGTAGCAAAGACATTATTCTGATTTTGACGTAAGTTTACAGTCAATATTTTATAGTACAGAAAAGTTGTTATGCTGTCGTGTACGACGGTGTGTAGAAGTATTTGGATCATCGTATGTTCGGCAACAAATTTCAACACATTTTAACACGTTCAATCGATGATATACAATCGATGGATGAATTCCTTTTTCTACATTATATTCGAAAAGCTACAAAGTTTTCTGTATAATTTTTCCATAATTATATTATATTATGTTGTATTATAGTAATAGTCCTCAGATTTGAAGTGTATGAATGTACGCACGTACGCAATTAGGTATCATAGATTTGTGGGCACACCTCAAATTAAACGAACCAGCTGTAAACACAACAGAGTACCTTGTGTACTAAGTACCTAGGCAGTATCGCTCTCTCGATTAGAACGTAAACATTGCGTGGCTCGGTTAGGTACGTGCTATGTACGATGTAAACATTTCACTCGGCGTGTAAAACTTCTGTCCTGGTATCTCTCTGCTATGTCCACAGTTTGACAATTTGAATAAATATCTCAGCCGTGTATCCTTCGTTCTATAAAATAGATTCACGAGCCAGTGGTTCTCTCCTCTGCTGGGCCATTTTATTTAACAACGTAGATTGTTTCCTTTGTATCGAGTTTTTTTCAATTGTTATTGTTTGTAGAAGTTCGAGGCGGCCGGGTTAAAGGCCGTCTACTATCTTCGTCGGATCCGTAGGCAACTTCCTCGTCCGATCCATAAATAACATCCTCATCGGAGTCGTTGATCATGGAAAACGCGGGGTTATCTTTCGTTATGGAGGAATCTAGAATCGGTGAAGGCAATACTTTAATCGATGCAACAAATGTAGGTATATGTATTGTAAGTTTCAAGTAGATATTGAAACTGTGAAGAAAGTTTGAGGCGACTCACGTTGGCCGTACACTTGCTGGTAGGCGGGTGCGTATACGTACGCCATTGTGTACAGATAAAAATTCAAGAGACCGTACAAAGCCATAAACTGGGCAGAAGACCGATAATAAGTGGTGAGTCGTGAAGCAAAACTGTCTTCAAAAATGCCAGCGCCGAACTGTTGCGCCGTCACGCATCCGCAAAGCGAGAAAACTACACCGGCGAGCAATGTTAGAAAACGCAAACGGAGATCTACGGAACGACAATGGTAAGCAACGGTAATCGAGCAATGTAATCATCAATTTATACGTTAGAGTTTTCATTGTGATCGTACCAAAGTAAGGCATAGAGCGTAATTCGCTGTACGCTCTTAATATTAGGAGCAGCAAGTACGCGATGTAACAGCCTCCTATCGTGAAGAAGAACACTTTGAAACCCTGAAACAAAGAGGTTCGCATATTTTGATAATGACGTCACCTGTTGTTGTATCGTGTATCACACACTGTGTCACACGTTCGTAGGACTTGGAAATGCCAACTTACGAAATAATTCGACGTATCGAGAACGTAATTATATGTGGGATCTTCCAATTCGGTGCAGCGCAGCCACGTTGCCAGTATCAAAGCCGAACACCACAGTAGACCAACCACCAAAACTTTGGGTAAATAAAACGTGATAAGACGTCTCTCGTTCTGTTCAAATGCATAAGTTATATACAAGTTGTGTACGCACATACACGCGGATACACACATGTACTATTATAAGTATTGCTACTACATATTACTGCTATAATATTTGATGTCAGATACTCAACAACGCAACAAGTCTCGCACCTGTCTCAGACCATGGTAAACGCACAACCAGAACATAAGAACAGCGCATAAAAAGGTCGTTTGCAGAATTGCATCCAACATACCGGGCACCCAGGAATTCACCAAAAACGTCATAGGGAATAACGGATCTGTGAAAAAGAGAGATATATGTAGATACCGTTCAATTTTCAATCGGCAACGCTAAATACATTACGAAATCTTACTATTGTACAAGATTAGTAGCGGAAGGAGTATTGAAATCCATTTCTGTTCTATCGACCAGTCGTGCAACGGATACTTTCGGAGAGAATGCCCGAACCAACACTAAAAAACAACAAAATGTATGCACACTATCGCAATTCGTTTTACAGTGGTACGCAAACAGCCAGGTAGTAGCATAATAGTAGTAGTATTACTAGTATATAATGCGATGAAAGCATTAGAAGGAATTAAAAGAAGAATACTTGTGCATCCTTTACCATAATTCCGAACGCGGTTAGTAAGAACATTAGACGAAACCATATTTCAAACTCTGTAAAGTCTGGGTTGTAGTTCTTGAACTGCGAACAGACGGAAACGTTATTCGATACACAATATGCGATCATTATTAAAGCGCTTTCGAATCTATATCACGATGCAATTTGTTCATTTCGTGTAGTGCTTACTGACGTAGAACGTGAGCTCGCGTATGTTATAACGCCGGTGGAAATTCTCAAGCCCGTAGAAACGAACGGTAATTATATAATAAGTGTAGTCGAGGAATCCAAGATGGGCAACCACCAGCTCGTCGCACGTTTGCCTTTCGCATTTTAAACGCCTGGTTCTGCAATTTTTAATAATAAACAAACGTATTAGCGACGTCTTCGTTATCGAACAGATGGCATTTTGAAGATGGCATTTTGATGGTGTTTCTTCCACCTAGGCTAGTACACATAGTATTCACCTATTCTGTCCAGTTTCTGAAGATAATACAGGCACAAGTTTACGATCTTCTGTTACACCCTCTATCGAGATACTGATTTGAAAGCTTTTGTCGTATCGTTCATCTGGAAAAGTTGAGAAATCACAAATTATACAATTTATGTTTTAAAGTGTCCACTTAGAATTTGAAATTCGTTTTCGAATCCATCACATCTACCATACCATCGTTGTTTGATGTCAATAACTTTGCGATCACCCATAACTGTTGACTGTACGTAGACAGTGGGGGTGTTTTCATGATGAAAGGACCGGTGGCCACTTCGCTACTGTTCAAGTGAGCCTTCTGTTCGCTGGTCGATGTGATGGGAGGTCCTAGATGATGATATAAGGATGAGAGCATTTTGAGATGCAATCTAAATACATGTACGTACGTTTCTATTGAATGTGAAGTACATAGGTTCACGTACCTGCAAGTCCGATAAACACCTCTAATATAAAACAGGCGAAGAAGGCAATAAACACCATGACAAACTCCCTCTTGTGCATCGAATATAATCGCATTTGTACCGATCTATAAAGCCATATATGCGTGTACAAGTACATATATTTGAAATGCATTTGTATAATTACAGGATTTTCTACGAACAATACCTTTCGCATCGGTCATGATGATAAGCTGGCGCGATATATTTGTTAAACTCGCTGAAAAGATCACTAAACTGGGAAAGAACATTTCGAACTCTGAGATTCCAGCCTGCGGACGGAAGATGATACGAGTATCCTAACCCAGGACTGTCCATTTTTACATTAACTCTAATATTTTTAGTAATATATGTATATGTTTATAATTAAACAATATGCTTTCGGTCAAGCATCAACATTCTTGGTAATTATTGTTCGCGTCGTCGATTCCAGCAATTCGACAAATCAAGGGATATGTGTGCATTTGTTTGCTCATTGAAAATATATCGTGATAACATTACTTTACCATTCGGCAACGTGTTTCGATCAACTCTCGCGTTCGGTCACTTTGACGTTTCGAAATTGTCTAATTTCAAAAACCCTCGGAGAAAATACGTTATCGTTGTCGAGCACACATTTGTAGACAAATGAAAAACATCAACTTCGCGTTACGACGTAGTGTATAGTACGAAACGACAGACCGTCGGACATAGTGACGTGACGCGTGGATACTATTGATTTTTCTGGCCGCCGTACGATGCTAGGAACAAGACTGCTGCTCGCTACCCTTGAAACGTTCAACCCTCCAATCGTTCAACATTCGCAGCGTAACGATCGCAATCGCGTGAAAAACTATAATGTATCGTTTCTACTAGAGCTCCCTATTTCACGTGTAATAAACGAATCCACGAATACACGGTAAACGGCGATTTAGCGTCGAATAGTTTAGCGTGAAATTATTCCTGTCTTACGTCTCATTTCTAATATTAATGGACGAAAAGAATCCAATCGGAAAAATAAAAATACATCAGTACAAAAATATTCATGCGGAGGATGGAATGCATAATTACATGTGCGTTAAGAACACTTCTTAATGATACTTAATTCGTGTCCTTTCAGTAAACGTCCAAAAATCGTAGATTCTAGTTTTTGCGCGTGCCTTTAGATGTTCACGCGTATATTCGACGACACGATTCAAATACGTGAAATGGACTAGACTATAGACTGTAATTATATGCATATAATAAAATACAAGTACACAATTTTATCGAAAAATACAATGGAATTTCTTTTTAATTCTTAGTCCCAATACTTTATTTTTCCATCCCAGCCAGCCGTCGCGAGTCTCGACGGCTCGTGCGGGTGCCACAATACGTCAATACATACACCGTCGTGCGCCTTCCATTTTTTGTACAACTTGGTCGTTTTCCAGTCCCAAATATAGCATTTGCCGTCCGCATCGCCCGACACCAGGTAACTGTGAAACGTAAAACAAATAAGATTCGCGTATCGTACAAGCGACACGTAAGTACCCTCATTTCTCGGGTACATACGAAACTACGTCTAGATATAGCTTTAGAATTATTGAAATAATTACGGTATACCTCAAGATCGGATCAAGTTAGTTAAGTTAGTTTTATTTACCTCATATCGGGAGAAAAGTCTAAACCACACGCATAGCCAGCAACCATATGTCCCGTGAATGTCTTCTTACGATTCATCTTAAATCTATTCAATGCGGAAAATATAACTATCTTGTTGTCCATGCTTTGACATGCGAGCCACTTTTGATTAGGCGATGGTGTCACTGCCGGCATAGAGTGCATCGAAGGATCTGCTATGTACTTCATGTCGACCGGTATATCCCTGTATAAGAAGTTCTGGATTTTTACAAAAGGATATTCTTTTGAAGATTCGACGAATAGCGCGTCGTATCTAATGAGTCGCATCTTACCATTCCCAAACTCTCAGGCTCTTGTCATCCGAAGTAGTTACGAAACGCCGATTTTCATCTACGAATGTTATCGTGTTTACCGCTCCCAAATGTCTGTCATATTCTTGTGTTATTTCGCCGGATCGGGCGTCCCACTGTAATGTAATTTAATGTAACGTATCCCAGATAGAAAACCGAGGCAGCACGTTCTCCGTTTTTGTATTACTTACACAGATAATCTTCTTATCGCTGGTACCCGCCACAAATAAATGTTGTTTGTCCGAATCTGGATTGAATTTCACGCAATATGGAATCTTTCTGTTTGTGAATCGACTAACGCAAGCGCCAGTTTCAGTGTCCCAAAGTTTCACATAACGATCGTATCCGGCTGATAAAAATCTCTTTCCATCATTGTCAAAACTTATGTCTCTGACAGCTTGGCGATGACCGTAATACGTTCGGATGCATCTTCTTTCTTTGTATACTTCCCATAACTTTTATCAAAGTAATATGCACGTGAAATTAGTACGAATAAATAAGCACCATTTGTTCTATTATATTATATAAATTGGTTTTGCATTGATCTGATATTACATTATACATACCTTGACTCTACAATCCATACCACACGAAAGTAACAAGTGTGCCGTACGAGGAAACCATCTGATCTGAGAGATACCCTTTGTATGTCCTTCCCAACTGTGAATTTGTGCTTTCGGTAAGAAACATCTATCGGGTGGCGACTCGGACCTCAAATTTACTCCAACATCTTGCGGAGCATGTAAAAATGATCTTCCTTGGTAGTCCACACTATCCTTGACTGTCGAACAATATTATAATAAATAACCATTGATTCAAGTTGAATAAAAAAGTGAAGCAATTGTTCGTCTATACATACTATGCAACACTGTCTTTTCTTCCAAGGGTTTCTCTTCCATAGGTTTCCCTCTTCTATTTCTCTTAGCTAATATTTCCTCTAGCTCGGCAGCTTCTTCTTCCGTTGGTTTTATAACGCGTTTTTCATCTACGTATCCACCCCATGGACCTAAGAATCCCTCTACATCTGCAGGATTGTCATTCCTATGGCGTTTCCTTTTATCCGCTGGTCTCAAAGTTGTACTTTCGAATACGGTTTTCCCACCTAATTCTTCCGCTGCTTCTTTCGCTCCAATAATTGTTCTGCCTTCTTCGGCGCTTCCATCTACAGTCGGGTCCAATGCATATCCTACAAGAAATATTTATTTAATTCGAATGCGACCTATACCAATGAGTATATTTCTAAGATGCATGTATATATATATAAATACCATAACTAGCAAAAGTCCTTCTTTGATTCTCAAATTGAAATTCGCTTATATGAGCTTTCTCGACGTATCCGGATAGCATATTTTTTACAGCGCGTTGCTGTTGCGTTTTGAAAGGATTTTCAGGCCCTACATCCGGTGCAAACAGCTCCTCGTACTTGGGATTGTGCGTAACTTCGTCCACCGTCGAATTCACGTGCCTCACGCATAATTCAGTTCCCTGTAAATACATTTGGTTCAATGGAACGTTAATGGTCACAACCAGTCACAACGAAACTGTGGCGGTTACGTTTGCGAGTAATTCGCTGGTAATTGGGTGTGCGTTATAGAAAATTTGAATAAATAATTATTACCGTTGGTACCACATCTGGTGCTGCGCAAATTTGCAATTTCATCGACGAGGCTAATTTTTCTATAGGTATCATCTTGGAATCGTGTTTGGTATCAAAGTTGACAGATGCAGAGGAAAAATGGCCGCTCACGTACAACGTGCGCAGCCGACGACGTATCTACTTAGTCTGTAGATGTGGTACAATGTGGTAGCATGTTAGTTAGGAAGTCGTAGTCGTGGAGGGGAGAAATAACGGTCCATAAACTGTGTGGCATACAGAGAGAATATGGTACAACATATTTGTTTGTTTGAAGATGTCGCCACTATCGCGACGCTGTGGCGATTGTCGATAATGAAGATTTCTCATTTATCAACATTGTACATTTTCTAGTTTACCGACATCATCGTATTGATCATTGTAAATCATTTATTAATTGTTCATATCAACGATTTTCGTTTGTAAATAACAGTCTTTATTAAACCTTCATTGAGTTAACATAAGATCTGTTGAATTTCATTCAAAGTTAATTTATTTATAAAATAGATAAATAACTCAAATTCAAATAAAAAAATTAAATTAAGAATTTATAAGCTGTGAAGGGAAAGTTATATTTAATTATTGAAAAATTTAATTTAAAGAAATTCCCCACAACGCTGTGGAAATGAGGGAGGCGATCCTTATTATTGGACGCTTCTCTCGTTTCCACATTGGTGATCCGACGCGATGTACGCGATGGGTTGTTCGTCGCAAGAGGTGAACGGTACGTGTTCGATCGTCGTTCGTACATAGCCCATAGCATCAAGTGCATCACTCTGAATTGTACAACTCTGGATCTAGCACTTTTTTTCAGAAACCGTATCCTTTAAGAAATGATTAGCCACAAACGTTTCCATCTTCAGAGGTTAAGCGGTGTTTTCTACCCCTAAAAAGCGTATTTAGCCGAAACAAAAAAACACGTATTTAATATTTTTAGGTGTTTCATAAGTACGTTAAATTTCATTCGAATCAGTGAGTATCAGTTGTCAACGACCATTGCCTCGCTGCAAAAACAGGTTCTCGTACGATCACCGAAGTTAAACAGCGTGGGGCGTGGGCAGCGCTTGGATGGGTGACCGCTCGGTAGGGAAGTGGCCCTCTGAGTGTTTTTCACGCGTTGTTGGCAAAATAGCTGGTTCGGAACCCACCTTAATAAAAAGTAGGTCCCGCTGAAATTAGGCGATAGGTGGTAAAGAGAGAAGTTGGTAAATGGATTTGAAACCCTGAGGGGACCAAATATCATTGCATACAGTGAGTATCAGTTGGGTAGTGTTACTTGTTAGACGAGATAATACAATTATAGACCACTTAAATGTCTAGTAATTGATTAGACAGCACCATATTTAATAATATAAACAATATTGTGAATAACGATAGAGCAATTTTTAGTGGCAACTCTGAGTCTTATTCCTTCGACAACAACTAGGCTTGTTTCGGGATGGCATGAATGCGGGAGGTCCATTCGAATGATTTCATCAGCTATATGCTCATAACAACTTTATTTGTTCTTAAACAAGAAAACGGCGTGCTCTTTACCATGTTCGGTATCGTTGTTGCTCCACTGGGAGGAGTGGAGTTGAATGCAAAACTTGGCGGAACAAAAATGTTTTCGCCGATATTTACATTGTATCTTATGGCCAAAAAAAAGAAAAAAAAAATTGTTCACGCCTATACATAACAAACGCGAGATTTAGCCTACAATGAAAAGAATAAAAAAGAAAAACATATGTTTTACAAAACGACGGTTTACAATAAGTACGGTAGAGTAGAGTTAATGTATACATATATGTACATATATATTAATATAAGGCATAAGGGTTCGCAGAGCGGCTCGAGCACCGATGATCGTCCGTATTAAGTAATGCTCGGCGACAAGCATTCAAACTTAACCCGACAGAAACAGAGAAGTGGTTAAGTAAGTAGATTACCTATACCTGCCACGCGGGTGGACGTTGAACAAACAAATCGGAGGCGATCGTGGTGCGAGTACGAGCTAGATCCGGTGGGAGAGACGCGCAGAAATAATTATATCCGGATAAGAGTTACCTGTCGCATTTGGTATCTGTCGGACAGGCAACGTAGAGGGGTAATGCGGCGCCACCTCCGCCATCGCAGTACCCGTAGAATTGCTGGGACTGAGGCTGCGCCATCGATTGTGACTGTTGCTGTTGCTGCGCGCCCGGGGTCAGAAGCGTGTGCATCAGATGCATCGGTTGCACGAACGGCATCATTTGAATCGGAGGAGTCGGGATCGAGGGGTGCAGCGGCGGCACGCCGTTCCCGCGATCCAACGTGGATCCGTTGTAAGAACCGACGTAGAGATCGTGATTGATCTTGCCGGAGTAGGCGCTGCCAGGTCTGAGCATGGAGGCGTCCTGAATGCTGGCCGCGGCCATCCTAGCTTCGTCCATTCGACTGGACCATCTCAGCCGACAGATGCAGACCACGATCACGATGATGGCTATGAGGGCGACCACTCCGCCGACGATGCCGATGATCAGAGTGTCGTCCGTTCCCGAGCCGTTTCCCACGAGACCGGTCTCGAGCACCCGGTCTCGGTCATAGTGTTTGTTTCGATCGTTCCGAACGGTGGGCGCGACCGTCCAGATGATCTCTGGCTTGGTGATCGACGAGGGTGTCCTCGACGCGAAATCGGAGGAGTCCGAGGAGGTGGTGTCGGCGCTTTGGCTGGTCCGAAAATTTTCGGAATCGGAGCCGATGTCAGCGTCGTCGTCGGTAGCGGCGACGGTGACAGCGGTGGATACGTTCTCGTCGGACGGGTCGCACGAGAGACGATGCTCGTCGAGGGCGGTGAGGATCGAGCCGGCTAGGCGTGGCGGGGTGACGCAGCGAATCCGAGACGCGGATCGTTGACGATGAAGATCGCGCTCGGCCGAGCTTGCTCTCAGCCACCTCCAGAGCGGTCTGGCGTCGCAGCTGCAGTTGATCGGATTGCTCTCGAGACCGTGAAGAGCAACGGTGCCGGCTCGTTCGTCGAGCGCGGCGAGAACCTGGCCCGAGAGCGTGGCGAATCTGCTGCCGGAAAGATCGAGCCGCAGCTCGGTGGATCGCGGCACCGGGAAGAATAGCGCGGTCGGAATCGACTCGACCGAGGTGTTCTTGAGACCGACGGTCAGCTTGGGTACCCGGACGCCGACCAACGAGCTGGACAGCACGTTCCGCAGCCTCTCGCCCCTCAGAATCAATTCCCGTAGACGAGGGTGCTTGCTGATCGACAGCTGCTCGTTGCCCACCGAGGAGTCTTTGATCTCGATGTCCAACGACTCCAGATTGCGCATTCCCTTCAGGATACCCTGGACGTCGAAGTAGCCCAACTTGGGATAACTGTGGGCGGACAGGGAGCGAAGCTTGGCCAACGGTTTGAAAGCGTTCCTCTCGATCCTGGCGCAGCTCGGCAAGCGGGAAACGTCGAGGACGCGGAGCGCGGTCAGTCCGTCGAAGCTGATCTCGTTGACGGTTCTCGCGTCGTTGCCGGACAGGTCGAGCCATCGAAGAGAGGGTAGGGCGCGGAACGTCGTCCCCGAGAAGTCGGTCAGTCTGTTTCGCGAGAGGTCCAACGTCTCGAGCATGGTGGTCCGTTCGAGCGCCGCAACCTCCACCGTGGCTATGGCGTTCCCGGAGAGGTTCAGTCGCCTGAGGAACGGCGTCTCGAGTCTGCCGAGTCTCTCGATACCGGTGCCGGCGAGATTCAAGCTGCGGAGGATCTTCGTCTCGCCCAGGATCCCCTTGATCGCGTTCTCGCTCAGTGGATTTCCCGATAGATCGAGATCCTTCACGTTGCTGGCAATGTCGCGGCCGGACACCTCGACCATACGGTTTCGCGCGACGTTCAACCGCGACAAGAACGCCGACTGCTTCTGCAGAGTAGCCGCCGGGATCTCCGCGAAACGATTCCCGGACAGATCGACGCTCTCCACCGCTCGAACTCTGCTCGGATCGAAGATCGTTTCCGGCAGAGAGGTCAACCGATTCTCTCCGAGCGAGAGATGCTCGAGACGGAGCAACCCCTCCATCGTTCTTTCGCCGAGCGTCTCGATCCGGTTGCCGGATAGATCGAGCAACTGAAGCTGCGTGGAATTGTGGAAAGCCAGCTCATCCACCGACTCGATCTCGTTCTCGGCGAGACCGAGGACGCGTAACCGCGGAATACGAGAGAACGCGAACTCCGGGACGCGTTTCAGCAGGTTCCGGGACAGATCGAGCGTCTCCAGAAACTGAAGGGGCCTCGCGTACTCGCCGGGGAACTGGACCAATCGATTCCCGGAGAGATCGAGACGCCTCAGTCTCGGATGGATCGCGAAAGCCGTCGGGGACAACCGATCGATTCGGTTGCCGGACAAGTCGAGGCTCGTCAAGCCGGTCCCGGTGTCGAAGTACTCGCCGGTGAACAGGGTTAACCTGTTCCCTCGTAGATTCAGTACGCGCAGGCTGTTCAAACCGGCGAAAGCGGCGTCATCGATATGCTCTATCCGATTCTCCGATAAATCGATGCTCGACAGGTTTCGATGTTGTCGGAAGGTACCGCTCTCGATTCTCTCCAAACCGTTTCCGGCCATCGCGATCCTCCCGAGAGACGCCAGATTCGACAACAGGATCGTCGGTAAGATTCTCAGATCGGTTCGCGACACGTCCAGGTCCGTCACCGACGGGGGAAACACCGGCGGAAAGCCACCGTAGAGAGGGTTCGAGCTCAAGTTCAGATACTCTAATCTGTGCAGTCGTTTGAACGTTTCCGGCGGAACCCGAGTCAGCTGGTTACCGGCCAGGTTCAGAGAGACCAGATTCTCCAGGGGCAGTTGCCCGATCGACGTAAGCCTGTTGCGCGAGACGTCCAGCCTCTCCAACGTGTTCTCCAGCCCGGCGAATGTGCTCGACGAGATCGTCGACAGCAGATTTCCCGATAGACGTATGTCTATGAGATCGTCGAATTCGCGGAACGACTCGGCCGGTATCTCCCGCACCAAGTTTCGGGTCAGCGCGAGCGTCCTCAGACCGGCGGCCGTCGCTTTGATCAGCTCGGTCGAGAGCGCGGCGATGCGATTGTACTCTGCGTGAAGATGGGTGAGCGACGGCAGCCTGGTCAGAGCCGCGGCCGGCATCAGCAGAATGTTGTTGTCTTGCAAGGACAGCCATTTCAGTTTGACCAAGCCCTCGAACGACGACTCCTCGATCTGAAAATTAGCTGGATGGAGTCGCGTGTCGTTTCAAGGCTCGCGCGTAATCGCGTTCACCTACCGTGCGCAACGCGTTCAAGCTCAAGTCCAGTGTGGTCAGGCTGATCAAGCCGGAAAACGCGTTCACGCCGAGACGTCCGATATTGTTGCGACTGAGATCCAGCACCTGCAGCTCCCTCAGTCCCGACAAATGAGCTCTGTCTATGCTCTGGACAAAAATATATACAAGATTTACTGTAGCCTCACCAATTGTAAACACATTGGTACGAAATATTCAAAATGTTTGTTCATATGTGCGTTATAGGTAAGATTAAACTTTCGACGTTACGATGCCCCGAAAATGGAAGTCGATCGTTACTTACGCCGATCAAATTGTTCGAAAGGTTGAGGAACCTGAGATCCGCCAGGAGCCTGATCGCTTCGCTGGGAAATTCTTGGAGAAAATTTACCGAGAGATCCAACTGTAGCAGATTGTAGGCGCCTGAAAATGAAAACGGTCAAATTCTTGGACTGGGTCGCTCGTCGATAATATTTCATACCCTCGAACGCGTCGCTGTTGAAGCGGCCGAGATCGTTGCGAGAAAGATTGAGAAGGAGCAAACGTTCCAGTCCGAAGAGGGCACCGTCTTCTATGTGGGACAGCTCGTTGTCGCTGAGATCCAAGCGCAGCAACGACCCGCCGAGCGACGAGAACGCGCCTCGTGGAAGCGATCCTATGGGCAAGCATCTGCGATTACTTATTTAATATTTATAATGCATATCGATGTTGCGCGTACGATACATACAGGGTGTTCGACTACAGGCGGAAGAAACTCAAAGAGGCGGTTCTCCACGACAGTACAAAATGAAAGTGAAGTTTTTTAATTACTAACAGTTAAAGATACGCCTAAAATGCTACAATATATATTTATATATATTTAATATTCTTTTATGATATCATAATAAAAGTTTTAAAAAAAGTATTATTTTGAATATTCTATGTCTGTTTATAGAACTTTTTAGGACATTTTGTGGTTCGGTGGAACACAGTTTGACTAACACTGCTGTACACGTATACTGTAGGCGTTTGAGACCGGTAGACACGCACCGACAACGTTACCGCTCAAGGAGAGCACTCGAATGGAATTCGGCCCCTTCAAGGACGCCGTCGGCACCGTGGCTATCTCGTTCCTGTCGAGGTACAGTTGCTCGAGGCTCTCGCATCCCTTGAACATTCCTTCCTCGACGCTTCTCAGAGCGTTTCCGCTGAGGTCGAGCAGCTTCAGTCGTCTCAGCCCGTGAAACTCGTTGCTCGAGAATATCGGGTTCAAGCTGTCGCCCAGGAGGTTGTCAGCGAGCCTAAGTTCCTCCAGGTGAGGTTGCGCTTCGAGCAACCGATCCATCAGCTTGCGAATCGAGTTGCCGGACAGATCGAGCTTCCTCAGCCGCAGACCCGACCCGATCAGATCGCCGGGCAGCGTTTGGTATCCGGCGTTCCGCTGACGGATCGAGACGATCGGTTGGCCTCGCAGGCTCTCGACCGTGTCCCGCGTGAACACCGCACCGTCGCAGTCCACCCCTATCGACCGGCCAGCGGCCCCGGCCGATTCCGTCAGCGCCAAGCATTCGCAGGGAATCTGAAGGTCCCGTTTCAGCTCGACGCACGGCGCCCATCCTTCGACGTCGACGACCTCGACGTACCGCGCCGGCAGAGGAACGGCCGTGGCCGCGAGCACGACGATAATCCCGTAGAATCTGAAAAGAAAGAAAACGATCGAGGACCCCGCGCTCGCAAAGAACACAACCGATCTCCTCCTCCTTCCGCCACTCTCCTACACCACCACCGTTTTCGATCGACGCGACGACCACGACGCGAATACCAAAGAGAAAAGGCTACGCAAAGAATACGCGCCGTCCGATCTCGGGACACGCGACTGTCTGCGTGTAACGGTGGTTTCGTTCGGTGCATCAACGGACACACACGGTGAAACCTGTTTCACGCAAATGCTTAAACGGCCGCGTTCCGTTCTTTTTCTCGGAGCGAACGGGATTTACCGAAGACGCGCGCCGCGCCGCGCCGCGCCGTCGCTCTCTACCGACTCTATCCCCCCGCGCTCGATCTCTAGTTTTCCACCATTTATTACGGAATTCCGTTTCGTTTCGATGCGACGGGACCGATGAGATTCTAACTAGCGTTCGCTGTCGTTCGTAGCGAGACAGAGACGGCTAGACGACGACGCCTTCGCAGTTTCGATGGGAAGGCGGAGATCCTCGGAATTCCTCTCGAGCTACATCGGTTACAACTTACGCTTCGATCATATTGCTTGGTCCACGCAAACGTTGTATCCTGTCCGTACTCGCATCCGGATTCGCATTCGCATCCGCATCCGCATCGGCATCCGCATCCGTATCCGCATCTGTAGTCGCGTTCGCATCCGTTCTATCGGCTGTCACTCGTGATCCCGATCCCGATCCACATCGGATCGACCACGATTCGCGGACACTCAATCGAGAATTCTGGCGGAGATGCTTGCTCTCTTCATGGTCCCGTTGCGACTCGTCCGCGGTCCAAACGACTCTTCCCAGGAGAAACGTCCCGGTTGTGGGGAACAGCGACTGCCTGGACTGGTAACGCGCGCTTACGTGCTCGCTTGCCTCGCCTTACCTCGCCTTCTTCTTTCCTTTCTCCTTTCTCTTATCTCCTATTTTATTTCTGCTCCGCAGCTACGAGAATAAACGACGCGACGAACTCGCTCTCTCTCCGCGAGCCGCGTATCGAGTATCGATACCGAGATACCGATGTCGATCTTGTTCGCGGATGGATACGCGACCGATACTCTCGAAGGGACAACACTGCGAAGGGAACACTGCGGCGGCGCGCGTCTCGACATTCAGAAACTGAGAGAGTTCGAGCAGCCGTTACTACCTCGAGCAATGGAATATCGTAATGGATGGGAAAGGTGGGGACCTACGCGAGAGCAACGTGTACCCTGCCCTTCTCCACGGATTTGCCAACTCGGACTCGCACTCGCACTCAGATTCTAGCTTGGACATACATAACGGGGTTTCCGCGCGGCTCTACCCATACTCCCGAGCAACCACCGTGTAAATACGCCGCTCGAATCGCTCGTGGGAAGGGGGAACATATCCTTCGCAGCTCGCTACAGCGTACGAACGCGTTCGCGAATCTATTCTGTACCTATCTACCGCTCTACGGATGCATGCGCTCATTGCCAGGTGTGCCTGGTAGCGCAATTGGACGGAATAGTAGATCCAATGTCTTGCAGATTTTTCTTGAGCGAAGATGATCACTGCTTTGCCGACCGAATCAATCGAAACCGATACGAGCGTTCGCTTCATTATCAACGGCCGAACGAACAGTTCGCTTCCTTATCGACGATGCTCGATAGAATCGCTCACTTCCTTATCGACAACGGTCGGTCTGTCTGTTCGCTTGATTGATCGGCGGACATGCGCACAAATTCCTATCCGACATCCTGAAAACGTAAAAACTGTAAGAAGTGACAGATAATACGACGGTCGCAACCGTATCTCTGTTTTATGAGAATCACGTTGAAAACTATGATCGTATACGTACATCTATATCGTTGAAATTCGGCTGTCTTCTCCTTTCGAAGATGTTGGCGATGCTAACTGCCGATTGGTTTCCTTTGGGACGAGACGTATACTTTAGGTAACGATTCGGATAAGGTTATGCAACTGAGTGTATTGAGAAAAGTAAAAACAAATAGCGTTTACATGTAGAAACGAATAGCGTATAACATATTTAAAAAAAAAACCATTACTTTTCAGGAAATTCGAACTCTATCCGTTGTCGTTTCAACATGAAGTTTCGGACAGCAATATGTTGGTGGCGGCTCCTTATGGAGGTTCGATCGCTGTCACCAGAAATCCCAAGAAGTTCGTTAAAGTTCAAGGGTCGAGTAAACCGATAATATATTTGTACACGTCTGCAGGAAAATTAACGGCCAAACTGCAAGTAAATTTCGAGAATCGATGTTTAAAACATTAGGCAGCGGGAGCATTATGCGTGCGCTCTTTTCAGTGGAGTGGCGGACAATTGGTTACTTTGGGATGGTCTCAGCAAGAGGAACTATTGTGCGTGCAAGAGGACGGTATGATTCACATATACGATATGTTTGGTACATACCAGCACGCGTTTACCATGGGGAACGTACGTTATTCTTTTTCTATGGTCTCTGTAGTACGAGAGCAGCGTTCTATGAGAAACTTTAGTAAAAAGATCACCTTGTATATTCTTCCATTAGGAGGTCAAGGATACCAAGGTCGTGGAAGCAAAATTTTTTCAAACTTACAGCGGAACAGGCGTTGCCGTTTTAACGTCTACCAGTCGTGTATTTTTAGTAAATAATGTTGCCGAGCCAAAAGTTAGACAAATAACAGACATTCCCAGTAAGTTTGTTTCGATCGACCGCTTCTCTACCGGATAAATCAGCCATCTCTATAAATTAACTTTACTTTAGGGTCCAGAGGCCCGATAGATAGCTGGTGTCTGGTACATCGCGACAGAGAAACCAGAGTCATCTTGTCTCACAGGGATGGGCTATCCGTAGTCCATCAAACGCATCAAAATACGACGAATATAGTTTTTGTACGGTTCAAATTCAAATTACAAAAAATTTTCAATGCGCAGCGTAAATGTTCACTGGGTACGCATATGTTTTTTTCAGGACACTCTTTTCACGAGGCAGACCAAAGTTTCCAGCATAGTTGCCATGGCTGTCTCTGGAAATAACCGTCACATAGCTCTTTACTCGGATACGGGTCGTTTGTACATAGGTTCGATAGATTTTAAAGAGAAATATTGTGAGCACAATACAAACACCAAAGAAACGTTAACGAACTTGGCATGGTTGGTATAATTGGCTTGGGTTGTCGTCGAGTCGTGTAAACTCGTCAAGTATCGCGCCCGACAACGATGATACTCGTAGAGATGTTCACAGGTGCGGTACGAAAGCTGTGGTATGCAGTTGGAACAGTACCGTAATAGTGGTAGGATTAACAGCCGAAACGATAGTGTACACTTACGACGGCCCGGTACACCTGGTCACCGAGATCGACGGCGTGCGCGTCCTGTCCGCAACATCCCATGAAATGATACAGAAAGTACCGGACGTAGTACAGAAGATATTTCGAATCAATTCGACCGATCCTGCGTCTTATCTTTTGGAAGCTTCGAAACAATTTCAAAAGAAGAGTCACAAAGCGGACAGTTACATAGACCTCGTCAAAGAAAAATTGGAAGTAACGATATGGGATTGCATCGATGGGGCTAGTCACGAATTTGACTTCAATACACAAAAGCTTTTAATGAGGGCAGCAAAATTCGGCAAAGGATTTAGCAAAACGGTGAATTCCGAATTGTGTCGACATTACGTTGACATGTGCCGAACACTGAGGGTGTTGAACGCCGTGAGACACCCTGCGGTTGGAATTCCGATAACCTACATACAGTATCCTTAGTCTTCTGCCTTTCGCTTTGCCATTCTGATAACGATTTCATAACGAAAAGTACTTAACAGTGATTCAGATTTACCATCTTGACGAGTCAAGTGGTACTGGATAGACTCGTTGCGAGAAGACACTATTATCTGAGTATACAGATAGCACGACATCTAGAATTGCCGGAAGTCGAAGGAGAAAGCCGGATACTGGCACATTGGGCCTGTTACAAAGTAACGCAATTCAAACCTTCCGTTTTCTCATATTTTATCTTATTCGTTTCTCTTATTCTATGCTATTCTATTTCATGGCAGGTCAAGCAAACTCAATTGGACGAAGAACAAATAGCCGAAGAGATAGCCGACAAATTGGGATACGCACCCGGTGTTTCTTACAGTGAGATTGCGAAAAGAGCGGCCGACTGCGGTAGAAAGCAACTAGCTATTAAAGTAATCATCTTCCTGTGTATCGCTAGCTAGCTCGCTCTCTAGCTCTAACTCTAACCCTGTCGCTGTTATTGATCTTGCCAATTGAACGCCCTTTTTGTTTGTTGTCAGCTAATCGACTATGAACCACGCGCGCGCCAACAAGTACCGCTTTTGCTAACACTCGGCGAAAAGAGAGCAGCTCTGCGCAAAGCTGTCGAAAGCGGCAACACCGATCTAGTTTACACGGTGATCATTCATCTCAGAGAGAACATGGCAATCGGTGATTTTCAGGTGAACCGTTTATTATCGAACGATCATCGATGACACGGACACTGTGTTTAATTGAAGCTTTTTGTTGATTTCCTCGTAGACGTCTATAATGCATTGTCCATTGGCGAAGGCGTTATACATTAAATATTGTCAGAGTCACAATCGAGAGACCCTTCGAAGCATTTATAATGAGAACGACGACTATCATTCTCAAGCCATATGGTTTATCACCGAAAGTTATCAACGAGAGGTATGCTTCAAATCGATCGACGCGAATGTCGCTCGTGTTACAATTGATATTATTGTTGTTGTCGATCTTACAGAACGCTACGACGAGGGAAGCATTGTTGCAATCCGCGCAAGAGAATTTCAAGTTGGCCCGTAACGACGCGAACGCGGCTCTAACAGAAGAACAAGTGAAACTGTTGCGCTATCAAAAGTCTCTGGAAGATACGTTGCACGAATCGATTGTCGGAAAACCCCTTCACGAAACTGTCAAAATACTATTGTTAAAAAACGAACTGAAATTGGCAGACAAACTAAGGTCGGAGTACCGAATACCGGATCGAAGGTGCGACATGTTGTGCATCATGCGTATGGCGCATACATGCATTCCATACGACATACGATATTTCTATTATACAATATGTACTTACGATATGATACAAATGTATCGAGGACTGATACAAATTCAATTGAATTTCCCTCAGATACTGGTGGTTGCGTATACAATGTCTAGCGAAGAACGACATGTGGAGTGAATTAGAGAAATTGTCCAAAAGCAAAAGGTCTCCCATCGGTTACGAGGTAATTATCGGTTTTCTCGCAAGAAGACATTTCTTTGAACAGCATCGTTTCGCTTCTCTTGTTTCAGCCATTCATAGACGAGTGTTTAAAATATAACAAAGACAGAGAAGCAAAAAAGTATTTGCCCAAAGTAAGGGACGAACTGAAAGTGAAATATCTGGTCAAATTGAAGTAAGTATTGCAACAGGAAAACAACAAATTCGTATCCTAACAAAATAATGGTTTGTAATCTTGCAGAATGTTAGAAGAAGCAGTTCAAACGGCAGTTGAACAGAAAGATGTATCCGCGTTAACTTTTATACAGGCGCAATGCAAACCGTCGGATAGAGTATTGATCGACAAAATCAATATGCACATGACGAATCTTAAAAAATAATTCAATATTTTTATGTTCATAGTTTATTTTCGTTTTCCTTTTTTTTCCATATACATATACATTTCGAACAGATTAAAAAGAATACCGAAAGAGAACCAAACCAATTCCGATCGAACCTCGTAAATAATAATCATAAGAAACATAATAATAGTAATTGCAAATCATTCCATTGTTTATACTCATTTACTGTTTCCCAGAACTCGTTAGCTGCGTTGTTTAGCTGATTGTTTAAAACGTTTATGTCTTTCTACTAGATCATCGACTATCAGTTGTTCAATTTCATCACCTTTACTCATTTGTTCGTTCGTAAGCGATATAACGTAATGATTTTCTTGGGTGACGATTGTTACCTCCTGCTTTCGAGTGTGCAACATATTAGCTATGACCAACTGCGGACGAAATGCTTCGAATTAATTAACCCTCGTTAATTAACAAGTTGTTGAAATAACTTACATTATGTTTGTAATCGTTGAGCGCCTTCCTCGCTTTAGAGATCAAAAGACTTTCGTCAGTTTCTAATTTAAAAGAGACCACGTACGCTTCTGGAACCCAAAGGCACACTAAAGGAGCTAATAATTTTGGTACTAGCTGAAGCGCTATCGTCGGCGGTTTGGTCGAAGGAATTTTGTGCACGGACTAAAAATTATGATCATTAATAACAACGATTAGTAACAAAATAACATTAAAAATTATTATAGATATTGTGTAGAATAGATGTACCATTTCGGTGGAAGGAATGTAAAAGTCTGAAACTGCAGCTGCAAGGTACAAAATAGCTTTCTCCTTGAGACAAGCTAGAACTTGACAAGTAGATCGTAGCAGCCAAAGATACTCTGATATAGTTGTAAATGTAATGTACAACAATTTCTTCTGACTCAATGTATCTTTATAGTTCTGCAATACGTTCGCCAACTTCTCTGTATACTGTGGCAATACTAAGAAAGCATACAACACATCCACGATTAAATTTTACGTTATCGCTTAATTTACAGAAACACGTACAATGTGATTTTGTATTGTATAATTTTCTAATCTAACTAAACTAAAGAATACTTGTACCTGTAATGTCAGATTTGCCATCTTGTTGATCGATTTCTAACATGTCTAAAAACTTTTGTCCAGTGAAGTGTCTTGAAAATGGTTCCATAGATTTAACCCTATAGAGAAATCGACAAGATTAAATTTGCACAAGGCAGTATCTTGTAACACTAATACAGAACAGAAGCAAAATGATTACCTGTGCATAAAAATGACAGCATACCCCTTCTTTAAAAAATATTCTGCGGATACAGATCCTCTTGTCCCTGCGCTAAAATTATCTACAAACCTTACTGTATTGTGTTCTAAGGGAGTTGTTGTACCTCCGCTCTGTAACAGTATATTTGAACCATGTAACGTTACATTGTCAACGTGAATACGTATTGTATTTTGTAATATGAAACTCACCGTTACTAAAACCACTTCTCTATCATTCTCTATTTGAAAATCTATAAATTCTTTTAGCAACGTTACAGTCTGATGAAGATTCTGAGGCGGCGGATCTTTCGCATAGAAATCTTCCCACGATGAGTCCATTCTTGGTCTCGTGTTCCGTTCGAGTACAAAATGCAATTTGTAAATTGAATTTACTTAGTGATCGGCTAGTTCGCTAAAAATTCAATTTGTTGCACGTGACCTAAAAAGAGACTGTGTCGACCCGAAAAACAATCACAGTTTCCCAACGAGATATACTTCATTAAATAAAATACAAAAAACAACACATAGAATCTGGCAAAGTTCCAATATCGCCGTCAATGGGATGATCGGATGACTTTCGTATCGACCATTTTTATGGCTCTTATCATAACATTTCAGATATCATCATAGCCGTAGCACAGCATGTTTGTGGTTAGGTATAATTTACAGAAAACAGGTGACCCAAGCGCTCCCTCGTAACACGGTCAGAAATTAAATGCGCGTACTCGATAAAAATGTTCTGTTACCTTATCGAAGTATGTATTACGTGTATAACCTCCATGGCGCGTAGAAACTATTTAGTTTATTTTGTCAGCCAGCTTTGAATTGTTCAACGACAAAATTGTGTGCCTTGAAAAATGTACTATGCACCTTTCTCTACCGTTTCGGAATGGTTCTGTAATCAAACCAGTAGCTGTAGGTTGAAAGGTTCATGTATTATCTACATATAATTTTATTTAACTTTGTACACAAGAATAGATTGAAACTGTGTTGCTCATTGCTTATCAATGAGGTATGGTTGCAGCGTTTTCACAACAAGTTTCACAATGAAACGATCCTTTCCCAGACTTAATTGGCTAGACGTAATACTAGATTATAAAATGTACAAATTAGTATGACGGAGCTGGAGACTTCGGTTCTTGTCCGTAATGAGGGGAGAGAAACTAAAAATAAAAATATAGAATCGGTTAATTAAAAATAGCATCTGCATTCTTGACGATACGTTCAGTTTCTTGGTTTGAGCGTAAGCCGCGACGTACCTTGTACTGCTTTTCTTTATAGTCGTTATTTGGTTCGGAATTTTTCTTTGGTACCCACGAAACGTCGGGATTGCGGAGGGCAAGACGCGCCAGGTAAAATGCCGCGCCGCATCCTCCAACGCCGATGCAGAAGAATAATGGGATCAGCTGATAAAAGACGGAAAAATCTAGAGCCACTGTGTCATATACATACAATTTCGAGTCATCATTTTGCTTACCATTGGATGCCTTTTCATCCCGGCAATACTTAGACCCTCCATTTTAACCATTTTGTCGACTTCGAGTGAAATTCGAACGGGTTTCTCCAACAAGCGACTCGACTTCTGTTCGTCGCAGCAGTAGCAATGCTCAGTGGCTCGGTGCTCGGTGCCTCGGTGCTCCTACAACATTGAACGGATAAGTATTCTGTGCCTGTGCGACGAACGTGAAATCGCATACATACAAATGCAAGTGTGTACGTACTTATATAGTTGCGTATGTATACACCTTAAGTTACACAATCTGTCGCAGCTCAATGCGAAACGGTCCAAACGTAACATATAGTTTTCATAATTTGGCCATTGTAAAATCGGTCGATATAGTTTTATTTCCTCATTGCATTCATATTGAAGAAGAGTTTGGATTTTATTAGCGACATAAATAAGTACTCGTGTACCAGATATTTATAAAAGTCGCTTTCTGCGTCGCAACTAGGATTGCCAACTTATCATCATGTAAATACAGTGTCACAGATTCGAACCCGTGCTGGGATATCGCACGGTTTTTTCGCGCATGCGCGACGATTATTAGCATCACTAAAGTTTGGCTAAAATGGGGTACCTTCGTTACCCTGCATTATTTCGCAAAATTTTTTTTTATTCGATTATGATATATGAATACCTGATAGAATGATAAAGCTATGAGTTGTACTACTGAATTTTCGAAAATTTTTCGAGCGTCTGGCCTGACGTTGACTTGTACTATTGAAATTCGTGCCACCTCCTTCGATATTATATTCTCCTAATACAAATTTCAATTTTCGAGATTTTCAAAATTTTTCGAGCGTCTGGCCTCACGTTGACTTGTACTAATGAATTTTCGAAAATTTTTCGAGCGTCTGGCCTGACGTTGACTTGTACTACTGAAATTCGTGCCACGTTTCAAACGTTCTTAAACATTTGAAAAACAATACAAAGCATAATAATTTATTATTATCTAATTTTTTCTACAACCCGGAAATTTTTCCAATAAAAAACGGTCCCAGAGATTTGTTTCAAAACCCGGAGTCTGCGGGCGAAAACCGGAGAGGTGGCAAGCCTGATCGCAAGCCTGTTTCACAGGTACAATGGAACTGCAAGTTGTTCATAAAAAGAATATGCGCGATATACGTGCATTTATTTATTCCAAATAAATAGCACACAACAAATGAAATGTTATCGCGTTGGAACGAATCGAGATTATAAATTGTTGAACGTTTGTTGATCTAAACACGAGAATCAATGAAAATCAATAAAAAACAATTAACCGAAGTGATGCTTGTTTATAGGACAGATTCAACCTTCTATATGTCTGTAATTGTTTCATGATGGCATTTTCCGAGTAAAAGTTAATTTTTATAATTTGAGGTCTGTATAAATATAAATGTTGATCTCAGCCACCTGAGCGAATGCGAAGATGCGCGAGAGACGAATCGAGTAATTGGTATGTAAATTTTTGCTTGAAATGCGGCGTATCTGAAAGTGGTTTGCCGAAATTTCGTCGACCGATTCACACTATTAATGTCAGCGTAATCGAAAGGAGAAAGAATGAATTTTTGTTCTTGACATATTTGAAAAAGTCAGCGAAGACGGTGATATTCTATTCCGGACGGTAAGCGGGATGGGGTTTTCGACAAGCCTGCAAGGACAAGCGTTCCACGAGGCTTTGCTCGGTCGCCAGGATGCCGAGATCAAGCTTCTCGAGACGATGAAACGATGTTTGACGATGAAAGTCAAATCTGATCGCGAATACGCTTCGACGATTTCCTCTTTGGCGGTGCAAGGGAAGAAGATCGAGCGAAACGAAGATTTAATAGGTAGCCTCATAGCACAGGTAGGTACTTCCTCGGAATCCACAATGATTAGAGGAACGATCTTCGAGGTACGTGTGTTTTATACGCGACACGTTACAGAGTTGGAGGGACATTATGGATTCCGTCGATCAAACGGCTAAATTAATCAAACAGCAAGCAGACCAAGTCGACAATGTAGTGGTCGATCACATTACAGTATTGTGTTCGGAAAGGAGGAAAGCCAGAAAATTGTATCAAGAAGAACAGACGTGGTTGAGTAATCAGTTCCAGCAGGTATGCAATTGAATCTTATCTGACGCATCATGAACGATTGTATCCGATACGACCAATGCTATTTTATCGCATTCTTTAGTTAACCGAAGATGTTGCCAGAAAGAAATTGGAATACCAGAAGAATCTGGAAGTGTACAAGTTAATGAGATCCCGCTTTGAAGAATATTATGTTAAATGTAAGTGTTTTTATTATCTGTTCGTGACTTCCAGCTATGTCTTATGATATTTTTAGCAGGCAGAGTCGGCAGAAAATTGGACGAAGTAAGGGAGAAATATCAGAAAGCCTGTCGAAAGCTTCATCTCACTCACAATGAATACGTGTTACTTTTGGGTGCTGTAACGGAATGCGAACACGACTTGAGAACATCGTATTTGCCAAGCCTGCTTCATCGGCAGCAGACCATCCATCAAGAACTGGTAACATCTTGGTAAGTAATCCTGCTATCGTATTTGGAACAATTTATGATGTACTTCCCACTTTTGCATCGTAGATCGCTAATCTAATTTGTGTTAAATCTATATGCAAGCGCATAGTTACGTACAAGGTAAATGTCAATGATAATGGTTGTTTTGATAGCAGCATCGATCATGGTCGAACGAATAATCTTGTCCTTTTCTGGTAGGAAAGCCATACTTCAGGACATAGTGAAGTACTCTGATTTCACCACGGATAAATTCCAAGAGATACATCTGCGAATGCAGAAAGCCGTTGATTTGGTGAAACCCATAGAAGAATGTAGGGACTTTATGGAAGAACATAGGTACTTGTACAGAACTTGCTTTCGTCGGTGCAATTAACATAAAACGACTATACATTTGCTAACAATCGATGCAGAACGCGACCAGCATCACCGATAAGATTCACGTTCGACGAGAACCTCGTAGACGATACTTCAGGGAAACTATTGCCAAATAGATTGACGGTTGATAATCTAACCATAGATTGGTTACGAAATCGGTTAACCGAACTGGAGAATTCTTTGAAAGCGACTCAACAGAACCGTCAGAATCCTCAGCATCCATCCGAAAATAACAGCGACTCTAAGTAAACATTTTATCTTATGCAAACGAGCGTAATTGCGTCGAGACAAAATCTGATGAACCATTTAACTTAACGGTACTCCAGGGCATCGATTCTCGATTACACCCGCGAGAGAGAAGAACTACGATTACGTTGCCAGGAAAAAAAGCTTCAACGACAAGTGGACGTTATTAGATCAGCTTTGAACGAATTAGGTTGCGAGGAATTACCATTGGGATACGATATTTCCATGGAGAGTACCTTTGTCGAGTCGCCTACCATCAGTAAGGTAATTCAAATTTTGTTTATTACAAAGAGAGAGGTGGGGGGTTAAGAATCTTCTACTATTGTTAATACGACTTCTATCTCATTCTCGTACTACCGGACTACTGTCAGTACTAAGAGACTACTACTACTACTTGTTAGTACCACTGCTCTTTCAGAAAGCCACAATGCCAGATAACGGTTTCTTCACGTTACGAAGAAATCAACGATTCATGACAATATTTAAGTCTCCTTTCAAATCTTTACCAACGATAAATAATACAACAGATGGAACGCTTAGATCAAGCAGCGAAAGTCCTGCTTCAAAACCGAATAGTACTTTACCAGTTGTATGTCCTTTCCGTATTTGTTTGACACGTAAATATGGTTTGCTACATATCTGCTTGAACGTTACCGCTTCTTTTGCATTCCATCGAATGTCGAACACATCTGCTAGAGAAGATGTACGACAGAAAGAAATGTATCGATGCTGACAACAATCTTCAAATTCTTGTTTCTTTTTGTATACCACATTAATTAGTATTAACATAGTAACATTCAGCATGTTCGGTTTGATACAAATTGATTGAATATTTTTGAGCTAACCCGGATGTTATGAAATCTATTATATAATATTATAAATATTATACTAGATGTCACGTATCATGTTTGTTTTTTTTTTATTGTCATGATAAATTTTAAACGCTTTAAGGCACCGGTACGTGGAATTTCACAATTGACGGGCAATCAAAAAGGGAGTGGAAATGGCGATCTCATGGAGGAGGAATGGTTCCATGGCGTGTTGCCAAGGGAAGAAGTAGTAAGATTACTTGTGAACGAAGGAGACTTTTTAGTACGTGAAACGACAAGGAACGACGAGTGCCAAATAGTTTTATCTGTTTGTTGGGATGGGCATAAACATTTTATTGTACAGACAACCGCCGAGGTAAGAATGTACATTGTACAATATATTGTTTGCGTCCACAACTGTGTACATATGTATGTATAACACGCAATAGTATTGTATTCGCGTTTATATCGATTCCAGGGACATTATAGATTCGAAGGTCCTACGTTTCCGTCGATTCAGGAGTTGATTAGGCATCAATGGCTATCCGGATTACCTGTAACTAGTCGATCCGGAGCTATCCTGAAAACGCCGATCTCACGTGAACGTTGGGAACTCAATAACGACGATGTAATTCTTCTAGAAAAAATAGGACGGGTATATTGAAATTTAAAGAGAAGGAAATCTATAGAGCGATTTTCAGTTAAAAATGAGAGCGAAAGAAAAATCGTTTTATAGACGTAAAAGGAGAATTAGTCGTTTCGCAGAGCTTGCATGATATCGAATTAAGCTTCGTATGTTTTCAGGGTAACTTTGGGGATGTATATAAAGCGCAGCTTAAAACTTGTAAGACTGACGTAGCTGTAAAAACCTGCAAAGTAACGTTGCCCGATGAACAGAAACGTAAATTCTTGCAGGAAGGACGAATATTAAAGCAATACGATCATCCAAATGTAGTAAAACTTATTGGAATTTGTGTCCAAAAACAGCCCATCATGATCGTTATGGAACTGGTACCCGGTACGTAGACAATTTAGAGTAAGATCGTATTCATCGAAACGAAATCTGAATGAACGTTCGCCTATGACAGGCGGTTCCTTGCTAACATATTTGAGAAAAAATGCTAGCAGCATCGCGCAACAAGAACAGTTTCGTATGTGTAAAGACGCAGCAGCAGGTATGCGCTACTTGGAATCGAAATACTGTATTCACAGAGACTTGGCAGCACGAAATTGTCTCGTAGGTAAGTAAATATTGTGTACGAGAATACCTGCCCGTTACAAGACGCACGACAATTCTGCTAATATAACTAGAAAAGAAAAGAAAACGTACGACTGTGTTGGATTTTAGGATACGAGTCCATAGTAAAAATTTCAGACTTCGGAATGTCACGAGAGGAGGAAGAATATATAGTTTCGGATGGTATGAAACAAATTCCGATCAAATGGACCGCGCCGGAGGCATTAAATTTTGGTATTTCATATACACCAGTACAATATATTTTATATAAATGACGTGTTTGAATTTTTTTATTTTTAGATTTCGAGTATTATTTTGTAATCGTGATACTTGATACAGGTAAATACACATCCCTGTGCGACGTTTGGAGTTACGGAGTCCTGATGTGGGAAATATTTTCCAAAGGTGGAAATCCATACAGCGGAATGTCTAATGCTCAAGCTCGTGAGAAAATAGATGCGGGTAACGTCCATACGATATATAACAATACATATATATATACACACATATGCATACAATAATATATGTATTAACGTACACACCTTTCCTGATATTTGAATTCGAAATGAAATAAATTGACTGTACAAGTGCCTCTCCAGGTTACCGTATGCCAGCCCCGGATAATACGCCCGACGAAATATACCGTTTAATGTTGCGATGCTGGGAATACGAGCCAGAAAAACGTCCACATTTCGACCACATTTATACGGTTGTCGAGACGTTGTCCCAGGCGTATTTGTAGGCGATAAGTTTATATTTGGTGCTAACTTTTATCGAGTATAACATTACTTTCACATTTTTTACGAATCGTAAATTAGCTCAGAAATTGAGGAGTTTCACGAACGTCTTCCATGTCTACGAAACATGTGTGTACAATATGTTCAACGATTTACTGAAAACGTTTCAAGCTATTCTGTATCTGCATGGCCATGAGCTTTCAGTTTTTATGTACTAATTTGTTTTTAATTAACAGTGATAGCTTAATACCAGTAGTTTCAAAAGAATAATGTGAAATTCTTGACAAATATCGACATAGTATTATATTACGTCGCGTATACTTATTTCTTAAGTATCTTTCACCTTTTTTTATCTATAAATATTTTTCAGTTCGCTTTACTTTAAATATTTATCCGTCCACCAAAATCTTCTAAAAGAAAGATGTATACATATAAATTTATAAAGTAACGATTATTCAGCTCGTAAATATTAATTGTGCTGTCCGATGTCGTTGGACAAAATAATTGTTCACAGTAGATTGTATACCAAGAGACTACTTGTTAGACATTGCGAAGTATATTCGTATTACGTTATGTGCAATACAAATGAAATATTCACGAAGATTTACTTTTCACAAAGTATATGCAGTGCATAGAGCTTCATTTGCATTAGCGAATCTTGTAATTATAAAGAAGATTGTTTCATTTTTTCACTCTATTAATTACTGTTGTGAAATATGCGAGATATTTAACCGATAGAGTGCACATAATTTAGATTTATTACAAACACGCAGAAAAATAAAAATTGTACTTGCGTGTATAAACTAAAGAAATTATATATTGATGGAAAAATTGATTTTCAATATGTTCAACTTTGAAATCTAAATTTTAAAATTCATATACACTATATAAATAGAACCGACATTTTACTTTTTACGCGGTCAAAATGCTCAGGATTGTCTTAAAAAGTAACTGTTAAAACTATATTCTTTTATAAAAATCTAATTTCTCTGTCGCTTATGTAAGTAAGTGTATATTATGTACAACAGTCTTTGAAAAAATTAAACTTATTTTACTCACTGTACACCTGCTTTACAAATATAATTTGATAAGTTCGTCGCTAACGGCAGAAGGAGTCAAAATCCCCAAATCGGTAAACAATAGACTAATGTAATGGGGTGGCGTGTAATCAACTAATGGGTGTTCCTTTTGTAAATCTTTTTCCAATGTGCTTGCCGTATACTGTGGAGAAAGAGAAAAACAAGGCGAGAAAATTTGTAAAATCGCGATATAAAAGAAGCTGGTGTTTTACCTTGAATTCGTCTGGCAAATCAACTTGATTTAAGGGGTAAATTCTTGAAAATTTGAAACTTTCTGTAAGTACGTAGAAAGGCTTTTTCACTTCTTTAGCGCACATGGCCATCGTATAAGTGCCAACCTATAACAAAACTGTATTAGCGAACAACTATATAGATGCTTGATCGTTTTATACCTTATTGATAATACCGCCACTCTCTGCTACACCTTCTGCTCCTACCATGACCATATCGACTTGCTCCATAACGTATCCCATTGCAGAATCTAATATGAGCGTACACGATACGCCCAATTTGGTTAAATTCTGATACATTTTCTTTCTATAATTTTTGGAGGAAACAATGTGAAAAAAAGAACATACCGCATAGCATCTACATTTTGAAGGAACAAGACATACCCACTATTATCCGGGGAGGAACATGTTACATATACCTCAAATATTTTATTACTGGCAGCAGCATCTTTCAGTGCTTGTAATACAACTCTAGATTTCGAATGTGTAAGTATTTTCTAAAACATGTTGTAACGTTGCAAAGTCGTGGTTGACGAAAAATAATTAGGATACATTCGAGAAACAATGAAAACTTACAGACCCATCCATGATGAAATAAGAAGCTACTTTTGCTACTTTTCCTCTAGCTTCCACTAATTTTTCATGAAACATCTTTCCTCTACGGAGCATAATATCCTTACATTCTGCAATCGACTAATTACAACCAAGAAGAGAATAAGAACTAATAAAATATATGTGGAAGTAGTCGATGTTAAATAAGGTACATTTGAATTGCATTGTAAGGAGAAATTTACTAACAACTTTACCGAAGTGTCTAACGTTGCTAAAGTTATAAAACGTAGAAAAAGTTCGCTGCCAGATGCGATGGCAGTGACAGGATTATCCGTGGATCTCATTGCATCTATCGCATTTTGTAGACAATACCTAAGTTCCTGGACTGTCTCGGCTACGATCAGAGAGAAAATATGTGATGTATCGATAAATCTGGTGTTTGTTCCGGTTGATTAATCTCAACATGTTTTCGAAAATGCACTTACACTTCGAAAACTGTAGAACTTTCAGTAATGTTCGTATAGCAGCCACCCCAGCGGAAACATCTTTCTCCTTTTCAATAATACGATTGAAGTATTCACATATATCTGGAGCATTCGATAAAAATATAAATTGTAAAAGATTCCTTTAGTTGACTTGACGAATCGTTAAACGATCAATGACGGAAATTTCACCTTCTTTCTCCATAATTATGGTCTCTTTTATTTTATTAGAAATACACCGTTCCGTATTTTACTGGAAAAATTCAAAAATATTGTTTGGATAAAATAAACTTGTACACCGCTGACTGATTCTTGCAGGTTAGGTTCAATGATGGCACCACACGCGCACTTGCATCACTAACACATACATACCATACATACATACCTATGCATACCTACTACCTACTACTGTTCCTGAGATCATTTGAAGTAACTTTTTCCTTTGCGAAAATGTTCTCCACGGCTTCATTAAGGAGTTATTAACGAAAAACACGGACCAATCAGAGCGTAGCTACTGTGCACGGATTCCGGCTTGGCCAATGCCAGTGCCCCGCTCATCTGTAACTCGCGTTCCAATTGGTCCGTGTTTTTCATTAATAATAATCTCATAAGGGAAAAAGTTACTTTAAATGACGTCAGGAACCGCCCCTCTAAGGAAATATAACATTTTTGGGACACCTTATAGTGTCTGCAACTTATCTGTTGATAAATATAAGTTTTGTTCTAAAGGTAGCATTTTCAAGAGAATGTGTGTCGATATGTTGGCTGACATGGCGTTCCATAAATTCAACATCTACTGCATCTACATGGCAACTACTCACATCTATTGCAACTTGTACAGTAGCAGCACTGTATAGTACTACATCGTGCCGTGACGGAAAATTGTGAATCTGATTCGCACGGAGGTTACTCCGATTTTGACAGATTTCGATCATGTCGATTGATATATTCAGTTGACAACAATTCGACAACTTATCCGTGGTTAAGTTCTTATCGTGATCCACAGCATACGTATGCACAGGCTACGGTTTTTATTGACACTCTAGTTTAGTTCCTGTCAGTCACTACATTTCGTTTTTTGCAAGTTTATATTCTTGTATAGTACGTCGTCAAGATTCTTGAGTGGCATCATGAAGTTATACACAGACGTGTACGATAAATTGTATTTGTAAGTATCCATGGCTGATATTTTCTAAGAATATTGCAATTTATTAGATAGCCTTGTTTGACTTGTCACTTTCATTTATAATATATTCTCTTTTCCAGATACATAACACCCGAGAAGTTCTATGTAGAACCTGTCGGAACTAAAGTGCTACTTGTAGTTGATAGAGTGAGTCAGCAAATTTATACTCAAGGTAATCAATGTTCTAACATGTAATTAACGTTTACGGAATGTTAATTTGATTCTATAATTCTGACACTTTTCTTCCAGCTGGTACAGCCAGTCAAATTCCATCAACTGCAAGTCGTAGGAAAATATGGGGTATAATAGGAACTATAAGGCTGTTAGCTTGTCGTTATCTTATAATCATTACGGAGGCTATCGAAATTGGAACCATAGCAGGCCACCAAATTTATAAAATAGTTACGACAGAAATTATACCATATACAAAATCTTCGCTGCATCTCAGTGAGAAGCAAAAGCAAAGCAATTCCACGTATTTAGAGATGATCAAATCTGTTTTAAATACACCGCATTTCTATTTTAGTTATACATATGACCTCAGTCATACAATGCAAAGACTTCATAATACACCACCAGAGTTTTTAGAGGTTTCTATCCTTCTATCAGTTGATATTAGGTGATTAGTCTTGGTTGGTAATCTGAAATGCATTGTTTTTATATTGTATAGATGCCGCTTCACGATAGAGCAGACCTGAGGTTTGTATGGAACACTTACCTTATGCAAGATCTAACTTCAAGGCCGGAGCAGT
This sequence comes from Lasioglossum leucozonium, assembly GCA_028454225.1. Taxonomy (NCBI): domain Eukaryota; kingdom Metazoa; phylum Arthropoda; class Insecta; order Hymenoptera; family Halictidae; genus Lasioglossum; species Lasioglossum leucozonium. The sequence continues at coordinate 8,596,162 of CM052214.1, forward strand.
ACAAGTTTTGCCTGCCAATTATACATGGATGTATCCTTAAATGCAAACATTTCATTTGTTTTATAGTTTCACGACATGTATACTATCCTTAACATTTACACAGTTGTGTCATTAAACACTATCACCGTAACTGGTAGTACATCGTTCAATTTGGGTATCGTGTCTAGACGTAATGTACACCGTGCAGGAACAAGATTATTTTCGCGTGGTATAGATTCTACGGGTAATGTTTCTAACTATGTAGAAACGGAACAATTGATCGAATACAACGGACATCGTATATCTTTTGTACAAACGCGCGGTTCTATACCATTGTTTTGGTATCAGGCACCAAATTTGAAATACAAACCTAAACCCCAATTGAGCACTCACGAGGATCATCAAACTGCTTGTGCTCGGCATTTAGAAGCTCAAATATTCCACTATGGAAAGCAAATCTTGATCAATTTGGTAAGACATTATTGTTGTTTGTAAAACAATACATTTTTTACTTATCGCGGACTAAATTGTACTTCTCGCACAGATTGATCAGCGTGGTCTAGAAGCTCCACTGGAGAAAGCGTATCAGAACGTAGTGCAACGAATTAACAATCAAAATGTTCACTACGAAGGCTTTGATTTTCATGCCGAATGCGGGCGACTCAGATGGAACCGATTGAATCTTTTACTTGATAGATTGACTTCTGAATTAGAACAGATGGGTTACTTCTTCCTCCTGCCTGATGGAACATTGTTGACTGCACAAGACGGCGTTTTCCGCACAAACTGCATTGATTGTCTTGATAGAACCAATGTTGTTCAAAGCATGATAGCGAAAAGGGTTCTCAATGACGCGCTGTCAAGATTAGATATCCTTGGGAGGATCGAAGACCATCCTAGCGTTGAAGACCATTTCAAACGGGTAATGATATACTCCTCGGACAATTTCACTTAATACTAGAGGTGTGCGAGAACCCGAAAATTTCTGGTGATGATGGGGCATGGTTCAAATCGCTAAAAATCTTTTTTGCATTCATTATTTTAGTTACAAAAGGAACCAAGTTCCAAAATTTCATGCAATTCGGAGTATGGACGTTTTCGGAATTACAGCCCATCACTGTTTATTAACCTTCTATTAATTGCAACTTATAACTTTAATATAATACTTACAGATTTGGGCCGATAACGCGGATGTGGTAAGTATTCAGTACTCAGGTACCGGTGCACTGAAGACAGATTTCACGCGTACCGGTAAACGCACTAAATTGGGCGCCATGAAAGACGGCATAAACGCATTAACAAGATATTACAAGAATAACTTTACCGATGGTTACAGACAGGTACATAGTTACAGCAGTTAGAGTAATTATTTTTAAAAGAGACGAATCTTATTTAATGCATTTTATAGGACTCCTTGGACTTATTCCTGGGCCGTTATATTGTCCAAGATGGTGAGTGCACATCGGTTCAGTGTCCTTTGGAGACCGAAAGAAACTGGCGTTACGTCACGTTCCCATTGGTGCTTCTTGTGGCATCTTCGATGTTAGTTGCTCACATAATTCTCCCATCAAGATACACCACTGAGATTTTATTATACATGCTATTTTGGGGCGCCATGGTGGGCGGTACGTTCGCGACCATCATTCATCACGGCAAGCAATACGTGGACAAACCTAAACTGCTTTAAGCGTGTTAGTTTTATCGTGCAACACTATTAATTCACATTAACACGGAGAAGTTTTGTTATTGCCTCCTTTGGGATTTTCAATGATATTTGCCATAAGTATTAGGTGTTAGGGATTAATTTCTTAATTAGATCGAGAGATCAGCTAACGATTTACTTTCGCGAAATTCGGTCTTGCACGGATGTGTTGCACTTTACGTTTTGGAAATTGTTAATCATTTAAGCGGTAATAGAGGAAGTAAGTTTTTATTGATGTACATAGATTTTAAATCGTAGTTGAACTTTCCAATTGATTGTTGACACTCGCGCATTTCCATGTAAGTAGAGTAATATACATATAATCTGCGAGGTTAATTTATCTATTTCGAGGGATTCTTGTAAAGTGTTGCGAAAGATCCAATTTTGTCCTGGGCAAACATTTATCTGACTAGAGGAACGTTCGATGGATGGTAAGTACTTACCATTACCGGGTGGCCTGCGGTTATCAATTATCAATTGTTACATTTGAACGTTGCGGGCGTCCGTTCGAACGGTAGATAAATTCTATTTACAGTGTAAACAAAGTGTCACGAGGGTACTAGCAGCGAATACAGATCCGCTCGACTAAAGAGCAAGTTTTTTCTAGAAAGTAATGCGATCCAGTGATTCGCTAAGGGACACCTAGTCAGATTACCGAATTCTCTCTATGGCAAAACGAGAAGGTGCGACCGTCGAACCAATACGTATGCTATCCTTAAAACTCTGTCTAAACATGTAGCGGTCTCGAATTTCAATTTCGATTAATCCGTCTAGATGTAACGAAAGACCTAGGTGAACGTTCTAGCGAAAAAATATTTTTTAATAATTAAGAAGCAATCTTTCGTACTAAGAATAACTTGTTCAGTTGGTAATTGATATACATCAATAAAATTCGTGTTTTCTCTCTTTCAAGCAAGTGCGTGTATGTGTTCCACACTTTATACATATACCGTTCTAGCCAGTAAGTAGATTTTAGATCAAAGTCTACGATTCGCCCGGATGATGCTATTCCCTGGGCGTTTAATTATTAATTAAAGGTGCCATCTGTTTGCCTCCCCGTCCGTATCCATTAGACGTATTCGGTTGCAATTAGAGGATTGTTGTTTACGTTCGGCTACAGACGTGTTCTGTTTGCTTTGGAGTTCAATTTACGTCGTTCCGGCGTGCTCGCGAAATACAAGGAAAACATAAGCCCTTTGGGCTCCGATATTGGCACGTGACGTAAGACAATTAATTCATGGGGAGAACCTGGTTTAGGATGGTAAAAATACGATGGGCTTTTTTAAGGAACTATTCTTTAAGAAATATGTAGTCATTTTTTTTTATGGAAAAATGGGTGGATGGTAACTTGTTTCATTTTGATTATCTGATCCGTAAACTCCATCACTTCTATATGATACTTTCTAACACAAACGAATCTGTTTTCCATTTATAACATGGAATTAGGTGAAGTTGTACGTAAGATCAGATAAAATGAAATATGTCACTGTACCATTAAATTTAATTGAAGAAAATATATTCACATGTCATATACTGTAAATATATATAAGGCTTTTTAAAAGATATATTTTTAAGATCCAATAGCTACATCTCTAAGATCTATTTCTAAGTTTTTCATTTGGGTGACGCACAACTGTTTCGCTAGCTGTATCTTTTTGAAACTTTGCGGATATAATCTCCCTGTGTGTGATTATTGTCCAAAGCAGAGAAGTCTATTTAAAAAAATTTGCAAACCAGACTCCCTTCTCTTGGAGGTTCTACTTTTTACTCGAAATAATCTAAAGATCCATAAATGTTAGAAGTATAAGAGCACACTTGGGGACAACCAGGAACATCCTTCAAAAACTCTTGGAATGGGATTCACGGAGAAAATCAGAAGGGGGACCCCACCGATAAAGCGAGCTTCTGGCCGGCACCTGTTCTTTTTTTCTGGTCATTTTCTTTGGACGTCGAACTAGAAGATCCCGATGCCAAGAGAAATGGTAATAAAATCGATGCCCTGAATCCGCAGCCGGTTTGTAATTGAATCAAATTAATCACCCTCGTCGATCCCGAGTCTGCACTGGCGGCGTCGCTGTGGCAGCGCGCCGCTTACCATCTCCAATTAATAGCAGAAAGCTCCACGTTTCGTTGGAACTTTATAAAACGAATCCAATTACGGACGACCGTTTGTCAAAGGCTCAAAGCCACGGAAAGTTTTACCTCGGTTCGGAAATGACGTCGCCCGGCTGTTTTCCTTTCCCCGTTCTGTCAATAGGAATAAACGAGGAGCCGACGGATGCGTGATTCTTATCAACGGCATTAAAAGTCAGCTGGGATGTTGTAGCGCGCTTCTTCCCAGCTGCGTCTTGGATATGCATTTGTCAATCTGGAAGGGATACAGAGTTTATTCTTTTGTTGGAGGTTCGGAGACTCATTTAATTTGTGGGCTGGGAAATTGCCATTGATACAGGGCTAATTTCTTCACTGATGCAAGATAATAGATGTGTTTTGTTCCAAGCAACAATTATTTTAAACGACCTTTTCTGAAAATAAATTTTTTACAAAATGAGATTGAACGAGCACAATGGCCAGTCTAATCCTCTTTAGGAAATTGTGTATTAATTACTGATCTTAAATGGCAGACTACTTACACTCCACTTCGCTTCTTAATAATTTTATTAAGTTTTATTACAGTTTGGTGGTTCTTTAAATGTTTTTACTGACTTGCATTTGATCTACTGAAGTGTACTAAATAGTTTTTGAAGGTCTTTCAAGGATCTTGAAGATCTTGAAGTTCTTTAACTAGGATGACTGTTCATTGTAAATAGTAAATATTGATAGATTTTTGTAATATTTTGCATTTGTAACATTAACCCCTTGCCGTATTTTAACGAGTCAGACTCGTGATGAAGATTTTAAACAAAGTCTAACAAATACGAATGTTACGCCTTTCTTTTTAGATGAAATAAAATTTGATTTGTTTGTAATCAATATTTCAGCATTAAAGTCAATGTAGCAATACAAAAAATATGCATATGTGTTCTTTTAATCATTAATTATTCTTTAATCACTGTAACCGTAAAGAAAATAGTACGGCAAGGGGTTAAAATATGTACATTTGCAATCATCAATCACTTAATAAAGGGATAGGATTTTTCAAAAATGTATTGCGCTCCCCTACCAGCATTTGGATAGGTTGGACGAATTTTGAGTTATGGTTTATTCGGCATCTCTCCCCTTCAATAATCTTACACGAGAATTCGGTGTACTGCATATCTTTATCGCGAAGACAACAAAAGTTATTGCACGGTGGAAAGAGCGAGGCAACGTGGCCGAGGGAAGACGAAGGGAAGAAGAGAAAGTCGGAAGGGAGGTAGAGAAAGGGAGAGGGGAAAATGGGGAAATGGAGAGGGTTGCCGAGAGGTCGGTGAGACGTATGACTCTCGAGGGAAATTTAGGTGCGACCTCCATGTATCACGGAACCTGCCGTAAGTAGGTACGTAACCGACGTACGTACACCGCATACGTGCACCGTCACACACGTACGCTTGTACACGCGTGAAAATCGAGCGCAATTCACGCCTAAATTCAACAAGGATCGCGAGTCCGCCGATCGGCAAACCGGCGCACAGCGGTTCGACGCGGACTAAATTCATTGTACTTTTAAAATGTGAATCGTTCATTGCAAACGGAACAGTTTTTATGGTTTTGCGGCTCGTAGAATTCTAATATTGTCTTTTTTACAAGAAACTACCCTTACGAACCAAGAAATCGAAATTTTGGGAATTCATTCAGAATGTATACCGTCGGAACTTAATGATTTCTATTGATTATTACGCATCAGAATTCATAGTTTAGTTCAATTAATTAATTTTTATGCCAACATTTAGCGTGCACATACCGCTATTAATAACACGAGAATCATGATAATAATACAATTATAACTTGTAGATTGTTATTAGTACCGAAACATGTTTAAACTATCAATTGTTGAGAAACTTGGTAATATCGGTCTTTGTCAAAATTCACTGAAAATACGTAAAATTGCGTCGAGCGACGAACGAGGGTTGAAACACCCTCGCAACGTCACGGATGCCATAAGTCCGACGCCGTTCGCGACGAAACAAGTCGCCCCTAGTCGCATCATTACGGTGAACCCTTATGAACAGTCCTCGATTCTGGTCATTATATGGCTATAATTACCGCGGGCTGGTAATTATTTTGCGAATCTGCTGACAGTATATTGACATTTCCCCTTGGAAAGCCTCGCGCAAACAACGGGATGGATTACGCGAGCGTCGAAGAATTAAAACCACCCTCGCGTGTTGAAGCAGCGGTCGCGCGAGGGGTGGCTGGAATATTTTCGCGAGCTGCGAACGACGCATCGCAGCTTCTTTTTTTCTCCTTTTTCCAAGAGCCGAGAAAGAGAGAGAGAGAGAGAGGGAGAGTCGGTCCTTTTCTCACTCGGCCCTCGTTCCCTCTCATAAAAGTTAATAAGCCGGCCGGGGGTAGGTTCGTCGATCCCGAGGAAATTGCGGGAGACCAACGCGCCCTCCTCGCGACGTTTTATGCTGCTGTTCCATTCGCCGTTATGACCGACCTTCTCCGTCCTGTTCCACTGTGTTTCCACTGTTTCCCGCCCGCCCCCTTCTCGCCCGTCTCTTCGCCGCCCCCGCGTTTCTTTTACTACCCCTCCGTGCAAGTGTCTTCGCGAGCCCCCGGCCAACCCTCCGCCCCTCAAGAAAGGGTGACACGCATAAAAGCGGACGAACTCGTTCCAGCTGGGAATCCACTCTTCGGCGAGCCACTTCGCGTTAATAACTTTCGGACGCAGTCAAATCCCCCGCCCGTCTCCGCCCTCTCCTTCTCGCGGAATTTTCGATACCCCTGCGCGCCCCCAGCGGTTTCCCACACTCGAAAACCAATTAGCGGCGAAAAACACGCGTCGCGAGTTTGTTCACTGTCGGACAACACGATGACACAACAACAACGGAAGATTCGCATGATTTTCGTTCGATTTCGCGTTCTGAAATTTCTTTTTATGCGTTTTTTTGGGATACTTTTAATACATTTTCACCCCATCCAAAAAAATTGAATTTTTGTGAAATGCTTACGGAGCACTAATAGTTACTATTGTGGATAATAATCGGAGACCTTATCTCGGACAACACTCTTTATTAGTTATTATGGTAAAATCGATACAATTACACATAAAACAGTTAAAAATTTCTGGGTCCCAAGAGCTAGAGCATGCTTGGAGGAAAAATGACATTTACAACAAAAATGAATAAACAATTTAAAACCGAAAAATAATCAAAAGAATATGTCGACATGTAACTGTTGACAACTCGATAAAATTAATAGAGGAAGTTAATAATGACTCTTCGGTGCATTAATTTTGAATGGATGACCTTGAATCGCGTCAAATGTGTTCTTGCGATTTTTATGAGGCATTGAAAAAGAGATATTATAATTGAAGGTATTTCTAGTATTAATTAAATTAATTTGGAGGAAACATCTTTCACTAGTAATAATTAGACATCGAATATTACGTATTTATAACAAAAACGAATAAACAATTAAAAACAGTGAAAAGATTAAAAGAATTTATGGATGTGGACGTATTGTTTACAACTGGACAAAAAATTAATAAAAAAATGGACCTTCACCAGAAAATTTATATAATACTTTAATACTTTATTTTCCATAAAGATCCGCGGTCTAGTAACGATTCTTGGCCAGCAGTCTGTGCGAACGGTCCCGTACTCGAGCGGCCGTTTAATCGGATTAATTGCGCAAACGGTTTCCTAAATACCGTTTCATTTTGCAATGTATTACGTGGCAAAAATGCTGCGGTACTCTCGGAAAAAATAATCCACTGGCCGCGACGCCGAGGACGGTTCCCCGTAGCCGGTTAATTTTGTCCGCCGGTGTCTATTTATTTAGCAAAGTTTTTTCTTGTTCGTGCTGGCGTCTCGCGGAAACTGCAAACTTTAATGTACTTTGAGGGATTCTTCCCCTTCCGGTGTCTTCCACCTTGGCCACCGGTTGGAGATTTTCTCCGTGGAATTATTACGTGCGGCGACGATTGCTACGCGACGAAACGAATTTACCCTTCCGCTCCTCGGAGCCGCGACCGCACCGCACAACCGGTCGGGTCTCCTCGGCCCGCGGGAGCCTGTCCATTCAAAAATTTAATCCGTGTCCACTTTGATCATGCCACGGAATCGATGCGTGCCGAATGCCAAACGATTCGGAACGACGAAGGATGTGGGATCCTTTAAATCATTCATAGAACTGCCGATCGCTTCTCTTTTCCACGCTTTTGAGAACTCGCGCGGAAACGTTCCTTGTTCAATTTCAAATGGATAGTTTCAACCTCGCCCGATGTTCCCTGGCCATTCTCCGTGGCGTGGACCACCGGAGGGAGCACGAATCCAGGGGAAAAAGATATCCTCTCACTCATTGATCCTTCTGTTCAGGGTTCTTTCAATGTTTCTATCAGTTGTCTAGTGTTTATGAATCTTTTGAACTCAAGGTCACGCGGAAGTCACAGTATTTTAGGTGGTTGGTGAACATCTTTTTAGTATATACTACCTGTCAAAACAGATTCGTTAATCTTCGTACCACAGTTCCTCCAATTGCTTAGTGTTTATGAATCATTTGAACTCGAGGTTACGCGAAAGTCACAGTATTTTAGGTGGTTGGTGATAAACCAAAAAAAAAACCAAAAAAAAGTATAAATTATACTTTTGGGTATAAACTTATTAAAATAAATTTATTAATCATATCGGAGTTCCTTCAATTGTCTAGTGTTTTGAATTTTTTGTACTCAAGGTCAAACGACGATCACTACATTATAGGTAATGATTTCGCGTCGGCGAAAATACGTGATTAAAAAAAAACTCTGATGACCTTGAAATCTCGAAAAGTACGACCTCGAGAAAAATGTCAATTCCATTTCAATATTAACCTCTTTAAAAAAAAAATTTTACCACAAAATTACCGCCTCTCTGTGGGTACCGGGCGTGGGGGAATAGCGTGGTAGAAGCGGAAAGTTGAGTGGGGACGCAGTCTTAATCGGTCGTCTCTGGCGTAAAATCTGAGGAAAAGCGATGAATAAGAAGTGCCATCGCAGTTCCGATACTTCTTTTCAATTCACGACAGACAATCCTCTCCTCCGTTCCCCTCTCCGCTTCTGTTATCAACGTTTGTATCGAATAATCCACGGATTTAAAGGTTCCCTAGCAGAACCTATTGAAGCACCAAAATAAAAGAGTGCACTCTCTCTCTCTCTTCCTCTCCATCTCGGCTCATTGACTATTTATGGCTTCTATCCGCATAAAAGATTACGCGAGCTTCCCGCGAAACGATCCCGACGAAATAATCGCGCGTTAGCGTCTGCTCACCGACGGCATCAGCGTAATTACACGGTTCGCGTGTTCTCGAGATGATATTAAAAGGCATAATAAAGCCGTGTGCCGACGTTTATCTATCCCCCCCGCCGGACGACCAGCGCCCGACTGTTTCGCGTTTAATAAAAACTCGCGTTTCACCCCGGAATTCCTGTATATCGCGAGAGCGTGCCAAGATTGCGCGCAATTTTTCCGGGAATGCGTCTTACTGAAATTACGCGACATTCCATGCATACGTTATGTGTAATGTCTGATAAAACGCACGATACACGCTGAACCGTGGGGCTGGCTCGCGAAGCGTCGGGGAAGGAGGGGCTGGATGGTTTGGCGTTGCAATTTTTGGAGAAATATCGTCGCTGCTCCCGTAATTTGCGTCGATGGGACGCATCTGTGCGTCGCGCACAACCGGAATAATAAATTGGACCGCGAGCGCTCCGTGCCAGAAGCGACGTTTCTTCCCCGGCATGCCCCATCAGCCTAAATGATGTTATTGACATTGTGCACGGGTTTTAATTGCGATTACCCTGGACGAACTGGGTCTTCATCCGGAGACTACGAATGTTTATGCAATTTTCCATTTTTGTTGAGAAATTCTGCAGAAAGTACCAAACGATTTTTCACGTTTGTAGATCCAAAACAAATGAAATAAAATCTAATCCATCTAAATTGTGATCAATTCTGTCGAATTGGGTAGGTTTGCATTTTTTTGAAAATGTTTATGCAATTTTCCATTTTTGTCAAATTGTCCTTTTCGTCACTCAAGGTCATATTTACCGTATTTACCTCCGACAGAAGGATTAATGAAATGAAATTTCATTTTAACAAGTACATACTTAAAAGATGTTCACTATAATGCTATGACCTTCGCGTGACCTTGAGTACAAAAGATTCGTGAAGGCAATTGACGAAAATAGTGAAAGAATTCTGGGTAGAAGGGATTGATGAATAGAATTTTATTTTAATTACACAAAAATACTGTCCAGCAACTTGAACACATTTTTCTAAACGATTACCCGGCACACATGTCCTACAGTTTTGTCGCGGAGTGTATCTATCGCGCAGCGGAGGTTTGTCGATACAATAGACTTCATAGAGCTGATTCCTCATCGCGTGGCCTCCCTCCACTCTCGTAGTATTTTTTGTTTCCCCAGAGTACGAGGTGGGGAGGGGCTCGTATGGTTCTCGTTATAGCGTGCTTTCGATTCCGGCCGGCGTATCTCCAATTATATTAGGCACTCGGTTCGGTTAGTGTTTGATAAACAGTAGTTAGCAACGAGCGCTGATCAAATCCGCTGGATCGTGTCTGGCCGATCGCGTTTTTTAAATTAAAAGTCAATAACAAAGCGCGGCGGCATACATATCGGCTGAATCGGCGCGTGCATTATGAAGCGACAGTGGCGCGCTGCAACCGTGCATCGCCGATTACGCGGACACGGAAATACTGCGACTTCGGGAAACGGAACGGAAACGTCCCGCGGTCGTCGAAGGGTCACCGGTGTTCCGGCCGACCAAAATCGATCCTTTTTGACCACGTCGGCACCTGTTAGGCGGCGAGCAACAGGCCTGAAAAGTTGCGTCGACGCGGATACTGTTAACAGATTGATCGTCGCGCATGCCGATCGATTTTTTCGAAAAAAGTGGGACAAAAAATCAGTTCGTCTTGCAAATTTAACCCTTCGCGTTCGGAGCTATTTTTACTCGAACATTAAACATTTTCTCTAACCTAGAATAATTCTATTCTATGTTATTGTGCTTGTGGATATTGTTATAATACCTCGTATAATACTTAAATGGTTAGTAATTGATCAGATATTCCAACACAATAATATAAACAATATTTTTAGCGGCGACTCTGAGTCTCTGCACTCGGGTGCAAAGGGTTAATTTATTTAATAAGATGCATCGTTCTTGTCAAGTAGTAACAGGGGCGGTGATTTTGTATTTCTATTTGTTTATTGGTGATATATTGACATTTTCCGCCGGAAGAGATCAGAGAGGCAGGCCCAGGGTCAAGAAAAGGGAGAAGAAGAAGACGAGAGAAAGTGGGAGACCTAGGCTCGATGTAGTTCGGTCAATTACCTAGGTCTCTCCGACTGCGCTGGTCCATTCGAGAGGCCGCAATTTTCTCCATTCTTGGCCCCTTGCAAACGACGACCGCGCGGCAGGACGCGCTCGGCAGAGAGGCAAGAGAGCAAGCAAGAGGCGGGAAAGAGGTTTATCGCGTTTTGGAGAACGGACAGGGACGGGGGGAGGGGGCAGGCATCAATTTCGAGGCCGAGGCCGATCCTAGACGGATATTCGAGAGCCCGGTATCGTTTATTTTGATTTGCTGGATTCGTTATCGGCGAACCCGGGATGGGTGCTCCGGATTAAGAGATTTCGACGGGGAATTTATGGCATGGGCTTCTTCGCTGCCAGGGACTTCATAAATACAACGAGATCGAGCCTCGACCCTGTTTCGCAACAACCCAACGGATCCACTTCCTCCTCGTTGCTCGTTGTTACAGTTGTTTGTTGCGACACTCTTGGCTCTCGTGTAAATTCGCCTGTCAAACGGAAAGGGATTGGCGGAGGACTCCGACGGCGATACCTACTCCATCTTGTCCTTGAACGTTGCAGCGGCTCCCAGTATCCCCATAAATTTTCTCCTTCTTTCACCCCCACTCCCCCTCCCCCGGAAAAATATATTTCAGCGAAGTCGCGAATGCGATTGGCCAATGAATTGTTCGCTAGCGTTTCAACACGTTCACTACCCCCTCCACGTGAATTCGCAGCTACCAAGTTCAGCTATCGGAGTTACTAAGACTGCCGATTTTTATGCTTTTAGTTATAGAACAATGAGGTCCTCACGATGCCATAAGAATATTTATTTTTATTTTTTTTTTACAAATCTGAGGGTCATTTTCACTTTTTTAAACGGCATCACCCCTTTTTAAACAACTACGATGACAGAGACCCTTTCATTAGGAATTCGGTGAACTATTTAAGGTCATTCAAGGCCACAAAATGTTTAAAAGGGGGTGGTTCCCTTTAAAAAATAGAAGTGACCTTGAAATCTCTAAAAAAAAAGACGTAAAACAAATATTTTTATGGCATCGTATGAGCTCCATTGAAGCATTCAACTTTGTCTTTCAAACACTGGACGTATTTTTAAAAACAGCAAAAATATTTGAAGTGCAAACTTTAGCTGTATGATATGCAGGGTGTCCCAAAACTACTGCGTTACACTGAAATGGGAGGTTCCTTGGGTCATTTGAAGCGACATTTTCCTTAACAAAAATGGCGTCCGCGGTTTCGTTTGGGAGTTATTAACAAAAATACACGGACCAATCAGAGCGCGGCTACAGCGGACGGATTCTGGCTCGTCCAACGGCGACGCGACGCTCAGCGGGACCTGCGCTCTGATTGGTCCGTGTTTCTCGTAAATATCTCCCAAACGAAGCAGCGGCGACCATTTTTGCAAAGGACAATGTTGCTTCAAATCACCCGAGGAACCTCCCATTTCCGGGAGTCGAAGGAATTTTGGGACACCCTGTATATTGTCCGGGGTTTTTATTCCGTTCGTCGTGGGTTCGCGAATTTATAGATTGCAACCCTATTTTCATCGAGTAATGCAAATGGGAAATTGCACAGTGCAAAAGATGCGAACGATACAGGGCGCACACGGCGATGCGGCGCTCATAATTTCCGTTGTGCGGAACGGCCGAAATTACATCTCGCTAATGAATGCGTAAAACCGACCAACACTCCAGCCGAAAGCACTGTGCGGGGTTGAACATCCTGCCAACTGCAGGGACTATCTGGTCCATAAGGAGTTGCAGCACCGGACATTCGCTAATTGTAAGCCAAGGGCCTATCACAAACAATGCCACGGCACCCCGAACGTACAATCTGTAAAGAAGATTTTTACACGGTGGTCGCGGACCTCGGACAGTAAATTTCTGGCAGGTGGCCATTTTAACCCGTTCACCACGGCCATTTTGTTAACACAGCAGTCTTTATGGCTCCAACTGGATTTGCAAATGCAAATCTCTGTTTTTATTTTTGGAAAACACGGTAAATGACCTAACGCAGCCCTTGACCTTGATATATCTTGTCAAGGACACTATCCTGAGTAACCTCCAGCAGATTTTAGCCGTCGTTCATTTTTTGTCTTTGACTCCTATGAGGTGTCCTTGAGAATATATGTCAAAGTCAAGGTCATCGACGAAAAACATTTACGTTTTATACAGATTATGGGTATTCCTGGTTCTTCTAATGTTGTTTTGCATGTTGCAGTTTTAAATAATAATATGCACAAAATTCATTTTAATAATGAATGTTTTATGTCAGATACTAAACTGAGGTCGCCAGTTATGCGTAACTATGAAGCATACACGTGCCAACGGTAGAAAGCGTTTTTGCGGTCAACGATTACCAAGGCGAGTGATAAACATATTGCTGTTGTTTATGCAAACTGAATGACATATGCGTATGTAATAAGATATGCATAGTCGATTAGTTGAATTATTACAGTGGGCGTAAAAAGTATTCGTACTCCTTTTAAAAATGAATAACATTCTGTAAAATTCGAACCAACAGTTTGAGAGTTTACTAGTTAATGTGTAAATAATTGTGTTTAAAAATTATTATTGGTCCCATTTGCAAAGCAAACAGCAAAGGTTGCGATTTTTAAATTTTTATTTTGTTGATTTTAATATTAAAATTTTTTGTATAATAATTTTAATATTCCATTATTTAATAGTTTTAGTATTATTTGTCAACTCATCAAAATTGAGAAAAAAAATTAAATTCTATGTTGTTCCTGTAGTAATTTTATATTTCTTAAATAAATTTAATCTTTTGTTTAACAATTCTAATATATCCGTATCTTTAAATTAACGCGGAAAATATTTACTTCGCGAATAAATTTAGTAAAATTTTTTGTTTAACAATTCCAATATTGTTAGCCACTACCAAAGGGAGGCTACCGAAGCATCGAGCGGCTACTTGTTGAAGGCCCCGAAGAAAGTGTCAGATCGGAGGGAAAATTCGAAACGAACTTAGTCCCGGCGAGGAACCAGTGTCAGTTGACAGACATTTTACTGTTATTTGACGCGTGTTTACCATTTAAGCCATTCCGTTCTGTAAAAACAATATTTATTCTAGTTTTTTTTTCGTCGGTACACATCGGTGCGTTCGAGTTCGGCTGCAAATAAAATTGGCTGAAGCGAGAGCAGAAATCACGATCCAGCGGTTTTTCAGGCCGTTCAGCGAGTCGTGAATTTACTACGTTCAACGGACCGTGTTGTACCTAACGTGTTTACTTTGCGCCGGCGTCTCCCACGGAGAAACAAAGCGAGCAGAAAAGTGGGAGAAATGGGGAATTAAAGATGGAAGATGGATACAAAGAGGTTCGGAAACGAACCGAAGTATATTTGTTTCTCCCTCGATGATTCTTCTTGGTGTTTGCTTGGCTTGGGACGGATTTTTTCGAGCGGAATTGCTAAAGAAAACAGATAACAGAATTATAGTTTGTTCTAAGGGTACCTGGGGAGGGTTGATACATTTTACAGAAAAACGTACATGTAGACAAAACTAAATAATATTATTTATTAAGCTTCCCCAGCCAGGAAATGAACTCTGTCCACATGTGTCTTATTGACGTCAATATAACATTTGTAAGCAGGGAAAAAACATTAGTGAAACCATAAATAAACAAGAGATACTGCATATGAAAAAGTTTATATTTTAAGTATGAAAAATCTACGTTTAATGCATACTCTTATTCTATTCTTAATTTACACATTAATTTATTACTTGGATACTTTAACAACGTTTTTAATGTCTGCAATTTCTTATTTAAATATTGGCAAACATTGGTTGGGCCACTGTAATGTAAATTACTTGTTAATTAACCGACTATAATTGAATTTTCATTGGCAAATTGACAGAATTTTTCGTCGTAGGTCCTATGTTGGGGATTTGTAGGCAAAACCACTGACCATGTCCCAACTAATTCCCAACCGTTGGTCAACCATAAGTGCTACTAGACTATGGTCCAGGCTTATGGCTGTTCTATTTGTTTTTGCGAATTTATCAAAATTTAAATACTTTTTTAATCCACTGTAGATCACCGTTAATCCACCTTGAATCAATAAAATTAACAAACAAAAATTGTTTATTATACATATCTGTAGACGTTCACCGCAAAGCTTAAAAAGATCATAAGATGTTTTATTATACAACTCTTTTGTGATCTATGCTGGTCGTAGACACATAACAATGCTGTCTACCGCCTTTGTGAACACGGATTTAATTTATACAATATTGTTTGTTGTGTTATTTTATGCGTACATAAAGATAGGACGATGTATCTTTCTCAGGAGGTTTATGGGTCGTTCATGTGCTCAATGGCCGACGAAAAGATAGGCTTGCTATAAACTATGCTCACTTTTACGGGTTAAGGTCTTTCCTATAAATATTTCGGATTTATCAAAATTATGGTATCCAACAAATTTTACCTCCTTTGCCTTTCAATAACCCTCAATTTTTGGAAAGTTTAATGTTGAAACGGTGCAATTTTAAACATTAAGAATTTTTTTACTTTCACCATAAAAACTATGCAAATAATTATTACAGAAAACAGTTCTGTAGACTCACTCAAATAAAACATATTTGTTGTTAAAACAAATGATGTTTAATCATTATTTGTTATTAATATTAATTGTTATTGATACTGATGGTCATTGGGTATTGACAGTCATTGATGTTGGTGGTCATTGATATTGATGGTCACTGATGTTGATGGTCATTGATATTGATGGTCATTGATATTGATTGTCACTAGTGTTGATTGTCACTAGTGTTGATTGTCACGAATATTGATTGTCACTAATATTGATTGTCATCGATATTGATTGTCATTGATATTGGTTGTCACAGATATTGATTGTTATTGATATTGATTGTCACTGATATTGATTGTCATCAATATTGGTTGTCACTGATATTGATTGTCACTAATATTGATTGTCACTGCTATTGATATTATTATTGCGTAGTACCTGGCATGTAGTGAATAATAGCAGTAATTTAATGTTTTCTAGCATTTTAAGAGTGTTAAAAAATTGTTTCTGTAGAGAAGCATTCAAATGCACGTTTAGATAGCGCGTTCAGGTATTCGCTCGCGGCTCCTGAATCGCTTACCATCGATTTTACGACTGTTGAGTGACGAAGCTACTTGTTACTAATTCACCAACTATTTCGATCAATAACTACCTAACGACAATCACCAGTGTTATTTCGTTATTCAGCCGGGGAGCAGTTCTTTGCGGCACCGGAGAAGAAAACAAGAAACTTTAGCTCTGCCACTTTGCCGGACGCTTCTTGCACACGTGCTACCGCAAGTACCCCTCTGTATGGGGTTTAACGTCTGGTAAACACGGCTCTTTAACTAACCCCAGACGAGCAAATTTAATGGACCAAAGTCAAAGGAACGAGATGGTTGTAAAACGGAACTAGTTCGTCCAGTTTCTGATTAAGGTATGAAGTGCTCGGTTTCTCTGTCTTAATAAGCCTCCATGTTCCATTGTACTGTCGTTTTTCACGTCGTCATATTGTTAACTTATTTACGCTCCGAGAATTTTTTCTATGCCACCGAAAAAACTCCAATTTTTGTACCGAAGAAGAGAAAATTGAAAATTATTAATTAATTGTTAGACAGAACCATTCACGCTAGGCTCACAGACTATTGTACATTTTATTTATTTAAAAGTGACCATTGTACGTTACTTTGTAAAAATATAACAAGAATTTGCCTGACCAAATTTTACATTTTAAAAACTATACCCAAAGAAATAATAATTTAGATAATAATAATTTATTATTATTAGTTTAGAACCCGTAAATCTAGTGTCAAAGTAAGAAACAAATTTTTGTTTGCCCCCTCCAGACTGACAAGACTTGTGTCCCCACTCTACCTTCCCCTTCCACGACGCTATACCCCCACGCTTCCGCCCCGGCTTCGGTCACGTGACCCGTTCCACCTCTGTCACGTGGCAGAGAGAAGGTAAGAATGAAATTCCCCTCTCGTTCTCGTCGCGGTAAGAGCAATGTGTGACGATTGCAATATTCTTTGGACGATCTCCAATGCGGTCTCTATAAACGGTCCGCAGCAATGAACGCAACGCCAGTATAGATCACTAGATCACGAAGTTACACTCCTGGACGAAGATAGTACACTTGCTCTAGTAAAAAGTTAGTTCTCGAGGTTAAATTCAGAAATTATTCAACGGTCATTGGTTTACTAGGTATGAAAATAATTAATTTAAAATTACCAATCCGTGCCTATAATGAAAATTTAAAATATGCCTTTTACAGATCTAAGTAAATTATACAGGGTGGTCCTATTAAGTAAGGCCACCTAAATATCTCTTCAGGACCAAGGTAAAGGCAAGGATGTTTTTTTTTCAAAGTTTTTTTCGGAGTTGTCAGTCATCGGTATTTTTTGATAATAACTATATTTTTTTTCATTGCAATGACCTTGACCTTTGAAAATTATAGTGAACACTCCGGAAAGAATGACCTTGAGAAAAAAATAACATTTGCAAAGAATTCACCTTGGGATACCATTTATATTGCAGTAAAAACATTTGGTATGTCATCACAAAGAAAAGAGATATTTAGGTGGCTACATTTAAGTGGTCACAGTTAGGTGGACCACCCTGTATACAGGATGGACAAAATTGAATGGTTCAATGGTTTATAAAAATATTTGTGTCTATGTTATTTTCTTTTTCAGAGGTCTCAAGGTCATCTCTATGTTTTTAAACGGGACCACCCCCTTAAAAACACTTAATTACAGTCACTGAATCCCTACCGCAAGAGACTTTCACCGTAGGTGTTTAAAAAGGGGTGACCGTGTTTAAAAAAATGAGGATAGCCTTCAGATTTTTGGAAATGAAAAATAAATATTTTATCACTGGACCTTGTCCCTCAAACATTTGACGTATCTTTGAAACTAACAAAGATATTTGAGGTGCAAACGTTAGATGACTCACCCTGTACATATGTTCCTAATATGTGAATGTCAATTAAGAATCGTGAGCCTTTACGACCATTGGTAATTTTTAATTAATTATTCTCGTACCTGGTATACTAATCCTTTTAACATCTTAAAAAAGTCGTTTCGTCCAATTTTCAAAGAGTTATTAATTTTTAAGGTCGTCCACTTAATTTTGTCGCAGCTGTATCCGCTGTGACAGAGTGTGCCAAATTTGTTTATCGTCTGCGAGATAAGTCTTTAGTTCCCAGGTCCCATTTCGTCGGACAAATTGCTTCGTCAGATAAATTTTTTCAATCACATGATTCCGACAATTTCGAATCTATCCTTGAGAACCTGATGCGCGATTGACGTCCAGCGGCGTAACAAGTCGAACGCAAGGTGACGCAATCGAAACGTCTGTCTGCGAACTGGGAGCGTCTTCGTTCTTCTCGGGGCTTCCCCTGGTTTCGGTTCGCTGTTTCCATAGTGTCGCTGATCGCGTCGACGTAAACGCGTCTGTTAAATGTGCTATCGACCTCGAATGTGTTCGGTTATCAGCGGTTCTATCGCTTCCGATAGCTAATCTCTTTCCCTTGCTCAAGAAACCGGGACATGTCAATCGATGCTGTATTCGCGGACGCTTCGTCGCGGTAGTTTCGGCGATTAACCCGCGGCACAAACTCTCTGGAGACGTAATGGCAGTTTCCGAGGCGCGATGGACTCTGGTGTGCTGCCTGTTGATGCTCGCGTGCTGTTCGACGAGCGCGAAGGGAGCCAATGCCGGGCAGAAGCTGCGGATTCTGAGCGTTTTCGGTCACCCTGGGAAAAGCCACTTCGACGTGTTCAAGCCCCTTCTGAAGGAGCTGGCGCGCCGGGGCCATAATCTGACAGTGATCTCGTACTTCCCACGCACCGAGGCAGACGTCGCTGCGGAGCCTTTGCCGAATTACAAGGACATCAGCCTGTTGACCGAAGGATCGAGCGTGATGGTCAACGTGATCGACCTGCGCACCGTGGACCACACGTTCCGCCGGCTGTACAAAACGGTGCTCCGGATGAACACGGTAGCGTCGCAATCTTGCGAAGCTGGCTTGAACAATGCCCGCGCGAAGGAGTTGATCGCGTCCCAAGAGGAATTCGACCTGGTGATCACGGAGACCTTCAACACCCACTGCTTCTTCGCTCTGTTCCACTGGCTCGACGCGCCTTTCATCGAGATGTCCACCCATCAGCTGATGCCGTGGGTCTACGAAGAACTGGGCTTCTCTCACGAAGCATCCTACAAGCCTGCCATGTTCTCGCACGTCTCAACACCAATAGGATTTCTAGACAGAGCGTGGAACGTGGTTACAATCTGGCTGTTTACTACGGCCGCCAACACTATGTATCGATGGCGCGATCGGAGTTTCACGGAGCAGGTCTTGGGCCCTGATACCCCAGATTTAACCGAGAGACGGCCAGCGTTGATGCTGGTGAACACGCATTTTAGTCTACATGGTCCTCAACCGTACCCTCCCAACGTCGTCGAGATCGGTGGGATGCATATTCCATCGAAAATCAATCCCCTGCCACAGGACATTAAGAAGTTCCTCGACCAGGCTCGAGAAGGTGTATTGTACTTCAATCTAGGCTCCATGGTCAAGACAGCCACCATGCCCGAAGATAAACTCGCTGCTCTGTTGAACGTGCTGGCTTCTTTGCCCAGGAAAGTCATCTGGAAGTGGGAGTCCGATCATCTGCCCAAGAAACTTGACAACGTCCTTGCGAAGAAGTGGCTTCCACAGTTCGACGTACTGAGTGAGTAAAAGGTGTCTTGTCGTTGGTACCGTTTTCGCGTGGAGATGTGCCCGTGAAACGAAGGAGACCGAGGTATCTAGGCTAGGCTAGATCAGGTTGCTAAGTGGCTGCGGGGTTTTCATACTTTCACTGCCTCGGCGGTCATTCACCCTCATATTTGTTGTTATTAATTTTTATTTTTCTAAGCTCCAACGCTAAGAGGTAACTTTTTCTGTATCGGTCCTACATGAATTTTAACGTTATTTATGAATTCAACGCGATGTTTGACCATACACATCGCGATGTCAAACAGCTACGAAGCGTAATTGCCGACCTATTAGCAAATCAAGTTCCGGCGTGTTAGTTTGCAGACGCGGAAAGAGCGGCGTGTTGGTTCGGTTGAAATTTTTCCAAATTTTGCCGCGAGAGGTAACTTTTTCTAATAAGTTTTTGGACATCGGTGAATCTGGGATGGAGCAGAATGGTCTCTAGAAATTTGTTATAGTATTATTATTAATTTTAATTTTTGTAAGCTCGCAACGCTACGCTAAGAGCTTTTTCTGTATCGGTCCTACATGAATTTTAACGTTATTTATGAATTCAACGCGACGTTTGACACTGCTATCAGTATTATCTTCCATCCGCACTCTACGTACCGGATAGTGATCAACACGAACCTGATACCGCCCTCCGTGTACCAGGTGTTCGCCTCTAACAGCGAAAACATTACTGTGCCGCGTGATTAGGGGATTTTCATAAGTGTCCACTATCAGGTCAGCCAATCCACAAGTCAATGGTGCAGGCAGACGGAGCACCATGAAAATATTTTGTGAAACGAAGGTGACCCTTAATAATTTTGATATATTGAAAACAATCGAACAACATTCTTAGATTTTTATAATCATTTGCTATTTTATATTTTACCTAGCCAATTTCTTCATAAATGCATAAAAATCCGCAGTCTAATTATAAGTATCGTTTATGAATTTTTCTCAGATTTTTAATCCGTGATGTAGTTAAAAAAAATAAAAACTAATCTTTTCGGCGTTTCTTGCACTAACCTTGAAGTTGTTACGTTTTAATTACTTTATAAGTCTATTGGGCTATAAACCTTGAACATTGCACAGGAAAAATTAAAAATTGAAATCAACTTCATTATTATTGCGTCAGCACGCTATATCTGAAAGTATTAACCATGCTTTCGTTAGTCTGGTTGGGTCAGCGCGTTAGGTGTTCGGCTGTGGACCTCCGTATACTTTTTTTATCTACTAGAAAACGTCTTAAAGGCGGCCGGTAAAAGACGTTTTTAAGACGTACAGTTTGTAAGATAAGCCGTTCGCAAGACGTTCGTAATTTGTTCTGTAAGGACCCTGGACGAATTTTAACGTTATTTGCAACAGTTTTAGAGGTTTACGGAGCTTCTACATCGTTCGCCTAATTTTTAGGATTGACGTAACGACAAGGTGTCACAGTGTTTGTACAGTTTTTAGTGCGATACGGCAAGTTTGAAGAATGTGTTTTTGGCCGACCTCTCCCGCTGGTTGTTACGAATGGTCTCTTTATAAATAGATCATGCTTGTATCAGTCGCGCTACTGCATAACACATGCCCGTCGATCCGAGGAGTATAGCGATTTTTGAATGATCGTAGATAGTGATCTCTCGATCGTAGTTGATGGATGGTGCATACTCTCAATTTGTTTAGTTTAACAATCGTAGACAGTATGTAGTCAACCCTGATGATTTTGATAAGAGTGTCTGTAATTCTTACTATTCTTGATACACTAATGAACTGAGCGAAATGAACTGTTTAAAATTATGTTCATATGTCTTAAAAGGGTGTTCACCTGTAACATCTTGTTTTGAAAATATAGCTGTCTACAAATTCTTTTTAATTGGTAAATGAAACTAAGAAACTGTCTTTGTGAAATTGTGCACATTTATTGCTATCTTATGTTCAGCAAATGTTTGAAACAATTATTATTTAAATGACAGTAATTATGATTATAAAAACTAGACGCATTAACAAAGTTTCACGATAATTTATACCGAAGTCTGAATATAATTATTATTTGAAGCCGACCCCAATTTGAAAAATAAATATTGATTGTCTGCCCCGTATCTCCAACCTTCAAAATGTTTCCAGAATATTATAAATTAATGATGAATAATTCCTGCAGTTTCAACGAGAACAACATGCAAATTTGTTTACACAGTTGAAATGTAAATAAGTTCTCGAAGTTTCATAACTATATATAAGCTCCTAAACAAAATTCCATAGGTAATATTCTTCAAGGCACACACCGAGGCAGAAAACAGGTGAGAGTTCCCGGTGAAAATTAGTCGATTCTTCTTTAACCCTTTGCGGACGAATGTCGGCAGATAACCGACAAAACATTTTTTGAAAACAAATTTTTTTGAATTTGAATGAAAGTTATAACGCAAACGTTCAACGTTCAAATTTTCTCAACTGCGCGCACCAATACTTCTCGTCCACAGCGACGCATGCTCGTCGGATGACTCCGTCCGCAAAGGGTTCAACTTAACAATGTTCGAATTGTTAAGTTCAAAATCGAATAAATTCGAGCTACGAGAGATCGAACGTCTCGAACTTATTTTCAACACAGAAGTGCCGAAAACACTTTAAATGTAATTTCTTGGAAACTGACTTGCTCGAACTTCCCGCTCGGTTTTCACGAATACTATCGATTGTTTTTCAATTCGTACTGCATGCACAGAACATCTTTTGCCAGCTTCTCTACTCTAATCAAGTTCACATTTCGAAGACTGTAGCATTTACACAGATAAAGACTTGATATCAACCGATTGCCACTTTATTCAATAACATTTTAAATTTATAGCGTCACGTCGAAAGATTACGAGGCTCAATGTTTTCTTTTTAGAAACCCCCAGCACAAACCGCTTCGACTGTTCAGGCAATTGTAAGAATTTTAATGTACACTTTTCAACGCCAAAAGCTGGGCCTAGAGGCAGACTATTGTTGCAAGAAAAAATTAATACTTTAACGCATTTTGAACATACGAATCTGCGTAGTCGCCCCAGTAATTCTCGGAGTGTCTTACAATTCCCACCGCCGCGTTAGAAGTGCCTAATTGCGATCATGACGAGAAGAAGTTTTAATACCGTCGCAGTTCGGTTTGATCAACGCGAACTCGGGCCGAGTCGTCGCAGTAGCCTTCTTAATTTGCGCGCTGGGAATAGCAATTGGTTCGGATCGTCGTTCGTCGAATGCGACTACTAACCGTTGCGCAACCTACAGCAACGCATTAACCGCGGTACCCCGTCTCACTGATCGGTCTATCTCGATGCTATCGGCATTATCTTCCTGCACCCTAGACACCGAACAGTGATCTTCAAGTACATGGTATCGCCCTACGTGTTCCAGATGTACGGCCGTAACAGCGAAGAAAACAGTGTGCTCTGTGATAAGGGACACTTCAAAGTGTCCGTGATCGGATCAATCCACAAGTCACCGTTGCTGGCAGTACACATTATCGTTCGCGGAGCATGACTGGATGTCTCCCAAACTGACGCTATTATATAAATGAAACATAGACCAGTCATCGCGTAGACTCTGTCCTGCGCCAACAATTCAATCGGTGCTCGGTTCCGGCAAGCTCGGGTGCAGCTAGTTTCTCAGCGTGCATCATGTCGGTGTCACGATGTCGATGGATGGTACTGTGCACCCTGGTGCTTCTCGCGTGCTGTTCGGCCAAGGTGAACGAGTCTGAGCGACAGCTGAAGATCCTCGCAGTGTTCGGCCACCTGGGGAAGAGCCACTTCGACGTGTTCAAGCCGCTGCTGGAAGAGTTAGCGCGTCGCGGCCACGAGCTGACAGTGATCTCCTTCTTCCCTAGGACCGAGAAGGCCAAGGCCGCGGAGCCTCTGCCGAACTACAAAGACATCAGCCTGGTCAGAAACGAGCTGAAAGTGTTTATAAACGTCGTCGACCTGCACAACATCGCCAACCCGAACTTCAGAATCTTCATGGACCTATTCGCGCTGAACTACATGGCGCAGGTGGCTTGCAACGCTAGCTTGAGCCATCCTCTCGTGAAGGAGTTCGTCAAGGCTGGGGAGAAGTTCGACCTGGTGATCACGGAGACCTTCAACACGCGTTGCTTCTTCGCTCTGTTCCATCGGGAGGGCGTGCCCTTCATCGAAGTGTCCACGCACCAGCTGATGCCGTGGGTGTACTCTGATCTAGGCTTCTCTCCCGAAGCGAGCTATCAGCCGTCGATGTTCTCGGTATCGCCGAAGCCGATGAACCTCGGGCAGAGAATGTGGAATGTGTTAGCCGATGTGATCGCGTGTGTATTTGCTAGGACTATGTATCGTTGGCGCGATCAGAGGCTGATGGAGAAGTTCTATGGTCCTGATGTTCCCGATCTGAACGAGATCAGCGGCAACGCGTCGTTGATGTTCGTGAACACGCATTACAGTCTTCATGGTGCTCAACCGCATCCTCCGAACGTCGTGGAGGTCGGTGGACTTCATATTTCATCGAAAATCAATCCCCTGCCCCAGGACATTAAGAAGTTCCTCGATGAAGCTAGCGAAGGTGTATTGTACTTCAATCTCGGCTCCATGGTCAAGACAGCCTCCATGCCCGAGGATAAACTGACCGTTGTGCTGAACGTGCTGGCTTCTTTACCCAGGAAAGTGATCTGGAAATGGGAGACCGATGATTTGCCCAAGAAACTTGACAACGCCCTCGTGAAGAAGTGGCTTCCTCAATTCGACGTATTGAGTGAGTAAAGGTGTCTTCGTGTTAGCACCGGAAAGAGACCGAGGTATCTAGGCTAGATCAGGTTGCTAAGTGGCTTCTGAGTTTTTATATATAGACTGTCTCGGCGGTCATTCACACCCGTTCATTAGTCTTTCGACGCTCGCATCGGTGAATTTGGGGTGGGACAGAATGATCTCTTGAAATTTCTTATAGCATGTACGGAATGATATTTGGTCCCCTCAGGGTTTCAAATCCATTTCACCAACTTCTTTTACTAGTTTCCAATTTCAGCGGGACCTACTTTTTATTAAGGTCCGAGCGGTCACCCATCCGAGCGCTGCCCACGTCCCACGCTGTTTAACTTCGGTGATCGTACGAGAACCGGTGTTTTCAGCGAGGTCGTTGACGAAATTTCTTATAGTGTTATTATTAATTTTAATTTTTCTAAACTCCAACGCTAAGAGGTAACTTTTTCTGTATCGGTTCTAGATGAATTTTAAAGTTATTTAAGGATTCAACGGAGCGTTTAACGACACACATCGCATTGTCAAACAGTTACGAAGTTATTTTCTAATTGCAAGTACCGCGGTGTGTTGGTCCGGTCGAAATCATTTAAAATTTCAATTAATTTTTATGAAAGTCGTAACGACAATACATCTGTCATTGTCATTTCACGGTTTCTAGTGGTTTGACTTTGACTGTCTACTGATACGAATGACCTGTTTATATAAACAGATAACGTGTATATCGTAGACATGCGATGACATGCGTCAGAGAAGTCGACGATTTTTTAAGGTTTAAGATTGTTGATATTTTCAGTTTGAAAATTGTATACAGTAGTCATTCCTGATCGTGATTAGTATGCTTGGGTCACGGTTCTTTGCTAACCTGTAGAGATAACAGTATATTTGTGATTCTTATGATTTATGATCAGCTTTTATTTTTGTATTTATGTTGGAAATGTAAATTTAATTCATAATAATTAGACTGCGGATCTTCACGCGTTTATGGTTTAAAGAAAATTTTGAAAAAATCGGTTATAAAACGCAATAGAAAAAAGATCAGGAAAGAAATTTGTTTACGAAAAATTAAGGTCACCTTCATTTTTTAAATGGTACTACACATATTTTAGATCAAAATATTGTTGCATATGTCAAGACAAGTTGAACGGCCTAGTATACTGTGACCTTGACATAACCTTAACAGTAAGGCAGACTCGAGTTGTTGCTATTCCTGTCGAGAGATCAATATCTTCACCAGTATCAACAAGTCAAGCCTGCCTTACTGTAAAGACTTCATTGTTAAGGTCGTGTCAAGGTCATAACAATGTAAAATCCATAGAACAATATTGTGTACTAAAAAATATGTAGTGTCATTTCGAAAAAATAAAGAACGTCCCTCATTTCTCATAAACAAACTTTCGTTTATCGCATTTTGTAGCCGACTAAACTTTATTAATTTTGTTCCAAATTTCCATTTTCTTATCTGGCTACCGGAAGTGCCCGGAAAATCATGGCGAGAATTACATGGGACACCCTGTATACAAAATATGATACATATTTTTCTCCATTTTTTTTAAAATTGTCAAATACGCGCTATTATCGTCACATCGATAATTTATCACCCAGGTACAATTTCAAAAACGAGACTTTCAATGCAAAATACCAGGGGGTGCGCGAGAACCCAAAATTTCGAGATTCTCGAATTTACCAGGATTCCCGAAATAATCAAAATTCCCGAAAAAATCAGGATTCTCGGAATAATCAAGATTCCCGAAATAATCAGGATTCCCGAAATGATCAGGATTCCCGAAACAATCAGGATTCTCGAAAAAATCAGGATTCCCGAAACAATCAGGATTCCCGAAAAAATCAGGATTCTCGAAAAAATCAGGATTCCCGAAATAATCAGGATTCCCGAAAAATGAGGAATCCCGAAACAATCAGGATTCCCGAAAATTCCGAAAACCCACTAACCATTTATAATCGTTTGTTCACCACAAATTCTTTTCCAGAGTGTCACACGTCATATTCTCTAAATTTTCGGGAAGCTCGATTTTTCTGGAATCTCGAAATTTTCAGGAACCCAACCCGACCCGACCATCGGACTTCCGATATGTCGGGTCCACACCCGTCCAACGTACAAAAAGCAGAGACCTGACTTACCAGCATAAAAGTATAATCGGTCGCGTGCCATCTGTTTGCCGCGGCGTGTATTACCACGGCACGTACATTCAAACAGACGCCGAGCTCAAAGTCAGCCGAGTCAAACAACACGCGTCGCAATTCTACCGCGGGAGGTTAACGTAAACATAACGTAGATCGCTAATGTCGGTAATAATTCATCGGAGCGTCCGAGAAGCGTCGGCTTGCGCCGAACGGCGAGGTTTCGAGGGCAGCGGGGTTTCGGGCTAGCCGTCGTGACGCGTGAACGGCGAAGTCGGCGCGATCACGAGTCGACATCGTGTAGGCGCATGTCTGGATCCCTCCCGAACTGGCGTTATCGAGACGCGATCCAGCGAATTTATACCGGGTTCGAGAATCGGCGATCGTTAGAGCTTCGGTAGCGTCGCATCGAGGAGCAAGCGACCGAACGATGTCGGTTTTGCGATCTCGATGGATCCTGTTGTGCGGTCTGGCGGTGCTGGCGTGTTGCTCGACGAACGCGACCGGGCCGGAGAGAAAGCTGAAGATCCTGGGAGTGTTCGGCCACCCGGGGAAAAGCCACTTCGATATATTCAGGAGTCTTCTGGAGGAGCTGGGGCGTCGCGGTCACGAGCTGACGGTGATCTCCTATTTCCCTAGAAGCGAGAAAGCCAAGTCGGAGGAGCCGTTGCCGAGGTACAGGGACATCAGCCTGGTCTCGGACGAGCAGCGACAGTTCGTCGACGTGATCGACCTGCACACGATCCCTGACCCGAGGTACAAGTTCGTCGGGGACATGTTCATGCTGAACGACATGGCGAATCTGGCCTGCGAGGCTGGCTTCAACAACGCTCGGGTCAAGGAGTTCCTAGCGGCCGGAGAGAAGTACGACCTGGTGATCACCGAGAGCTTCAACTCGCATTGCTTCTTCGCTTGGTTCCATCGGCAGGGTGTCCCCTTCATCGAGATGTCCACGCATCATCTGATGCCGTGGGTGTTCCGCAATCAGGGCTTCTCCTCCGAAGCCAGTTACAGGCCGAACATCTTTTCGGCGACGCCGAGGCCGATGAACTTCGGCCAGAGGATGTACAATGTGTTCGTCGATGGGTTCATGACTCTGGTAGCTAGAACTATGTACCGTTGGCGCGATCAGAGCTTGATCGCGAAGTACTACGGCGCCGACGCTCCCGATCTGAACGAGATCGCCGGCAACGCGTCCTTGATACTCGTGAACACGCATTTCAGTCTTCACGGTCCTCATCCGTTCCCTCCGAACGTCGTCGAGATCGGTGGGATAAATATTCCGCAGAAAAACAATCCCCTGCCTCAAGATATTAAGAAGTTCCTCGACGAGGCTACCGAAGGTGTGTTGTACTTCAATTTCGGCTCCATGGTCAGGACGGCCACCATGCCCAAGGATAAATTGACCGCTGTGTTGAACGTGATGGCTTCCTTGCCGAGGAAAGTCATCTGGAAGTGGGAGGCCGATCATCTGCCACAGAAACCTGACAATGTCCTCGTGAAGAAGTGGCTCCCTCAGTTCGACATACTCAGTGAGTACATGGTTTTTGCTGTTGGTACGGTTCCGCGCGGAGTGTTCACCACGAAATGAAAGGGACGCGCCGGACAACCCCTTTTCCCGGTAAAAATTCCATGTTAGAAAAATATAACCGGTACAGAAAAATGTTTCCACGGAAGTTCTTATTGTTTGTTTGATTTTGCTATCACCTTGGAGGCGCTTCGTGAATTCCATATCCTGAAAAATATAACTGATATAGGAAAATGATTCCACGGAAGTTGTGGGGTATAGGGAATATGATGTTATTATTTGTTTGATTTAGCAATGACCTTAAGAGGGACTTTGTGAATTCCATATCCTGAAAAATATAACTGATATAGGAAAATGATTCCACGGAAGTTGTGGGATATAGGAAAGAATATATCATTTTATTATTTCTTTGATATTGCAATGACCTTGAGAGGGACTTTGCGAATTCCATATCCTGAGAAATGTAACTGATATAAAAAGATCATTACACGAAAGTTGTGGGGTGTAGGAAATATGATGTTATTATTTGTTTGATTTTGCAATGACCTTGAGAGGGACTGTGAATTCCATGTCCTGAAAAATATAACTGATATAGAAAAATGATTCCACGGAAGTTGTAGGGTATAAAGATATTATTTGTTTGATTTTGCAATGACCATGAGAAGTTTCGTCGAAGTCACTTTTAAAATTGTACGCGAATCTACATTTTCGATTACGTATTCGAATAGATAACGTCAAGATATTCTCAAAAGACTACAAACACATTATTTTTGCGTAACCCGGTAGCGAGATGGATGAGTTCAATATTGGCGTGCCAATTATAATTTGCCTTGACTATAATTTTTACGAGAGAGCGAAGTCATAATCAACTGTTTAGTAACATTTTCGTACGCTACATAAGTATAAGTGTAATTCAATATTCATATTTTATATTTTTTACAAAAATTATACAAAAAATTCTTCAATTAATTTTTCTGGATTCCTTTTTAATGAAACAAAGATTTGGGGGCAGCTCGGTGCAGAATATTTGTTTAGAAATCTGTAAAGAATTTTAATTCTAATAAATTTTGTTAGTTCCGGGAAATCTGAACTTATTTAGGGAGATCCCAGTGTCGTTGTCGTTCTTATTGTGAGAGGTAATTTTTTTCAGTAGTTTCTAAACGAATAGGCATGTGTCAGAGTATTTTTACAGTTTCTAGCACGATACGAATAGCTATAAAACAATATGTTTACTGCTTGTTACGAATAAACTCTTTCTAGATAGATAACGCGGATGTTTGTGACGTAACTATATCACAATTGTACTTCGATCCCAGAAGTGAAACGATTTTTGAACGATCGTAGATATCGAAACCCCGATCATGGTTGACGGATGGTGCATGTCCGCAATATTTTTAGGTTAAATATTGTATTCTATAGGAATTCCTGATGATGACTAATGGGATTATCACTCGGTTGAGTAAGAACATATGATAAGGGCATTTGTGACACCGAAAGTGTTTACTTCTTTTAGGCAAGTCATCTGTATCATCTTGTTTTGGGAATACACTGCTTAAGCATTCTTTTTTTAACTGAATAAATTATTTTAGAATTTTTTGAAAGAACCCAAGAACTCTCTTTCTGCTACCGTATGTTCAGCAAATGTTTGAAACTGTTATTATTTAAATTACAGTATTATTTAAGTTACAGTTTCAAGATAATTTCTAACCTCAATTTGAAAAATGAATATTGATTGCTTGCCCGTATCTCCAACCTTCAAAATATTTTCAGAATATTCGATATTAATGATAAATACTTGTTGAAGTTTCAACGAGTACGAAGCACAGAAATTTGTTTTCACAGTTGAAATGAATGTAAATAAGTCCTCGAAGGTTCACAATTATATACTACGTAGTTTCTCAACGAATTTCCATAATATTCTTCAATACACTCACCGAGGCAGAAAAATTCTCTTGGTGAAAATTAGTCGATTCTTCTCATACTTCACAATGCTCGAATTGTTAAGTTCAAAATCGAATAAATTGTTAGAGGTATGCACAGAACATCCTTTGCTAGCTTCTCTACACTTGTCAAGTCCGTAACTTTTGCGTTTATTGAATTTTTCCGATTCTTCTTCCTAAAAAGCATTAAAAATCCTATAAAAATATCGAAAGAGGGGGCCCAAAATTTTGACATTTATTATCTTGTAATTTTACTAAAATTATCTCCGATTTAAATTAAATTAAAAGTGCACTGACAAAGAGACATAATTTTTGCATTTATTGAATTTTTGCGATTCTCCTTCCTAAAAAGTATTAAAAATATCGAAAGAGGGGGCCTAAAATTTTTGCATTTATTATATAAGCAGGTTCAAAGACAGGTTCGGGACGAGTCGGTTTGAGCAACGCGAACAGGTTTGGGACGAGCCCGTAACTTCTCAAGTTACCGGGAATATAAAACGGCTCGGTTGTCGTTCGATGAATACGGTTGCTAAGCATTGCGTAACGCGATACGCAGATCTCACTGATTCATCTTGCTCGATGCAATCGGTGTTACCTCTCCGGCCGATAGCCATCCACAAGTACTTGATATCTTAGCGTACGTGTTCCACAGAGTAGGATGATTGGGGGATGACGTCGGCAATCTCCTCCAATTGCGAATGAATATACATACGGACTCCACCGAAACCGACAGGATTATATAAAATCAAACATCGCCACATTGGATTTTGGAATCAGTGCTACTCCGAGGTTCGATCATCTAGCATCGATCAGGTTCCTCAGCGATGTCGGCGTCACGATGGGTCCTCCCGTGCACCCTGGTGCTTCTCGCGTGCTGTTCTGTGAATGCGAGCCAGCCTGAACAGAAGCTCAAGATCCTCGGAGTGTTCGGCCACGTGGGGAAGAGCCACTTCAACGTGTTCAAGCCGCTGCTGGAAGAGTTAGCGCGCCGCGGCCACGAGGTGACAGTGATCTCCTATTTCCCCAGGACCGAGCAAGCCAAGGCCGAGGAGCCTCTGCCGACCTACAAAGACATCAGCCTGTTGACGGAGAAGCTGAACGTGTTCATAAACGTGGTCAGCCTGCAAAACGTGAATCACGACAGCTACAGTTTGATGCACGTCCTGGAAATGATAGACAAAATGGCGGAGACGGCCTGTGAAAACGGGTTGACCAATCCTCGGATAAAGGAGTTCGTCAAGGCTGGGGAGAAGTTCGACCTGGTGATCACGGAGAGCTTCAACACCCATTGCTTCTTCGCGCTGTTCCATCGGCAGGGCGTGCCTTTCATCGAAGTGTCCACGCATCAGCTGATGCCGTGGGTGCACAGCGACATGGGCTTCGCTTTCGAAGCCAGCTACATGCCGTCTATGTTCTCGCGATCGCCAAGGCCGATGAACTTGAGGGAGAGAATGTGGAATGTGTTCGCCGACGTGGTTATGACCGTAGCGGCTAACACCAAGTTCCTCTGGCGCGATCAGAGCTTGATAGACAAGTATTACGGTCCTGGTGTCCATAATCTCAAGGAGATGACCAGCAACGCGTCGTTGATGCTGGTCAACACGCATTTCAGTCTACACGGCGCTCAACCGTACCCTCCGAACGTCGTGGAGGTCGGTGGCCTTCAAATACCACAGGAAAACAAACCCCTGCCCAAGGACATCGAGAAGTTCCTCGATGAGGCTCGCGACGGTGTATTGTACTTCAATTTAGGCTCGGTGATCAAGGCGGCCACCTTGCCCGAGGATAAATTGACTGTTCTGTTGAACGTGTTCGCTTCTTTACCCAGGAGAGTGATCTGGAAGTGGGAGACCGATCATCTGCCCCAGAAACCTGACAATGTCCTTGTGAAGAAGTGGCTTCCTCAGTTCGACGTACTCAGTGAGTATAGGTGGCTTGATGTTGGTAACGCTTTTTGCCTGGAGATCAGTCCGTCAAATGAGAGACCGAGGCCGAGTGAAAATTCAATAAACGCGGAAAGTATGTTTTTTTCAGTGCACTTTTAACTTTATTTAAATCAGAGATAATTTTGGTAAAATTACGAGATAATAAATATTTTTATAGGACTTTTAAATGCTAAAAAATTATGTTTCTTTGTCAGTGCACTTTTAATTTAATTTAAATTGGGGATAATTTTAGTAAAATTACAAGATAATAAATGCAAAAATTTTGGGCTCCCCCTTTTGATATTTTTATAGGATTTTTAATGCTTTTTAGGAAGGAGAGTCGCTAAAATTCAATAAATCGAAAAATTATATCTCTTTGTCAGTGCACTTTAAATTTAAATCAGAGATAATTTTAGTAAAATTACAATATAATAAATGCAAAAATTTTGGTCCCCCTCTTTCGATAGTTTTATAGGATTTTTAATGCTTTTTAGGAAGGAGAGTCGCAAAAATTCAATAAACGCAAAAATTATGTCTTTTTGTCAGTGCACTTTTAATTTAATTTAAATCGGGGATAATTTTAGTAAAATTACAATATAATAAATGTAAAAGTTTTGGGCCCCCCACGTTGCGGGGTCCTGCGGTGCTGTAGCTCCGGCACTGGACTGACGTCAACGTGGAAGAATCACAAAGCAAGATGTAAATAGAGTTTCTATTGACAAGTAATTTATGTACATTGTTTGAATGAACGAGTCGCACGAATACTTTCGAGCGGCGTATTAAACATGTGCAAGTGTTCTGTCAATACAGATCACGGATGAATCAGTGTTTACTGCGGTCAACAAGAATGACTGGTTACGCAACAGAGGTGCTCCGTCTGATAACGAGTACATTAAACAGGCCGCAATCTATTTCTGCACCAAAGCGAAAATTAATTTTCTTACGGCCCCGTTGAGAGAGGAATTACAGGAATTAAGAATTCTCATTAAAATGCAACTCGGCGAAAAATCTCTTTCCATTTACGTTTTCCATTACCCAAGCGAAGGTGGTGGGGTTTTCTTGTGTAGGTGTATAGTCGTAAAAAAGATGGCGTAGAGAGAACTCTCATTATCGTTGTATAATTATTTGAGAAGTTATACGCCGCGTGAAAATCAATAATCGCACAATATGTAATAAAGTTCCATTAATAATGGACAGAATGGACGCCTCGACGCGTGATCGACTTTCATTCCCTTTTGTTAGCGAGATAATTAAAAATTTCTTTGTTGCAGCACGGGGATCGAAGACAGCTTCAAAATGATTAGTTAATTTGCAAAATAACCGTGGCCACGCCTATGATATACCGGAAGGTGACCTTAGATGAGAAAATATAGTGTTGACAAAAAATTTGTTATTGCAAGCTTCCTGATAATTTAACTTTAAAAAATATATCGACGGCGCACATGTTGTGGATTCTTTTATCGTAAATCGGTGTGCGATAAGAATATCCACTTGGATAACAAAACTTCCACTCGTCGTTACAATCGCTTGTGCGTGACATCATAATGGGGAGAAATCAATCGTTTCAGTCGATTATATTTTTAAAATGGATTCATATGAAATTCAATAATTTCAATCAATTATTATCAGAAAATTTTGGTTAATGGTCGTATAGTCAAAAATTATCTTTTCATGCCGAGGTCAAATACGAAATCATTGTTCTTGCATTAATTGTTAAGAAACAATTAAAACAAAATAAATAAAGTTCCCGACGTTGTCAAACTTGATCTCGCGGGGGATCTTTGCTGGGAGAAAGGATCTTCTCGTGCATTCTGTCGAGTAACGTTACCTAACGAAACGCTTAATATCGTCATATTGGTATCGCCGGTCGGCGGGGATAAAAGGGCACAAAGAAGACCGGATCGCCATGTACTCGAAATCGAAATTGAAATTCTACTATTGCGATTGAAATTGATCGAAGCCGGGGGAACCATCGAAAATCGTTGGGAAATATCGAAAGCGGATTCCCAGGCCGAAACGGGTTTCGAATACCCCCTCCTCCCCTCCTTCTGGTGTTTGCTGTAGCGCAGGGGCGGCGAGCGCGCGTCAAATAGTTTAGAAACATTCAAAGCGGCTTTGCATAGTCGAGGAGCTCTCGATGCTTCGAAATGATATATCGCGATTGGTGTTGATATGCCAACATGTCCGGTTTCGATAGCACATTATTCTCGGATTGCAAAATTATCCGTAGAGTGGATACAATTGCCACTTGACGTCGAATTACCGCGAGATAGATCATCTTCTGTTTTCGAACCGGTTTCCAAACGATCGAGTCGTGGTAAAAAAATACCCAAAGAAAGAAAAAATAAAGGGATCGAACGGGGGAAGAAAAATCGTTGTGTGGACAGTATAAATTGAGATAACAATGGCCACCACTCGACCGGATTCGAATAAATGCCTCGCGAAGGTATATTCGAGCGATCGATGCCACAACTTATACAGTCAAATATGGTCGACAGTTAGTTATAAAATTAATGTTTTACTTACTATACGTACTTGCTAATATTTACAACAGTTAATATGAGTCTAACATCCATATTTTTTAAATAATACGACGGGGGCAGTAAAGCCTCGATCTAAGAAAAACCCTCGGGTCCGTGCTGTTTCTTAGATCGTGTAGTTCTACTATTTTTTTTCGGCCACTCTGCAGAACGTAGGAAAGGACTTGCCCTACTCTGACTCACAGACTCCTGGGTCCTCCCCACCAAACTCCTGTGGAGTGTAGGGGGAGGATGGGGAGACTAGTGGGGAACTGGTGCGCTGGTGGTGGGGGAAATGGTACACTGGTAGTGGGAGTGAAGCTTGGATCGAGGCTTTACTATAATTATACTACTATCTGAAGGACTTCTAACATACGTACTTGTACTGTTTAAGGATTCAGTAGTGATGGGTTCGACTACTTTTTTACACCATTGCATTGAATGTTTGACAAGTTCTGTAAAAATTTACTGTAGTTATACTATTACATCCAGTAGTGATGGGTTCGACTACTTCCCTACCCCATTGCTCAGTTCGACAAGTTCTAAAAAATCATAAAATTCTTTTCAAAGTGTGCATAATCCCGACACTAGTGTCTTACAGTAGACAACATTGCATTAATAGTAGAAGCCTAACATCCATATTTCTGGCATTTATTAATAACCCCCGTTTCGACACTGGATTTCCCTCTCTATTCGTCGAATCATTATTACCCCGATCATTATAACGGGCAGAGTTTCTCGTGTCCAGAGCGCATTAGAAAGCAACGGTCATCAAGTTGATTGACCGGGTCCTTAAGGAGATAATGATCGCTTCATTGTCGAAAGTAGGTTGAGGGGTGAGGTTGGTTGTTGTTCGGGGCATGATTCACCGGGCATGTTCTGAATGCTCTAGCAGCCTCTCGCTGCGACAAAGACGTTCTTTCGGCAAAGCTTTGGACTCTGTTGTTTGACTGTTTGGCCAAGGATAAGGCGGCAGGACCACGGGAATTCCCCGGGCCAGGTAGTTTTGCAGGTTTCTGGCCTCCGCCGAGCGAAATGACTTTAATTAGGCAACTCGCTAACGACTCTGCTGGCAACATAAATCACCGTTAAACCTGCCCCGGGAAGAAGACTTCATCCTGCTCGTAGCCCCTCGCAGACCCCGACCTTCTTTGGCGACAATTTGGGAGTCGGTAGCTTAGGTGGTCGCGTAGTCCGACTTGCGGAATCGATTGCAACGTGGCGGGAGTACAAATTGCAGGGAAACGTCTCATAACTTTCAACCGGTCTCTGCAACGCGATCTTATCACCGCGTGATGATTATTGTGCAATTAATAAAGGCCAATGCCTGCGCCTTCGCTTGCCAGTGACGCGCTTCATCGAGAATTTTTAATGGACAATTGGATAAGCAGAAATTTGTAAAATTTTAAACACATTTAGTCAGTGTTTTGAAGCATATGCTCGAAAATTTTCAGCTTGGAAAATTTATTTTTTTATTTGATATTACAACTTCTTTGCGCGGCTTTTTTTAATAGACAGCTAATTTTATAATTAAATACAGTAATAGTATTCAAGATCTTTTTAAAAATTACGTGAAATGTTATTGGAAATATTAGTGGATATTATTTATCCTCAACCTACTTCTTTAAGCATTTTGAATATCTAAATAGATGAATAGATATTTATATAATTTTTGCTGTGTTTGCATAGTGTTTTGAAGAATATGCACAAAGTTTTCTTGGAAAACTATATACATGTCACAGTAAAATACAAGAATATCTTCGAAAATGACATAATTATTTCAGCTTGAATAATTAATTTTTTGATGACACATGAATTGACAACTAACACATGACTTGACAACTTCTTCGGCTGTTGTTTACAATAAGATGAATCGCGCAATTGCAAATAGTCACTGTTCTGCATTTTTGTCTGTGAATTACGTGAAATGTAAAAGTCATGTTCAAGAACTGTAAATTGACCAATAAATCAGCTGCGCTGTCTTTGGTTCCATTGTAACATAAGATATTGTATCTTGTATGTCGATGCGACATTTCTCGTATTATCGGACAAAAGTGTTAATCGATTAGTGCTAGAAATAATTATTAAGTGTTTGCAGTAGCACGTTCATACTGCGTCACAAATAATAGCATCGGATGACTGTTCGTATTGCGTAACTGAGGTTTTTCGCACTGGCTTATCGTGTACGTAATAAAATGATTCGCTACTTTTCCGGTTTATTCATTTGGTAATCAATTTTAATAGCATTTAATTATTTCTGGTACACTCGCTGTAAAAGATTTTTTTTCCATTTAGATGCAAAGCAGTTAATTAATACAAAAAATACTTCAATGCGTTTTGTCTATCAATATAACAGCGAACGATAATAAATAATTATTTTATATTATGCTAATTTCAAAGAATTTTTTACCCGAAAGGAAAATAACAAATAATTTTATCAAACCGCATGGAATTTAATTAATTAAAATGTAATTTAAACCTGGAAAATTGTTGGGAAAAATCTGCAGAATGGCCGCTATTTTGATTAAAAATTTTAATTACCGAAAATGTTTCGTCCATTTAAAATTCATCCTCAAAATCGTACATTTCGTATGTTGCAACCAAATAGTTATTACCGGACACAGGGACCAAAATAGGAGTTTATTTGTTACTTTTTCAGTTTCATTAAGGTGTAAACAATGTGTTGGGATTCGCAAAATATTTTTAATTCTTCCACTGTCACAAATTACACAAATTCAATGAATTAAATATACTAAAAAAAATAAATTCCTATTTCACTACAGTTTGTTATAATTCAGTCAGAAAATTGTTATCTAGCATAAAGATTCACTGATTATTCACCACACTACTTACTTGGTCGATGCGTTCCGACAAATAGTGTCCAAGGCGGACGATCGAGCTCGTTAATTTATCGAAAAAAAAATTTGAATACTCCATTCCGCGGACTAGATCGAATACACGGGGTTTCCGGACAGGTTGATAAATCGACGCTGACTCTCCTTGATCACAGAGCCGCCGCCATCGTTCCATTCACGACATGTTTGCAATCGATTCTGTCAATTCGCATACGATCCGCTAATGTAATTGATTTTAGAGGCAACGATATCGAGGATGGGGCAACGTGGGGGTGGTGGTTGAACGGGGCGGGAGGGGGTCGGGTTGTACGCGGATGTGTTGACACGCAATGCCCTCGAGTATCGCGTTTAACGGCGGAAAGGCGGGGCAGGGAAACGTGGGATCGCGTTACCCCTTCGGGTAAAAGCGGAATCATCCTACCCTGGGTCCACTTTATTCCTGCCCCGGCGTCCATTAAGGAATAGGATATACTTCTTTGTTACTTTTACGGGTCTATTAGATCAGGCGGGTCCGACCGGAGCCTGGTAGCATGCTAACTCGATGCCATGCCGTCCGTCCGGTGATGCATCGGTGAAATTTCAAATGGGGATCGATCGCGATTCAATTTGCCCGGTGGATTTGCGGGATCGACATCAACGAGCCGCGACGCTTCGAATTAACTCGAACATGATTGTCTACTTTACTGCCGGATAATGGGCTTACGCCGATATCTTAAGGGTTATCCCTGGTTAACTACCTGGAACCTTTAAATGCCTGTGAGTCTACACTGACTTGCATAAGGATTCGCTACACAGAACGGTATTTGCCCGATCTAGCCAAAAGTCCATTTCCCAGAACTACCCTCGGGGTAAAAAATAGCAGTTTATTGGGAGTCAGGTAGTCCCATGAACCAACCCCATTGTTTATCGGTCCTCGCATAACTGCAGTCGCCAGTCGGACGTTACCTCGAGTGATCGTTTAAACGTAGCGCGAAAGAAGTGTTCTCAAAGTTCGTGACATTTTTAAGTCGTTATTCTATATAAATTACAATTAAATTTCTATTAATTTTTTAATACAATTAATATTTTTCTACACAACCCTTAGCGAGTGCGACTGAACAAGCAAGTTTTAAATTTCCGCTCCTTCTCTTGTTCACGACTTCACCACGGCGCGGCGCCATCGCTACGCTCAGCGGAACGCGCAGAGTCGGATTTTCGTTAACAATTAGACACCCTGTATACAGAGTTTCCCTGTACGACTTTTACGACTTCGCCACGTAACGTTTTCGCTGATTATTCGAAATAACAGAAGTATTCGAAGTGGACAGAATTGATGATACATTTCCTACAGTTCATTCTTTGTTTTGAAGCCAATAAGCCAGTTCCATTGTTCCGTCAAACAAGTGTTCAAATATTTTTCGATCGGCAGCGTGCGCGGCCATAAATTAAAGACAAATAAATACGATCCGTCGCCATTCATCTCGTAATATATGCGAATGCAACGCGATTCAGACGCTCGGATGCAATTAATCGCGAGGGCATTTAGGTAAACACAAAAACTTGTGGAAATTAACAATGCGAATAGAGATACAAATAACGAATTAATTCTCTGCACACACGGTAGGTCCAAAAACTTGAGCACCGAATGTCCCGAAAATTTTTATACCTGCCGCTACAAAAGTCGAAATTTTAATTTTTTTAATCCACGATGAAGAGAGTCGCCAAAGCGAAGAATTGAAAATTTCGCCATTCGAACGGTAATAATTCTGTCGAAGACAAATCCTCGTGAATCGACATTATTTCTCGACACCGTGTACATTCTTTACACACGTATCGCCGTGGAACGCAACATTCGACGAGCTTCACTCGAGGTTTCGCACTCGATACGTCTTCGTGGAACGCGCGCGTCAATACGTGACAGAGGATATCTATCGGCTGGCATGAATTTTTGCAAGCGACGGCGGTTATGCGCTCGCACCCTCTCTCCCTCTTTCTCTCCCTCTCTCTCGCGCGCGACAGAGGGAAAAATCGGTCGACGACACCGCGCGCTCCGACGATTTCCTCGAGATTCTATCTGCTATGCCGCGAACACTTTTACGCCGTCTGTAACGAAGAAATAACGCGTTGGTATTTCCCGGGGATGTTACCCCGCGTTTTACGACCAGCATGCTCGCCGCGGGGAATTGATATTTCGATCTTGCCCGACGGTCGCGGGTCGCGAACCATGCGACTGATAACTGGGTCTTTATGCGAAATGGAAATTTTCTAGTATCGCCATGATTATAGAAATGAAAATTGTGAAACTGAATTTAATTTCATTTCTCGCGATTTTTATAACAATACGTGCTTGAATAAATTCATTTGGCACGTGGTAATACAAATATTATAAAAAAATTTGTAAAATTTTAAAATGTTTTTATTATTTTTTGTTTTTAAAGCATAAAACAAGTTATTATTATTACTTTATAGAATAATGTTATTTCTTATTATTCGACTAATGTAAAAATTTTTCCTACAAATTAAATTTTAATTAAATGTACAGGTTTATTATGTAAAACTTTCAGGTGCAAAACTAATCCTTAACATACTATACTCAATTTTTTAAAATTTTACTTTTAAACCATTTATTTTATTTATAAGTTCATTTAGGAAAAAGTATTTCTTATCAATATTCAATAATTTTTTATTTTGTGCCTGCAATGTCAAAATGCCACGAAGCACCTGCTGATAACGTAACTTCATCGACAAGCGATACTGCACTCAGTTACCTAGTTAGAACAGTGCAGGGGTACAGGTGTCAGCGAGACTGGGTTACGAAGTCGGGAGGTGTAGCAACACGTGTTAGCGTTGATAGATGGAAACTACCGATTTCCTGACCGCCGTGTCATTTACCGAGAGGTCTTCCGTATCGACAGGTTTCTTATGCCCTTCCGAAATTGTGTTAGATTCTGCGTATCAACTAGAACACCAATCTTTCTCACTTCGCACTCCCCTCTTTGAAGTTTCTTCCTTTTTAATGTGCTCTTTGAACCAACAACTGTCCGAACAATTATTTCTTTGCGAAACAGTTACCAACACGCTCGCGACAATTTTCTGATTAAAACGAGCCCCAACACTATTCCATTTGGATCATTTACAAGTTGACCTCCATAAGTCCTTGACGCGACCATCTCCAAAAAAAAACTAATAACATCACTATCACTCCCTCCAAACATTTCTCATTACGTATAATAATAATAATAATGATTGATTAATATTTGGACACTCTTAAAAAGACGATAACTTTTTTGATACTCGACCAGACGACGTCGATTTTTTTTATTGAGAAGCTGGAACAATTGGTTTATTATATGACGTGAAAAAAGGTTTGAAAAAATTGCAGTGAAAATACTGAAAGTTGCGTTTTGCAGCTTTTTATGCGGGCCTATATTCAAAATTTAAAAAATACTTTTTGTACATTCCATTTTTTAAGTACATACAAAATTTTGTCCCACTACATAAAAATGAGAAAATCAAAAGGGTGTATTTTTCTGTCTCCAACTTTACGATCTTTTGTTAAACACGCACATTTAGCAATAATGAGAAATATTTAAAATTATTTTTGTGGTGCCCTGGAGGGAGCAGTCGAGTGCAAAGGGTTAATTCCCTTTGTCTCGGACGATACCGCCGGTGAATTTCTGCAAAAATGTAAATCCAACAGCTCCGAAGGACCACTACCGATGACTATACTTTCTCGACACCCTGTGCACGTTACCGCGGGCGAAACGGGGTTGTCGGGGCTCGCCGAGGGTTGGCGTAATGGAATTTGACATTAGAATCGACGCCGGAGGTGCGGAATCGAGGCGCGATGCGATGACGTTCTCTCTCCTCGCTCTCTCTCTCTCTGGGCGAGAGACGTCGAGTTTCTCGCGATAAACGCTCGGCTGCAGAAATTTTTCAGGCGAGCATCCGTGACGCCGGGATTTCTTTTAAACGCGTCGCCGTACCCGGAAGTCTTCCTTGGCCTCCCTTATTATACGGGCTGACGTGATCCTTCCGGCGAAGATAGCATTCACCAGCGACCGTAATAAGCTCGTATCGCCCAGGGAACACCGCCACCTCCCGACCGCCGAAAATCTTTCATATTTGACGGTGCAACGAAATCTAACGTTGTATATTTATGAGGTAACTTGCTCCCGCCCTTTTGTCGTTTCGTGGGGAATTCAGCGGAACTTATATCGAACACAGACTTGGAGATTTTCCATTTTTTTTTTAAACATGCTAGCCTAATTCGAACAACATACACGCAAATAATAATATGAACGTGATCATCTGATCACTTCGATAATCAGCCATCTTAAGTTTCCGGAATTTTTAAAAAATCGATTCTGCGGTGGAAAATTCCGAAAAAATTCACACTCGCGTGTTCCATCCTGTGGAATGTTCGTGAATTTTTTCGGAATTTTTTGCCAAGCAGAACGGAAGAAATTGGGTGTAGTTCGTTAAACCGTTACCACCCTGTAACTACCCTTGTGGTAGGGGTACCGACTTGAAACTTGCCGCAGAGGGTTCTCTTTAGGGGCTGTGTGGAATGGTATCGAGATAGATCAATTTGGTTTCGGAGTACATTTGAACAACTTGATGGGGGTACGTTTGAACATCTTGATGAGGGTACATTTGATAGGGATACATTTGACCCCCCTTGGTGAAGATTGCCATACTGTTGAGAGTAGAAAGTATTCTAATTGTCCGTAAAAAAATTTATGGAAGCTATAAATTCATTTGTTCATCTGATACAGTTATGAGAATAATAAGATGCAATAACGTAACCATTTTTGTTTTCATAGATCATCCAAACGTTAAGTGCTACTTTGGTCATGGTGGACTCCTGGGCTTGTCGGAGGGCGTTTACAGCGGAGTACCGATGGTATTGATGCCGTTTTATGGGGATCAGCACCTGAATGCAATGGCGGCTAAAGCCAGGGGTGTCGCCGAAGTCATAGACTTCACTGAATTGAACGAGCAGAACCTGAGACACGCTTTGGACGAAGTTTTCAATAACACCAAGTACGTGCCTTTTAT
Organism: Lasioglossum leucozonium; assembly: GCA_028454225.1. NCBI lineage: Eukaryota > Metazoa > Arthropoda > Insecta > Hymenoptera > Halictidae > Lasioglossum > Lasioglossum leucozonium. Next base: position 8,638,761 of record CM052214.1, read on the forward strand.
TTGTTCTTGCGATCTTAGATCTGACGAAACTTCAGGAGTTTTTATTATTTTGACATCGTTTCGAAAAGTAACAAATGCAGATTTGATTTTTAACGTTATAAAGATGCCTTCACGTCAATCTATTCAATAGATTTCTCAAAATTCACTGTACCAGTGATCGCTTTTAGATCCAGTTTTTAGACCGTTTTCATCGCGAAAAATGGCCCACTACAGGAGCACAAAAGGCTTCTTAATTTCACCAGAAAAGCCTGTTCACAGTGGCTTGGCCCACAGTCCAAAAAGCAGTATCGAAGACGTTTTCGAAACCAGATGCATCACTGCCTAAGATGACCACGCGTCACCGTTAACCGATAGAAAGCCCACACATTCCGGGAGTCGATCACTTTTCGTCCTCGGGTAAACGATTCATAGCGCCCGGTTAGCGGCGATACACCGCCAGTCCATGCTCGAGAATGTATCGGCGATGCTCCTAAAACTCGCGCGCATCGGGACGCGTTGGTATAGATCGCGTCGGGAAAAGAAAATGAGACCCGGGGGATAAAAAAAAAAACGAAAAAAAAGAGAAAATCAGAAAGAGCGGGGGAAACGGATGGGGCAGGGGTGAACCGCGGCAAAAAAGGAAAATCGTATAATCTGGCCGGATATTCGGTCCGTTGAATATCTCACGAGCTGTCCGGACGCTCGGATACCCGGGAAGTGCATCGTCGTTGGATGCACAGGCGCGGGAGCGGAGGGGGAGGAGGGCCCGTTAATCCGTAACGCGGCTCACTGGTGTTTTTCCAGAGCCCTCTTTCCCTCTCGTTCTTCCCCCCAACCGTTCGCCCTTCCCGCCGCTGTGACACTTTATGCGTTCTCCTTTCTCCGCGTCCCGGACGTCCCCATTTTTTCCCCGAGCCTTTTCGCCAGGTCGTTTTTGCCAAGGGGGGGGGGGGGGGGGGTAGAGAGCGCGGCCGGTCCTAAATTCGAGGCACGAATCGCGGAAAGAGCGGACGTGTTCTCCGGATGGTCCTCGTCCATCGACAAATACGAGGTGCAGCGACGCGACGCGACGGTGCAACGTCGCGAGCCCGATGCAACGCGTTGGAAACGGGGACGGAGGTGCAACGACGTCCTGTGCACGAACCCGGGGCTCTCTGGTCGCATGGGAAATTTCACGGCCGCTAAATGTTTCACGGTACGAATCAACGCCGCGGACCGATGACGACCGTCGAGCCCGGCCCGGCCGAAATTAAATTCTACATTATTCAATGCGACCCTCGGATAACTTGTTAACCGCACGGCGGCCGCTCAACGCAACCACGACGCGACGATATCCACCGCCACCACCCACCCGCGAGAACCTGCTGCCACCCGCCGCCACAGCTTTCTGTTTACGCAACGCTCGAGCGGATTCGCTCTCTCGCGAGCCGCGATAATTGCTCGACGCGACCATGAATATTTCAGACGTCCCCGCCAGACGATATTCTATCACGACTATCCTTGCTTTTTTTCGAATGAGTTTCGACCGTTTCAGAGCACCCGGTCGAGAGACACTCCACCGGCTATGTTTAGTCGCGCACCTGCCCAATTTGTGCGGCCAGTGCAGCTTACGCAGGGGACGCTCCTGTTGAACTTTAATTTCTGGGATCAAAAATTTTGCACTTTTTTTATACGATCCTGCAGGTTTTGACGAGGAAACTCCAAATTCCGAGTTCCAAATCGCGGAGTTCACTCGTGCAGAAGTTATACGTGTGGAAAGTTGAGGGATTGCGAGCGTTTTTCAGTGGGAAGGGCGCCGCCATGTTGGTGCTTGCTGAGCTAATCTGCCAGGTGGCGCCACGAGCACGTAGGTATGGCGGGTGTCGATAATGTAGATTACTGTAGCATCAGGGTGTCGATAATGCGAATCTCTATTTTACTAAATTTTGTTAATATTCATTCTTTTGTTCCTCGTTCCTCATTGGCTTGGTCCCTGGATATTTCGTCGTCTACATTAGAACAATAAAAATTTATTGTAAGTTGTATAGGTATACATGTGTAGAGATTTTGTTGCTCGAGTAGATATATTGATTTATATTGGAACAACAAACATTATTTCAACATCGTCGGGTCAAAGTGACCCAACAATGGTAGAGCGAGGGTTAAATGGTGTTGAAATATGAGTCCACAGGGTATCCAGTGTCTCGGTATCGTGACCATCGTCCAACAACCGTCTGATTGCGCTTATCCGCGACGACTTTCTTACCTCGGGCCGGGCCGGGCCGGGGGGCAAGAACTCGGCACCATAAATCAACGGGAAGTGGTGATTACGAGGTGCAGGGCGGCTTGTAGAGCGCGTCACGACACAACCGGGGTGTCGGGCCCCGTGGACGCTGTTCCCAAATCGTTCGTTAATTTTATATTAGCCGCGCATGAGACGCCGCGCGTTTAACAATTGCAACGGCTCACGCGACCCGACCGGGCACGGTTTTACGCCGATTCCCGTCTCGCATTTCATCGTGTCGTTAGCCGAGCAATTCGTTCCACACGCGGACCATGTTCGATCGGCCGCGACTCGAAACCGTCGCCTGATCGCCAAATAAATCTCCCGTCCTCTAATAAAGTGCGTTCTAAAGTTCCTCTTTATTTAAATCACTACCGGGAAACCCCCGGCAGAAAATATCCGATCGATAGCGCGAACGTCAAAATAGAAATTGTAGACAACGCGCGCATTAACTATTAAATGGAAAACATTAAATCGAACTTTTATGTGGTTTATTCATGGCCCGATGTCGGGAAATATTGGCGGAGAATGTTCGATCGATACCGCGAATGTCACTGTTGAAACAATGGTTCAGCACAACTTTATTCATTAATTTTCTGAAACCGTATTTTCGAAAGCACATTTCGTAGAATTATCAGTGTCTTTCTGTCGGGGTCGAATGTAACAGCCGTTCGTGTAATCTAATCGTAAAAAATCGAGTTTTTGAACAAAAAAACACTCCGGGTCAAAATAGACCAGGGCTTCGCAGGGAATGAGCATTCAATGACGGATCTACAGAAATTTTAATATACTATATTCATATTCCAATGTCAACCATTCACATTATTCGATTATTATTGTGAATAAGACTGTTAAAAAAGATTGTTGACTTTTTCACCTTGAAATTATTTATTTCACAGCCTGTAAAATAGATAAAATTTACAGAGTAAGATTTCGTTTATAATTTCCAACAAAATCAATCCCAGAATAAAAAAAAATATCCTCGCGACAAACCAAATTTTTGATGCATCAAAGAATCGGCGAACTTCGAAGTCCAAAAATGTATAAACAAATTCGATACCAACATAACGATGACTTAAACACCCCCTAATATCGCATGCGGCGCGTGATACTTCATTCCGCGCGAAATCCCGGACGCAGACAGCGAAAGGTGATCGATTTGATGGGGAATGAGCCGTCAGACATCGTACGCTCGCGAATCTCCAACGACTCGCAGAGTTCGCGAATGCAAATCGCGCGCGAGAATGTGTGCGTGTGTGTGCGGGATCCTTGGTCATGGGGGCCGTTATGTGTGCGCGAGTAGCGGACACTCGTCGGAGAGGATGGTCCGAGCCCGATTACCCGGCCCTATATTTCGATCACGTAACCACGGGATGCAAATCGCGATCGTCCAATTACGCGGGCACGAATCTATTTATTAATTAATATTCAAGGCGTTACGTAACTGGGATACAATCACACCTGCCACGCAGCGAGGATCGCGGAGCGTTACTCACTCTCTCTCTCTCTCTCTTGTTCTGTACGCCCCCGCACTGTCGAAGATCCAAGGCGTACTCGTAAATCCTGGCCTGTCGTAATTACCCGGAACCGAGCCACGTCGAACGCGAACTTGCCAACGCTTTCGCGTCGTTTTGATTTATTAAGCAGCTTTCATCGCTCCGAGCAGTGACTCGCGTGGCTCGTAATTAAATCGGCCTTAAATCATAAGTTGAAAGTAACGAGAGGCAGGGCACCCCTTTTCTGTTCTGGGGATACGTCTTCGAGCGACTTTATTTGTTTATTTATTTACGTGTGAACTGGTGTCGCGCATTTATGGAGAATTCATACGCACTCTCTCTGGGGATGACAGGGATTCTTCAGTTTTTCATTTCTGCCATTTTTGTTCGAACCAATTACGTAAGAAATGATAAAATATTCTTTGAACGTTCCACTTTGCGTACTGTAAGCCACTTCTTCCCCGCTGTAGCTTCACGACTCCCACTACTTGGGTCCGGTTGCCCCACAACTAGGGTCCCGATTCCCCCACTACTTGGGTCCGGTTGCCCCACCACTAGGGTCCCGATTCCCCCACTACTATGGTCCCGATTCCCTCACTACTTGGGTTCCGGTTCCCCCACTACTTGGGTCCCGATTCCCCCACTACTATGGTCCCGATTCCCCCACTACTATTGTCCAGGTTCCCCCACTACCAAGATCCCAATTTCCCCACTACTTGGGTCCGGTTGCCCCACTATTAGGGTCCCGATTCCCCCACTAATAGTGTCCCGGTTCCCCCGCTACTTGGGTCCCGGTTCCCCTCACTATCAGTGTACTGAAGAAGACGACAAGCAGAAGACGAATCAGAAGACACTCGAGAAGACATGTTGCCAATTGAGAAGTACCTGAACCTTCAGACAAGGTATTATGTTGTCATTGCGTGTCGTAACACGATAGTACTTGCCCGCTTAATGACGCATCGAGGCAATAAACTGGTCGCGATCACGAGTTCCCGGGTCGACGGAGAGTCAAAGTGTCGATCGTCTATCCCGTCGGCCGGCCATGAAGCTTCACCTCCGTTGGCTGATCGTCGCGATCTTAAAACCGCCATAACCGAAGTTATATTATTGCCTGTGGTTCACGACTTCTCGAATTAGGGGATGGCGAGGATCGCAGGCCGTTACGCTGATATAGTATCTCTACATTCTGTTCGATTCCCTGGACCTGATCCAGGGTCCCGCGAGGCGACGCGAAGTGGTCATTCAATCCACCAAGATCTCTGCGCATGATTGCGCTTCTACGCCAACTTCGACTTACAGCCATTCGAGCCGCGATTAACCGGCATATACCAGAGCCAGAGACGGCCGATCAAGACGTGACCGCACTCTACCTTCCACTTCCACGACGCTATTCCGGTCACGTGACGCGTTCCGTCTCCGTCGTGCGTGTGTCCTTACACAACACCTAGTTAAATCATTCTTCTAACGTCTCAGAGAAACTCAAGTCGTTTGGTCCAATTTGAAGTGTTTTTGGAGGGTGTTCACTTAATTTTGTTCTCGACTGTAGTTTCAGTAATTAGAAAAATATAGGAGGTATCGAACTGGAAGTTTGCAAGGTTCTTCAGCTGATCTAGTAGAGCTAGCTCCGCGGGAATGATCTCAAGTGACAAAACAACAGAAGAGTGAATGCTAAATCCTGATTTGAGACTATAGTGTGCTTCACATTACCTGCTAGCTCGTAAATAAAATTGTTCTTACACATTACCTAGTAAACTAATTCTTCTACCATCTCAGAAAAATCGTTTGGTCCACTTTGAAGTGTTTTTGAAGCACTTAATTTTGCTCCCTACTATAGTTCTACTAATTCGAAAATTATCGGAGGTATCGAACTGGAAGTTTGTAAGGTTCTCCAGCTGATCTAGTAGAGCTAGCTCCGCGGGATTGAACAAGTGACAAAACACAGGAGAGTGAATGCTAAATCCTGATTTGGGGTGACAGTGTGTTTCGCAGCACCTGCTCGCTCGCGAGGGGTGCGTAATGGCGAGGGTGGACCTTGAATAGGGTGGACAAGAAGGGGGAACCAAGGTTCCGGGACGGCTGGAAATGAACAAGACCGGAGACGCTGCGTAATGACGCGTGGAACGTCTCCGTACGAGAAAGTAATTGGACGCCCGGCTCGCCTAACTCTCGGCCAGACTATCGAGTCTCCGGTCCCGCTTTGATGAATGGGAGAACGTTCGATTGACTGAGCGAGCCCAGCACTGAAACTTCGTCTCTGATTGATGTTTCTTGAGCCGGGGCTCGCAAAGAACTTCGGGCTCTCATTGATTATTGGACAGTTTAAATAGTTCGTGATTCACCATTCATCCAGTGGACGACAACATCGTGAACTTATTATTCCTAGCGGCTCTGGTTGCCTGTGGATCACAATGTGTGCGTTTCTGTGATTGTATTGTATAGGTTAAGGATTTTTATGCGTTCGTATAAATATACAGTAATTATAGCAACTATTACAGCAATATTCATATTGTATGTTATATTGGTATATTAACAAATATACAAATTATGGCAATAGAGCAACTGGGAATTTATAAAATTGATGAATGTGCTTAAATGATTTAAAAAATTTTTCTGATATATTGAATCGTGTAAAATAGTTTATGTGGATTGGAATAAACAATCCATACATATTGTCATTATTAATTACCAGTGGATTTTCATGCATTTATGAATAAATAATCTGGGTGAAATATAAAACAGTGAAAAATGTAATAAATCAAAGAATATGTTGTTTTCAACGTAAAAATACTATTAAGCACTGAAATAAATTTTTATTCAACTACTGCTTCTCACAATCGATGCAGAATGATAATTCTTTAGGGTAATAATAAAATATAAATGTTAATTTCGGAAATTTGCTATGAATGCATAATCGTCCAAAATATTATTTCTGTGATATTGAAAAGATTGATAAGAGAAATACATTTCTGTTTTACTTGATTCGCAGTCTACTAATAATACATCAATTTAACGTCGACTTAACAACTGCATCGTTAGGGCATCAAGTCGCAAATAAGAAGGCTCGCTTATCTCCCCACTAGTTCTTCAGCGGCTACGCTAATTGCAGAGAAAATTGTTGCCTCGACGCTGCGGTAGACTTTTTGCGTGAGAAGCAGCACGACCGTAAAGTGCATTACGATTACAAGAGAAGAGTGGAGTCGTAGAATAACAATAAAATTCGACCAAGTTCCGAGCACGTTCATGCACAAGTTAAAAGGGTAGTTTCGTCTTTGTTTCTTTTTGGTGGGAAAAAAATCGATTTCTTCGCAGAACCTTTACCTCGTTAAAAATGTCTATGTAAAATCTTGTAGTTACAATTGTTGTTACAAACTTGATAATAATATTTAAGTACCATTTCTTAAAATAATTTAGAACAGGAATAAATGTCTACGTGCATTCTGTATATTGCAATTAATTTTGACAATTTTCTGATGCTGACAATTAATATTCTGACCTTGTATGACCTTGGAAGTCATTGCGTTGACTTTGCATTGGTCCAAGATATTGTGTAAATATTGTGCAATAAAAGAACTAGGTAGCAAAGTTAATTATTTATCTATTTAATTATTTACTGTTAAAAGTTAATTATTACATTTTTGTTTAATTTAATTTGATTTACCATTGCGTCAATTTGACCTTTGAGGGATACAAAGTTGCGAGTAACTAGGGGTGGGCGGGCACCCAGAAATTCGGGTTCGGGTCAGGTCGGATCGGGAACCCGAAAATTGTTCGGGTACCCGAAATGTCACAGCTTCCCGACCAGATTTCGTCTTCGGGTACCCAAAATTTTCCGGTAGCAGAGTATCACGAGGCTCGGGTACCTTCCCAGCCCTATAAAAATGATTCAGCTTCGTGTGCCGATCTTTTCTGTCAAGAACGTATCAATAGTCCCCGTGGGTGCAACGCGAACCATCTTATTGTATCGTGTAGGACGGTAGGCGTTCCGTTTGACGTGCGGCGCGTCCGAAACCGCAGCTCCGGCAACAAAACCGAGTATTCCGTGGCGTGGGCTCGTCGGATAAGAATCCGGGGGGGGGGGGGCGGTTTCACCTCTCTCGAATAAATCCGCTGGTGGAAAAGGACCAGCTCCGGCGAACGAGCCAGCGGGACGGATAGCGATGGCGGTCGGTTCCGCAAGCTGGAGCTCGTCGGGCGAAAAGGGTTACGCTCCGAGGAGAATAAGGACGGGAACAACAGGGCAATAAAGCCGGCGGAGGCGAGGGCGAAGCACGAGAGGGCAGAGTAAACGGAGAAAGATAGATGAAGGGAGCGAACCGAGCGAAAAACCCGAGGACAAAGCGGGGCGTGGGTGGAATCGAGGGGGTTTGAAACGACTGGAGGGCCGGGGGAAGGGTGGATGAACGGGGTACGAAGGGAAAGGGTGAGTCGGGTGTCGGGCTAACTTGACGACGGAGCTGCACTATGTTATCCCTCAGCCGTAACCGAAGAAGAAGCGGAGGAGCAGAGGCGTGCCTCGTACCTCCTTACAAACTGCCGAAACTTTGACTACCACCACCACCCTTCCAACCTTCCGACTACTGGCTGCTAGCTGCTGGCTTTACGTCGCAGCTTGCACGCCTCGCCGCACCACACACGCCCTTTCCTTTCACCGGCGAGTACGCGCGCCCGTGAACGTCTATTTTCGAGAGCGGGACGACACACGGTGGACCAACGCGCGATTCTAGCCAGGGAAAAATAATTTTCGACCATTTTTTTTTGTTACTTAATTCGCGGTTCGTTCGCGGTCCCACATATCTACAGATGTTGGCACGATGTGCCGGCTGGTTCTAACAATTTTTTAAATAGCGTGGTATACAAGGTGTCACGGGCTTTAACAGCTACACTTCGTCGGAGAGGAGAAACTCATTACAATTCGATAGGAGACTCTGAATGCTTACAATCACAGATGTTGATACCGAATGCTTACAATCACAGATGTTGATACTGAATGTTTACAATTCGATATGTTGATCAAGAATTCAACTACACACGAGATTAGTGCATCCCTAATAAGGGCTTTCGAAATTGGTGAACATCAGTACTTGTCAAAATAAAATTTCATTCATTAATCAGTGTTCCTTCACTATTTCGATCAATTGCCTAATGTATTTTTTGTTTTCGAGGTCACACGGAACCTTGACCTTGACCTTGGCTATCGCGACGGTGAAAGTATGTAGTTTCGTTAAAAAAAAACTCCTTCGACCTTGATATCTGGTAAAATATGACCTCCACAAAAATTTCTATTCCATCACAGTATTTGCCTGTTCGAAAAAAATAATCCCCTGACATTTTCCCCGTCATAAGAAATGAGACGCCCCAGTTAAGTGGGACGCCTTGTATAATTTGTTAAAAGGTTACGAGAAAAATAGGAATTGGGAACAGTAAGCGGAAAACTGAAGGAGTCCATTGCCCGCTGACGTTACCCTATGCTCCCCGGTACATTTTCAAGAAAAGTCCTGGAAGAGCGGTCTCGTCAGATCTCCAGAGGCCCAGAGTATCCAAGGATTAATCTCATCGAACCCAGCCTCGAATATTCCCGTAGAACTAGAATGAGCGGGGTGTCGGTGCGCTGTAATATCAACGACCTTCGTCCTCGCGAGTGTCGACCTCGAGGGAAGGATGCTCGTTTCGGATAGCGTGTCTCGTTCCTGGAGGGGATAGCTCTGGACCCGCGAATCCGAGAGTTCGCTGACTCGCAGGTATCGCTGTGCCGGCTGGCCGGCCGGTCTCGCGACGGATTAAAAAGTTGCTTATTTGCAAATGGAACTTTCGCGTCTTCGGTATTGTGTTTACCGGGAATATATTCCGTTCCCGGAGTTAAAGCGAGTCTGCGGAGGAGCAAAAAGCCGGCTTCCGCGGATCTGCTGAATTTCATTATTTAAGTTACGTGTACGGGTACCGTCGGCGGGCACGTGTACGTGTACCGTGGGTACAAGTGTTTGAATAATGCATTCAGCGGGGGATGTACACGAAAGCCGCATTTAGAAAACGCTTTAATACAGACGTTCGCGCGCGTCCGTCCGTCCGACGACTTCATAATTCCGACGCCTTCGAAACGATCGAATTTTGTTCGTTGATTGACGTCGCTCTTTTTGTCCGTACGTCCGATTTTTTTCCCAGCTGCCGCGTATCGTCCTCCCCCTCCCATCCCACTAGCATTTTTCGTGGTAATTGATCGGAGAAACCGGAAACCGTGCGAGCGCGTAACAGTAAACCGTCACGCGAATGCTATGGAAATACTTCATCCACGGATTTTAATGAATACGTTAAACGAGCTGAAAAAGAGGGAGATCATTATTATATTTAGAGATAGAATTTCGCCGGGGGGAAAAAAAATGAAAAACTGTTTCGAACGCGCTGTAACGCGATGCTGCAACGGCATTTTATGTTTCTCGTGAGCCACGTATTGGATATACCGTCGTAACAATACCTTTCGCGAATATTGTACACTATTTTTAAAAAATTTTAATCACACTGCACTTCAGCCAACTTCTTCATCGTATCGGTTCCCCCACTACCGTGCTTTGCCTCACTAGACACTCCTAATCTCCCCACTTTCCTCCTATTCTCCGTAGGTCTTTGATGGAAAGGACCCAGAATGTAGTAGGAAGAAGAATCAAGTTGCTACTGTAATCAACGCGAAATTATTTTTGAGAAAAATCGTTTGAACTCGCGGCCAGTTTTTTGAACTTTGTTAATTAGTAAATCTGATGTGTCTCGTGTCGTGGAAAATCTTTTTTATCTAGTTCTTATCTAGAGATTGAAGTAAGTGTTTCACCACGTCCATCGTGATTTAAATCTTTTGGTTGAAAAAAATTTCACAATAACAAGACAGAAAAAGATTTTATGTAATCTCATAGTGTTCGGTTTATAATTAGATTGCTATTTTTATGCATTTATGCAAGAAATTACTGGATCAATAGGAAAATAGTAAAACCATTTAGGGAATCGGCAGATACTAGTTTGTTATTTTAACAAATTGAAACGAACATAAATTTCTATTTTACAAGAAAATTAGATGTTTATTTTAATTTAAACATGTATAGCTCTTGCTTGACGACTATGGATTTTATACATTTGCGACAAAGATGAGTAGGTTAAAAATTGTAGACTATTGAAATTATTAAACAAAGAATGGAGCGTCTACTTGGCTCCCGTTTCTTACAATCGATGCAGACAATTTTTATTTCGCATGAAGACCCGCAGTATATCGATGACACTCTACAACTTTTCCGACGTCTGCAATTAAAAATCGCCGTATCCCCATTCGGCGTTCGATGACCGCGTATTTCGGAGCACCCTGTGTGTAAAAGCGATCTCGTTCCCCAGAGGTTTCTCCTTCGTCGGGTGCTAGACGGTGGTCGGGAAAATCCAATCGCTTCCCGACGATATACGTCTTTGTAACTCGATAAGTCGCCCGGGTAATACGGCGGAGGGCCTTAGGAAGAAAATTTCGACGTCCGGCGAGTAGGATGGAGGCAGAAAGAGTAGGGGAACGGAGAACGAAGTTCGGAGGGAGAGGGAGGGAGGGGGTATGGGGCGATAGAACGAGATCAAAATCCGGAAATCTTATCCCTGCCTCGGATATTCGGATGCGACTGTTCACGTGCTGGCGGGGAACACGTGACGCGACGATTCGAACGGATCTGCGACGCGGCGTATTCGTTGGCACCGTCGAAACCGCCGAAAAAGTCGAAATCACTGAGACTGAAGATATCTTCGTGCAAAATACAAATGTTGTGCATCAATTGCAACAGCCAAGTGAGAGGATCTCTTTTTATTAACAATTTTACGTTGAAAATCATACGCTTCAAATAAAATTGTGCGAAATCAAAAACTGTAAGGGCTGTTTACACCCTTTGCTGTTCATAAAAAAAAGTTACATTTCCGAAAACTACTCCTCACATAAATTCCATTAAATACAAGTTCGAATAAAAATTTTACAATTAACAAATTCACACGATTATATCACGAGCACAATTTAGGGTGATGAGAAAATTGCGGTTCTAACCACGTCAGATCAAGACTTGCGTCCCCACTCTCGCTTCCCCTTCTGCTGCGCTATTCCCCTGCGGAACGGTCACGTGACGCGTCTCCCCTCCATTCACGCCCCTAGCCCTGGTTCTACCTCCGCGCAACAGCGTCGCTGCTGTTTCGGAGCTGGATTGCGGGAAGAAAAGTGGGCCTGGTGATCGCGTCGGTGTCGTTTAATTCCGCCCCATTCCGGAGCAACGTCTTTCCGGTGTTTCCCGGTGGATCGCAAATTTCCAGCGAGCCCCGAACTCCATTCAACGCGAACCGTATCTCCAAGCTCGGATGAAACGAGGCGGCAGCCCGAAGCCCGCCCGGAGAATGAAATTCGGCCGGGAAGTTTCGATTATTGTAAGATCAAAGGCGTCTGCCGGGATTATCCGGGACACCGAAGCTTAATAAGTCCGACGAACGCGAGAACGCGGCAAATAAAATGACGCCGTGTTCGTTCGATCTCCGCGCGCGGGCAGAATGAGACTCTGTCTCTCTCTCTCGCTGCATAACGAGATCAAAATCTCTTATCTCTCGAGACAGGCTCCGCAGACGACGCGCGTTCGACGCGGGCTCTGCGAGAAGCTCCCCGTCACGAGAAAAACCCCTCCTTAGCGAGAGATTTACTACGATTCGCCGTGATTCACTCGCGCCGTTCCGCTCGCCGTGCAAATTTCGAAATGATGGAGGTTAAAGGGCGCTTTTCTTGACTCGCCTACCTCTTTTCGAAACCCCCGTCTTCCTTCTGCGCACCCGCCTCGGGTGCAAAACCATTTCTGTGTTATCGAAATTCTCACGTGAACCGCCTGGCGTGGTAAAATGCCGATTACGTTTTTTACGCAATTTTTGTACGGGATGTATAAAAATTATCACGAATATCATGGAGGGATTTTCTATATCTCTGGATCGGTGGAGATCTTTAAAAAATGGACCGCAAAATTGATCTTGACGGTTACTTTCAAAGTCAAAATATTCATCGCAAGAAGAAAGATTTTTTCGCGACATATAATTTTTATACATCCTATTTACAGCGGTGCCGAAAACTATTCGACTTCCGAATTTTCCAATATCAAAGAAATCTTGATACTAGAACTAGTTGGAAAAAATAATAGAACAATAACAGCGTTTTTTTCTTGAAAAATATTCTGATTTGGAAATATGAAAGTGGAAAAAGTTATACTGTTTTTTCTACGAAGCTAGGACAGCGCTCAATGAAGCGAGCTCTGCTCATGGTAAACTTTATACTTTCCAAAACTCCAGTTTTGGAGACTCCGTGAAGACTCCCTAGTTCTGAAGTTTCCCAGTGCAGAACACTTTGAGTGGGCGTGGTTTCGTGATCCTTAACATCTACGTATCTGGGCGCAATGCCCCACGGGGCAATCTCTGCTCATATCAAGCCCGAATGCCTAAACCAAGCCATTCATCTCCTACAAGTATAGTTCTAAATTCGTTTTCTGTACACACTGTCCCATGTAGGCGTGGTCTGGTGGCTCTCGACTTCGACAAGCCAATGCCCCACGGGGCAATCTCTGCTCATATCAAGCCCGAATGCCTACACCAAGCCATTCATCTCCCAAAAATGTAATTGTAAAGACCCTTGCTCTGCACACATTATCCCATGTAGGCGTGGTCTCGTGGCTCTCGACTTCGACAAGCCAATGCCCCACGGGGCAATCAATGCCCAGGATTGTTACAGAGAAAATCTTTCTCGCAAAAAAAACGTCCACGCACATTCCGAAGTTCTTGCGTTGTCCAGTGGGAGGAGTTTGGGTTTCCAGAGGAAACGAGGTCGCCCTTTAAATAATCGGAACCGCATAGACTGTGGCCAAAGGCGGTCTTTAACGTAGAGCACGTCCCCCCGAAGACATTCGGCGCGGCTGCTCTTACGAAATAAGTATTTCGAGTTCGAAAGGTGGGCGGGAACCTTGGCAGCCAGAGAGGATGCATAAAGTTCAGGCTGTCCGAGGCAGCGATTCTAAATTATCGCGAGTCGGGTCGGCGGACACGTGAAATCTACGTATTCGTAACCCGTTCGCCTCAGTATTCACCAACCACTTGGCAGATTCTGGGCAATGAGACAGAAACAGTAGTCAGCGTGGACCGGCCACGCGGTGGGGAACCGTAAATCGTTTGCTGTCGATGATGATGCGTCTGTATTCGACACGGTAATACAGGGTGTCCCAGAAAAAATTCAAGCAAAAGGAACGAGAGATTCTAACCACTTTTTTTCTTTGCCTTTTCCATGTCTACAAGAAGTGCTTCCGAAAATGTTTTTAAGTTGTACAAGAAAAGTTGTACACCTCATTTTTCAGACACCCTGTGGACGATCGATAGATTTATTGAAATAAAACCGTGTCGAATGTGTCAGGACATTTTACGGAATAAAAAAAAATATTAATTAAGGGTTACATTATGATCATTCTGCGAGGAATTACATAAAATGCTAGGCGCCAATAAATAACACCGATGGCGCAAGAATTGGTGTCCGGCGAGTCCAATTTTATCGTTGTGTCAATTAATCACGACCCCGCGGGACGTATATGATATTAATTCCGATCGGGTAGAGATTGTCCAATTTTTCGCGGTGAGAATTTACGGTTAACGGAAATTGCACAGTTCCTAGTGGTATCTCCGTTTCCAATGATATTTATGCTTCCGACTTGTCTAGGACAATCGCGCGTTGCTCCGTTTGAAACATAGCGCTGACACGTGTTAATCAAGCGTCAAATCAACGATACTATAACATTATGCTCGCAGCGTCATCATCGGGACAATGATTGACGGTAATTGACGTCTCAATTACACGAGAAAGTAACAGTCTCTTGATGAAGCTGTTGGTTATATCGCGTTAGTGAACGTAAAAATTGCATTCAGTAAAATAAAATCAGGCACATCAAGATTTGTTGTCGTAGTAATTATTTTCATTAACTTTTAGTATTTTTCAATTCAATTATCATAATATCAATTCATTATTTTTTAGAACTTTTTCAACCCTGATACTGAATTTGTTTTTTTTGTAATTAATATATTACAGTAACAATTGATTCTCAGGTCTGTTAAAAAAATTGTACAAGCGAAATATTCTCAAAATATTTCTTCCATGCGTGACCTTGTATGACCTTGAAAGATCAATGTGTCGTATACGAATGAATTCGTTTGGGCAAGCGCTTTTACATTATTTAAAAAAGTACATGGTACTCCATTTGACAAATTGAAGGTCACCTTCATTTCCAAAAAAAAAACAGCATCCGAAAGATAGCCACAGAAATGAATATCCAGAATAACGTGTTCCCCCGCGTGTCCCACAAGACGAAGTAAGTATGGAAGTGTAAAAGTTCCATGGGATTTTCAAGTATCGACGTCGGTTTGCTAACTCGTTAATCCGCCAGTGGCACTAGGTCATCCGGTAGTCCGGTGTCAAAAGGCTGGTTACCCTGGGAACCAGTTAATCTTTTTCTCAGCCTGTAGGGACGCAAACCGGTACGTGACTCGCGGGACAGAGCGGCGGGATGGGTAAACTTTTATTAAAAATCTAATTGGATCGGAGCTCGGGGCCCGAGGGCTATTTCACCTTCGTTCTTTCCTTTTTCACCGTTCCACCGGAGCTTCGATAAGCTCTCCGCGGCAAAGCGAGGATGTGATCGTCTCGCCTTTATTCGGCCGCACACCGGCCTAATGTTGCTTTATCGATTTGCCTTCGAATTAATCCGCGGTCTCCGACGACGCAACGATTTAATCAGATTTTTTAGATACTCGAATAAGTTTCTGCCATTCTTTTGGCAAATAAAAATCCGTTGTTTTTAGATAGGAAAATAACGAAATTCTGTCCAAAGTATTTTCAAATTAAAAGCAAAAATGTTAATATATTACTCATTAGAACGATCGTATTAAACTGATGTCCAAAACATTTGATGCCATTTAAAAAACTCAAGGCGACCTTTACTTTTTTCCGTAAAAAGCATCTTTTGAGATTTAAGAATACGCGAACATGTAATTCACTAAATGCTAATAAAATTTTGTCTGAAACGTTTTTGCATTGCTCTACCGAAACTGCCAAAAAAAATGACGACAAAACTAAAATTTTGGATAGATACATTCATGTTATTTTTATAAATTAATGTAAAATAATCACTTTTAAACCTGCAATTATCAGTTGCCGGTAGGTTCAATGGGCTCCGGAGGGTCGGTCATCGTCAACCGTGACCGACTACTTCGAATTAATGAAATGCAGCACCCAGAAGATCCCGGGGCGGAGTGAAAAAGGGGAGCAGTTGGTTTAAGGAGCTGTGACGAATTTACAGTGACTACGTTCTTTTCAGCACTTTCGCGCTCCAGTTCGACGAATTTTCAGCTAACGAGTGACACCGGGAACACTGCGAAGAATGTTTTCTTTCCACCGACTGTACCGTGAATCTTTTCGTTTTAATTAATCCTTTCGATTCCCCGCGGGGCTATTAGACGTATGCTCATCTGACGTAGAACAGGAAATAAGCGAATTTTCAATTATGGAGTTTGTAAGGATTACTACACTTCTGGTTAGTGGATTGTGAACTATTTGTTTACGTATTGTTGGTTGGATAAATTCTCATTCTGACAAAATTATATTGTGCCTAAATTGTATTCTTCATTTCTATTTAAATTAAAGAATCTTCGTGTTTAATAAACTCGATTAATTTCGCTCGGACGTTAATAACAATATAATGAAATATCGATTACGAGTGTTTATAATTAGAAACGAGAGTATTCATAAACTAGGAATGAGAAAATAAATAAGGCAGTGTTCTCCGTGCTTTCGGTCATATTGAAATATGTATACGTATACTAGCTAATTCAAACAGTAATACACCTGTTTTTATATTATGTGTCAATATATTTTCATTAACCTTCCGTCAGAGGCAGCTGTTCAAATTGATAACTCGTTAAACGATATCGTTGTGCAATTTCAAGCGAAGCGTATTCAGCATTTTCTTAATTAATCAAAAATGAGTGGCAGCTTGTTCAGAATATTTCAAAGATTTAAAAATCTTATTATTGAAATAATTATCGAAATACGTCGTGCGAACAATGAGACACTTTTTTTTTTAAGATTTTGTTCAAGGAAATACAGTACAATTAAGAATATTTCTACTTGAAAAAATACATCATTTTCATCATCAAATAATAGATCATTAAAAAAATCTGAAGGAGGTAAACAAATGGCACTCTACAGCAGAATATTAATTAATGACACAATCATGGGATAATCTCCATTAATGAGTACCCATAAGAATTGCAACTACGATTCACGAGACAGCGTGTATAACAATGTAATCCTCATTCATAGTTCCATTCTGACCTGTGGTTACATACGAAGCATTTAAATTTTAATGTGTAAACAGCCAGTTTAAATAATCAACTATTTATATTAAGTCTAAAAAGAGGATTAATGCTCCATCTAAATTCTAATTATCCAGCATCCAGTTTAAATTAGGAGCTATTTATACTATGTCTAATAAGAGGATTAATGCTCCATCTAAATTCTAATTTCCTAGCGTCCAGTTTAAAATTATGAACTACGGCAGCGCGTTAATTATTTGAATCTCGATTATCCGAATCAGAATCATCTTGACAGTAAAACTCGAGACACATATTTACGTCGAAAAGATAAATGGAACATAAAATTATAACGGGTATGAGATTTCACCTCTGTAGGTTTAATAATACAGTCCGATGTTCATCGACGACGTACGCGGCTCTGCAAATCACGTGAAAATACTTACGTTCGCCACCGAACTGGGTAACAACCGAATCACGGACATTCGACGCGGCCGAAACAGGAGAAAGCCCTTAACCAAAACAATTTAAGGGCCCCGGTATTTCCACGGAAACGTTTCGGATCGTGTGTAGCTCGTGTCGCTCGTACATCCCCCTGCCCCCCCGGCGACGCGGCGCAGGAACCGCGTTCGAAAATTAACGGGCACGTACGTCAAACGGATATCCTGTCCGCGTAACGGCCGAGCGACTGTAATTGAGGATTTAAACGTTGTTTGTGTCAGGTGCAAATGAAACATACCCGGTGTCGGACTTTTCTGCTTCTAGCCCAATTAGCTTGGGGTCGCGGACCGCGCCGGTCGTTTCGCCGGCTGTTTGTTAAGCGTTTCGCGGTCGCGTTACAGCTGTATCTCGTTTCCGGCGTGGAATAACGCGTCGATAATATCCTGCCAACGTTAATGAATTTGCGGCGACGGGGTAGCTGCTAATTACAATCCTTAACGCGCGTTTTTCACTGGGAACCACGTCTCTCTTTTGACCGCTCACCGACAGAACTGAATTACAGGCGAGATATCTCACAAAATTGTGAAACACCCTGTATATTTTTCGGCTTCATTTTTATTATTATTTATTAATCGTTCCAGCCTCTAGGCCAAGGAAGCCACTCGGTTTACAATTTTCAAGCGTTTAACCCACCCTTCCATTCTTCGCACACATACTACTTAACTTGGACGGGGGTTTAATATTAATTTCATTTTGTAGAACTATTCAATCATGGTTCTGTCAAAATTTTAAATTAACAACTTAAGGGAGCGACAATGGGGGGCAATGAAGCCACGCCCACTCAGATCATTGTATACAAACACGGCAAAGGTCTTCGGTTCTTACTAGATTTTTAGAAAATACAGAGGCTTGCCATCTCCAGAGATTGCACTGTGGAGCAATGACCTAGCTCCGTCATGGTTGAGGGCAATGAAGCCACGCCCACTTAGGGCATTCTCCCAGAGCTCTGCAGAGGGAGCGTTCAATTAAAAATACATTTAATTTTGTATGATTTCTGGTGAGAAATTCGGGAAATGGGTTACACGGGGAACAGGAGCAATATGAAACAGTTGATAATGTGGGCAGCGGTATACTGGCAGTGGGAGTTGCCCGGGCCTGACTTCCACCGCTGTGATTCTCAGCCCGCCGTAATGATACCGAATGTATCGAACATAACCGATCGGTAATTGAAAGAGCGTCGCTGCGAAACAGTTTGCAAACACTTTCTCGAAAGAAGTTCCGCGTGCGAAAGGGTAGATAATGCGGTGGTGAGTGCGAAGGGTGCGACAGCATATAACGAATGAGACTTCCGGTTATCGGGATCTCGCCAGGGTCCTTTGCCGGGTGCAAATTTTCTGGAAACGAGTCACGAATATTCCCGGCCACGGAGAGCTCCCGAACACGCCGCGGCGTCTTGTCGCGCCGCTGAATATGCAGGTACATGCAATTAAAATATTCGCGAACGCGCTCGCGCTCGCTCTGGCGCCACCCCGCGTGGAAAGTAATTTCCCGAGGAAAAGGAATTTTTCAAAGTTAGTTTGCCAGTCTCGTCATGCGTTATATTGGCCGGCGAACTTGGCGAAATTCGAGGCGGACCCGGGCGCAAAGTAATCTTCGTCCCCTCGTAATTCCTTCGAAGTTACTTTACGATTCGCCCGGAACCCCCGGCCGGCTAGCCAGCTGCAGCTATGCTTCTCCACCGATCTGCTCGGCTCCGCTCTGTTCCGCTCCGATCTGCTCGGCTCTCCTCGGCTCTGCTCTGGTTGTCGCTCGCCAGCCAACTCGGACACGTTACCAACTTACTTTCCGGCTTGTAACGTTATCGCGGCGAACCGAGAGGCCTCCTCGTCTCTCCCAATTAGCCGCGGTAACCGAACTCGCAACCCACCCGCGCCCACTACTCCCCAATCTTCCGGCGCATTATTCAGGATTCTCCCGCCCGCCGTCTTCTAAATTATAAACCATAAATTTCGGATCGTATTACAAATCGCGTCGCAATTACGCCGGCGCCGCTCGCCCCCAAGTTCAACTGGAAAATGAAGCCATTTTCGCAACCGGGTTCGGCAGTTTTTTAAAAACTGTTTGTTTGGGTTAACCCTTTGCGGACGGAGTCACCCGTCGAGCGTGCGTCGCTGTGGCAGAAATATTAGTGCGTGCTGTTGAGAAAATATACACACAAAAAAGTGAAAGGGTTTAATTTAACACAATAATTTAATTTGATATGACATGAACATTATTGCAACTTCAGTGAAACACTAATAAAATTTGCAAAACTGTGACGCGAGGTCTAGATACGATCTACATACGATTTAGATCGCGATCGTAGTATGATGCTAATGAAGTTGTTCCTGTTTCAAAGTCATGGTAAACATGTTCATTTGAATAGCTCGTTTAGCATACTGAATCTTGTTTATTTCATGAGATCTACATTACAGGAATACCTGCAAGCAGATGTCATTAGTAATCAATTGAAGAAAAAAAAATAAATAACACGCGACTCGCGTTCAAAATGAGACTGTGCATTCAGCTACACAATTATTATTTGCTTTGAATAAATTCTATTCTGTTTTGCGAGTTGTGTTACAGCATTAATGTTACCGACATAATTTCATTGAACAAATGTATCACTATATTTGTTATTTTTATTTCTGTAAGATTGAATTCTGACAGTTACGGTGGAGACCTTCGCGACAGTTACGGAGAGAATACTGCACGTAAGGGCACGCCGATCCAGCGATCATTTCGCGCAGATTTCGCAAATGAAGTGGAAAACGGCAAGGATCGTATCTTCCTCGGGAGCTCGTGAATTCCCGCGATTCTTTCGGTCAGGGTTAGGGAATAGTTGGAGGCAGGTGGGTGGTTGGGTGTTGGTAGCGTTATCGGAAACCGAGCGAAATTATTTGCCAGGAAAGTCTGCAGGCAGATGTAGCGAAAGTTAGGCGAGGAACCGTTTCTATCCCCATTTCTGAGGACGACTCGTATCTCCGGGGGATCATAATTCCCACGATATCTGGGATCGTTGTCGCTCGGCCTGGGTACACACACACATACACACGCACGCACACATACCAGCGCGGACCGTACACATAGGCACGTTGCGAACTTACTTCCCGAGTACTTGAAACGTTATCGTAGGGACTCGGGGAGGTCTCTTCGTTTTCCACGATGTGACTTCCGGGACAGAGCTCGTGCACGCACAACTCATCCGCGGCACCCTACGCGCAGGAATTATTCGGTTAGGGGATTCTAATTGCGGTCGCCGAAAGAATGATGGCTCCGTGATCCGTGGAATGCTATCGCACCCCTGTGGCCGACCAAGTAGCATCCAGGGGGTGGTTTCCGCACGGTTCTCTAATACCGAAATTCGTTGGAACACGGCTTGGACTTAATCGACATAAATTTGAAAAATTTTCAGACCTGGGGACATTTTTGTTGATATGGAAATAAGAAATAACTATTTGAAATTATTTATTTTGTGCAAGTATTGTTATTTGGGAATAAAAATAATATTGATTCATCTGATGCAACAGCAATTTCAAATAATGTATTATTTCTTAATTATTTAAAATTTTTCAAAAGAAATAATCCTCAAAATAACAACAATAATAATAACAATTTTATAATTATTTCAAGTAATTATTTAAATAAAATTATTCCAAATAATGTTATTTCAAATGACATATCAAATGATATTTCCATTAGTTATAAAACTTAAACTCATCTTAAAAATTAACTCAATAAAATTAAAAAAAAATACTTCAACAATTCCAGTTGATATCTTGAAATATTTACAGAAATCTCTAAGCATTGTCAGTACCTATCAATACGAGGTGTTAATAATGCAATTAAAATTTTATGAACCGGTAGAGTCTGCAGCACGTCTAAACACTAGATTTTTATACCGGAAGATCGCTCTGGTATGCCGCACCTCCGTTCATTTTATCTATTAAATCTTCCGGCTGTTGAAGAACGTATTCCCCTGTCGGAATCCTCTCGAGAGTATTCATGGTAGATATAGTGAGTTATTTGAGACATGCTCGAGTGGCTTCGAAGGTGATACCCTTAAGGATGTAAATGTATTATTCGCTATTCGTTACAGAGCCGTAACTTCCTCCCTCTCGTCGTATCCTGAGCATGCTGGCCTTAGAAAAGTTTCATCCCTGGTCCCTTGGCTATTAACATTAAAATATATTACGGCCTTCGCTCTTATAAAGTGTTCTCTTCATGTAATTAACCTTTTACGAATCGATTTATTACAACGAAACTCTTTATTTCAAATTTACTTTTTATTTATCTCCAGGCGCCTACGATTGGTGCAATTTTTATTTTTCGTAGAGATCCGCAGTTTAGTAATAATTTAACAACTACATAATAAAGTAATATATAAAGTATAAAATATTTATTATATATATAAAATATATTTCACCCCTACTATTACATCGCGATAAAAAAATATATAGTTCCATTAAAAAAAAATTGATGACACTCTGTATAATAAAATGATATAATGCTGTTCTATTTAATATATCGTCTAAAGAATATTATAGTAATAAAATGTCTCAATAAGAAATGAGAAATGTTTAAACGAAGACCAGAGCAAGATTAAATAAACAAACCCCCATTTCGAGTACTCGAGAGCGAAATTACCAACTTTCGATCAATTGCCAACTTTACCGATCCCGGTAAAATGGAACAGCATCGAACTTTATTTCCCATATTGCCTGAAAGCTCGCTCATCTTTCCCCGTGTTCCATTGTCCTGGCGGTCGTTGTGCACGGAACAATAAATTAATTTCCTGGACACCGGTGTCCATCCGACACCCTGCGAGCTATCGCATCGTTGGTCCGCGAGCGGAGAGTCGAGCGCGCGACGTCGACGTCGACGGAAGGGACGACGAACGCGCTTAAAATTGATGGTTAATTCAAAACCACCGCAGGGCTGCGACTGAATTTGACCGAGGCAAATAACAGGGGGACCAGGTTGATTCGCGGCCTGCAGCTGTAAACACGAATAATGGAGAATACCGATTGGTAAATTGTGTGTTCCGGGTCGTCGGGGCTGGTTGCGAGCGCGAGCACGGCCAGGAGCAACCCCCTCCGTCCCCACCACCCTTTCGCCAAAGCTCTTCGTGTTTTCCTGCACCCTCATGCTCTCTGTTGCTTCTCTGTCACCGATCAACTGCGTTTCGAGCTGCCTGGACGGTACCCAAATTTTTTGGGGGCACCACAGGCCTGAACTTTCGAAAAAACTACTGCGCCATTATGAATAATATTATGAATAGACCGGCTGGATATGTAATCTCAAAAAATAAAACGATTACGAGAATTTAGTACATTTCTAACTGTTTAACACGATCATTAAACAAAAATAAATAAATTCCTATTTGGTCGTGTCTTACAATTAATTGCAAACAATTTTTATCTTGTATAAAAATTTGCACTACAGTTATTTCAGCCATATAGGTTTATCATATCTACAATTTTAACCTCACAAGCGATTATAGCGAATGTAATCGTCATAACTATACAAGGTGTCTCGCCCGACTTTGAGATCTCAATTTTCCCGCTATTATTGCACGTAGCAAAAAATATTTGACATGAAATTTGGATGGTATCGAGCTGAGCACATTATCGTGTTATCAAATTTTTCGCGAGTGGACGCCTAAAGGTCACACGTAGGTCAGCTTCGTTTTTCTGAACAAAATAATGAATTTTTTAATATAACAATAGATGCATCTTGAGAAAGTCGCCGAGAAGTGAATAGTTTAGGAAATATTTAAATTTAATCGTGAGACAGTTACGGTGGAGATCTGCGACAGTTACGGAAATGGTACCGTATCTAATTACTGACATGACGGTTCTCGTGCAAAATGGAGGAGTTCCGAACGAACGATTGCCAAAGAAGGTCCGTTGTTTTCTGTCGGTTGTGTCTGTTGTTGAGCCTCTCCGGACCTCTCATCGGTATGGAAAAGGTAGTTTCCGGGTGACCGATAAGCGGCCCGTTAAAAGCACCCCGAGATATTTATAAAGTATCCCGCGGCATCTTTTTCCGCTCGTCGCGGGTATCGAGTGGTCGATCGATCCCCGTGTTTCATGAATAATTTAACAGTCCCTGCAACCTGCAACGCACGCCCGGGCAACGTTGTCAACTGCGTCGCGGAAAAAACCTGAGAGCGATGCGCCTCCTGCGATGATCGTCGCGCTGCGCCATAGTGGAACGCTGACTGCACCCTCCCGTCAGATCGCGTAAAACGATCGTTTATTTTTAGCAATTTGTTGCGGGCGGACAAGACGGTGTTGGGCGGTTTTTACAATTTTAGAACCGAATACGTTGGAGGATAATTTATTGGAACGCGAGAGATTCATAAATAATTTTTAAAATATGGAATCATGTATGTAATGATACTTGGGATACTCAGGGTATCAATCCTCAACTATCGCCTAATTTCCAATTTCAGCGGGACCTACTTTTTATTAAGGTGGGTTCCGAACCACCTATTTTGCCAACAACACGTGAAACGCACCCAGAGGGTCACCCATCCTAGCGCGTCCCCCGCCCTACGCCGCTTTACTTCGGTGATCGAACGAGAACCGGGGTTTTCAGCGAGGCAATGGTCGTTGACTAAAATATGGAATCATTATAAACTGAAAATAAGGAGAAACATAAGAGGAGTGTTTAAAAGGAATAGCAATTATCTATTAAGCTGCTGTGAGCCACCGAAGTGTCTTCCCTCTAACAATAAGTCATGCTTTGGAGCGAAGCGCGCCACTAAAGTGGTTCACTTGTTGCTCGCATACCAAGTTAGCAGTTATTATGCATACAGGGTGTCCCCAAAATGTTGTATTTTCCTGAAGAGGGCGATTCCTAAGGTGATTTTAAATAACTTTTTCCTTTACGAAAATGTTCTCCGCGGCTCGGTTCAGGAGTTATGAACGAAAAATGTGGGCCAATCAGAGCGCGCCCACAGTAGCCGGATTTCGGCTCGGCCAATCCGAACGCCTGTTGTTGTAAAAGTTATTCCAAATGACCTTAAGAATTACGCCAAGGACATAAATTTTCGGAACACCCTGTATATCCAAATAATTATAACCCCGAAATTTGACAAATAGAAATGAATAAAAATATAATTTTCACCAATTTCACCTTATATTGGTTCGTAACATAATTTAGTTATCTTCAATATCTTCCTTCCGATTGTTAAGAAAGTAGAGAATTAATGAATTATAAAATCGTCGATTATAAGCAGCTTTAGAGTCAACTAAATTGTTGAAATTAGAACATATTTATATTTGCAACCGAATGAAATGATGTCACAACGTGATATGAACGCAAATATGACAAAATGCATAGTTTAAGTCGTCGAAACATTCATGACATTGCTTATTTAGTTTACATGCACTTCGTGGTGGAGAAGTTCTACTCCGTAGTTCTGTTAGAAGTTCTACTGGAGGAGCTTACAGCTTGTCGCAGCTAAAGGGCTAAGTCTAATAATAGCTACATTGGCATAAATTTCAACAAAGAACTTTTCTTGGTTTAACCTTGTTTTCTGTGAAGTAGATTCCCAAAATTTATTTATTTGCAGGATTCGATGGAAGGGTGTTCTTAATTGTAAGCAAAACGAAAATTTTGAACTAATCCACCGTCTAGCGACTTCATAGATTGTAATAAAAATTATCAAATTCGGTAAAAAAATTATGTCACCCCTATTATAGAGTTTGCCCACTCTACCTTCCCCTTCTACGACGCTATTCCCCCACCCGCGTCACGATGTCACATGACTAATCCGGTACTGGTAGAGAGGGGGTAACCCGTTTCCCCTCAATTCAAGTCAATTTCCCTGATATCATGACTCTGCCACTATCTGATCAACATGACAGTAAAACTGTTAATGATTACTGTTTTAATTAATCATTACTTTGACGAATAATTACTTTGAAGAATAATTATTCTTCATTCTTATTAATTTCTTTATTCTTATTAATTTTGAACAATGATTACTTTGAACAACGTTTACTCAAAATTATTTTAATTTTGCTGAATTTTCAACCAATGTACTAAGGAAGAAATATGTAATCTGTTGTCCTACCAAAATCTCCTAACCTTGAAATGACCTTCTCTGTTACAGATTCAGTGAGAATGCTCGAAGATTATCGAAAGCGTTCCGAGATCGACCAGCGACTCCATTGGAAACGGCAGTTTGGTGGACAGAGTACATTGGTCGAGGCAATGGTTTACCCTACGTGAAGAGCGAAGCCTCGACAATGTCCTGGTACGTTCGCAATCTCGTCGACGTCATGGCTGCCTTCGCAGTTATAGGGTTGGTAACCCTCTACGTCATCTACCGAGTATTCAAACGTCTCCTGTTCGGCGGCAAGAAGACGAAGGAGCATGCGAATAACAATGCGAAGAACCATGCGAACTCGAAAAAGAGAAATTGACAACCTTACTCTCTAAACGAAAGAAACATATAAATAATTGTTACAAAATTCAAATAATAAACTTTATAAGCAGCGCGTTTACGGTGTAGATGTTCTGTGCACTTTTATATCGAATGAACTTGTTTGTTTTTGTGGATACTATGTTACAGTCGTGGGCATAGATTGCTCCGAGGGGTACTGATCTTGCCCCATTCGGAGCAACAAAGCCACGCCTACCTAGAATAAGTTGTAAAGGAAAGGCGAGGTAAATAGTTTTCTATTGTTACTGAATTTGAAGATCAATCTTCCTATACTAAGGAGTGAGATGTCTGTTGAGCCCCTTCCTTGGGGTAATAAAAGAGCCAGTTGCGCGGACGAGATTGTCGGGGCACTGTCCTTGCTCCATTAGGAGCCACAAAGCCACGCCTACTTGACATTATTTGTAAAGAGCAAAATAAATAGTTTTCTATTGATACCGAATTTTTAATATCCTTTTATTAGCGAGTATATCGGTTGTGAATCTTGTCTAATAAAAGAGGCAATTGTGAAACATCCATTAAGAGCAGTAAAGCCACGCCTACTTGCAATAGTTTTTATAGAAAAAGCAAAATAAACAGTTCTTGATTGATACCGAATTGTCATGATCAAATAAAAAACTATTATAGTTATTATTACAATATTTATTATTATATACACGCTCCGAGTATTCTATAATAACAATGATAGACAGCGGATGTTTATGCAATTTTCAATGTTTGTAGGCAAATTTTAAGAAAGTGGAATCACGTAAAAGCTCATTTCCAGTGATAGTACAAATAAAAATCTTACCAAATCCTGTGAAATTTTCTACTCTAGAACAATTTTGACAATTCATAGATGCCATAAATGCATAAAGATCCGCAGAGTCCAGCGATGACGATTGCACCCGTCGTAGCCACTTAAGAGGTTAAGGACACAGTTGAAAAAGTTTCGCCCGCCACCTTCCCGGGGGCAAATCGATGTTTCCTCCGACCGGATTTCGAACAACTTCCCACAATGGCCAATCTAGAGTAGTTTTTATTCGTCGCGCGGAGACTCGACTTCGGATAGAGAGTCTCTGTGCTCGATAAATTAAATCATCAGCGTCCGGGATGGTGCGGCGAAGGTTCTAATCCTGATTACAGAACTGGAGACGGAAGTCGGGGCAATTTTCGCGGATGCTCGTTCGCATTTGCCTGTCGGCTGCTCGTGGAAAGAAGAGAGACCGCGTCTCCGTTGCACTTGGAAGAGCGGAGCTTGGCGAGACGAGGTCGACGAAAGACAGACAACGGAAAAAAGAAGACTTCGAGGGCGGAGATGGTGGTGGTGGGGGGAGGGTGAGAGAGTTGGAGGTAAAGAGGACCGAGTAAGGAAACGGAGGGGGTGGGTTGGAGGGAGGGGAAACCAGCTTTGCGGGCATTACCCGGTATTTCCCAGGTGGCCGAGTCACCGACTGTGTCAACTGGCTTCTGCTCGTAACAACGGCGAAGAGAACAACGGGAACGTCGAGGAGGGGCTTTGGGTGCGGCGAGGTGGTTGCGTCGCGTCGGTTGTAGCCGGCGTCGCGACGCTACGCGTCGCGGATGGAGGTAACGGTTCCGAGGAGCCGACGGTGTACTCGAATGCACTCGAAGACGAGCAAGGGACTCTTAAAGAAGAAGAAGGACATGCCAGACGTCTGCGAAGACGACGACGACGACGACTACGACTACGACGCTACTGTCGACGACGACAACAAAGACGGATCGGCGTCTACTGTCGGCAGATTAAACTCGCGAGAGGACGGTCCCCCGTCGGCTCCGCCTCCTGGTGTCGGCCTCTTTCGACGACGCAAATTTTCGCATCCGTGCCCAAGCAGCGTGCGAACTCGGGACCATCTATTAAAGACACGAGATAAGCGTCGCGCGGACGTCATTGTCGTCTGAGAACGCCGCTATCCGAGGATCGTCGGTTGTCGAGCCGTCTGTAACGATCGCGATGATCGCCTGCTCGTCGTTATCGGGCTCGATGATCGAGCACGCGCGGCAATTTATGAGAAAAACGCGCGAGAGCCCGCGATGGATACCTTTTGCCGTGGGATGCGGTAGTATCTCCATAACTGTCGCATCGCCTGCCCGGCGACAGTTACGGTAGAGGTGTCACATTCTTGGTAGCGTAAACGCAGAGAAGCGGGTGATAAAGAAAGAGGGGGTTCGGCAAAAATCAAAATTTCGTATTTCTGTTTTTTGTCGATGAAACATTTAGCATCGTGTTCGTCTCGTTTGTCTGATTAAAATTACACAAAGCAAGAATTACGGCAATATTACTTGTGTAACAAGCGATTAAAGGACTTCACATTTACAGAATTCGTATCTCTACCGTAAATGTGGAGTCCGAGACTGGAATCGCTCGTTACTCAAGTAATTATAATCGTAATTGTACCGTATTGGGTATCATTTTAATCAGAAGAAAAGAGGCGAACAGAATATGATAGTGAACGTTTCGTAAAAAACTAAAAAATTAGGAAGTTGCAATCTTTTGTGTCTCTTCTGTTAATTAGAGTTACACATATGTATGCGACACTCGCAGGATTGATCAATGGTTCCAAGGAGGATCCACCCAGTGGTGGGGGATGGAATTTTGACAGTTACAGTAGAGACGGTTCTGGCAGTTACAGTAGAGATCTTGTTAACAGTTAGATTAGAGACTTTTGCGACAGTTACGGAGATAATACTACTTATTCTATCTATATATTGCGACTTTTATCCTCTCGACGAGCGAATGGACGATGCAACGATAAAAATGTGACCTTGAAAAGCCCGGTCAAGGACAAGCTGTGATACTGATCACACATAATTTTGGCACACCCTGTACATTTTTGTGTAGCGTTCCGCGAGCCGACGATTCTCCAACGTTCCCGTCTGTCGTTCATTTTCCTCGTTCAGGCGCGACGAGAGCTCGGCAGCCGACACGTTTCATAGATCGTTCGCGCGATTCTCTCTATAATCGCGGAATAAAATAATTTATCGACGCGAAACGGGCAAGTTTTCCGCGGGAGTTGGCGAAGTACGTGGCCACGTTATCACGGCGCCCGGGAGATTTTCAATTACGTTCTCCCGGAGCCGTTGGTGTATGTATATACATATAGATAAATCTTTTGAAAAGTTTTCTTCGTTACCGTTGCAGAGCGCGGTGAAATATTAAACCGGTTCGCTGCGGGAGCTGCTAACGCATCGAAATATTGTTTTGCGGTCCTTTCGGTCTGTATCCGTTTCACGAGGATTGTTCGCGGCCTGCCGAATCTTGTTAAATATTAACTCGGCGCAAGCAGTCCTGGTTTTCGGTCCCGGATATGTGCACGGACACGCCTGCATCCGTGCTCGGAATCCACCCCCGAATTTTCTAACCGCTCGTCCCTTCGCTCGCTGCGGTTCCCATCGGTCAAGAAAAACGAAATCCATTTGTTTTTGTTTCTCGCGAAGTCCGTTTTTCTTATCGCTTTTTCGTGTTTCCATTCTGCCGCGTTCTCTGGAATTAAAAAAGCAATAAAGATTATTGGAGAACGCTTCGGCAGCCGAGGGTCCGAGAATGTAAATGGAAGTAGAAACTGGGTTGGGTCTTGTCGGGATGACACGACGGGGGATCCCGTGTGACACGGCGAATCCGAGGGCCGTCGCTTAGACTCCCTAAAACAGAGATTAGTTCCGCGAACGGGGGAACACATTTTCGGCGCGGTGTCCTTCACGAATTATACAGTTTTCTCGAATTCTGCGGGCACAGCGGTATCAGGCGCAGACTTCGGTCAGAGCTGGGGCCCTTTTATACCGATAAGGAATATTCCGCGGTGCTCCCTTGAAAATTCTCGAAACCGCAAAATTGAGTTCTAGCAGAAGTTCCAGCGAAAGAGACAATCCTGCTCCGCCGTGCTCGGCCATCCCGCGGGAATTCAAATCACCACGTATCCAGCAAATCGACGATTCGCTACCGGAGTTTCTCTCCGTGTAGAATAGAGACTGATAGAGAGAGAGAGAGTGGGCGTGGTGACGGTAGAGGGGAGAGAAGGAAAACCCGGAGAGAAAATTCCTGGCGAGGGCTAAATTGCGCGAGCGAAGTCGACGCAGGGTAAACGGTTCAGACGGAACTCGGGTTTTGCGTTTCTTGAAGCGACACAGGACCCCGGGCTTTTACCCACTGAAAAATCTTCTTTAATTATCCAGAGCCGTTCGGGATTAAAGCGCGGGCGGGCAAGCGGCTCGATAAAGCGCAACACAAATAAGAAAGTCGCAGTCCGGTTGATCCTGAAGAACGGGGCCGGCTAAAACGTAATCGTCGTGACTGATCCTATTGCGCGATCGATAAGTAATTAAGAGAGGTCATTTAAAGCTTAATGAAATAGAGGGACTACGGCGAAAGATGGACGGAGCCAGGGGGGGTTGCCGATGAATGGAGGGACGGTGGAGTGGGCTCGACGTAATCAGCGGGTTAATTTTAGTGGAGATATTGTAACGATATGCGAGGCGAATTATTATTAAATTGGGGAATGTTTGGGCATTTATCACGAAAATTGGTTGATCAAATGTAGAATGTTTGAAGATATAATGTTTCAAGCATGTAAACATTCTGTTATTCCATGCTTGCTGAAATTATTCGTTATTAGTAATTATTTAACTCTGGCTGTTTATCTGAACAAAAATTAGGTGGACAATAAATTGGTGGATTTTTTTTATTTTGAGGAAATTTGGTAACATTGACAAATTAATATCCACAAAATGTTCTCTTTATTTAAAATATTTTAGGTAAACTTATAAACAATCGGACAATAATCTAATAATCTTGTTGTATTTAATAAACGTCCTGCAAAACAATTACTTCAACAATATTCAAAAAATTTTCATATAGCATTTAAAAATATTGAACTATTTTCATTTCATTAAAATTATTAGAAAAAGAGATAAATGTAGCTCCTGATATCAAACTAAGTGGCTAGTATCAAAATTACAAGTCTAAGCATTTTAGTAAACTATATTCTAAATAATTTCAGTTCAGGAATGTACTTCAATTTTATCTTTTTGATTCATTCGTTGAACTTATTCTTAATCTAGTTCAATATTATTTTTGGAGTAATACCTAGTTTTATTTTCAGTTATGGCAATTAAGGGTTGTTGAAGTAAACGAATTTAAATAAAATATAAAAACAGAAAGTCATTAACGAAGGAGACAATTTTACCGGGTAAACGTGAAAGAAAAAATGGTTCGGTTGGCAGAGTCCCTTATCTGGAGACCTAATGAAGCAGCTTGGGAAGGGTAAATTGGTAATATACCGTAAGATGAAGTTCGCAGTGTCGCGCCAACCACCTAATCTAGTGCCTAACCGTTCGATATACGTTCTCTCATCACACACATAAAATTTCGTAACTTATCAGTCTTCCGTCGCTGACGAAACTTTCTCTGCTCTTCCTTCAAGACCATCATTAAATATTGTATTACAATATGGACAGGATTGCCTGGATTTCAGTAACGAAGCTCCTAGGTAATTGTAAAATCCATTATAAAAATCGTTATTTTAAAAAATAAAATTTAACTTAACCAGTCACTTTCATCACCTTCATTTCGCAACCTTCATCATGGGTTAGCATGCAGTCTCAGTGTGTAGCTGGCCTCATAAAGGGTCAGGAGGCAATATCGGTATGCAGCTAGCTTGGAGATTAGGCGACACAATCACAGAGCCTTCTAACTTTACCAGGGATGGGAATACAGTATCAGTGCTCAGGTACCTTTAACAGAAATGGGAACATAAGATTAGTAGGTAGTTTCATCAGGAATCAGAACGTATCGGCGAGCCTTCCAGTAGCATCAGGTGTCAGAAGACAGCCCTTCAAAGGCTAGAGAGACTAGAAAACAGAATGTAAAATGCTAGAAAGGTTGGTAGTAGGTGCGCTATTCATCAAGCAGAGGAAGAGGAGCAGCATCCCCGTCAGTGGGACAAGTTCCGGCTCCCGGACAGGTAAAGATTTCATTCGGCTCGCGTAGCAAAGGTCAGAGGGATCTAGGGGAGGGTATCAGGTGCAAGCCGCGATGAAATATTCCGTAGGGTCGCGTCATTCTAGCCGGCAAGGTCGCGTTGCGGCCAAGCGACGGAAGGTCAACCGACGGTTTCCGTCGCCTGTCCCCGACGCGACTTCCCCAACCCGTGGCCTTCCTGATTTATTCGCCGTGTCTCGGGCCGACGCTGAAAAACGGCCGTTGGAAAATTCACGAGCCAACCGGGTTCGCGCGCAACGCAAACCGGCCGTTCATAATTTACCCGGCAAAGTGCCGGCATAATTGATACGGTAAACCCGACGATCCGGGCTCCAGCAACAACGCCAGATGATAATAGATCATTCGGCTTCGTTCTCACACGATGTCATCCGGTATTAAACATGTACGGACCCACCGTGGAACGGGGCGGATTCGAAGGTTTCACGAATTACTGAAATGTAGCACAGTTCACTATGTCGCGCGAAATCCCACTGGCCGACACCAATTGCTTCATAGCCAATTGATCCTTGTACTGGCTGATTCAAAATTTGTGATCATCATTTTTTCTGATAGTCCGACAGGAAAATCTTTCGAACAAGAGTCCATCAGTTTCTCGTGTTCTGAAAATTGCATTATTATGAGTTTGGAAAAATGTTTTGTTTCGATGAACAGATACATTTTTGACAGAGTGGCATTATAGGCAACTTTCGGACGATAAGTTTATCATATGAACTTACATTGTGACCTTAAGGTAACCTTAAAGTGACAAAAGGTCATATTTCTCATTTTAAGAATTTTTTGTACCATGAAAGTTATACAAATTATTCTGTAGATTCTTCCCAGTACAAGATTTTTTATCAATCATTAAAATTTAAACGTATTTAAACAGAATTCCTTTCAGAGTACCATTATTCAAAGATTAATTAAAATTTTTCACCTCGTTTTAATCTTTTAATTATAACTATGAGGATCATTATGCAAAGCAAAAATTTTCCGCACAGCCACAGAAGCCGAACAGGGAATTTGTTTGGCTTCATCAGTTTGAATAAGTTGAAAGTAATATGATGGCACGAAATTCATTTTAAATTTCATCTGCTCATTGCAGCCATAAATAAGCAAAATCCGCAGTCTAGTTATAACATTCTTTGAAATGCAACGTTCCCTCTCATAAAACATGAAAACAATATTGTCACAAAAAAGCCACAAATTCTCCAAATATGCGTTGCAATTTTAAATAACGACGTGCGCAAAATTAATTTCATTCTCTTCGGGTGAAACACAAAGTGGTGATCGTAGAACATGCGTGACATAGCGAACATATTAAACCAGCAAATTGGAATTTAGACAGGAAATTTCTAAAAATTATTAATTAAAGATCATGTCAACGGAACAGTAATCTTCATTTTCGCAATACATTTTTCGGAGATTTTTGAAAATTTCGATTCTTGATGACTTTGTATTTTCGGTGAGAATGAAGTTATTTTTTTGTAAATTACATCTATGAATTTTCAAATTATTGGTTCGATGCATGTTTCAATAATGAGCCTGCAGTGAACTGTGCAAACCATGATGGCTACTCAGAAGGATTTTGCTGTTGAAAGACCGCAGCCTCCCCCACTTTACCAATGTATTAACAATGCCAGATCCAAATCCGGGAGATTTATTTACCGCAGCTTGTATATCGAACGACCCAGGAGAGTTTTATTCCAAAATCTGAAATGATAATCAATACTGTCAAGATAATATAATCCCACGAGGTTATAATGAATGGAAGATAGAAAATAAAATAAAGGAGACAATTAATTTTCAAATATTTCTTCACATAACAAGCATTGAAATTACTATTTTTTTAATGTCCACAATATAATATTATGTATAGAAATTACTCTACCTTCCCCTTCTACGACGCCATTCCCCACTCCTCCAGCGCGCCCAGTCACGTGACGCGTTCCGTCTCTCTCGTGCGTGTGTCGCAATGTCACGTGACTAATCCGGTACTGGTAGAGAGGGAAACTTCCCCTCGATTCGTTCTCCCTCCCCTCATCTGTCGTGTGTAGCGCCTTCTGCAATTGAATTATCATTTACTTAGAACAAAATTATCAATTTCTAAGTCGTCGAAATGTTGGTCGTAACTTTTAACAATGTTGTGAAACTTTTTTAACGTTTTCAAGACTGTACACAGAAAGTAATTTCCAGTAGACATTTTTACATAATTTTAACATTGTTCTATAATTTAAACGCACGATATTTAAACATTTTACGAAAACGCTTGTTGTGGTCGGCTTATCGACCGCACCCGTCGATCAATTTCGAACAGAAGTGGTTAATACTAATACACAACAAGTTTCGAATCATTATTAAATTCAACGTTAGTTATTCAATTAAGGTTTGCGGGTTTACGAACTTCCGTATCTTTGACACGCGTCAGGAAGTTGAAACAGTTAATCGAATGTTGTTACCATAGTGATTAGAAGCTGTGGAGCCAATCAATGATTTCGAAATTAGAGCATTGAGCTTTAGTACTCCACTTCCCATCAAGTAGGTGGATCCCATGATCGGATCATTTTGATGCATGTTCTGTGTGAGGGGATCATAGATCTCTACAACGTGCAACTATGATAACGTAGGCTCGGGCAACTTCTTCCCCGCTGTCGCTTTACTACTCCCACTACGAGTGCACCGGTTCCCCCACTACCAGAATACCGATTCCCCTACTGTCAACTGTTTCATTTGAAATCTAATCATTAATAATAGACTGCTCATTAATAATAGAAATAAGTAGACTGCAAATTTTGTATATTTATAACAAAAAGTGAATACTTTTACATTATTTTTAACGTTTTGTTATGAAAATTACTAAGTGAAAAAAATAAATCTCTACTTAGTTTCTATTTGTATCAATTGATTTAAAACGATTTGGGGATACTATTATATTATGTTCTACGTATTGTTATTATAAAATTGCTAAGGGAAGAAAATAAATCTCTGTGTAGTGTCTACTTGGTACAATTGATATAAAAGTATTTAAGAATACTTTTACATTATTTTTAACGTTTTGTTATGAAAATTACTAAGAGAAGAAAATAAATCTCTATGTAATTTCTATTTATAACAATTGATATAAAAGGATTTGAGAATCCTATTACATTATTTTGTTTTCATTGTTATTAACATTACAAAGAGAAGAAAATAAATCTCACAATTAGCCGTACAATAACAAGCGACTGGTATTGATTTCACACTAGTTTTAGTCGGCTTTAAAACGGTGAACATAAAGATCCATATCCTGCGTTGCATGCAGCATTAGGCTGCGGTACGGACACGTCGGAACAACCAGTAAATTTTTTCCTGTGCGAATGGTTACACCGTATGCGTTTTCTTTCTTGAGAAATCGCACGAACTCGTTAGACCACATTGATCGTACAACCGATTGCACCAATCAGGGATTCTAAAGATTGCAAGTATTTTTCTGCGGAAATACATCGCGGTTAATTTCACTGATTAGAGGTATACAGCGAGCAATCAAATTATTATAGTCGCATTAAGGGAAATGTACTTTCTATCCAGCTGATAAAATGACTTTCGCAAACCGCGGGATAATACTTCATAAAAAGATCATGCTCGTTACCTCGTTATTAGTTTCTTTTAAATCAAAATAAAATTCTACTTCGGTTTTGTTAATGTACAGCTAATTATTGTTTGTTACAGTTAAAAAAACGTTTTAATCACTGAAACCGTTAAGACAAAGGAATTCTGATGACTGTAACCGTAAAATAAATTATAGTGCACGTGGTCAATGGAACGTATGATATAAACAAATACGGTTAAAAACAGTGAAATCTAGTCAATTATGTAACGTCTAATGAAACGAACTTCAACAGTTGGAAGGGTCGTTGACCCCACGCGGCGCTCGCAAAATGCGTAAAATTGAAAAAAAGCGTTGCTCATTCGCTGCAATGTTAATTTCGCTGGCGTTTAGGTTTCTGGATCACTGTGCATCTCGTCCGGCTGGACGTGGCCCATCGACACGCTGGATACGTGTCGTTCAAGTAAAAGCGAGCCGGTTGACGAAAATAAAAGGTAGGAGAAGCGAAGAGTGATGGATCGGCTCGCGTTCGAGTCACGATTTTTTCGCGCT
The DNA here is from genome assembly GCA_028454225.1 of Lasioglossum leucozonium. Lineage (NCBI taxonomy): Eukaryota > Metazoa > Arthropoda > Insecta > Hymenoptera > Halictidae > Lasioglossum > Lasioglossum leucozonium. The sequence goes on from CM052214.1 coordinate 8,674,926, forward strand.
CTGTTTTTATCGGCTTGTTACCCTTTTATGATACGTAGTTCCTCGATGGCCGCGCGGCACGCGCAATAAAACGCGCGACCGTTGCTTGGAAGATCGATTCGACGCGACTGTCGATAAGCCGCGTATCAACCGGGGACCGCGAAATTTTCGCCACCGAGATTATGACCGAATAAAACGAAAATTCTATTTCCAGAGCTATGACCAGCCGCGTAAAATCTACGTATAGATCCGTTCGCTTTGATTCTACCGAGCAATACGACGAAAAATAACTCTCTTTCAAGCCCACCGAATCATGCGTCACCGGCCGGTCTGTGATTACTCCACGTTTTTTACAAACATGCTAAACGGGATATCAGATCGATCTTATACAGGGTGTAGCCGTTAAGTTCTGTCACCATTTTTTAAAAAATTTTATCACTTTGTTAGTAAAGGTCACCTTCACTTTTATAAATGGCACCGTGTGTTTCGGACATCATAGGACTGTTGCTAACGCCAAGATGAGTTCAACAGTGTATTATAGGGTGACCTTGAAATGACAGAAATGATACAGAGTTATGCTGTTCGTATTAGATTTTTCGGCGTCGCTGTAATTAGGGCGTTCTATGATATAATTTTTCATTAAAAATTAAAATTACTATATATAATAATTAATTTTTAAAGTTTAAGGTCACTTCAAGGTCATAGTATAATAAAATCGTAGTAATAAGTTTGATGTAATATATTGACATTTTTACTTTTAATTTGAGAGCATTTTGTATAATATTTTTTTAGTTTTAAATAAAAATGTAATTTTATCATCAATGATTTTAATCAGTTCAAACTGTTAATTTGCTCACTGCTTTGAACTAAACTTGCATAAAATAAATTTTACAAAATCAACGTCGCGTCGACAGAAATAATTCTAGGGGGGAACGTATTAACATTCGGTACGTTTAGATCAACGTCAGACGGTTATTATTGCTGTTGCGGTTATTATGCATTGAAGGCGTGGCCGTTATGGCGATTCACGTTGTCTAACATCCTAATCCTTTGCCGTTAACAACGTCGGCGATTAAGCGGACGTCAGCCACGCGGACGATCCCCGTGAGTGGAGTCTGCGAACTGATTAATGGACCGTTGTTATTCTGGTCGAGCTGATATTCGCAACTACCACAAGTGCGCTTTAAATGGATACATTAATGCGGAAGGATTTCGTTTTTAATGCTTTCAATATTATTTAAATGCTATACGAATAATCGCAGCATGAATCAATATTCCAAACCGGAAATAAAATCACAAAGTTAGTTATGAAGATTAACAACTTTCGCCTATTATGCAGGTTACCGAATGTTTCTTACATACAAAAATCGATTACATTTACAACATCTCCGTCGTGTCAGCCATTCTGAAATTATCTTGTGACGTCACATTTTCGTATAAACATACTGTGGGATCAGGACCCCCCAGACCAACAAAGTGAGGGCGTTAGCCGATCGGCTACCAGCAGAAAGGCCCGGGTTCGATTCCCGCTGGCGCGGCGGTTCCCTCATTTCTCCTAAAATCCTACAATACTATACCTACGCCTATGGTCTAAGGTCGTGAGTCCCAATGTCACGTGACTAATCGGTACTTGGATAGAGAGGGAGGGTAACTCATTCTCCACGATTCGTGCTACCTCCCCTCATCTGGCGACTCTGTCCCCGGTGCGTCAGCGTTGCGTCCGATGTCCCTCGCGATTACCGTCAAGTTTGTTGCCGTCCATGAAGCCGGTTGGACTGGATAACAGCGTGGGCCGTTTCTGTGCGCGCGTTAAGCGTCGTTGTTGACGCATTCAAAGCTCGCCGGAGCGTGGCGTGCAGGCGCATTATTAACGCGGACGATTAACGAGACGCGCGACGCGACGCGACGCCACGCAGCGCGGCCGCGCATCGTCCTCCGAAGCTTTGTTCGTTTCAACGTTAATCGAGTATATGGGAAAGGGAAAGGGGTGGTCTGGCGGCGGTCACGGGCCAGACGAAAATACGGTGTATTCCGCTCGGACGGTCGGTGCAGGCTCGCGCCGGAAGTGGCTCGGTACGGTGCACGTCCGGCTGAAATATTTCGGCTAAACTAACATCCGCGCCGCTGAAGCGCCTTCAGAGCCTTCGCGGTGCCAGCAAGCCTCGAAGCCCGGCCCGACCCCGGCCCGACCGCCGACACCGCGTGCACCCGCCTGAAAATTAATACCGAGAGGAAGATGCGCCGCGGGTTCTCCCGGCCGACCACTATCTCTCTCTCTTGGGATTTATGTATTAGGCTCGGCCGCGCCCTCGTGAAGCCGCGCGTATTTTCCCTACGCGATGGGTTTAAAGGATTGACAGCGGATTGAATTGCGGAAATGCGCCGGTCTCGCCACCGTTCAGAGACCGCGGCGAAATTTCGGCCCCGCGGCCATCGCCGCACGGATCTCTAGCCCGTTATCTGTACCGGTGCGCTCTGGCTCTCGTTCCCGCGCCCACTCGTACCCGCATCCGAGCGCGGTCGGTCCCACGCCGCAGCTCTCGAGCGGACGACTTTAAGCCCCGCTCCTCCGTTGCTGAAATTAATTTTATTTCGGGCTTGTTGATGCAGCGGAACGCTTCGGGGGATTGGATCGCGGAACGACAAGCCGCGAGCGGTTCACGCTGTTACGCGAATGGAATCCGGGTATCGGGGTATGCCGTGCCGGGCCGGGACGCATAAGACGGGGTGTTAACTCACGGGAAAATTCGCGGTGTTGGATATGTGCGGATAAATTGAACAATTTTCCGGCCGTGGGATAAATTATTTCTGATTTTCCGGGGAAAAATGTTACTAGAGAATTCGTGTACGAAACATGTTCATTGGTATTGATAAATGTTTCTTGTTTATTTAATAATATTGTTAATAGACTGCGGATCTTCATGTAAAATAATAGAAAGGTTCTGTTTGTGGGAAGCAGGAGTAAAATAACAATTGATTTCATCCTCTAACGACATTGTTATATTAAAAATTAATCTTTCACTGTTTTATATTTCACCCACCCAATTTTTTTATAAATGCAAAGAAAGTAATGTAATTTTTTTTATCTAGCATTATTCTTTTAGAAATGAAGGTGACCAGTTTTTTTAAAAAATGGAATGCTATACATTTTTTTTATATCATATGATGCCAAAGCGCGTGACAAAAAGAATTCATTCGTACTCGACACACTGATTCTCAAGGTCATCCAAGGTCACAAATGGAAGAAAAGCCAGAGGCTATCATAACAATGATTTTTGTAGCATCTCATCATAATGAAATTTAATTTACCTAATAGATTGTAGTAAAAATTGATTTTCAAATTCGGTGAAAAAATTGCGTCGTAAAATTGACGTGACAAGTGTTTTTGTGTTTTAGCAATTTTTACCCACGCGTTTGGTAAGCCCTGCACGCGTCTTTCGTATAAGACACTGTCTAGCCTATCTATTTTATAACGCAGCTCCGATACTCAGGATCGTGATCCATTATCGAGGTTTTGCTGTAGATAATATATGACAAGTACCCGCTACAGTATGCTAGCACGAAGAGTTAAACGGACGAGAGATTTATTAAAATTACATTATAATCTCCATATAATACATAGTCAATAGAGTCGTCCTCGGTGAATTAGTAAAGTGAATTAATCCGCCGTCGTTCCATCAAGCACGCAATCTAATCTTACTTATAGCGAGACGTCGTCTTCGACCATGCATCTTCGTCCAGCCACGATGCTTTCATTATACTCTGAACTACCTATTTGCTGTGCCTATGTACATTCACCTAATTCCCCAACAATAATTCTCTAATAATAACTGTGTTGACAAGCGTTATTAAGTAAACATAGGTTACACAGGTTAGTACCGCTGTTCCAGTCAATGCACCGTTCAACGGTAACGTAAACACGACTTTACATTGCGGTTACCTGGGTTAATTAATCACCTGCTGATTGCACAGAGGTCTGAGAATGATAATCGGCAAATATTCTACACAATGTTGATCCAGTTTCAGGACTTAAAAAGTGTTTATTTTGATTTTACGTTAGAACATTCTGTAAAACTGTGGATTCTGCTCAACGAAAGATTGATTATTATTGTTCTTAACAAAGATTATAGTCTTCATATTTAAATCGAGATGGTTCAGCTATGTTCAATGAAAACGACCAATTCGCTTCACAATGTAAAATTCTCTGCTGCTTTTTTTGACTGGACCTCGAGGTAATTAGCCACGACTTTGAAATCGATAAATACTTTGAATAAAAAAGTTCTCTATGTATATTCAATCAACTATTACATATACACAATCTACTATTCTACTACTCTACTAGTCTATGACTCTACTCTATTATTATACTATTCTACGACTCTACTAATCTATTATGCTACTACTCTACTAGTCTAAGACTCTACTAATCTATTATTCTACTACTCTACTAGTCTACGACTCTACTCTATTATTATACTACTCTACGACTTTACTAATCTATTATTTTACTATTCTACTACTACACTAGTCTACGACTATACTAATCTATTATTCTACTACTCTATTCGTCTACACACTTGACAACTCTACACACTCTGTTAATCTATATACTCTACTGCTTCACATGCACACTTCATCGCACTATGTCTCTAATAATTTAATCATCCACTGTACTGTTGCGGCAATTTTTGAAATAAAAGTGGGAGAACGCTTGACACCACACAGGCTCAAAAAAAACTCAGAGCCAAAAGCATAAACGTCCAACAAAATGGCAGTAAACAGTTCAGGCTTATCATAAACGCGGGCAGAACGTCTGACAATTCAAGACACACAGCAAGAAAGAGAAAGCAAAAGAGAGAGAGAGAGAAAGTTGCGCGTTGCGCGGGAACTCGAAATTAATTAAAACGCGTCGAGTCGCCGCGCCGCTCTCGGCTCCGCTCGGAAGAAAAGAGCGAAAGACGCGCGCGAGATGTCGCGAATGAAACGAAGCCGAGCGACGCTGTCGAAAAGTAGACCGGCGAGCGGAATTCCGCGGCCCCGGGTCCCGGCTTATAATTAAACGGGGCTCGCTAATGAAAACGGGCCGCGCCGCGCTATTCTTTTCATAAATCATGCCGCCGGAAGTTGGAAGTCGGAGGCCGGGTTCGCCGCGAAGACGCCGTGCTGCTCCCGAAAGCTGTCGGCTAAATTTCGAACATTCTTTCGCATTTGTCGCTCGGCTGTGCCGCCGTAGTAGATTACGACGTCCACCGGGGGGCCGGATGGTGGGTGGGTGTGAGAGGAGGCGTTTCAAAGCCATTTGTGCGAGGCTTGAAAGAAACGGGATATGACTCTTTCAGCCAAGACGCGGAGCTTTGATTAAATGCAACAGGATTGTAATTTTTACTGGCTTTTCAACGGAGATGTATCCTGCTATTTGATTACGGAACGTCACCGTATCTTATTAATTAATTTATTTACTCGCCTCCTCTGTACTTTTTTTCGCAAACTTCTTCCCCGCTGTCGCTTCGCCACTTCCACTGCAGGTGTATCGGTGCCCCCACTACCGTCTTATATATAAGACCTCCTGTACAGGGTGTTAAAAAAAATCATTCAATATTTATATGATACACATGGTGTTGAAAGCTGAATAATTAAAGAATTAATTAAAGAATTAGATTCATCGACCTTCCGTATTATTCAGCTTGTAATCTGCTGTTCCGCACCTATTCAACGAAGCGTTTAGAGACAAACTTCATATAACATTTTTTTCTTATTTTCACTTGTAGATCATGCTCCTAGAATCTTGCCGGAAAAGTAGGAAACACTCAGAACACAGTGTTTTTTTAACGAAAGTTGCATAGTTTCAAGCATATAATAACGGTTTGTTTATCGTAACAAATTTTTTAATCTTGCGATTGATGAAAGAATCACAATCTGAATAAAAAAATGTATTTCTCTAGTATGAATCTAGACAAGTTCCCTGCAAATGACGTTTAAAGCAAGTAATGCTAATCATGTTCTCCGTTACAATTTACATGTAATTTAAGTGGTAAAAACTGAGTCGCTGATAGCTTCGAAACTGCGATCACTTTGAATACATTTTTAAAAAAAACTCATTCAGACTGATTCTTAACGAAGATGTCACGGTACGAGTGTCTGAGAACTTGAAACCACTTTGCTAGAATATTTTCCACTTATTCCGACTACTTGCAATTGGAGATATTAATGCGACGAGTAATTAATTTAGCGGCTCTTCGCCGGCTGTCATGGCGCGTCTTCCGGACAGAGAGAGAGAGAGAGACTCTCTCGGTAAGACGTCTCTCTAGCATCCTTTAATTAAACTGGGCCGAGGCGTCGCGAATCACCATTCATTCATTCATTCGCGACGCGAGAAACAGCTAGCCCGGATGAACGTCGCGGCGCCAGGTCGAACAGACGCAGAGCCTGGTAGCATTTTGAAGGAAAATACCGTTGAACGGTGACAACGGTCCGCCGAGACGCAAAACAACGCGACAGCTATCCCGGAATGGAATGCCGGCGAAATCCTAGCAGTCTCTCTCTCTCTCTCCCCCTCTGTCGAAGAAGCATAATTTCCTGGATCGCCGAGTATCATGATAACCAGTGGAACGACGCGCGGGAACATCTCTCGTTCCCAAGGCGCACGGTCGATCGCCCGGCTGCACTGTTCCCGTCACCCGGATATCGAATGGAAATGAATTTCCCCGTTTTAGCCCGTCTGGCTGAATGAAACGCATCCCCCTTTGATGCACCACTTTGCACCTACCCGGAATCGACGCGACGCGACGGTCCTTCCTGGATAATGAACTGTTTTCAGCGCGATACCAACTGCGTGTAGAGATCTTCGTAGAGGTCATTCGTGACTCGTCGTCCGATATTATTCTGGAATAAGAAAATCGTTATTCTCTCTTCTTTGCTAGACGCCGCTCAGTATCAGAGAGGGTATAGTTCCAGGGGAGGGGCACGGTTGGGGCCCCTCAAACGCCTGGCTTCCCCCACCAACCTTTATTCCGTGCAGCGCGTCCTTGTTCCATGTAACGGCGCTTACACGAGGAGTACACTGGGCGCTATGGTGGGGACGGCTTTGTCTCCATTGGCTGCTCAAGCTTCACGGTTCCGTGCAGAGTATGCCCCGCAGTGGAGGGGATAGGTCATTTTCTTACATCCTACGGTTTCCGTTTGCTGAAATTGGAAATTAGTGTAGTGATTTCTGTGACTCAGAAATGACTCCGGCATAGGCCTAGCATTAAAATTGTTAAGAAAACAAATGGATGTTTACAGAGTCCCAGTATCTCGCAAATTAATTCATAATTTTTACTTTGCAATCGTGAATAGCCTGTAAGAATTTAGCGTCAATTGACCAGCACAAAAGTTTCAAGAATAAAAAAAGGGAAACTTGAAAAGCGCATTGTAAAAAATGTTATTTTACTTAAGAAATATTCACGGTTATAGTACCTAATTCATACTCTGAAGAATAATAGAAACCATCACGATGAAAAAAGGGTGTTAGAAAAGTAAAAAATAATTTCACACGTTGCCGACGTGAAACGGCAATTTCGTATGCACCGACCTAATATAATAAAGTTCTAGGCGCGCTGGATGCTTTTGGGAATTCACGAATATTATGATAATCTGCCTCTATCTGTGTGGAATTGGTGGAAGTCCTTAATTATTCAGAAAAGCGTGAAACACTCTCTCACCCTCGCTCCTTTTCGCATATATTTAATCGAGGTGGCGGGGAATTGTTTAAAAAATTCTTTCGGCTTGTTTATTTTTAATAGGTGGAAGCATCAAGGTGAGGTCAACTTTGTTTTTTTACATGGAACGGTATGGTTGTTTATTTACATTCCGATAGTGTGTTTCAAGACGAATAGAATGACCTATTATGAAAATCATTCAAGGTCAACTGCAATAGCTAAAATCAAGTCTTTAGTGCAGATTCTAAATTACGATATCCAGGTCTTCCATGTTACTATTCTAAGTTATTTTCTTTGCGTTCGTTCGCTCAAAAAAAATCTTTTTAAAAAAATTGTGCATGTAAAAATTGCCTAATTTCATCGGGAGCAGCTGTATATTCTAAGCTCGACAGAGGCTAGAGTTAGTACAATGTCTCGTTAAATAACAACAATTACGTTTGAGATCGTCATCGTGGCCCATTGTGAACGGGTTCAGCCGTATTTCAGACGAATTTTCGGGCAGCGTGTGGCGTGGCGCGGTAGCAGAATTGAATCGCGTCCCTCTCGCCGCGCTTGTTTACAGCTCTGATCAAGATAGGAGCACTGTGCGGTGGTCCGACAAAAATGGGAGACAGAATTTACGCCCGGCAGCCGAGTTCCTTGCCCAAGGGGAAGGCGAATACGGTGGAAAGAAGAAAGGCTAGATGCGAAGGCGATGATAACCTTATTTAGCGTCCCAGATCGCGGGCAAAATGAATTACCGGAGGCGCGGCCGGAATTCCCACGGGCCGCGATATCGCGTTCAACGTTAACACGCGGTGTTCTTCGAGACCCGTGTGGTTCGGCGTTGCACGGGTTCATGGTTTTCCCGCGGTGGTAACATAAAAATCACCCATGCGAGTCTCTTTTTGAGCCGCACGAACGGAAACGTTGAGGAAACATACGCGTAGACCGAGGAAAAGTAGATTTTTCAGATAAAATCGGAAAGAAATATCTTCATCCCCGCGAGCGATGAATGAAATTTCCTAGAAATACTATTCACATTTTAAGAAATTAGATTTCAATTCTACAATAGTTTGACACATTATTTTGCCAGGCCCATAACAATTTCAATCGAATTGTGATCTAATAATTTTGTTTTTAGGATTATCATGACAAAAATATTTTGATCAGAAAAATGCGATAAATAAAGTTGTTACAGAACAAAATAATGAAACATAGAGAAGCTTTGCCTCATTTGGCCGCTCGAGCGTCTCGACTCCTCGCGCAGTGTGCAGTGGAGGGGGTAGGCAATTTTCTTATATCCTACAGTTTCGATTTTCTTAGATCAAGACTTCATTGTATGTCCTTAAATATTTTAAAACTTCTTTGATAAGCAAATATTTTAATGGATCACACGAAATCTTCCGTAAACCCATCGTCGCAGTTATTCACCGTGTATATTTCGCGAGAAGCGATAATTTTAATCGATTTATTATCGTCGAAGCGTAGATACGCAAATCAGGGGAGGACTGCGAATAGAAAATGCGTCGTTCCGAGGAAATATCGTTCGGCTATTTGAAAGGCGCGTCGCGCGAAAACTTAAGCAAAGAGATACGAGAGCGGGATTTCAATTAGCGTTGTTTTCGCTCGCGCGCCGGCCGCACTCGTCGCCAGAGCATAATTTAGTTTAGAGTCGCGCGGAGAAAAGTAACAGCGAATCGAGTTTCTTCGTGGCTCGATCGGTCGCGCCCTCTTTGCCGGTCGGTGTCTCGGTACGCTGGTTGAATTATTAAATATGCTGTCTATACGTTAACGTAAGTTCGGACGTAATTCGCGCTACCCTAATTTACCCAAACTTAAGTTATACTGACACAGAAAATATTTTTGAAGGTAACACGCTTTAATTTGTGCAAATATGGTTTTTTTTTAATAGTTTATAAAATCTTGATGATACTGAATTTTCGGAGATCAGAAGTTTGAGAAATTTAACAAATCCGTTTATTGTAATACGAGTGTAAGGAATCCTTACAATTATAACGGAACGTGCAATTTTGTGCAACGTCGAGGTGTAGCCAGGGGCTGTTTGAAAATCTAACCCAGAAACTAAAACAAATGTTGGCCTTCCGTACAACTAAATTCCATTAAAGTTTAAACTCAAATAATGTATAAATAAGGAAGCGCCAAACGAACGTAAATGGAAAACGCGGAAAATGGAAAATCTGAGCGGAAAAGAAAAGAATTGTTCAAGCTGTTGAAACTTTAAACTCTTGCAATCAAAGCTCTAGATGTTACATTTCTCATATTACATTTCCCTACATTTCCATACATTTACAAATGCATCTTTTTAACTACAAATTTGATACTTTACGTACAATTTGAACGAACAAATTTTGTGAATAGATCTACGTGAAAGTATACAGGGTGTTAGAAAAATGTTGAATCCTTAAAAGGGATTAATAACAATGTTCAGACAGTACACCAGACCCGGGCAAATCGAAAATAAAAATAATATTGATTTATTTGAAATAGCGACAATTTAAAATAATACATGTTATTTCTATATTTCAACTGCGTAAAGAAATCCTGAAAATATTATGCACCGAAAGATTGTCAGTATAAACTGGACTCAAATCTGATATTCAGGTTGACTGAGATATAATTTTAAAGAATAATAAATTATAAGATAAAAGAACATGCTACCTGAAATAATGATTTCAAATAATTATAAAATAAAATATCATGCTACTCGAAATAATATCTCAAACGTGATCACAGGCATGGAAGTAATCAGAAAATAAAATAACACGACAGTGGAAATACTGTTTCAAATGATGTTAGTTCAGAAATGCCCGGGTCCGCAGTACACAACAACGGAAGAATAATATTTGCAGAGCAGCATTCTTATCCCCGTCCACCAGGAGGCTGACATTTAGGCGGGATTCTTCGCTGGTTGGAATAAAATAGCAAGGCAGAGGGGCCGCGCGACTTTTTAATTTCAACTTTATGATCCGCGGAGAACAAGGCGAGGCCAGGTGGACAGGGAAAAACGCGTGTCACCGTTCGACGCTGTCCATTTAACCCGGACCCACCCCTCTGTTTACGACAACGACCCAGGAAAAGGGTAATGCTTGTGTACGGGAAGGAGAAGGCCGGGGCCGGGCCAGGTCGCGGCCGCGTGTTTCGTTTGAAAATTTAATTTCTCTAATTAAAGTGCTGGCATGGCCGGTACATCTCGTTTTCGCCGCGCCGTACCGGCAGCCCCCCGTCGGTCTGTCCCGGATGCGGCCTAGCTTTTTACCCGAGTCACTCGTTTCATTAGGCTAATGAAACTTTTCTTTTGACCAAGGCTACGCCAAACAATTTCGCTCGACGGAACCGACGCGACGCGCGGCCCAGTCGACGCTGCTCCGCTAACGCATTTAACATCGCGTCACCGGCCGTGTCGACCGGAACAGACCCTGTGTTTTTAGTTTTATGGATAATTAAACGCGCACCAACGAACTTCATCCCGTGTCCCGTTGTTTCCAGATTAATAGCGAACCTCCGGATCACTCATCGTCGACTATCTACAGTGCTGGACAAAAGACAGTTTCAAGTTGATGTACCGGTATTGGTAACTTTAGCAGTATACCGCTTTTTAAGCGTTAGTAACATTTGGCTAACCTGGGGTATCCACGTTTCACTTTATTGTTCACGACGTTATGTGGGCTTGTAGTCGATGAGAAACATATTGTATATGTAATAGAGTGATTATAGTAAATATTATCTTAGACTTGTTTAATACAAATGATGATACGTACCGCCTGAAGCACATGGAGGCTCTATCCAGTGACTGTGCCCAAACAGTCTGGCCAATATAGCAGATTGGGAGATTTATTTTGGCGGTTTAACAATCTATTCTGACTTAATGTGAAAATATTCTGCATTCTGATAACATTAACACGTTCCACGGAACATTAAAATGTTCAGTTTGACTGTTCTCACTTAATGCAAAAATATTTTACTTTCTAATGATATTAACATGATCCATGGAACATTAAAATTAACTCACCGTTGTTTTCATTATTTTGTAAGATGTAGATATTTATTAAATAATTCACTGCCACTTCAATTTCACGGTTAGGATGAGTAGAAGTTCTTTGTGGTTCATCATTTCCTAGAATAAGAAGAAAATATACCTACATGTTACAGTAGTTATGTAAAACAAGTGTTATAAAAAATGCACTTAAAAATACCTGTATTCCTATCAAGCTTTGTTCACAGCTTCTTTGTGTGAGCAATGAAAACACGAGTATATTCATGACCGGTCAGCAATGTGTGTACTATTTTCTAAAGGTAAACATGCGACGACAAGAAGTAGAGGGCTAGACTCTGGTAGTAGAGGGCAGGTCGGCTGCACTGAGAGCTGACGTAACCTTGCCAATGTCTTGGTCTTGGCATCAAAATGCTGGCTTGACGATGTCCGTTTAAGCGCTAACAATTAGTGTTTTAGGTAGCCTGAAGTTCTCAAGATTCTCAAAGAATAAAAATAGATATGAAACAATAATACTGTTGCAGAACAGAGCGGGTGCCAACGGTTATTTTCAATCCTGTTGCCAAATTAGCGAGGCAGCGATAGAAATCGTTCCTATGTGAAACGAGCGATAAAATTCGAACGATCCCGACACCGTGCCAATCGTGAATCCGGTTCGTTTCATCTGCCACGGTGCCCCCATTGGAATTTGAGGGGGCCACGATCGTTAAAATCCGACATCTCTTTAGAGCGGTACCCAGAGACACATAGAGCATAGTAACAGAGCCAGTTCCCGTGGAATTGTTTGGCCCCCATAACGTTATGACGTTGTGTTTGGAAATAATGGATCGCGAAATTCGATACACACTACACGGTAACATGAGCTACGTAAACTGCGAATGGCTCCGCAGCTTCCATTGCTACATGGAAAAACCGTATGAAATCGGAACAGCGCATACGGGCGTAACGCAACACATTTACAGTGATCGGAAGTTAGATTAATTATCGATGGGATGGGTTTAAAACTATGGGAAATATCGAGTTTTAACCTGTGGCATAGATGGAAAAGTGCTGTCGGTGTATTTACAATTCGATACCAATGTTCGAGAACGTTATTAGATCCGATTGGTTAATTAATCTTTGCACAGTTCTAGACAATTAGCTGGAAGACTAATCGCAAATCCAGACTGAACGATTCGACAGACAAAGCTGTTTATTTCCGGTTCTACTCCCGAAAAATAATAACGCCGTTGCTATTTGCCGTTTGAATTTAGCCAGTAAGCAATCTGCTCTTGATCTGCTATCCATTTGCCACCAAAACTTGTCGACAAATTCCGATCCATCTGTCGCGCCATTACCCACGGTATTTGCGTGCAAAGTTTGCAGGCGGAATTCCATGCCAAATCTAGGGCAGATCCTGTCCTCGTGTAGTGGGCAGGTTGGTCGCAGTAAGAGCGGATCTAGCTTTAAGAGTAAATATTGGGCTGAACTTAAAATTATATAATTTAGAAATTTAAATAAGATTCGGTTTTCCCTCCTGCAGCTAGGTTTACTCTGATTTTGCCCGACGTTTACCCTTAGAGCAAGATTAGGTCCGCTCGTAGTGCGACCTGTATCTGCATCTGTTAATGAAAATTGTAAATAACGAATAACTTGATTTAATTTAATTCGTTACTCGACAAACACGTTGATAAACGTTATTCACGAGTCAAGATTAAATATAATTTATCCAATATTTTTATGCAACACTGCTCGAAAGTTATACGAACGATTTAAAGTAGACCGGTCCCCCCTTTATTACGGAAAATAGCACGTTGCGACTAGAACTCATGCAAATCACGCGAGAAGTCTTTTCCACTTCGTGTAAGCGGGGTGTAACCGAATTACCATTCACCGCGAAGAAACTATAAATAAATGGGTAGCACGTCAACAACCGTCGACATTAATAAGCGTGCTTTCGAAAGTTCGGAAGTTTCGCGCTCGCGAATCGACGCGACGTGGCTGTGTAAGCGGCGGGAGTCGACGGGTTTCGCGAAACATTTCGCGAGATAAAGCCCTCGCGGGGGCGGAGATTAGATAAATTCGCGGGAGGGTGATTAAAGGGCGGCAGTTGCCGAAAGGATCGCGGCGGGGATTAGTAATTACTAAACGACTCTGGTAAACGAGGTCAGGGGTCTGTGAGGGTTCTTAGAGCCGGGAGAGTTCCTTTGCCTCTCGCGCGGTGTGCGCGCATCTCGAGGGTGAAATAGCGAGCTCTCGAGGCGCGAAGAGAACAACAGACCGAGAAACGCCGGACGAGCGCCGATCCGCGTCGTCGACCTTCTTTCCCCGTCGGATAAGAAAATCTCTAGTGCACGGGGAAAAAAACTCTGCCGTGACATAACGCGTTCGATTCGAATAGCGACCATAATTAGGCTCTTCAGATTCTAATCCGAGTCATTCCTTTCAGAGAAGTACAGTTTTGGGACACCCTGTAGGTGGCAGTTGCTTCCTAGCCCAGTTTCCTCGGGTGGGGTCGAGGCTGACCCGAAGAAGTTCCATAAAAAATACTGGACCCAAGGATGGTCGCACTGATAGGCTCTATGTCGCAGCTGGATGTTTATGACACGTCAATCGCTATAGCCAGAACCCTACAAGAAAATTCAAAATTTTTACTTGAATATATAACTTTAGTAAATTAGGTATTGTCCGCTTTGGCGATGACCTTTTGCCATCTTTCAGGCAGTGGCATAATTCCATGTTCATGAAAGTTTTGATTTTTGCGAGCAAAAACCTGAATTAAAATAAATTTTAGCATTTAAGCAGTTCTGCATGGAACGTAAAATCCCGCAATCTTAGTTGCCCACAGTTTGGAGAAATTACAAGTTGTAAAACTTCCATAAAAATAGCGGAATTCAGTCGCCCAAATAAATTTTGTGACATGCGTTCGCGATCCGACAGTCACCGTAGATGTTCGTGACTAACTGTACACCGTTCCCGTGCAATCTTTTTTAATCGCTGCCACCTCGCTCTCTTCCCTCGTGCCGCGAAAGAATAAACAGCGAGGGGTCGCCGATATTGCATGTACGCAGCGCGGATTTCACGGCGTTTACCATCGCCGTGCCGCGCCATTAGAGCGTCTCGCGATCGTGACGATCCGCACTGATAGTTCCCACGTGTTTCGCGGCATATTGCGGAACGCGGGAAATCTGCGAGCGTTCCGTCGCGTCGTGGCAGCCGAGCCGAGGGGCGAACTTAATATCGAGCGAGGATTCCTGCCGGATTCGAGGAAAATCCGAGGGTAATACTGGTCCCGTCGTTACGAGGGATACTTGTTACAAAGTTTCAATGTTGTTCTCGGACAGATGCTTATTCGTGAACGAGACCAGACCAGACCCGACCCGACCAGACACACCGTGCCCATCGTCGGGGCTCGAACCTCGACGTGTTCCCCTTTCGAAGTTTCCGTAGCTTCCGGTGTTTAGCCAGAGTCTTTTCGTGAAATCGGCCCGAGACGCTCCGAGTCCTACAGAAGTTCAACTTCTTATATGGCCTCTCTTCCTCGCGCGGCTCTGAAACTGAACAGGAACACGTCTCATTTCGCACCGTTCGATCGAGTCTCTCTCTCTCTCTCTTACTTTTCCAATGCGTTGGTTTTCCTGTCTCTTACCGTGAAGCTGAGCTCGTTCCCAAGATCCATGGGGAGGTATTAATTTAACTTTCAAGGTATCGCGAGACGTCCACGTACCTGGATGTACCCGGTGGTGTGTGTTACGCTTCTACCGCGGCCAGGCAAGAGTTCCTGAAAGAGCCGTGTAATATTTAGATGTCGAACTAATCCAAAGTTAATCCCCAACTTCGATCGTGCGGATCCCCGAGGCTGGCCGTACGACCCGCCAGGCCACTCGACTCTAACGATAACTACTCTCCGCTGGACCAAACAAGTACCGATTGTTGATCCACGAATGGATCGCATGGCTGAGGGGACGAGTGGCCGGCAAAACACGCGGAAGCCTACTGGTACCTTCGGGAACCTAGGGGGACGATGCTCCAACAGGAAACGGCACAGCGCGCGCGGCGGGGGAATATGGGGCTGCTTGAAATGCGGCCGGCGTTCGCGTCTACTTCCGATCCATCTGGCTCAAGACGGGCGACAAATCGAGTTACCGCCCAAGAGCCGAGACCAAAGAGCCTTGGCAGCCTTCTTTTCCTTCCGTCCTAGACCCCTTCCTCCGCACCCCTTCCCCCTCGTCCAAGGTGCCCGCCGATGCTGTCCGTAGTTACCGGGTTCTTTTCTTTACTTTCCTCAGCCGGTTTCCTCGGGATGCCAGACCACCTCGAGACTACACACCCCCGGTCCTTGCCCACCCCATTCTCCGCGATCGTGGAAACGCGCCGGACGACTTCGAGAGAATGAAAGTCGAGCCAGGCTAACCCTGTTTAGTGTTCGAGATCGCGAGTAAAACGAGTTGCCGGCTCGTTAGACGGCTCGAGCAACGGTCACCGGGTTCCATCGGTGGCGATATCACGTTCCCGGGAAGTAGGCTGTTCTAGAATTAACCTCTCCCTTCTTTTTCTTCTTCTTCTTCTTCTTCGCTTCCTTCCTCGAGATACTCTATAGCAGTGTTTTCCGTAGCCCGCGCCTACTTCTCCGACCTTCTTCGAGCACTGTGGTCTGGAGAGTGGTAATTTGTGGGCAAAATCCAATTTCGCAACTTGAATGTGACAATATTTCCCTTCTTTCAGCTGATAACTAGACTGCGGATTTTATGGATTTATGACAAAAATGGGTGGACACAATTTAAGACGGTGTAAAAGTTAAAAGATTTAATGACATCAATGCATTATGCCCAACTTATTAAAATTATTAAACCTTACTTGTCCTCTGTTGATTTTTTGCATCAAGATCCACAGTCTATTGATAACTATTAGATTGTTTCCTAACAGTAACTTTAAACAAACATAACTTCTCCCTAATTGGAACTTATTGATTAAGGTAAGCTTCATTGTAATCATTAGACTTAGGATCTTTGTGCAAAATGAAAAGTTTGTGGATTAATTACCAGGAGTTAAATATAAATTTATATTCCTCACTTATAATTTCAGTGTAGTGAAAGTAGTATATTAATACTCTTGAAGTCTTTCAATCTTTTCACTGTTTTAAAATGCATGTATTCATTTGTTTCCAAAAACGTTCTTTCAAGAAAGTGGAGTCTAATAAAATCTTAATCTCAGTGGTGGTAGCCTTTGTAAATCTAAAATAAATAAAAATCGTACTGTTTAATGTTATATTCTAGAATTTCTTGAAAATTTTAGGGAGCTGTAAATGCATAAAGATCCACAGTCTAAATAATAGTAATAATAATACTTAAATCTAGTACCTATGTTAAATAATAGTAATTAAATCTAGTACATATATTAAATAATAATAATTAAATCTAGTAAATATATTAAATAATCCCAAATATATTAAATCTAGTAACTATATTTCTAGCAAATATTGTAAATAGTAAGTACGTAGATTTTACAAACGGTTCGAAATCGTCCAGACACTAATGGCCGCCGTGTACTGTCATGGCTGCCATTAAGTCGTGAAAAGCGTTCGTCCTGCAAGGATTAAAGAGTATATAATCATCGAGTTTCAGAGTGATCCAATGAAATGTCGGATTTTGGCCACGAAAAGTCGCTTTGCAGACCACCGTGCTGATATCACGTACCTGGGGAGGTAGGCTGTTCGCGAATTAACCGTCTCTCGACCTTTCCTCTTCATCTTCTTCGTCGGGTCGATCTACAGCGTATCTCGGCTAGTTAGCTCGATTCCTCTCGCTATCCCTGGTACGTACAAGGTTCCGTTTCTCGCCTCTACTTTCCCGCCTTTCTCCGGGTTGGTTGATGGAACGCCAAGGGACCGGCGTGATCTGGTCAACGCACGGTTTATTGAATAAGCTATCACCGAGGCCGAAGTTTTATGAGGTTAGCTGCGACGCCGGTGTGAGTGGAGTTCGAGGTAAGTCGGGTAATGGAGATGGACTTTGCGAAAGTATTCGCTACACCGTGTTAAATAATTTGCCGAGCACGGCCCACCGCCGGCTCTCGTCCGAGCAAGTTAGATTGATTCTCATAGGAGAGGACGCGGCTCATCGAGTCCCTTCAATTCGCACTCCATATCGAGAATAAGTTCCGGTAACATTGTAGAACGAATTTTAACTTTTCCCCGGGACTTCGAACTTTGAACAGGCGCTTCCTATTGATTTTTGCACGCTGAATACGAATTTGTAGATCTCGTTACCATCCGTAGGACGGGTCCCGCCAAATTGATTTCGGAAAATTGCGGATTCTCAAGTTTGATCAAGATAAGACCTTTAGAGATTTAATTATGGCTAGATTGCGGTAGATAAAATTTCAAATAGTGGAAAAATGAAAGAAGGATATTGATGTGTTGCTTTCAATTGAAAGTTTCAATTCGTTAAAATTATTAAGGCGCTGGAACGGTAGCATGGTGTGCACACGCCCCGAAAACCTAAAAATTGGTCCATTTGGCTTTTATCTAGCGATTGTGACTACTAAGAAGTCTTGACTTTGCATTAGTGAGGTATGATTTGCGGCCTCCCGGATCCTTGCAATCCCCATGTACGTATACGGTTGACCTAGTGGTGTGTGTGCACACCATGCTACCGTTCCAGCGCCTTAGAGGTAGAACGACATTTCTATTTGCCCACTTTTTTATTTTGCATTACGATTGGTTAAGACGCGTGATCGAGGCGTAAGTACATTTATGTCCAATCGCGTGAACGCTGCCCCTGGCGGGAGATCGGCGAGTCAAGCCACTACGATCGAGTAGCAGTAGTTGCAAGGTTGAGGTTAGGACGTCCGGACTACTTTGTAGCAATTGAGTTGTTATACACCAAATCTCAACAGGATTCGTAGTCTAGTTGTAAGTATAGAATTATTCTATTGTTTTATATTACGTTGTGAATATGTGGATATTTTTATAGAAGTTTACAGCAAAAAGAAATTAAAGTAACAATAGTCAAAGTAAAGATTATTTTAATTTTAGGTTGTAACATGTTCGAGTATATTTAATATCTTTTTTGTCATTTATTATCAAAGTACAGAATTATAATCGACCAAATTTTTATATTATTATTAATTAGTATTAATAAGCGTAATTTCTGTTACACACAGTCTTCAAAACTGGATAGAATTTTTCGACAGATTGACACTTGCATATAGTATTACCTTATTTAAAATAATTAACCTGCTCGTAATCGATAACGTGAAATTACGTCAATTCAGAAAAGTCATGAATAAATTTCCAGCAGCGAAAGTGTTAATGGGTATTACACACGATAGAAGGTTACGTACGATCTAATTAGGATTATGCTGGACGAAAAAATAAATTGGATTTACGGAATAAGATATATTTATCCGTGATCTTATTTTCGAGAAAATTAAATTTGAAAAGCTACATTCTTGTTACATCCTCATCTTCAGAAAAATTAAGATCGAACATTCTGCTAGTATTCGATAAATTATTTCAATTGCATTTCTGCGTAAATTATGGTAAAAATCAAAATAACTTTTGTTTAAAACTTTGGTTAAAATAACTTTGAACATGACATCGTTTATTAATTAAAATTACTCAGCCTTTTAAAAGGACATCGTATTTTTTTACTGATAACTTGTGAGTTTTATATTTATAAACAGTTAATAAAATGTAAGTACATATTTCTCTCTTAATACCATACTAAATTTTATATTTTCTCATTTGTAATTTATTTATGTTTTCAGATAGACAAATAACAAATAAGACTGTATCTTCTTTAATAATCATTCTTAAAATTACTGTGGCGACATTATTTTGACTCAGAGTATCACATTCATCATTTCGCTGCTCAGTTTTTGGGGACTGATTTGAATTTGTCGTTGTAACATTAGAAAAAATGGAAAGATGTTATCTACCATTCACACAGGTGTCATAAAAAAAATCAAATTAGTTCTGTGTACTCCGTCGTTATTTAAAATTATAACGGATAGCATGCTGTCCAGACAGAACTGACGTGTGACAATATGTATTGCATATGTATTTTATAGGAGAATAAGTTGCATTTCATAAAATGTTATAATTGTGAGAGCTGTCACTGAAACAAAAGCTGCTAGCAAGCGTGTTAAAATAATATAAATTATCAGGTAAAATAGTTTGCGAATTTCGGCTTTCACCATTCAACAAACAAATGATTTCACTTTGGGAATGCAGCTAGTTTTGTGCATTGGCGTACAACTTAGGCATTCTTAACATTCATCAAACTCTGCTGGCGCAACTCAGTGCCACAATTATCGTAAAAATGTTCGCATTATTTCCACGCGCGTTTATACTTTCACCTCTGTAAAATCTACTTTGTTTCAAAACAATGTAATTTATTAAATGGCTAACGAATTTTCCTCGTTCGACAGGCAATTGTTTCGTTCACTTCACGAACATCCAAACTCCCAGCACTGTGTAATGGCGCACAATTGAAAAATCCTCGACATCCTGCAAGCAAGGATTTCTGATCAAAAGCGCAACGAACGTGGAACAGTCTCACGTTGCGCAATACCTCTCCGCATCTATACTTGATCGCTAGCAAGTGGAAATCCCCCTTACATCAAGCTAACGCAAGATGCGAGGTAAATCACCACGTCCTCCGCTCAACAGCCAAACATTTACATTCCCTTCACGGCGTTCACGCGCCCCTGCGTCCTACCAACGTACAATCGAGAGAAAAAAGAATACCTCGAACATCCGGCGAACACTCTGGCCGCAATCATCGCAGAAACCAAATCCCGAAGTGTCGAAACGCGTCGAAACAGCGGCAGCAGCGCGTGCCCGCTTGTCGATATCGAGAACCCCTGAAACAAACGAATAGTCACCCGTCCCCCGCCGCCGAATTTCACGCTAGCGAGCAGCCGGCGGACACATACTCGAGGCCGTTTTATCGGCGCGACCGACTTTCTAACGAATCGGTCTCTCGATACGACAGCCCTCGAGCTCTCCGGCGCGACATAAAAGACACGAAAAGCCGGGAACGGAATTAAAAAGACAGTAGGTCGAATCGTGGGGCGCAGGGCGAGCGCAGAGCAAGCACAGGGCAAAGGGCAACGAGCTTGCCGTGGAAAGCGAGACGCACAATCGTGGAAAACGAGACGGACAATCGTGGAAAGGGAAAGGCGGCGCAGGAGCGAGAGGATGGTGGAAACATAGAAGGCGCGGGGGCGGAAGCAGAAGGGGAAGGCTGAGCATCGGGGAGCCGAGAGTAGGAAGAGCAGGAGCAAGGCTGTAGCTGCGAACCGGATGAGAGAGGGCTGGAGGGTGAGTGTTGCTGGATAGGTAGGTGGTATATACTATAGAAGGTTGCGAGGGTGCGGGTATCACGAGCAGAGAGTGCCGGGGGTGCCATTAGCGGGGTGTGTTTTGCGCCCGGGTTGCGCGATCAACTGCGAGGCCCCTCTTCCTCTCTGCTCCTCGTCTAGCTCCCTCGATCTTCCTCGATCCCTCTCTTTCTATGTCGAGGGTTGCGAACCAAGAGGGAACGGGGGAGACCTCTATTGTTGCCGCTTTACCCGGCATGCATATTTAACGCCCGCGTTCCTCTTCCATCCCCTCTCTCTAATT
Source organism: Lasioglossum leucozonium (assembly GCA_028454225.1). NCBI lineage: Eukaryota > Metazoa > Arthropoda > Insecta > Hymenoptera > Halictidae > Lasioglossum > Lasioglossum leucozonium. The sequence continues at coordinate 8,696,206 of CM052214.1, forward strand.
CCGTTTCTACCCCCTCGTCCACCCCGCAGCACACCCCGAGTCCCGGTTTCTACGGCCAGCACAGTTTCTGCGAGCCTCTCTCTCTCTCTCTCCGCCCACTACCCAGACCTATCCATCGCCCTTTAATTTCCGTGCCTCGAATCACGAGTCCCAAGCAGATACCGAGACAGCTGCGACCGGAAAGAATGCAGCCCCCGAGGCTCGCCGGGGACCACGATGCACCTCGATGATTCCAGAGAGATCGGCTCGCGAGGACTCGATCAAATGTTCCGTCGAAGAGTTGACGCGTCTGGCTCCCGTTGATTACCGAGATCGATTAATGACTGGGAATCGGACGGATTAAGGTTATTTCGTCATAGGGGGAGCGGGGCGGAACGGGGTAAGTTGCGAGTCGGGGAAAGAAGTTATAGTCCGAGGGTAATGACACCAGGTTCCAATTTAGCTCGGGATCTAACCAGATTCCCCGCAGCTTCGCGCACCTACCGTATGCCGGCTGTGTTTCGGTAACACGTGCGACCCACTTCCGACGTGGAGCGCACCGGGAACAATGGAAAAAATTCGTGGGGCTGTACACAGTCGGATGGAAGTGCCGCGGGGTCACTTATTTTGTTCGGGGGAAGATTATTTGTTTGAATTGCGCAGGGCGTTCACGCGGAATTCGACCTGCCTTCTTCTCCTGAACAGTAAGTATTTAAAACAGAAATGGGAGAGAAAGAACTTGCAGTGTACAGTGTCCTTCCGATGTAAGACGATGGCTCGGAACGGCTTTCGACGTTTTGCGGATGAGGATATGTATACGGTGTTGTTCTTGAGTGGGCCGAGAGTGTATGGGTCCCGAATAAAAAAAAAAGTGATATGCCATTTCATTCGAAAAAACAAAAGCGAGCAAAACCGAGCGCGAGCCTTTGTCCACTTAGCGGGTGACCCAGATAAACCTGTTGCACAGAAAATGATCAACCCTCTGTCCAGTTTAATTGAAATAAAAATCAAGTCGATACTTGCTGCGGTTTCGGAGAAAACAGATTGGATCCTTTATTTAACTCATCCTGTATGTTAATGTATTGGAAACTTTCTGTGCGCAACACAAAAGGGTGAATACAACACTTTTCATTGGAACTGTGTTGTTTGGAAACCTTAAATGTTGCAAACGTCACTGTTTGAATATTTTTGTTTCCAAGGTAATATAATAGTGTCCACCACTGAAATTGCTTGTAATTGCAATTATGGAGACATACGAAGACGTAACGAAAGATAAATAAAATGGAGACGATACAAATTTTACCATAATCAACGTGAATATAAGGATATACCAACAAGAACAATATGGCGTAACTAAATGATGGCGTTATTTGTTGATTTAACCGGCGTTATCGAATTACTTAAAAGTGATTGTCATTAAAATAATTTCCAAAGTGAAATCAAATAACTAACTGTTAATAATAACGCTGATCGTTTCGATCAGAGAAACAGATGGAACTTGTGTGAAACAGACGAAGTTTGCGTGGCATTCAATGTGTTGAAGAACAAATTAAACATTTCTGAAATGTGATAGCGAACTAATCGGCTCCGTGCTTGTGGTGCCATCTAGCGGCTCCGATCGGCAGACGATGTGCGACGTTGAGCACATACCAATATGGCGGCGCCCTTACTGGACAAAACCGCTCAACTTTAAACATCCACAACTTTTGAACCAGTGGATTCCTAACATCAAAACTTGGATTTCTGGCATTTTCTCGTCAAAATCTACAGGATTACATTAAAAAAAGTTAAAAACTTCTGGTTTTTTCAAGTGAAGTTTGGACGAGTGAATTAACTGGTCATCTTCAAAGGCTTCCGCCTCAATTATTAATCAAACTTCAGTGACTCCGAACAGTGGATCGGCAGTGAATCGATGCATAAAAAAGTGGATATTTAAAAAAAAATGGATATTTAAAAAAAAAAGTGACGATCTTGAAATCTGCGAAACTCTTCGGAAGCAGGCAGCCACGGCACACGCTAAATCTCGCAACCATTTGGTTTTTCCCGTCGGAAGTTTCGTCTATTTTTCACAGCTTTAAACCCGCAGCGAGTCCCATTTGCGTGCGGGATATCCTGCGGAACTCGAGCGGGAGCGGCGCGCGATTGCGAAACAGTCCGGCTATTAAAAACAAAAAAATCAATCAAAGTATTCATCGCAGCCACTTGCTCATTCCTATCGATTCCGCCTCTAATCGAGTGGCCGTTACGTTGTTTCCAGCGGCGCAAACGTTATTTTCCGTTCACGGTTCCACGGTACGCGACGCGACGCGTCGTTTCGTAATCGTGTTATCGTCGCCGGGGCGACGCGATGTTTTCAACGGGACAAATACCTGAAACTACTAGTCGGTGCCTCGGAAACACTCATGGCTGGCCGGAGGCTGGGATGCGCTTGTGCACAAGCGATCGCGCGCGTTATCGTGCGTGAGAATTCAGCCGCGCGATACACAAGCGCGTATCCGGCCCCGCCGTTGCTGCGTCGCGCTGACGCCGCGACGGAACAATTTTTGCCCCGCGATTTTTTCGCCCCCGGCCCGGATATGCCTGCTCTCCGAGCTCGGAATTTTCCCGCGGCCTGTATTAACTGGCTCTCTCGAAAAATTTTTCTTTTTTTTCCGAGCACGCGAATAATAAACGCGCTTGATCGATCCTAACAAAGCTGCCCGAATTATCGTCCGCTATGGGACGCCCCGATTTTTTTTTCACGCAGCTGATGCAGGAATAACGTCGGGGCTCGGTCAAATATTCAGTGGAGTTTTGCATTTTATAACCGCGCAGTCCTAAGTTGCTGTCAGTGCGAGACCGGTCGGGAATTCGAATCCCGTCGCAGGTTCTCCTTCGGCATTTATGGACAAGGTAAATTTTTGGAAAATTGTCGTCCTATCACATTTTAATGACCTTGAAATATTAATTAATTAACCCCTTGACTACGGCAGACTTTGATACGCACCGGTCGTACCATACGGCAGGAATTGAGTTACGATGTGCACCGAGAACTTATGGGAATAAATATCAATATAATTTTCACAGCGCCTATTCGTGTCCTATAGGCGTCCTCTGTGTCAGAAAGCCAAATTGAGTCGAGCGCCTATAGGCGCCCACAGTAGCCAAGGGGTAACGGTTAATTGCAAAAAACTTTTCTTGCAAATGCATGGACTAGGTCCGCATCTGCCACTTGACGCTTTGTTGGTCGAGTTTAGCAGGATTTTAGGTGGATTTGTAATTTTAAAAAAGGAAGCAAAAATCGCAATATTTTTATTCTTCATTTTCATTTTGAATTGTAATGGAGAACCAACCCTCAAATTGTCTCCCACCTGTAGTCCAACACCCAGCGTAAACGAACGGCTCGAAGTTCCCCAATGACCTTTACTAAACGCGTTAATGACACTACCCATAGAACTCGATGACGGATCGAGTAATCCTGAAGGGCGATGTCCAACGAGCTCCCTCTCTCTCTCCCTCTCTTCGTCGACGCGTGCAGGAGCGTTGGCCACAATGAAAAAAAATTCCCGACACCCTTTGTGCCCGAAAAGGGATAATTTATTTTCACCGCAATCGCGATGATAAATATCTCGCGGACAATGGTCCGCGCTCCCGTCAAAAACGTCGATACGTCGCCGGACAAAACGCAACACCGAGTTACGGGAGCAGAGTCTCCGAGCGCGACGATTAATTGTTATCATCCGCGCGCGGTTGTCTCCATTGTCGCGCCGAGATGGAAGCGTCCGTTCACAATACACCCGCGGAACAGTCGTGCGAATGTGCAGTTATGTAAGCAACGTTTTCGTTCACGTGGTCTCCCTCCCCCTCTCTCTCTCTCTTTAAAGTTTATATTCATGCGCCGTGAAAGGAGTGGTCCACGTAACGCTTCTACCCTGATTATTTTCCTGGGTTCGAAGCTTTCTCCTCTAAATGCGCTCGCTTACCGCGCTCTACTTTCAGCGGATCTTTTTGTTTTAACTCTTATGTCTATAACCGGGGACTATTTTTGCGCACCTCTCACTTGAAATATTTTCTCCTACTCTGAAAGATTTAGATATTCGGTCAACTGTTTGACACATTTCCTGCACCGTGTGACGAAAACTAGCACGCGTCAAGATTTATGTGATTTTAATTTGTGGATCAAGGGCTCTTCCCCGCTGTCGCTTCACGACTCCCACTACCAGTGTACCTGTTCCCCCACCACTAGTGTACCGGTTCCCCCACTATCAACGGTTTCATATTGGCCCTACCCCTTTTTTTAATATTAAAGACGTGTGGAAAATACCTTCACGTACACCCCAGAAGGGGGTAATGTGGGGCTCGAGTTTCACATGGTCGGGAACCCCCTTTTCTGTCCAAAAAATTGAATAAATACAAAAAAATTTAACCTAATTTAAAAATTTAACTCCTAATCTCCCCAACCTCAGGAGTGGTGAGAGACGTACGTTGGGAGAGTTGTCCAGACCTGATCTAGATCTTTCTTGTCTGCTTTAACAATCTTATTAGGTTGAAAAGAAAATATTATGTGATTTCAATGTTTAATTTTAATATTTAATTTACCCACACAGAAATCGCATCTCCAGTGCTAATTGTGCCAGTGTGGTTATTTTGTGTATTATGTGAACACCTTTCTCCCCCAATCAGTTCACAAAACGAAGTCGTTGCTACAGAAATAGTACTCCAACAAACTAATAACATTAATTATATACCATGTACATTGGATCATCCTAAGCAACGTTCGATTGTGTAATGTTATCCTAGATTGGCGTTCGAAAAATCGCGTAGAAATATCGCCGCGATCCATAATGCCGTTCGACAATAATGAAACGCGAATGCCAGGGGAGGATCGTTAGCTATCAAACACCAGAATTCAATATATTGTTGCGGCCGACGTTCAATTAATTATCGACGAGCATACGTGGACGCGGTGAATGATCATGGAGTGAATGGCTGACCCATATTGTTTGATCATTAGCGTCGTTAATTATTGGCCCCGTTATATTCCTCGGCATTGTGTCGTAACGTACCAGAAACTGCAGCGAAAGGTGCAACCAACATTGTCGCTAACACGATGAGCTACGAGGTACCCGGAAGTACGTCATCGTCGTCTCGGAAATGAACATATTTTTCCGACGAGGGAAACTGTAATTAACGATCATTCTGACAAATTGTAATATACTCGGTGATATTCGCGTCTGTACTGCGGAATTTTATGCAGAATAAAAATAGTATAGTACAGAACGGTCATAATGGAGCATAAATTCTACAGTCAAATTGAAAATTTCACTCTTTTCATTATTTTAACCAGCCCAAAGCGGTACATTTTCAAATTATTCTAGTCCACTGCTTTACATTACATTTACACACTTTTCCTACAAATATCTAATCTTTGTGTACACCACAAAAGTGGAACTACTAGGTTCACAAACTATTCTCGTTTCTAGGAACAAATTAATATGTATTTACCATTGCAATGGCTAGATCCCAGATATTTATGCAAAATAGCAATTGTCTGTATCAATTACAAGATACTGCAGTGAAATGAAAATTTGTTTTTCCCCCTACTACCAGTGTATCGGTTCCCCCACTCACCGTGCTCTGCCTCGCGTGATCAGAGCCGCCACAGGGGAGGGAGCACGGATTGAGGGGAAAAGGTTACCCCCTCTCTCTGCCAGTACCGGACACATGAACTACAGAGATGGAACGCGTCGCGTGACGCGGAGGCGTGGGGGATAGCGTCGTAGAAGGGGAAGGTAGAGTGGGGACACAAGTCTTGATCTGGCGACACTGTATAGGGATGACACAATTTTTTAACCAAATTTTTTTTACAGTCTATGGAGTCACAAAATGGTGGATTAATTCAAGAATAATTTTCTATCAAATCCCACAAAATTGTTTTGTATAAAATATTTTTTGAATCCACTGTATCTATCACATGTAGGCTCATGCAGTAAACATTTTTATTAATAAATTGTGTCCTGGGTTAGGTGCTACTATTTATTTATTGCGTCGGCAACAGCTGTGTTGTTCGACAGAATCGCGTTCGATCACCACGGACCATTTATCGCCGCAGCCAATGACATCGTAGCTGCAAAAGAGATTAGGCGAGGGAGCAGCTAGCAAGAATAACGAGAAACGTGTCCGCTTAGCAGAGCCACTTGCGCCCGATGGAGAGCTCGAAAGTACTTTAACTTGGCCCCGCAGTAACTGCTACGATTCGGGCTGGCGGCGCGGGGCGCGGCTCGTACGGTCGCGTGCTGCAACCAGGTGCACCGTTCGGCTCTACGTGCGCGCACCTGATCGCACAGGGTAAAAATACGGTCCTATCGAGATGCGAAGAGGTTTTCCGCGGACAGAAGGTACGTGTGGGAGCCCGATTCAGGGACGTGCAGGCTAACATACCGTCGCGTTGGGAGACGTAAACTTTTAACGAGTCGCTACGCATTGCCTCGCCGGTCGTATCGCTTGTCGATTGAAAATTACTGCCTCCAGCCGCGAACTATCCGCCACGTGACGTACCCGTCGCTCTCTCTCTCTCTCTCTCTCTCTCTCTCTCTCTCTAGCTGTGTTCGTGTGACGCAAAGCTGAATACAGTACTCTCTCCGTAACTGTCTCATCCTCCGTCGACAGTTCTAGAAGAGATAGAGTTTGTTGTGTGCTGAACGTAGAGAAAAGGAAGAGGCTCGGCAAACGTTAAAGGAATTAAAAAATCAAAATTTTTGATTTTTTAATGAAATGTTTACCAACGTGTTCGTCTCGCTCTTCTAATTAAAATGACACCCAACACGATATAGTTACGATCATACTTGTGTAACGAGCGATCAAAGTTTCGGACTTCACAGTTACGGTAGAGGTACACGAATTCTTAACTTCGCTTGTTACACAAGTAATTATGATCGTAACTGTATCGTGTTCGGTGTCATTTTAATTAGAAGATCGAGACGAGTACGATGATAAACGTTTCATAAAAAAATCAAAAATTCAAAAAATTGACATTTTTCGCTGCGCTTGCATTAATCATTTTGACAGTTACGGTAGAGATCTTTTCTATAGTTACGGAGGGAACACTGTAGTCGGCTTAAAATTTTTAATAAGTTGGAGTGCCCAACATATTTTTTTCCATAAAAGTATCCACTTCTAATTTTTTCTACTGTTTTCTTGATTTATCGAACTTTTTGAATTTAAAATAAAATATACGTAATTATGCGGAGAAGAAGTTGCTCGGGCCTGGTTAATGGATCGGTGTTTCCTATCGAGCGGATAAATTGAAATAAATCCGTCGCGAGGCCGGCCGCAGCGACTCGAGAGCATTGTGAATTATTCACCGTTGCAAGGTAACGGCGACATTATAACCAGAATGCAGATCGTTTTCGACGGGAGACCGAAAAAAAAGAAGAGAAACAGAACGCCCCCGAGTCGATCGGAACGTCGCGCTCGGCTTCATAACGCGCATCGATTTTTACGAGAGCCCATCGGCGTTTCGCGACACTTTAATTTCAACCGGTCCAGTCTGCGCGCCGACCGGCCACCCGCATAAACATTATGCCCCGTTAATATTCCACCGGGTTCCACCATTAACGTGACGAACTCGGACCCGATTGTTGGCCCGTCGCGACGCCGCGTCGTTCCCGTTCAATATTTCACTGGCAGACTTAGACCGCGCGGGCCACGTGCCCAAACACGATCGCTGACTTTCGCGTACTTTCTATAATGAATGTTACTCGGGACTGGTTCGACGGATGACGGCCGCCGCCATTGCGAAGCGTTGCCTCGGCAATTTTCTGGATCCATTCAGCTCGGCTTCCGGCCCGGCTCGCTCTAATTCGATTGAATTCACGGTTGTGATTTTATTCAAAAGCCCGAACTTGCCGCGCCGACATTTTCCAAGCGTTTGTTTCGCTACACGCCGAAATCGGCCTTGTTGCGATCGTAACTTGCCAAACTCGTCGCGCGGTCTATTCAGGACTGTGGGGGTCGTGTGACATTTTTCCATTGTTTGTTTCTACGATCTTTTGCACGGGTCATTCAATTCGGCCATATCGAACGGGTCTTTATTTTTTTTATAACCGATTCGCTAATTTTTTTATTGCAATTCTTTATCGTGTAATTATTTAAAGTGGTATGCGAAAAATCGAAGAGCTGCTTCATGGTACTTTTTACGGACGCAGTGTTAATACTTCGAAAAAATTCTTGTGGGCTTTCATAATATTAAATATCTTGCAAAATTGATTGAACAAACATTCAGCAAATGGCACAAGTTTCATAAAATCCAGTTTTACATTCGATTTTACGCTTCGGTTTTAGCAATAAATTCATATATTCAGTAAAATCTGTGTAACATTATATTGTTGATGCCTTACGACAAAAATATTTTCAGATTTCACATTTCTCACCACTCAAAGGCCATGCACTTCCGACGGACGACCATCGACCGTGTGAAATAGCGGGGGAACGTCACCTCCCACCTCAGCGTGACGAAGAAGTAGGAGAACGGGCCGCGGGCCGCGAGTGGGACAGGCCCAGAGTCGCCAGATCAAGACCAGCGTCCCCACTCTACCTTCCCCTTCTGCGACGCACGTTTCGTCCGCTAGCGGCAGGGAGAGGGTAACTGTTTCCCCTCGATTCGTGCTCCCTCTGGCGACTCCGGTGAGGCCTGCAGTGCCGTGAACGATAACGAAATATCGTTTCTGTTTGCTCGTCATGCGGCGGTATCGTGGTCGACCGATCCCCGGAGAAGAACCGATTGTTCTAGCGTAATTAGTATGCGTGGCTGGTCGAAGACGATTAGCGAATTTTCGGTCTAACTTTCGTGCTCGTTGGGACCGGTTGCGCGCGATGGAACTGGTCGGCTCGGCAGAGTGCCGCGCGGAAATGCTAATCGTAATCTGTTTACAAGATATTCAAAGTTTCGCTACGAAATAACAGCTTCGAAGCGATTATAAACTGCCAGCGGACACTAACGTTCTCTCTCTCGCTCTGTTACTCTGACCGCGTCCCCGTGTTCCGGTTTCGTTGCAGGCCGTTAATGTTTTGGTCGAACATTGAAAACGAGGTTAACGAAATGTTATCTTTGGACCGCTGCGTGATTGCGTTCGCGAGGTGCGTCGCAGCAAGATAGCGATTTCGCAAATATTAAGCTCGGCACGAGCGAATCACGGCCGACGGAAGAAAATTAATTTGACGCAAAGACGGAACGAAACGATCGCGCGAGTTTGAAAGTTGGACTGTCCGTTGAACGGATAGACCAGAGTTCCGAGTCATTGAACCAAAAGCAACGAAGACGAGGGGAGTAGCAACTTTCTTCCCGGTTAAAAATAATATTCCGCCGGTGTTGCTGCCCCGGTGGCGGAGCCCTGTCATTCTTAACGGACGCATCGCCTCGCGGAGAGGCGTCCGCTGTTAATTAAATTTTGATTCGCTACACCCCGTGTACTGTTTCCGCTTTTAATAATCCGCCGGTATACGTGTTTCTACCCGACCCGATATTTTCCTCCGCGAGCTTCTTTCTGCCGGGCAGGCGCGGCGCGACGGCAGGTTTAATTAAATTCCCGGCAATTTGCGAACACCTCCGCCGCTATCACGCTCTATTAACCCCAATTTTCTGCCAATAAGTCGGCATCGAGGCCTGCTGCTCGAGCCGCAGCCTCGTGTCGCCTCCGCGCTGCTGATTGGCGGGTCATTACCTGACCCACAGTTAAAGCGTTAATTATGTTAGCCCGGCTCATAAATGCCGTATCCTTGCGATAACTCCACAGGTTCGAATACCGACCCCGTAGAGTCGAACCGGCTGCACCAGTACATGTTAATTTCATTGGACAGATGGAAGTGCGACTGTTACGTCGGCGAATCAGCCGGGCATGGTTGAGGATTACATCAATTGTAGGAGAAACGGGGCTGCGATAAAAATTAATTTCGTCCCTTAATCATTTCCATATGTTGAAAACAATATTCTTTTTATCAATCTTTTTAATCACCAATCGAACATTCTTTCTAATTCTTAATTATTTTATATCTTACCCAGCCAATTTCTCCATGAATGCATAAAATCCGCTGTCGATCGGTCAAAAAAGGTTATTTCTTGGAGTTCATTGACCCTTTTAATGCTTTGTCTATAAGAAATGGGACGTGGCATTATTCGGGCAGACTGAAAAATTGGTTTAAGATCTGAAAAACGCGAGAAGGTCAAAAGATTTAGTGGATTTTGGTTAAAACAATTATTTTATTAAACCAATTACTTAATTTTTGAAATTGCTGGTACAGCGAGGTATTGAGCTGATCGGTCATAATGAGTTTCTTGGGGTTCATTGACCTTTTGAATGCCTCTTCTCTATCAGAAATGGGACATGGCATTATGGACAGATTTAAAAATTGGGTTAAGATTTGAAGAACGTGAGGAGATTAAAAATTTTAGTGGGTTTCATATATCCTAACTAATTAACATCTCCTTCATTGGGCCAATTACTTTGAGTTACAGAATTTTTTACATTGCTAGGGAAGTATTGAGCACTTTTTCGTAATTTGCATTACGTAGAATATAAAAATAATATAAAACAAAAAAATTAAATTAATATTTCTATTTTTTGATGGTTGACTAATATTTCCATTTTGTCCATCACGTCTTAATATTAACAAGAAATTGATATGTAAGAATCATGAGTAATATTAGGAACTACGTTTCGTTACTGTTGCAAAGATAATTATTGTGAAGCAGTTGGCATAATTATTAATAATTATTATTAATAATAAATTATTAATAAACTCTACTCTTTGTTTCAGGATAAATATAACTAGGAGTCACCCAGACCACGTACCTACGCTAATATTTGAAGATAGAAAATTAACGAGATTCGATAGACTTCGAATTTCTGGCATTTGTCCATCGAGCGAAACACTGTGACGTCGAAAACTTCGCCAACCACATAAGAGATAAGTAGGGAAGATAGATCAAAGACTGATAATCCGATTATTCCCAGTAACTACCTTGCCGGCGAAGACAAAGAATCGCCCATCGGCAGTTTAATTTGGGTCAGAGGCACTTTGACTCGAACCCTTTGAAAAAGGTTTCGTAGTTACCGAGAAAATAGTGCACCGTCATCTGTTCGACGGAAGTTTTTCAATGAATTTTAACATCCGGCTGCGATGATTCTCGGCGAACGCTCGGCGTTCGCCAATGGCCACTCCCTGCGGAACGCTAATAGCCGTTCGATATTAATATCGGTAAAAAAGTTTCTCTCTCTCTCTCTCTCTCAAATTGCTCTAATTCCATCAGCGTAATGGTTTCTTTGGTCCAGAGAAGTACCATTTAGCTCGTTCTGTTCCCCCGATGTCATTCGCACCTGTACATCGATATCTCAGCCGCGAGAGGGCTCTCGTGCACGGAGCCGATTTTAATTAGATTTTCAAGTAGATTTTAAAATGTGTACCAAGCGTCGCGAACAGCCGGCTTTATCAGCGGCACGCGTGCAAGTAAATTACTTTCAGCGACGATTACCAACAGCGTCGATTAAAGCAACTCCGCCTCGTGCACGTGTGTGTGCACGACTGCGTATGCCGGCAACATGGCTCGGCTCGTTCTGTGAACGCTACTCTCTCACTCTTTGTAGTAATGAAATGTTTGGTCTAGGCTCTGCCATAGGCGTATTCCGTATTTTCGGATCGACGAAGAGAAAAAGTTGCCGCAAAATTATCGATGGCCTTGAATTTCAAGGTCAAATAGTTGTTCTTCAATTGTATTTTGTATGTGGATGAAAAGTGTCACAGCAACCGTGGGTGAAAACTTAATAGTTCTCGTAAAAAGTAACAGCAGTCTCGTTGTTAGTATTATTCTCTGAAAAATTGTTTGCATCTTTAAAAAACGAGCAGCATTTCATGAAAAGTGGAATCTCTTTAAAGAGTTATACTGCTTTTTGCAAGCAATGTAATGTCTGTATTTTTTTTTAGAGTTGAAAGTAACCTTGAATTCTTTATATGGAATGCTATGCACTTCTTTATATCTCATGAAACCGTGTGTAAGCTGATCTTTAAGCTCATGCAAGATCACATCCTAATGAACACGTTTCGATCCTGATTTTCTTCATGAAAATTTTTGTGAAAACCGTTATTTTCGATCGCTGATTACAGAAGATTTTTTATCTTCTATGTGTACTCTCTCTCTCTCTGTCTCTCTCTCTTTCTCTCTCTCTCACCGCTTCCATTCTCGACACTCGTTTCTTTCATTCTCGTTTCTCAACGATTTCCATCCCTCCGCCTTTCCCATCGTCCTCCGCGTCCTGTCTTCCATTCTCCGTCTGGTTCCTGGCGACAAGGGCTCTTCGCGGATGCACACGATTACCGGAAGTTCGTCGGGGATTGCGCGCTTCCTGAGAGAACCCGGGAACAGTCGCGTTCCGGGCGAAACAATGCGCCGCGGGATCGACCATCTCGAATCCGGGAAGTTGGTCGATCCGCGTCGAAGATTTTCCGCGAGGGATACCTGCGAGAGAAGCTTCTCGAATCAATTCAGACTGCATCGGCGGCGGATCGTGTTTGAGTTCGATATTCCGCCGGCAAACACGAAAATTCATTTTGATCGGAGTTTTCGGCTGCGGGAGTTTGCCGTCAAACCGATTGGCTTGTTCGACAGGCTGGGTTACTAATGGATTAAATAGGAGCAGATGGGATTATTAATAAATATTGCTGTTTTTCGCATGAAATCACAATGTTCTGGAACAATTACACGAGACAGAAACTAAATACATATTTAGATAGAAAGTAGGAAAACTTAACTCCAACACTTTTGTGACATATTACAAAATTTGACTAAATTGAATGATCAATAACGCAATTTATGCTCCTCGAAATAATTGTTGTCCTGTGCTGATACTGTCTGACCCACACTATATCACAACTGTAAGGACAAAGAAGTTATCATTGTCCATACGTGCATATGATAGTTGAGTCGACGCTCTTTCCATTGCATTTTGTCCCATCTCGATATCTCAGAAAAATCGCAGGAAGTTTGAACCGATGAAATCCGCAATTGTTTCTTTACAACAACCTAATACTGTGCATTTACTTAAACGGTCCCAATACTTCGGCTGACGGCGAGATTCCCCGCAGACCAGTTGTGTTATAACAAACCGAAAATATGCAAAGTTTTAACAGGATCGCGGTTTTAGTATCTTCTGTGTGTATACTATATACATATCTCTCTCTCTCTATATATATATATATATATATATATATATATATATGTATATAATATACCGAGAGAAACTTCTGAACCCCGCTTCTGTTTCCTTCGTATTACGCTTGACAGGTTTCAAAGTTAGCGAAGTAATCAGACTAGACAAGTTATTTTTACCTGCGGACCCACAGAAACTGCTTACACGCCTGCAAACGAATAAACCCACCTACGATTATGTTCAAAAGTTTGATCCCTTAGGCAAAGTTCGGTGTGTAGCTCCTCGGGAAAACTTGTGAAAAATACGCGAGACGAGCCGGGCAAGCTCTCTCAGGCTGCCGTGAACAAAAATGCCTCACGACGATGAATCAACCGAACGTACGAGTCGGATCTCAATGCGGTAGACTACCAACGTAATTCCATCGCTGCAAAAGTTTACCCATTACCATCATACCCCGCCGAAGAAAGCTTGAGTCGCTGACGGATGTCCCCTCGTGCCCCGGTAAATAAGCGGTAAATACCTGTAACAAATCATTTTCAATTGACTTCAATTCTCGAGCACGGCGGGCCAGTGATTCTCAGTCTTTCTGTCGTGGTACCCAACGCTATCGTCCACCACGGTAACGCAGAATTAATACTTGTGATACGAACTTGATGATCGTGACGATTTTTAATAAAATGGGCGGTTGAACTTCATCTCCGGAAACTAAAAATTGTTTAGTTTTTTTTTTGTAGTTCTGTAGATTTTAGCGAGATAATGCCGAAAATCCAAGTTTTAATTTCAGGAATCCATTGGTTCAAATTTTATGCGCGTTTAAAGTTCAGCGATTTTGTCGCGTAGTCTAACGAACGGAGTCGCTAGATGGCAGCACAAACACGTAGGTTTCTCTTTACCCCAATGATTATGGTGAAGTTATTAACATTATCAAACTGATTTATATTACATTTTCATTCTTCAGTAAAATAGAGCTATTGATGAAGAAACTATAATACAAATAAAATTAGTTTGAGATAAAGTTTCACCACAATGTTTTAAGAGAACGGTTGAGTTTTGACTCATGGTTTCTCTTGCACTCTTTATCCTCGAGACGAGTAGGGTACGGTCCTGTCAAAAAAAGGTTGTTGACCTTTTGACCTTGAAATTAATTTTATATTTTCACACCAATGTCCACCTTTCAATTTGAAAGCCCGAAAGATTGTATTTGGAAGTCTAGTGGAGACGTTTCTTCGATAGCCAACCAGTGAACGTATACTCCAAATCATTATCGATTGACTTGTCAACAGATCCCCGTTCCCTAAGCACACATCCTGAAACAGGTTCTGGCTTCACGTGACTTTCTAATCGCATCGCGGGTCTCGGCAGTTCGACTGATTCGGCAACAAAGTTTCGCTCGGGTATAGATATATATGCAGAAGGGAACCGCGAATCCCGTGGCCCAGAGCGTAACGGTTCGGCTGTCTGTCCCAGCCCAGGAATATGACAGGGTCCCGTCGTCGACGTCGTCGTCGTCTTCGTCGTCGTCGTCGTCGTCGTCGTCGTCGTCGTTTAATTCGCAGCTGTTGATCCTGCATACCGTTCCGTGAAATTTTCTGGCCCCGGTGATTTCAATAAGACGCCTCGGGGATCCTCGTAAAGCCTGACTCGCGCCCAGCCAACTTGGCCGAGTTAATATCTTTATGAAACGATAAGGCGCGGGGGATAATGAAAGCAACGAAAGGGTCGCGTGATTAAGTGCCCTGCTGCCGTCTCGCGATAAATGAATTCCGGCTGGCAGCGTACCATCCCCGTCCGCGCCGTTTTCCAACCCTCGTCGCCCAACCCTCCCCTCCTCTCACTCCACATTTTAAATATTTGGACAAGATGGAGTTTCCACCGCCGAGAAATCAAGAAATTTCCACTCGTTAGCCTTCCTAACTGGTTTTCTCCTCTTCGACTTCGGAACGTTCGGTGGACACCTCATTTCGGAGATCCGATCGAGCAACTTCTATTGCTGTCAATTTGTTTTTGTTCGTCAGATTACAAGTATTATTTACAAGTTCGCCCTTCGCATTGATTCCAATGATCTTGGAATGTGTTGTCAAGGTCAAACGCTGGAAACAACTTTTTCTTCTGCACGTCATCATAAGCCTTTTTTTCTCGATATAAAGTGCTGGACAAAGAGATAAGATACTTTATATATTTATGTATAAAGTATATTTTAACCTGGGGTCTCTTATGACCCCGACAAAAGTTTTGTACGTCACTATTCGCCACTGTCTTGCAAACAACTGCAAATATGAAGTTTCTTTAACGTTTTTTAGAAATTTTGGTTATTCAAACGATATCAGTGAATTTTTATAAAATTTTTTAACACACCCAATGTAATACTTCATAGTCTTACACGTGATATCACCAAAGATAAATTGTGTAAACGTGTACAGTACACATATACATTAGAGATTCTATCCGCAAAAATAAGGATAAAAAACGAATAATATTTTCTTGGCAGACGCTTCGTTTTCGAGAAAATCGGGTTTGGAAATTCGTCGGTGCGTCCTAGCACTCGCAAGAAGTAGAATTGGTTAGCCATGCTCAGACGCGTCCGACCATTTCTATTCAACGGCACGCGTAACAGCCGAATTTCCGAACTCGATTTTCTTGAGAACGACACCTCAACCAAGAAAATGTTATTGCTACTTTTTTATTTATTTTTTCAAATAGAATCACCCGCGCTTGTACCGTACTCCTCTATTAATATGCAAAGTGTTTTATTATCAGATCATTACTGCTACATCGCGTGCGCTTGTGCTGCCATCTAGCGGCTGCGCGCGACCGTCCCTACATACCAACATGGCGGCGCTCTAACCGGTGAAAATCCGTGAACTTTAAACACGCATAACTTTTGAACCAGTGGATTCCTAAGTTTAAAACTTGGATTTCCAGCATTTATTCGTAATAATCTACAGGATCATACAAAAATAAGTGAAAAATTTCTGGTGTTCCCATGTGAAGTTCGGCCCAAAATTCTGCGAGTTCTTTCCATTGTTTGCAATTACATTTTTGCCATAAACGCATAGAATCCGCGGTCCACTGGTTACACTACTTAAATACTAAAGCAGAAATAAATGGAAAATATCGATTCTTCTCGGTTCAACTGTTGACAAAGCCAACACGGACCAACTCGATAACCCCGGCAAACACGTCAGTCGGAAGATGCAACAGAAGGGAACGATATCGATTCGTATATACGATTTTTTGTAGATCGCGAATTGGTTGAACTGTACAGCAAAGGTACACGGTTCGGGCCTTCACGTTAAATAACCGTGAAACTTTTTCGCCGGTCTATTTCATTGAGGTAGACCGTTAATTCATGTTCTCGGGGGCCGTGTTCGCTCCTTCTCGGGCGCGGGGTTTTATGAAGTCCGAGCGGAGCACGCGGACGGTTCAATTGCTCGTTTTACGATGAAAATCAACATTGGAAGACCGGACCGAACGCGAACAAATATCATCCAAGGTACTCTTCGCCGGTGCTTCCCGTAACTCACCACCTTTTTTCCCTTCCTGTATAGTTTGTTCCTTTTTTCGCGAGCCCCGGTCCCGGTATAAAAACGGCGACCGGCCGCGCCGTGGCGTGGCCTCCACGAGCATAGAGAGTCACGATTATTCGGCAAGCGTCAACCGTGTGTCCGCTCGATCGTAACCGCCGTATTTTTACCCGCTCGTACTTCCTCTTGCGCGGCGGGGTCACTCGCGGGAACATGGCCGCGCGTAAGCTGATTAAACGCACGCCGGTTTTTGCCACGGCAACCGCCTATCCGTCATAACCATACAGCCCGACCAGCTATTGTACCCCATAACCGGGAATAGTTTCGAGAGCACGCCTTTGTTGTTTGGTTTCCTGTGGACCCCGTGGCGGGCCGGGTCGGGCCGCCACCGCTTCTCGAAAAATCGCGCACAATCTCCGCATTCGTTGACCTAAACTTTCACCGCTTCGGAAAATCTAACTCGTTCTTTTTTTTCTCTCCGCAGCTTCGAAACTCGTACCGAGCGAACGAGGTCAGCGAGATAGCGCGAAATGAAACGAAAATCGAGAATAACGAAATCTCCTCGGTACCCTCGTTCTTGAGACAAACGCAATTGTCTGGCGCGGTGTTCTCCTCGCTGATGACTGGACCGCGAATCTTCATGCATTTATGGCTTCTGAAAATGTTCGGAAAATGCCAGAATTCCTCAGAATTTTTTACTATTTCTGTTTGGTTTAGATTTCCGAGGGACCACTGAAAATCAAATTTTGATTCCGCTTTGTTTACGAAAATTAAAAATTGCATACATCTCTACCGAAGACTAGACTCGATTTACTAGACCGACTCTTTCATTTTGGGACACCCTGTAGACAAAATAACTTTTATGTCGTTTTCTAGGACAACGGTTGACTTGAGACCCAACGTTCCTTCAAGTGCAAAAAACAAATTTGACCTTGAGAAAAGGATCAAGTTCTATTCTGTGGTCCATTCTTTTTAACAGATCTCCACCGAGCGGTGCACAATCACGCTAGTGTGGTCCCGACACATAATTTTGAAACCTCCTGTACACCAGATTACGACTTGTGTCCCCACTCTACCTTCCCCTTCTACGACACTATTCCCCCACTATTCCGCCACTGTCACGTGACTAATTCGGTACTGGCAGAGAGAGAGAGGGTCACTTACAGGCTATTCACGATTGCAAAATAAATATTGTCTGAATTAATTGCAAGATACGGGGACTGATCCAACTGTTTTCTTAACAATTTTAATCCACGGTTGAAGATAACTCGACCTTTAACCCTCGGACTCCTGCGAGGTCTAGATCTATGTCGGAGTCATTTCTAGATCACGTTCATTAGCGGATTGCAGTGGCCCCACTCTGGACGTCAGCCTGCGGGCCACACTCAAAGTCTCCAGATTAGGAATTTTGTCCCCACTCTACCTTCCCCTTCTACGAAGCTACTCCTCCACGCTTAGTCCACGTTTCGTCCTTGTCGTGCATGTGACCCAATGTCACGTGACTAATCGGACAGAGAGGGAGGATCATCACTTCCCCTAAGTTCGTGGCATCTCCCCTCATCTGGCAACTCTGAATGCACTTAGCGGAGAAGTGGCAACCGGCGTCGTCCCCGTTATTTTCATATTTTCTGCGGACGTCGAAAGAAAGGAATCGAATTATGGCGGGTGGGGGGAGGGGAGACGGAGGCTATTGTCCGCGATAGAGGGGCGGGGATCGAACCGATTTCCGAGATTTGATCAACGCGGAACGGCGGAGCAGCCGTTTAATTCGGTGCCTCATTTAGAGGCGAGTTGCCGGGAAAATTCGGTTCAAAGACCGCACGGCCTGGCGGCGAGCAATGAATCTTTCAACGGTGCACCCATTCCCCACCCTTGCTCGATCCTCCGCGTTTTATTACACCCACTGTCGGTCTCGCGCCGCTGCAAAGTGCCAATTACGCAGGCAGGAACTCGAGAGGGACCTCCTCTCCGATCTCGCGCGACTCGGCGCCGAGGAGTTCGGCTTCTGGTCTGAGATTCTTTTAGTCCTGGCAACAGGATCTCGGGAACTGATTGGAGGAGCACCGGAGCCAAAGGTTAAGTGGAGAAGCGGATAGACACGGCGCGGAGGACGGGCAAGGAGCTGGAGGAGCGCTGCGAACGATTTACGTCTTCTTGTTCTACCTCGGATGGGTTGCTCCAGTTTCGGATTTGTTTGTTGTCTGCCGATTTTAATTGTCCCATTGCTGTTGATGCCTTCGCTCGAGGGGTTATAGAAAAATTAGTCCACCGGCGCATTTATTACCAATGTGACCAATCGGGTTCGATACGTATTTGCTACCTGAGCTAATAGGTGCTCGAGTCGGTTAGCCAGAGGGGAGGGAGCACGAATTCAGGGAAAAAAGTTGCCCTCTTTGTGACAGTACCATGTACGACAGAGACGAAACGCGTCACGTGACCGGGCCGTGACGTAAGCGTGGGGGAATGGCGTCGTGGAAGGGAAGGTAGAGTGGGGACACGAGTCTTAATCTGGCCACTTACTGAAGTCCCTCAATTAGAATGTGGCGAGCATGGAAAATTGTTTTGATAATATCTCGTTAACTATAAGATCAAGGTCAAATGAACATTGTACAAAAACTAGTTTTTCCATTTAAAGATATCAAGTATATTTTCGGGACACCTTGTATACAGTGGCAGAAAAAGTTTTGGAATATGAAAATTATCTTCGGTTCGACTTACCATAGTATTTTGAAGAATTGTCACAAAGTTAGAGTCTAACGCACGACTATTTGTTGTTTACGACAATGGTCTAACGTTAACCGATTTTTATAGAGCCTCCGTCGATTACATATTCGAACAACTCGCGAAACATTTATCGCCTGTCTCAAGATGTTTGATCGTGTTCGATATAGTCTGAGCCTTGCTCCCCCCCTTCGGACAGAACAATAGCACATCGGCGTTAGACGTGTCAGGACGGGAGGGCCTCGAAAGTTACAAGTTCTCCGTATTCATACGTCTCCTCTATTGTCCGCGTTTCTTTCACTGACTCCCCTTGTCCCTTCACCGTGACAAGGGTGTTGCGAGGCGTTCGGAAATCAGAAAAATTCTTATCTCCCCGCGGACGTCTCAAGAGGGTGGAATATTTTCCAGAAGGGGACGCTCGGTCGCAAATAATTGAACGCTCCCATCCCGACGATTTCTTGTTCACGTTCTTTTCTTAAAATCTAATTAATCAGACTGCGAATCTCCAGGCAAAATGAAAATTACATCGATTTCACGAAAGTGGAGTTACAAATTGATTTCTTTTGTTAATAACTTTGAATTTTTTCTTGAACCAGCGATATTAAATTCATCATTTTGAAGAAACTCTTTTGAGGAAAAATACAAAAATTATTAAGCTCGAAGAAACGCTATTACTACAGGTTTATTATAAAACTTTGAGGTTCAAAGTCTAATCCTTAATGAAGAATCCAATGAAGAAACTTGAAATTCATTGATTACAATGGTGCTCACTTTGATCAATAAGTTCATTTAGGGAAAAAGTTGCGTTTGTTTAATGTCACTGTTAAAAATCTGTCATTTTAAAAAGTTTCATAAAAATCGTCGACAGATGTGACCTCTCCTTGTCAGACCAAATATGACAAAGTTTTCGCGTGAAAATCTGGGACACCCTGTAGATTTTAAACAGAAACCCATTAAAAACTGCCACGACCATCACAATCCCCGGTAGTTCCCATTCAAAACCATATTCCCGTGGCTCCAATCTCTAAACCCGTCCCTTCAGCTGGTACTTGATAGGTATCCAACCAAAACGAGCGAAACAATTTCAGCCGGCATCCGTTGCCTGTTCGCGCGACACCGCAGCGCAGCTTCTGCATTGAATATAAGAGAAATTGATGGCTGCGTGGAACACGATTCCGCTCGGAATCCGCGCGCAGAACAAATGTATCCGCGAGTATACGGTCTCGTCGCAATTATTACATTCCAGTCCCATGGAGGTATCTCCACGGGAACAGTATTCCATGCAGAGAAGTCGGGGGTCGGTCGGTTGTCGTTCTCCCATGCGTCCCGTCCGCGTCGCGACGCTTGACGACAATACTGCAAGACACTGTACAGACTGGCTCAATAACCATGTCCACCTGGAATATTTATGTTATTTATAATTACATGAAAAAAACGTTACATACCTCCCAGGGTATAGAGATGGGAAATTTCGGACATTTCAAGGTCACCTTGATTTCTTAAAACCATCTGCTTTCTCGCGTGATGGTTGGTATCAATGTCTGACGTCGGAGCAGACTCCGGATCTGTATGGAAAACAAAAAGCGCATTAATTACAAGACAGTAAATGTTAATGTGGTGAAAATAATATATTTAATATTCTTGAAGTGTAAATTGTGCAGATTAGCAATTCCTCGCCGGTTCCCGATGATCTTGATGTTCTCAAGGTCATCATTCTGAACAACTATTTCCTACACGTGGTGCCACTGAGCCTTGGTTTTAATTTTTAAAAATTACACCTGCACATTTTTTAGCGTAGCTTAGTACCGTCGCGGAGTTTAGGTGACGCGAGGCGACGCGACGTAACGAGCCGCGGGTGTTCGGAGACATTATTCCAAGTATGCGATCCCCCACGTCCCCGGCTGTCGTCGTCTTCCTGTTCCTGATGCTGTAGCCGGTTCTATCCGAGCATGGCCGAGGGAAATTTCTCCGGGCCGATATTGGTTTCCGCGGTGCCACTAAATGTCTCTCGACGATACGCGGAGAAAGAGGAGAGAAGAGAAGAAGAGAGAGAGAGAGAGAGAGCCCGAGGGGGCAGGCGGTGTCTCCGCCAGGAAACGTCGCGTTCCACGGATTTCGCGATTCCTCCGAGTCCACGGAACAGATTGCGTCCACCCCCGCGTTTCTCCCCACCCTTCCACCCAGCCGTTCCTGCATTCAATTTTCGAGGATGCATCGTGGTGTTTGGCAGAGCTCCCTGCGGCCTCCTCCTCGTTATTTCAGCGAGAGCAAGGCTGAACACACGGGACCAAGACCGCACGAGGAGGAGGGGGGCCTCTTCTTCTTCGGCGCCGCATCGCGGCCGGATACTTTCTATCGTGCGGTAAACGCCGGATGAGCCCCGCACTCGAATTGTTCTGTGCCCGCCGGCAGATTTATCGAGCCACGCAGTTACTCTACAACCGAACCCGCAAAGAACCGCCCGACCACTTCGCTCCTCGACTCCTTGGCACGATCGACTGTCTAGCTGCTCCTCAATTCCGACCGCGTTTCCGCCAAGCGATTACAGACCGCCAAACGACTGATTTATGCCGACTTAATGCGTTTGCTGGTGCGGGTACTCGATGCCGCCCGGTTTTCCTTGGGACACGCGGATCCGCATTTTGTTATCAGACGATGGCGGTTTGAATAGTGTCAGGCTTTTCTTTGCAAGGGTTAATGTCGCGACCATAGCGAGATCGTTCGGAGACTGTGGATCCCAGCTGGAGATAGAAATTTATAGGTAAACTTCAGCTGAGGAAATCAGAAATTTTTAACATTTTTTATATCATCCGGTAGATTCTGACGAGACAATTCCAAAAATCCAAAGTTTAATCGGAGGAATCCACTGGTTCAAAAGTTATGAGTGTTTAAACTTCAGGGATTTTCACCGGTAAGGGCGCCGCCATGTTGGTATGTGGTGAACGTCGCGCGCAGCCGCTAGGTGGCGCCACAAGCACGCGATTATGTCCAAGATGTCCGGGCCTGCTATACACCTGTGAAATCAAATAATTATTTCTAATACGAAAGTGAATAACTATTTCAAATTAAACAATGTAACAATTTAAGAACTAGTTCTTGAATATAATTTATTTTGCTACAATACTATTTCACCCACCACTGTTTGTCGCCTACCACTCGCAGACGTAGCGCATAATTCCGGAATGCGTAAAATTGGATGAACCACGCAATAGAATTCAAATCCTCGCGGAATTCAAGGGAGTGTTCAGATAGGAACAAAGAGAAGGGAATTTCTTGAAATTTATCAAATTGACTGTCATATGGGACCAGATCCAAGGAAGGACATTGGAAAACGGAAGAAGGAAAAGTCAACCAAGTAGACATTTCTTCCCCAGCAATTTTCATAAATTGAAAATAATGCAGACTTATGGACGATAAAAAAAATGTGATAATGAAATGTGAATGATAAAAAAAAACTTAGACGAATCTACAAAATTCTTTAAATTTTATTACAGGATAGAAAAGTCACAAAAAATACTGATTCTAAAAAATATCCCGAACGAATTAATATCTGGCACTTTTCACGCAATAAAATCCTTCGCCCTAAACGCACCCCTAGGCCACGAGCATTCCTCGCAGGAGAGGGAGCATAATAAACATCCAAGGGTCCCTATTCGAATGAATTGTATCATCGGCACGAAGCAACCCCAACCTCGCTCTCGGTCGAATCGAGCGAGTTCCAATGAGGAGTCGCCAGCCAAAGGCAACAGAAATGCTCGGGGGATTGTATATTCCAGTAATTTTTCCAGCAAATTGGAAAATCTCGTTCCTCAAACGACTTCATCCCCGTCCCCCGGCTGGGCAGACAATCTTGTCCGCTCTTATCGCGCGCGTAGATTCCGTTTCCGCGTTTTTGGCAGCCGCGGCGACGCGGAACGTCGAATTTTCTCGGTATCGCCGTGGAAGATGGAAGATAGAGGGGTTTGCCGTTGGATGAGGGGGACGATAGAGGGTGGAGAAGCACGCCGGAATTCCCTCCGGAGAATATTCGATACCTCGACGTCGGGGATAGATAGCCCGGAAGACAGTCGCGCGACGGAACGCGTCGCGATTCCCTATCCCCAGTATTCTTCACCGTGAACGGTCCTCGTGTGCACGTTCGACGCGTTCGCCGGAAGTCGGGCTACGTTGGTGAGGGGACGGGGTGGGGGTGGGGGAGGGTGAGGGTGAGGGTCTTGGCACCGATCCGTTCTTCTTAATTCCCCGCGTCACCCCCTCTCCCCGCCCGTTGGAACGAAACGAATAGAACGTCTGCTCGGTATCCAGACTGGACACGGTCCAGCAGATGACCGCGAGACCCGTGAATCGTGTCCCGTTGAATTTTTCGTCGGCGGAGCCCGGAAAACTCCGTTGATTGCATAAATACGACGCGCGCGCCGGGGGAGACGAGCGTGCACAGACTTCCGCCGCGGCCGAGAGGCGACATCCTCCAAGTTTCCGCTCCCACGGTCTCCCGAGGACATCTCGCCCGATGCTCGAGCCCGGCAATTCCGAGTTACTTGTCCCGTTTCTTCCTTCTGTCTTCTTTTTTTCCGTCGATCCTGGAGTTGGCCCCCGTCGCGACGCAAGGTGCTCGAAATGTTCGATCTTCGAATTGATCTTGAAGATCCGGGGTTGGACCTCCAGGTGGCGGGACTTCATTTCGAGCCAGCGCTGGAAATGTCCTGTCCTATTTCTAGTAACCAGTTCGAATGGTCAGCTGTTTGAATAAACACAAGAAACTTTTGCTATGGTTATATTTAATATGTGATATGAATATATACTACATCATTTTTTAGGTCTCTATATGATTATTAGTAAAATCAAACATAGTATGCATGAAAAAGATCAATTTTTTAAATATTATTATCATAAAGTGATTTCTAGTCTACTTGTCTGACCATACGTCAGCCTTATTCCACTGTCTGACGTACGGTCAGACTTGTTCCACTGGTCTGATCACATATTTGTCTGACTACAAACCACCTTACTTCACTTGTCCAGTGACTTCTCTATCCTCTTTATCTGATTATAGATGATTGACACGTTTTATCCCCATGATGCGTGGAATGCAATAAAAAGGACTCGACATTCAATGTCAAGGACGAATTTGCGGCAACCTATTTTACAGGTCTTCATCGATCCGAAGACGAAGAATACTCCTATGGCAGTCAGGACCAAAAATTTCTGTGTGCGTATAAAAATTGATTATTTTAATATGATCTATGAGTCAACAGAATTTTTTCGTACTAATCGCGAGAGATTTCTATCTAGATCAATCCTTTCCACCACCAGGTAGCATGTCACGAATCGACCGATGAGACGTCGGTCGAAAAATAGGCGGTGGAAAGGGAAACCCTTGTGGGGGAGGAGGTTGGTGGGAGTCCGTAATTAAATCGAACTGAAAGAAAGGCGAGCGCGACGCCGAGCGACTAGGAATCGATTCATACAGCAATCAATTTACCGCGTTCGTCCGCCGGTGAACATTAATTACGTTAACTCGGCCCCGTATAAAAGTCACCGAGCGTCGTTAACGATTTTTCTATGATATAACGAAGCGCGAGAGGATCACGGACAGGAGATATCTCTTTTAAAGGGACAGTCACCCTCCCCCTTCCCATGTAAACGCTGCAACATTGAAGTGTACGTTTCATAATTCTTTTATAGTTTAGATACTCTTTCCTCGTACTGAACAATTTTTTACATGTTTAGAATATTATTTAAAGTCGTGTCCAGCATAACGTGATTCTACACTGTAGGTTCGGTGTATATCGACGTAATGACCTTGAGCTTGGAACTTCAAGGTTGAAAAAATTTTTTTAATTGCACCGTATTGTACTCATTACGAGGATTGACTTTGCAATAGGCAACCATTCTTAACACTATCTATACTGTTTGCTTCCCTCTCCCTCTTCTAGCCTCTCCTTTGCAATAAAAAATTCGATTTTTGATTCGTCCACGTGAAGAAGGGGCGAGGCATCGGGTCGAGGAGGCTCGCGCAACAAATAGTCGATAAGGTCGACGCCCGAAACAAATCGCCGGCGCAATCGTAATTAGAGAATCAACGAGAGGTTATTCGAGGAGCTAAACTCGCGGCGGGTAGCCGCGGTATCGGGGGGAGGGGCGCGGAAAAGGGTTGGCAAGCGGAAAACCGGTGGATACATAAGCGCCGTATAACCGGCTCGAATAAGAGACAATATTTACTCGCCTGCATCGGAGGGTAATCTCGCACGTTTGTCGCATACGCGAGGAGTAAACGGAACGACGTCGGATGCCTTCAAGACCGATACGCTCTCCTTTAGCCGCCGCCGCGTCTGGGAGCCTCGTGTAACTACCTGAAAATTACGCGGTCGGTCGAAAATTCCTTTTCGAAAGCTATGCACGCTATCAATATTTATTTCGGGCGGAAATCACTCAGACGGTAATTAATTTGGGGTGTTCAGTACTTTTCGCTGCGATTTCTTCAAAATTACATGAAACGAGGGCTGAACTTCATCTAAGGAAACCAGAGATTTTTAATTTTTTTTAACGCGATCCTGTAGATTTTGACGAGGAAATTCCGAAATTCCAAGTCTTAATGTTAGGAATCCACTGGTTGAAAAATTATGCGTGTTTAAAGTTCAGCAATTTGCAGCGTTTCTGATAGGTGACTTGGTTCGCGAGAGATCTGCATAAATACTTTCCTTAATAATATAATAGAATTCTGAAAGTTGTTTAATATTCTTAATATTTTTTTATATTTTACAAACTCATTTTTGTCACAAATGCGTAAAATCTTTGTATCGGAATACAAAGTTAACAGCTGCAATGATCAGAAACGATTTGCCCCCATTAATCGCTCAGACGATGGAGAAAATTCATATTCGTCGTGTATCTATATTTTTTTGATCGTTTAAATATTGATAATAGAAAGATTTAACAGAATAATATTATTTATTGTACCAGTCTAATGCTAGACTACTTGGTTCCACTTAGCCGGCTACATGGATGCCTCTACTGTACTTGTCTAACCACAGACTGCCTCATTCCACTTTCCCAGACACATGTATTCCTCGATTGTACTTGTCTGAACATAGACTATCTGATTTCACTTGTCCAGTCACGTGTATTTCTCGATTGCACTTGTCTGAACATAGACTATCCGATTCCACTTGTCCAGTCTCATGCATTTCTCTATTCTGCTCGTCTGATCGTAAACCATCCCATTTCATTTAGTTAAACACAGACGTCTGTCTCCGTCTTACTTGATTGATGGCTTCTATTATCCCTGGCTGACCACACACCAGCACACATTTACTTATCCCCTTATGAGTCTACCAATTATACCATTTGTTTGATCATAGGATCATCCATGTTCTATTTGGCTGATGATATATCTATTCTATTCTACTTGTTCAGCAAGTCTCCCGCAGTTGCACTAATTTCAACATGTCTCAGTTCTACCCGTCTTATCGTATACCAGCCTAATCGACTTTTTCGCATGTACAGTCGGGGACATAATTAACTGGACATACTTTGAAACTAATAACTTTTTTAAATCAAACGATTTGAGCTTTCTTAAGATGATAGAAGAAAATGTTAAGAATCGTGAAAATTCGATCAACAGTGATTTTTATTTATTTTTTTTATAGACATACAATATATCCAAACTCAAGTTGTTCGGTGAAATTTTAAAAGAGTTTTTAAAGAGACTTGGTTTTGTTCATGACTGTATGCTCGCAAAATGTTTATTCTGCGTTACTTAACATACCTGTAATAAATTTCCCGAAACGAGCAGTATAAATTCTCCCGGTACCGTTCCCAGCATCCCCATTTTTCGATTTCTCTCCTCTTTTTGAATTTGGCTAAGACCTCTTTGCCCCCGGATAAAGAAGTCGTAAAACGTCTTCTAAGCCATCGGCGGATTCTCTGGACACGAGAAAAAGAAATCGTTTGACCGAGACAGTGGTGAGAAAAAGGTATTCGCAGATATCGATTGCGGTGGTGTGTGTGTGTACAGGTACGCGGCCGATATTTACACTGTCTGGCACGGTGTTAAACGGTTAGTTTTTATCTAGCACTAGACATAAACAGCATTTGCAATTCTAATGACAAGAGCGTTATCTGCGGCGGCGCACGCCACCGATATTCCACGTCTGCCAGCGCGGCCGTTCTTTGGCTTCCTCTCCTCGCTTCGGATGTTTCTTTGCCTCGAGAGAGACGAGGACGCCGCGACAATCGTGATATTAAAGGGTGCACCGTCAGAGGAGCCCGAACAAATGAAAAGGGACTTTCGCTGTAAAAGGGATATGCGCGGCCGTCTCGAGCTCCTTCAACCGTGCCCCGCCTCCAGAGAGCGAACAAGTATCCTTTATCATCGTAGAAACACACCGATGAATCGAATGGGCTTTCTGGAAGAACATTGAACCGGCGATATTAATATCTACACAGTTTTATTCCTAAGACGACGATGTTTATTCTGCAATCAGGAGATCGCAATATCCCCTCTTCTTCTTTTAAAGTTGTTCGCTCGACACCGCCTACTGCCAGAATGAGAGATTACCTCGTTTCACTTGCCCAGTCACGTGTATGTGTGTATTGTGCATGTATAACTATAGATTACCTCGCATCGCAAGCACAGTCATACGTGTTGCCATACTCGTCTGACCATAGACTGATCTATTCCACTTACACAGCTACATGTATTTCTCTATTGCATTTGTTCGAACTACCTTATTCCACTTACACAGTCACGCGTATTTCTCTATTCTATTTGTCTGAACACAGGCTCACTTATTCCACTTACACGGTCACAGCTATATCGTACTTGTCTGGCCATGGACTGGTACATTCCACTTACGCAGTAACATGTAATTCTCTATTGCATTTCCCTGAACATAGACTACCTCATTCCATTTGCCCAATTATGTGTGCTACTGTATTCTATTTGTCGAGTCATAGACTAACTCGTACCACTTGCACAGTCACGCCGAATATTCCACTTACGCAGTAGCATGTGTTTTCCTATTGCATTTATCTAGATATAGATTTACTCATTCCCCAATTCCGTCTATCGTACTTGTCTGAGCATAGCTAGTTTATTCCACTCACACAGTCACACATATTTCTCTATTGTATTTGTATGAGCATAGACTACCTCATTTCATTTCTTTATTCGTGCGATTTCCTTTATTTGTCTGATCATAGAATAACTCATTCCACTTGCACAGTTATTCGTATTTCTGCATTGCACTTGTCTGGCAACAGACTGCTCTATTCCACTTGTCCAGTTAGGATTATGTTCTGGAATATATTATCTTAACAAATACACAGTCTGCCAACAGAAATAGTACTCAGAAAATTAAATAATAATTTTCACGAACATGCAGCTTAAGTGTTCATTTACTGGACAAGTCTGGTTATATCTGTATCAATAATTGCACGTGTTTCATCATAGAACCACCCTTCTTCTATGTGTCTGGTTACATGGTACTTCATTCTACTTGTTCAGCAGGTATTCTGTAATTGATTTACTTGTCTGATCGTATACCATCCTATTCCACGTTGTCGCATATATTTTTTTTCCTGTTCTCCTCTTCTAGCTATAGATTGTGCCTATTCCATTTGTCTGGCATAAAGACATCTTTTCTCGTCTGACCATAAATCGTCCCCATTCCACTTGCCTGCTCGTATGTATTTCCTTGTACTACTTATTTGACAATAAGGTTGTCCCAATTCTTCTTGTCAGCCGGTAGACCATTTCATTCCACTTGTCTGGTCATAAATCTTTCGCAGTTCTTCTTCTTCTTCTTCTTGACCGTAGGATAGTCTCCATTTAATTCGTTTGACCTCAAACCAACCTACTCTACTTTTCTGCTAATGGGTATTTTCTTCTTTGAGTTTGTTTTGATTTTTAAATTATTTGATTGGAACGAATGTTTATGGGGTTTTCAAAATAGAATTCGAAATTAAGACATTTATTCAATAACGTATTTCACATTCTATTTTATTACTTTTAAATATTTTAATCTTTCAAAACACTACGAACTTTCGTTCCAACTCCACTTGGATGGTCACTGCTTAACTATTATACTATTAGTGTTTCTATTCCATACGTCTGACAAATGGATTACCCCATCTACTTGTCTGGCCACTATACCAGTTCCACTTGTTTAGACACAAGTTTTTCATTATTTATTTTTCAAAATTTGTTCTATATTTCATTACTGTATTCCCACTGTGTTTGTCTGACCACACACCGACTATTCTACTTTCTACTCGCATTCTTGTTCTCCTTTTACGACTATAAATTCGTTCCTATTCCACTTATCGGTCAAAATGATTGCCCTATTCTACGTGCCTGATCACAGATTACCCTATTTCACTTCTCCAGGTATACATCTTTCCTGGTCTACATATCTGACTATAAATCGTCGCTATGCCGCTTGCCTGACCAAAGGTCGTCCCTATTCCACTTGTACGATCATAGATTGTCTAATCTTATTATCATGTTGATACATTGAATCCAATGGTCAATTTCTATGCTAAAACCGGTGTCACTATGTCTTCCGACCCCATGTGCTGCTTGCAGCACGTTGAATAAACAATTCCAACTAGAAACAAAAAATCCTGCATTAATATTATAGATTATCAGGCCAGAGGGTTAAGTAGAAGAAAGAATTTTCGAGTTTCTCTTCCCTGTAGGGAACAATGTTAGAAGTTCAATAAATTGCCGCGCGGTCATAAATTTCGGTGAAGCGGCTCTTCTCTCTTCGCTCATTTACATGATTCGACGTTGTTCGAGACCGATCGGACACGAGGGCGCGTTTCGGGCACGAGCGATTGAGCGCATCGTTCACGCCGTTGGTTATTACGTCGTTAACTTTTTCTTTTTTTTTTTTTCGAGTGAGAACCCTACTTTATTTTGCCTCGTCGAACAACGGTCGCAAGAGGTTTCCTTCTCGATCGTGGAAACTGGTCGGCGTGCCGTCGTTCCGGGTAATCGCCGTTAATACGTTGTATTCTTTCGTGGTCGTGACTTTTTCGTTGCGGAGTACTACGCCGCGACGCGTACGAGCAGAGCGTGATCCAGTTCGAAGTATGTGTTCCCCGGCAAAGAGAGCAGATACTTATCGAGGCGATTACCGTTATTGCACGAACGTGCCCCTGTACCAGCCACCGGCATAACCCCCGAGAGGCTTTTCCGGACTTCGGGGCCACTTACAAACTTGCGCGAGACGTTTTCAATGGAGATAAATGAAAATGAGTTCCTTCACCTTGCCGCGCGACGCGCCGACACCGTGCCCGGTTCAATATGTATCAACCGAATATTAAATCCGCCGATTGCTATCGACACGGTAATGCAGAGTCGCCGGATGAGCGGAGCACCGATTCGGAGGATGAAATTACACCCTCCCTGCCAGTATCGGATTAGTCACGTGACACTGTGACGCGCGCACGACAGCGACGGATTTCGTCACGTGACCGCGCGTTTGCCCCCCAGCCCCCTTCAAAGTTTCGACAGTTCTTACTAAATATTTTCGAAAATATTGATTTTAGAGAAAATACTTTCAAACAAACAATGAAGCTCATAAAAAGCTCTACAGAAGTGGTTATGTACATTTTTTACGTAAACTTATTATTTTGGCTGTTATGACCCAAGATAACCCGGCGGGGGTTAAATTAACTCCGTTAAACATTTTTTTAAATTTTTGTTTTATTAAATATTCTTCTCTAATCAAGAATAAGCTTTGGCAAAAATTTCTGAAAAATCGGAGGGTTGTCGCTTTCGGAAGTTTATCCCTAATAATTTTCTGAGGAAAATATTCATGAAAATCGTTTACTTTAGCTACTCTCGCAATAAATTCGACAAAATGCATTTATCCGTCGATATAAAATATTCCATCTCTCCAGTGACCCGGAACGCTTTCGCGGCGTTTCCGTTCGTGTAGTTCGTTCGCCGCTTAAATTATGCATTATGGGTGGCGGAGGATAGAAAGCAATTTGGTTAATTACATTTTTATTACAAACGGCGAAATACGTCTGAAAAACCGTGTCGGTGGCAGGCGCGTCCGTGCGTCAAAGTATTCTCCGGAGACGAGCGCCGCGGAAGTACCGCGAAATTGCCCCCGCCGCGGAATATAAATTAATTTGTTAAGATCTCGTCTCCTCCGCGCGGCGTCGCGCCGCGCTGCGCGGAGATCTCCGGACGGTGTTAATGTTTGGGCAACATTACTCGCCGTTCCCCAGACGGCGATCTTTTCCGTCCCTATGAAAATTTATGTTGACGATTTTTATTTGAATTAGAATTTACGACCCGGACGGTCGTCGGTCATGACCCCGTTTCTACCCGCGGTCTATGGAAACGGAAATGCCCGCGTAACAAACTAGAAACAAAATGTTGCACTCGGCGCACAAAGGATGCACCGCCTGCATAATAGAACTCTGAATCGATTAATTAACATGTTGAGCACCGTGCCCCCCAGAAATAAGGGAATTTGTTCGGCTTAAAAAATTAATTTTTGCGACGATGTAAACATGAGACAGCGATACTTGAATTAATTGTACTATTTTTGTTATCTAAACAATATTTTATACCCATAAAACTTTAGAGTTTATGGAATTTTTGAGATTGGTACTCAAATTGAAAAAAGATGTTTTTTGTTCTACGCAATGTGCTGGTATGGCCCAATTTCCCCGATATTTTATTACTTAGTTCCTTGTGGAACGCTGAAGATGAGGAATA
The DNA here is from genome assembly GCA_028454225.1 of Lasioglossum leucozonium. NCBI lineage: Eukaryota > Metazoa > Arthropoda > Insecta > Hymenoptera > Halictidae > Lasioglossum > Lasioglossum leucozonium. Next base: position 8,728,353 of record CM052214.1, read on the forward strand.
AGATTTCGAAAATATACATACTTAACGTGTATTTTCTTTCCCGGAGAAGTTTTCATAAAATATTCATGCGATTGGAACCGCCTCGTGAATAACAAGAAAACTGTGCAACCCTCGGACGAAAACAGCGACGTGGCAAGTCGATACTGCGTCATTTTTGTCCCGTATCAGAATTTTTATTATACGTAGATCGAGCCTGTATCTCCAACATGAAATATTATCTGAAAATTAGACTGCGAATATGCAAAGTGAACGTTCTCTTTGACAATTTTCAAAAACAAAAGCCGAACGATTTTGTTATGAATGCATCGATTTTATAACAAAAATGAGTAGGCGAAACATGACAGAGTAGAGTTTTATTAAAATTAATTTAACGAAGAAACGAATGTTTATTTGGTTTCAGTGCTTTCTAAACAAGAACATTTCTATTTTGCACGAAGATCCATTAATAATCTAATAATGACCGACGAATATGTTTCAGCATCAGCGCTCGTCTCACACGTACCCACATCCCCATAAACGGTCTCAGTTAGGCACGAGACGCTACCCGGTACAAATTTGTCGAGGAGGAGTCGGCCGAAGAACGCGAACGACGGAGGTACACGCGTTATTACGTCTTTCATGAGAGTCAAATAACGGGGCAGAGGGTGGCTGAACCAGTGAGAAGGAGGAGGAGGAGGAGAAGGAGAAGGAGGTGGGGGCGTAGCGCGGGGGTGGAGAAGGCCAGACCCGTAGCGGGCAATATGTTCCGAAATTGTTTTACTCCGACCGGGAGCAAAGAGAAGATAAAAATGTTCCGTCGTAGGTACGTCGCGCTGCTTCCTGCCCTGCCGAGCGCCGCGGAGTAACTTTTGCGGGATGTGATGTGGAAAATTGGATTCAAGTTTGGGGCGGAGTGTAGCCAGAACGGGACAGCGCGGACCGAGACGGAGAAAGAAGAGAGGGGTCGAAAAACCGGGGACGGCGGAGGGGCAAATATAAGGTTGAGGCGCGGGAAACTCGAGGAAACCGGGAGACCAAGGAGAAGCCAGCGCGAAGGAGAGCAGAAGCCTGGCGTGGGGGAGCAAGGGGGAGGATATTGGAGTAGGAGGAAGCAAGCAGGAGCATGGGGGAGTCTGGAATAGAGGAAGCAGGACGGAGAAACGAGAGGGAGTGAGAGGAAACCTACAGTAGAGGAAGTAGGAGCACGGGGGAGTTTGGAATAGAGGAAGCAGGAGGGAGAAAAGAGAGGGAGCAAGAGGAGACCTACAGTAGAGGAAGTAGGAGCACGAGGGAGCGTACAATGAAAGAAGCAGGACATGAGGGTGCAAGAGGGAGCCCAGAGAGGTAGGAGGAAGCCTAGAAAAGGGAAAGGGGAGCTAATAACGTAGAAATAGGGGGCCTAGAATGAAGCAAGCAAAACAGAGAAGCGGTAGCTTGAACTAGAGGAAGAGGGAGCCTAGAATAGAGGAAGCAGGAGGGAGAAAAGAGAGGGAGCAAGAGGAAACCTAGAGTAGAGGCAGTAGGAGCACGAGGGAGCCTAGAATGAAAGAAGCAGGACATGCGGGTGCAAGAGGGAGCTCGGAATGGAGGAAGAAGCATTGGGAGGAAGCCTAGAAAAGGGAAAGGGGGAGCTAATAACGTAGAAAGAGGGGGCCTAGAATGAAGGAAGCAAAACAGAGAGGCGGTAGCTGGAACTAGAGGAAGAGGGAGCCGCAGAAAGGACAGAGAAGGGCCGGTAGGACAAAGAAGAAGAGCACAGCTCCCTAGCAAGGACACGCTCCTTTTATCGTATTCTCGGTCTCTTACGCTCCTTCCTTCCTTCCTTCAGCCCCTCCACCTAGCCGGTTTGTTTTCTCCGTTCCTCTTCCTCGTTTCCTCGATACACACGCGGGTCCCCAGCTCGGTGCGAGCTACTGGTATCCCCTGCACGTACACGTAAGAGACCACGCTTCACGGGCCGACCTTACTTCTCGTGTCTCGTCTACGATTTTCAACTCGACGAAGCGGTTCGACCGAGTAATTCCCTAGTGGCCGGAAACAGAATCTCTCTTTCTCTCTCCTTCGAACGGACTCGCTCGCAGCTGTGTCTCCGCCGCCACCGACATCCAAACACTTTCCGACGTCGCTTCCTTCCTCCTGATGCTTCGCTCACGTTCCTACGCCGATTCTTGTTTCGCGATCTGTACAGGGTGTCGAGGAATTGTGCGCGTGGCGAAACCGTGGCGGCGTCGCACACTGCGCCTCAGGATCGGCGAAGATCTGGTGAAAAAAGTTTTCTGCAAGATTTGCCTCGACAGTGGGGGACCACTGGTCAAAGATGAATCGTTCTCTCGAAAATTGACGTCGAAGCTAACACATAAAGTTAATTGATTTAGAATCTAGGTTCAGAATTCATCAGGTTATGTTGTAATGAAATTCTGAACCGAGTAAGTGTTATTTGAACTTTATTTGAACTTTAACAAAAAATTTGACCTTGAAAAAGTCTGTTTAGGTACATTTTGCACAAAACTTTTTTAACAGATCTTCGCTGCTACATTCATTTATCTAGAACACGGTATATAATGTACTCTACCGATGTATTGTGATGAACGCGTGTGGATGTGCTCAGGAAAAGGAATCTCGAGGAAACCATTCCAGACCTTCAAAGTTAAAAGATTAAATAAAAAAAGGAAGCACGCTGAAGGGGTTCATGCTCAGAGGAGGAAAAAGATGAAGCCTGCTTCTTTCGCAATGAGTTTCGCACACATCAGCATCGAGCGAGGGCTGGGTGTAGTATATTGCATGCACATATATCCATGAATCCTTCAAAAATTTGCAACAAAAGGATGTCTTTGTCATTTCCATATATAGTACATATAGTACATAATATCCTTATACGTATTTAATTAAAAATTAATTTTTAGGAGAAAGATTTTTACATAACATTTCGCAAGGTTCCTAAACGAGGCGATTCACCAGGACTTTCAAAATAATTCCCTAGCTTTTCATATAGACTAATCAACTATGGTGCTTTCTTTAAAAATTTCAACAATATTTTTGGTTTTCAGAATAATCAATTAGCAAAGCTTCTAATGCAAATACATTGCAAAGTACATTACCATTAAAACAGTCTATAATTTAAAAATATATATGACCACGATAACTGTATAAAAACTTGGAGACTTCTGCAAGAAAAAAATCATTTTATGCCTGTTACTCAGAGATTAATTAATTTATTCAAAAGGGGGTCAAATATGCCATTCGACAGCTTGTCCAAAAGAAATACTTTGTGCCAATTTTCAATCCTATATTTAAACTAATTCTATTTAATTTATATAAAATCAACTATTTCTATAAAATTTTTATTTAATATGTCGACATGGGGGCTAGTAATGGGGTGAAAAAGAAAGTCAGCTTTTTCCGTAATATCTCTTATCCTCCTCGACTGAAAATTCTGAAAAAAATCTGTCATATTTTAGCCAGTAGAATGCACATCTACGAATTTTTTCAGAATTTTCAGCTTCTAAATCGAATTTTAAGAAATAAAATAAATTTCGAAATGCCGATTTCTTGCTGAAGTTATAAAATACTATATTTCTGCAGTTTTCGAATCTCGTTATAGTTGTTAACATACAATTGTTTCAGGTATGTAACAAAGGACGCGAATATCGTGAGAAAAATCAAATTTATTCCGGAATGATCGTACAGTTTGACGACAAATCTAAATTAGAATACGTCTGCGGCTGAAACAAATGAAAGGAACGTAGTCAACAATTGAAATTTCCGGAGCCATTTGAATCTGGAATCCGTTCACGATCCGTGCCTCCGACGGCCGTAAAAAAGGTGGGCATTTCTGAATGGAAAAAGCGCGCGGTCCCTTAATTCACACGACCCGTATCGGGTTGTGAAACAGTCGTCCGGAGACCCCGGTGCAACGATGTAACAATCGCGGACCGCTGTTAAAGGACAGCGGCGTAAAACGGAATCGATAAACGCGCGGATAATGTGTCGAACCGACGGATAATGGTACCGGTACTCTTTCACTGTCCATTAGAAGTCTGAAAGTGACGACTGCGAGCGGATTCATCCTGGTACGTCCGTCGGATACGTCGATACCTGTCGCTATTGAATTTACATCGATCAGCGACGGTGCAAACCAGATTTCAATCCACGATGGGCCACGCGGAAAGAAAAAGAAGATCCTCGTCGCGCCGGTTGCAGGTGCCAGCCGGCAGAGCCGAGCAGAGCCGACGGCACGTCCGAAACGCGATGCCACTTTGTAACCGTTGAAAAACGCCGATACGACGGTCGAACGCAGCCGAATATTTTATTTAAGGCGAGTTTACACTCTCCTATGTACATTCATCCACGATGAACGCGAACGATCAAAATCCGCGTATTTATGCTTTGAAATGCAGAATTCGCTAGTCAAAAGCTCTGTCGTACTCGTCGACGGATATTTTCGAACTTCGCTGTCAAACGGAGAGTTCATTTGAACCAACTGTTGAACTTTAATATTGATTAATATTAATCAAATTTAATATTATTATTAATATATATATAATTTAAATTTCATTTAAATAAAACTTATTCAAGATTAATTTAAATATTGCTAAGAGAACTCTCTCATTCATAACTTTATTTATTATCTCGTTCTAGCACCCGAGCGTGCAACATCGAAAGAAGACAAGGAGAAACAAGCATCGTCGCCTTATATCGGAGCCAGACTGTGACGTCAGTATGTGAATCTCTTGGAAGCATTTAATCTCCATCCAAAATTGATTAGTTTGGAAGATATTTTAATTGAAATATTATTAAGCAACTCTCTTACATATAACTAGACTGCGGATTTTATACGTACAATTTAATAGGGCATATTAAAAAGATTTAAGGACATCAGTGTATTAGTTTCAGCTTAATCTACCGAGCACTAAAAGCGATTAAAATGACAAGGCTTGCAATATATGCAAACAATTTTCATCTCGCATAAAGATCCGCAGACTACTCATAACATTATTTATTTAATAATTACAAACGTACCCTCTCGTTCTAGCAGTCAGCGCAGTCGAGGGTACAACAACAATTCATTCAAACAAGCGTGAGGACATTCCCTGCAAATAATAATGACGACGTAGATCAAGCCGGTAATATCTGAACACCCTGTATATCCATAGTGAAAAGTCTAAATTCGCCTTTAGCTGTCGCACGTGACCCGCATGGGTGTGGGGTGGGGGCGCGTGATATTCCAGTTATCGGAATACGTCTGACCGATGTAATACACCCGAGGAGAATTTACTGTCCGGCCGATGAAACAGCGATAGGTTTCGGGTCGGTCGTAGATGGGTCGTGCGACAAGCCGGCAACGGGGGGATCAATGGACCACGGAATTTTTCGAAACGTCGTTAAATCCCCCGTGTCAGCAGGGCTCCGGAATCGATTCCTCGGCAGTGAGCCTGCGGCTATTTCTGGTATCGAGGATATCGAGCTCTAGCTGGCCGGAGTAAGCGACTTAGCCGTTCGCCAACGACGAAACAACCACCGCCGCCGTCGTCGCCGTGAGATTCTGTTTTAGACCGGCTTTCCGCGCGACCATCGCAGTTTACGTTCCTGCTGCTGTTTGCCCGGGAACCGATATCGCCCACGGATTCCTTAAACTGGCCGAGGAGGAGCGCTGGAAATCTTCGGCCGGTTCGGCCTCTTGAAACGCCGCTGATAATAAGGACAATACGGATAGAGGAGACGGTTCATTGGAAAGTGGAGGGCCGTCAGACTGTGGGTTTTGAAAAACCAATGCTCTTGAGACACAGACACCAAAATCTGATCAATTTCTGACGAAGAAGACAAAATTGGAAACTTCGTCTGATTCTTCACCCTGGATAACTAACAGAGGAGAACCAGGAAATTCAAAAACTTGTGAAACTGTGTGAATATACAGGTTGCGTCACCTAACGTTTGCACCTCGAATATTCTTGTTGTTTTTAAAGGTAATTCTATAAATTAACAGTATCACATAACATTTATGATCTTTTGTGAATCGCAACTCAGCCTTTTTTTTGAGCCATGGGTCAACAAAAAATTTTTGGCCTTTTGATCTTAAAATTCGAGGTCAAGGTCAATTTTGCGACACCTTCCTTAGTTCAATGTCAACCAAATCGAGGGTGCAGAGTCATCGTATGGTAGCCGCGACATACAGGGTGTCCCAAAACTATCGTTCTTCCGGGAAATGGGGGGTTCCTGGGGTGATTTGAAGCAACATTTTCCTTTGCAAAAATGTCCGCCGGGGCTTCGTTTAGGAGTTATTAACGAAAAATACTGACCAATCGGAGCGCGACCTAGACGCGTGTTGGCAAAGATGGTACGGCGCGTCAGGAGGATCCCCTCGCTAGAGCGTTAGCGGATCACCGCGAAGAAGAAATGAACAAGCGAAAGAGTGGGCAATTTAGAATTACGTATTGTAAAAACTCACTTATTTAGCCGTTAATCCGCTTGCTGCTTGGAAGAGTGGCTCACCGGGCCACTCGGTGACGAACTGTACAGCTGGCCTCAGGTATGCGGCGGTGCCGAAAGCCAAGGGTTGTACCGGTCAGGTCAACGAACCGCACAGCTGGTGGTTAATAGCAGGTATCCGATAATAAATTAACTGTTCGAAAACGTCGTCCGTCCTTTTACCCACCAAGAGGTAGAAATGTCAGGTCCGCGCGCCGCAAGGGTTCCTATTGTCCTACACCTTTCTTAAGAACCTTTCTAAAAGAAGGACGGACGACGTTTCCGAATAGTTACCCATTGACTCTGCGTACCAGTCTGCAGGAATACCGAAACACGTGATTGCCATAAATTCTAGTCTTACAGCGGTCCTTCTCGTATCCTGTTTTTCGTCAATCCACCCCGTCGTTTTCGTAACCGTGCTACAGCGTGCATTTGCGACACGAAGAACGACCTCCCTTTTCAGAAAATCAGTGTCGTTCGAGCCGTGGTGGAGAGAACATCTCCAAAGAGTTATCAAAACTCACGGTTGTTAGTCCGCGTGTTTTTAATAGTGATAATCGGTAGACTGCGGGTTTTTATGCAAAATAAAAGTTGGCTGCTGTTGCAAGGAACAGTTGCAAACAGATATTTCATTTTTGTACATTGTATTTTATACTGTTGCGTAATTCCGATTTTTATAAATAATACATTGCAGTTTTTCATCTCTGTACTGTTTTAAATTGCACGTACTCATTTTTGCTAGAAATGCATGGACACCGCCGTCTACTGGTACAACCCTTGGCTTTCGACACTGCCGCATACCTGAGGCCAGCTGTACAGTTCGTCACCGAGTGGCCCAGTGAGCCACTCTTCCAAGCAGCAAGCGGATTAACGGCTAAATAAGTGAGTTTTTACAGTACGTAATTCTAAATTGCCTACTCTTTCGCTTGTTCATTTCTTCTTCGCGGTGATCCGCTGACGCTATAGCGAGGGGATCCTCCTGACGCGCCGTACGATCTTTGCCAACACGCGTCTAGGTCGCGCTCCGATCGGTCAGTATTTTTCGTTAATAACTCCTAAACGAAGCCCCGGCGGACATTTTTCCAAAGGAAAATGTTGCTGCAGATCACCTCAGGAACCCCCCATTTCCTGGAAGAACGATAGTTTTGGGACACCCTGTATAATTTCTTTACAGCCTGTACATTGATTTTGTAATGCGTCCGACACAGGCAATTTGTTAATGAAGTCTACGGAGGATAGGGATCGGTGGTTAAAAAAATTCAATTACTTTAGATGCCCGGGTGATTATCAATGAGCATCACGATTCAATCGAGGCCGTCGAACGTGAAAGGGTGCGAACGGAATTCAAGGAAGAGTGGTTCTCCAGTATCGCTCGCGAAGGAATGAAAGTCGGCCATGTCAGAGTTTACGCCGCATCATTTCGCGCTCGCTTTAACTTCGTCGATTGGATCATGAGTAGTTCTCCCTTTTCTTCGGGGATTCTTCCTGAAGGGGGTTGCTCTTCGGTTTTGGCACGGAAGGGAGAGTCAAATGGAATAGGTGTGGCTGGTCTGTTGTTCGGGAACGAGCTATAGGCCAGGCAATTTCGGTCTACCCCCATTCAACATAATACCGGCTCAAGGGAAGCGAGGAAATAGGAAAATTGGGGGCTGCTATAGACGTCATCGACGGGAAACTTACTGTCCCTTTAATCTTTCACCCTTCGTTGAAACGGTTGATCAGTGCAGAAGTTCATTTCGATACCTCTTTCAATTATTTATTTATTAAACTCCAACTCCGATTCAGGTTGCCACATTGTTCAAGGTTTCATTGCTCTATTGACTGTAACAATTAGACTAGGGCATAGAGTTGTCTCTGAAGTTTCTTGAAAAAATTTTTTTATCATTTCGCTAGTTTTTATTTTATCCTGTTTTTTTAAATTCTCGAATAAATCAGTGAAGGACATTGCACTGCATTCGTGTTGTTAAAATTATTAAAAGAAAGGATTCGTTTTGTTTTAATTTCGTACAATTGATTTAGAATATTTTTAGTTTGTATATTACAGCCATAGATTATGAAAACCCGAAATGAAAAACATGTTTTAGTTATTTTTTATTTATTTTTAGTTATTTCTTTGATAAAAATTTCAAAACGTCGAAATACAGAATCAGCCGTCGATTATTTTATTCCATTGAATCCACTATTTCGACAGGGTTTCGAAAGTTCTTTAAAAAATGAACAAAAATCGCGTAACGTTGCGTCTAATATTTTGAAAATTGAGGTGTTAGTTCCGCGATAAATAAATTTTATTTTTTGAAGAGCGATAGATTAAATTCTATGTCCGGAATATGTATAGTGCTAGCATTTTTAAGGAATACGAATTTTTTCGCTGCAGTTCTATTCTCCTCTAAATCTTCGCTGCAGTTGAATTTGCAGCGGAGGTCAGTTTTAATCGCGACTGCTCTTTTTTTCCGAGTCTCGCGAAATTTTTGCACATCAACGTTTTTCACAAGGAATGCTTGAAACTCGTGAACGAGCTGGCGAAATTCGTGGAAAACGTTGTCTCATCTTTCGCGGGCTTTTTCCCGCAGTCCATCATTGCGGAGTTCCTTTATTTTCCACGAAACCTGAGCGCACGATGCGTATTTAAAGTGCACTTGAATTGTCCTTTAACGCTCAAAACGATAAATATTACTAGATCAGTTACAAACATACATTTAAACAACATAGTTTATTAATCGAAGCAACAATCATAACACCATTATTTCGTTATTATCAGACTGCGGATATTTATGCTATTTTCGCAGATGAATTTTAAGAAAGTTGAATAAAAAAAATCTTGTTGACAACATATTTCAGTTTCATTGAACTCATTAAAATATTAATATTGACAATAACACAGTAAAGTGTAAAATTCGACAGAATTTAGTACGACTTTAATTTGTTTAAAAAGATGATTTCATTTGATTCAAGTTTCATCAAATTCGTCTGCAAACATTACTATTTCCTCACATTTTCTTCTAATATTTATTGCGACCTTGAAGGTCAAGTATAAGAAATATATATGAAGGTCACCTCCAAAAAAAAAAATTACAGACACCATTACATTGTTTGCAAAAAACCCGTATAACTGTTTCCGCTTCGATTTTTTTCTACTATTTATTCTTTCGATATTTTATAAAACCTACACTATCAAGAACTGTTTTTCCAATATTAAAAAATTTTATAAAAAAAATTCTGCCGTTGAAGTTTAAAGTAGAGCCTCCTGAGAACTTCGAGAACTCTTTCGATCGCGTTGTTTACCCTGAACCGCTGCCGGAAACACGTTCTTTCGCTGTGATTGTAGGTCAGGCGAACCGACGCTGCATGTTGTCCGGGTGGTGCGATGGGGTGGGGGGCTCGGCAAGGATCCGAGTTTAATTAAGCTAATTAAATTCCGGATGCGCGTGCGTTTTCTCATAGCTGCGAGAGCCGGGGCTTTGGATAACGTGTAACAAGTGGATGGGCCGACGAAATTAAGCGGAAACGAAGAGCATGCCAGTACAATAACTCCGGTGGGTGGTGAGGGAGGGATGGAAGGAGGGAAATGATATTTATTCATATTCTGTAATACGATCCCATGGACGCGTCCGCCGGTAGTAGAATTCCAATATTTACGAGCTCGGTAATCTAATTTAAACGCAATTCCTTCGGCGCAGCCAGGTTTTAAACACCGCGGCATTTCTACGGTGTAGGGGGAGCGTATACGAAAAACTTTTCCAATTAGTCCGAGGTTTCTTCTTTAATTTCGTTGATTGACTGTCTGTGCTGCAACCCTCGGACGTCCACAGGGGTCATCGACCAATCTACGGACGGCGGGGAGGAGGTATCCATTTTCCTAATGACTCGAAGACGAGTCCGGGAACTCTCTCGCCAGTAGAGCGCCGCGCCGGTTCCACTGTCTACCGTCTATTAAAATGTAAATCCTGATCCCGTGGGGGGCAACAGGTGCGCGATATACACCGGCTCTCTGGCTCGGTCGGTCCTTTTGCGCTTCCTCCATCGGCGTTCTCCTCCTTTTTGCAACGCGCGAGCTCGTATCGCTTTTCCGGTTCCGGCCCGAACCCGGCCCGGCACGGCCTCTCGTCGACGTTTCGCTGCGAGCGAATCGGTAAGCGACAATTATCCGACGAGGCACGCTCCGGATACGAGTTCCTGCTCCACCGCGTGACTCTCGGGAATTTTTCTTTATTTTTTAAAGATGGAAAAACCGGTTTTTCGGTTTCTTGTTGTTACCTTTTGTTCGCTTTATTAGTGGATTTAGATCGGTTTTGTAATTGTTGTAAAGGGTGTCCCAAAATTAACGCAAGGTTTCAATTAAATAGAAACACACAGTTTTTAGTCTTTAGATTGTTATTTTCAGGGTTGTCGACAATCTACTGCAAAAATGGCGGCAAATTAAAATCTTGCGTTAATTTTGGGACACCCTTTATTACTTATTGGTAGACCGATTGTTCACTATGGTGTTCACATTCCTATTTATTCAGGCTAGGAATAAGCATTTGATCATTCATGAGCTTATATAAGATCAAAATTTATAATATTGTTTTAACATAACGAATTGTTTGTCAATAACCTCATTGATTGTTGTCAAAATATATTAATCATACTTTTAAGTTAAATTTCATCGAATTGTTGCGTTGACCTGGTTATACGGTTGAATGAACCGCCAAATAACGATTAGGTTCATATATCATCGATCGTTTCTCTTGTTGACAACAAACCAACAACACGTTGTCGCGATATTCTTTTCCATCTTTTAATTTTTATAAAGCATGTAAGATTTGTGTTACAGAATTTTGTAAAGTGATAACAAACTTTTTACAGACGCGATTTTTTCATCTTTCGTGAAAATGATCCAAATTAGGATCGAAGCGTCGAAAATGTAAATAGCAAACTCGCAAATTTGCTTTAAACATTAAATATTGATCTAACCTTGCGCCGAGAACATTATCAATTTTGTATTAACCATACGATCGAGACTACAAGTAAACAGTTAAATATTATATTGCAATATATTACACGTGGCTGCGACGTGTTCGTGTCGCAGACGTTCCCTTATCGAATTCAATGTTTCGGTACGGAGGTATTCCGTGAATATGTGGGGACTTTGTAATTTCCGCCAAAAACGAAAGTCATTCGTATTCAGCCCGCCGAAACAAATAAAATGACGTATAATAGGTAATAAAAGCTTGGTGAGGCGATTGTAAAGTTCAGTCCACCGAGTTACTCCGAAAGCATTAAAACGAAAGTTTCGGACCAGCGAGTACGATTTTCTTCCCGCGGCGCGACGAAATGGCGCGATGGACCGTCCATCGGCAAACGAATATCGAGTGATTGTTCTATGCTAGTTATTAATATTTCGCGAGCGGTGCGTTCGTCGCTGTACCCGTGAGATCGCGGCGCGACCGAGAAATTAGCGAAACGTTGTTCAACAGGTGCCTCTCGCGTTCGATTCGTTTTCGAGCAGGACGGAGACGGTTAATAAAACGGCAAGAAAGAACCCCCTCCTCGGAAAAATAGGACGAAAGACGAAAAAGACGACGGAAGATATGCTGGGTGGTGGAAAGTTTGCGGTCGAGGATTAACCGGCCGGTGGTCGCGCGTAATTTGCGAGAATGGTCTCGGCGTCGGGTGAACGACGTCGCGGTGGCCGTAAACGTTCCTTGAGCCATTAAAGGGCAACGTCTTGTGAAAATTCAGTTCGTTAACCGGGGGACCGAACGACTGCCGGGACCGACCCACACTTTCAAGGAGTCTGGCTCGAGGAGAGCGCCGCTGGTAGTTCCGGGTACTCGCGTCGATCTCATCAAGGAACGTTTGTAGAGCGAGCAAGCTACTGCTCGGCCACGGAGACCGAGGCCGAGACCAAACCACACCACACACCAGGCCACGCGTTACTCACGGGCTCCTCGAAAAGGACTTGCTCGTTTTCACTCCCCTCGGCCCTGCACCAACCCTCCCATCCACACCGACGAACTCCAAGCTGGTCCGAAGACCGCCGCCAGCCACCGGGAGCTCCCTTTCCCGTCGAGACTGTTTATTCGAGAAACGGCACTTCGGAACGGGGCCAAAGGAACACGCCGCGCCGTTGCGAGGACGTACTTTCGTCGCTGCAAAACTGGTAGGGGGTGGCCAACGCGAACGGACCAAGGTATTAGAGGTCGAGCAGTCGGACCGTCAAGAGCTCCGTGCCTCTCTTCGTGTTGGCTGGTTGTTAGCGTCGAATGGAGAAGTTACAGATTGCCGTGGAAAGGGTCGCGTGCATCCCCCTCCACCCACACCCCCTACTACTTCAACACCCTCCCCCACCTCTACCCTTTCAACCCTCGAGTCTCCGTGCCTCTCTTTTCACCGCGTTCTTCCGTCTTCGGCCCGTTCCTCCGCTTTTCCAACCACCACCCCTCCTACCCTCTTGGTTAGGGTATAATTTGCGGTACGCGTTAAACCACCTCCGCTGCCTGCCTCCGCCCGAGCAACTTTATGTCCGGAGATTAGCTCCTCTTGCTCGCCCAGCGAGATTGCACCCCTTCCACTCTTTTATTTTGCTCTTTCTACACGACAGCCTGGAACGAACGATTTCACGTCGAGGAATATGGAGACCTCGCCATTCTAATGGTTCTCGGTGATCGGCGGTCGGACGGCCGGTGGGGGCTTCTGATTGTCGGGCGAGCGATGGAATAGGGTGGAATTTTAAGTTTTGTTCCTAGCCGCTCAGACTCGGAGCAACAATATTATTCTTGTTTACAATATTAGACTATTCAATTTTTATCGATCGTAAAATTTCTTAATCTGTAGTAATGTTTTCGGGTTCCATCAATTGATTACACTATTCCTGTGATTTTGAACGAAACGAAATTATAGAATACAGTTGAAACGTGTATATTTTTTTATTTAGACTATTAGACTATTAGATTAGGCTATTCCTGTGATTTTGAACGAAGCGAAATTATAGAATACAGTTGAAACGTGTATATTTCGGGAGATATTTTAAATTTTAAACAGTCGTCACATTCTTAGCTTGAGTAACAATGTCTACTTGCACTCTGCAAATTTTTCTAGCTGTACTAGATTGTATTTAGGAATATATTACAGAAAACTTATTTAGAAGCTTATTTTCACGAAAAAGTTTAAGAATTGCAAAATTCAGTCTGTATTTTATAACCTATGAAAAACAATAAAATGATGAATCAATTTTGAATGTCATCACATTACGATTTCCATCGAAATGCGTGAACATGACAGCAAAAAGTGATCGATTCGCCGTGTCGTCAGTCGTCACACTCGTGTGTAATTTTTAACAGTATGATTTCATGTAATTGAGATCTATCAATATTTCCGTGAAAAATTGAACGTGGTCGTTCATTGCAATGGACACTGTAATATTGTCCTAGATTGTGGTTAATTAAATCCCAATCCTGTTTTAATTTAATTTAGTTGTTGACACGAGCAACGAAGATAAATTGCAAAATATAGAAGATAGACATTTATTTCTGTTCTTATCGGTTCTAATGCGTTTTCAAAATAATAAAAGAGTATTATTAAATTTTTTAAATAATTTTACTCTTATATTTTACCGACTCCATTTTTCCATAATGAGGAAAATTGATTTCAGATATTATAATAGCCTGTGGTGTCACTCAACGTTTAAACAAATCGCAAATCATGTTGAAATTTGTTTTAATAAGTTAGATTTAATATGCGGATAATGATTGCAACATTATTCGAAAATTCCTTTATCGCAACATTTTTGCTTTTGTGTCATATAATTTGAAGGGCTTTAGTGTAATATGAAGCACTATGAAATATTGTATACTGATCCAACATTAACGGCTGGACCTCCATCACGACTACAATTCTGCCTACCTTATGATAAGCCCGAGGGTCAATATTGTGAGCGCGACCATATTACAATATAGGATAGATAATATCCCCATTATCATTAATCATGTTTTATCCTCCTTATTATTTGTATACCTATCGCGTTTTTCATATCCATCAGAATTATTTTTATGTTTCGAGCAGTAGAGAGTTTTTGAAATTTGTTATTTGTAACAAAATTGATTATTACATTAACACTAAAAACAGTCGGAATAATTCGTTGCCAACTTCCCGTTGTATCACGAAACGAACGAGCTGATTCAATAATTTCTCACAAAAGCGCCTCGCCGTTATGATTTCAATAACGGTATTATAAAACAAAGAGTCCGAAATGGGCAATTTTGACTCGTGTATGGTAATTCCAGTATTAAAAGGACCTGGTTGGTTTCGGTGGAAACGGACCAGAGCTTCGAGGCTGGAATATATACACGTATATACAGGGTGTCCCTTGTAATTGTCGCCACGATCCGGCACTTCCGGTAGCCAGATGAAAAAATGTTTGTCAGCTTATTATTTGGTCGAGGTGTAAATAAGTTGTTCACGTAATTTACTACACGTGAAACATATCTATATATTTAATTATTAAATTTATATTTATATTAAATTAAATATAAATTTATTAAATATAAATTATTATATTAATGTTATATGATATTATATAATATTATATATATTAAATATAAATTAAATTATATTAAATAATTATATAAAGTTTATACAAAATAAAATTAAATATTATCATAATCCGTAACGCAACTACTCGCACGATAGATGTCGCTGCTCAGTGCAAGTATCGATGTAAACCCTAACAATTTTTATCGCTTATGTCAAAACGGGTTCAACTGCTTAGTGTACTATGACCTTGACATGACTTTAACAGTAAAGCAGACTTGTGTTGTTTATATTACTCATTGATAACCTTCGGATGACCTCGAGACCTTCCTCCTAAGGTCAAGTCGTCTTGACACAATAATATTACGAACTCGTTCCAAAGATTTTTTCATCTGGCTACCGGAAGTGCCCGAAAAATCGCGGTTCCGTTGGACACCCTGTATACACGTATATCCAGTTCGCGGTATGTATTGTTCGCGAGGATCGTGTGTGACAGAGGAATAATTTGAAAAAATGTTTTCAGTGACAACAGTTTTCGCGGCGGCCGGTTCCCAATGTTCCCAAACCCGTTAATGGGTTTCCGAGAGACGCAGCTCCGCGTCTCGTCGGCCCCCGAGCCCCGGAGGAGAAATCGTTAAAGACACGCTAACGATATTTCTCGGTTACTTTGGCTGTATTTTCACAAAAAATATCTCACCGGCGAGGATCGCTTAAAGACGCAATTTAATCGGGAACTTTACATTCCATTACGCCGAAGAAAAAGTACCGTATCGCCCGGGAAGTACGTTCCTCTCTGCAGTACCGCTCGCGCTAACGTCGCGTCTCCTCCTCTTTCTCTCTACCGCAGAACGCTTTTTAAAAAGCTTCCTGTGTCCAGAGAGGACCGCTCCCGCACCACCGAGCTTCCCTTTGTAGCGATCCTCGAACTTTTACCGTCCTCGACTCCTCGTCCTCCTCCGCATCTTCGTCCTCGTCATCGGTAAATATTATATAACCAACCGAAAAACATTAAACAGGAAATTACACTCCGGGACAGAAAGACGCATTAAGATCTACAGTTTTCTTTCAATATTCTCTTCTTTTGAAATTGTCCGGTCCACACCGTTTAGCAGTGTCGCTGGATCACGGGAATTATTGGGCGATGTGACAGGAACTTGAATTTTAATGACGAAATTAACGAAATTAAATTAAAATTAATTTGAAATTAACCCAGATCAAGGGAGGTTCGAGGGACCCCGGAGGACGACCCTTGGACGATGTCAGAGTGCATACCAATATGGCGGCGCCCTTACATGTTGAAAACAATTAAAATCGCTCAACTGTACACACACAACTTTTGAACTGTGGTGAAGTTCAGCCAAAAAATTTATCAATGATCCAAAATTCCTGATTCTTATATTAATTCTAAATAAAAGCCTAGTTACTTTACCATTAGTGATATCAATCTAGTGGCAACTCTATGGACAACATTACCCATTTTTCTGAATCATTTTTCAATTTTGCCACCAGCAAACTGTTTTTATTTGAAATTTAAGGGACAGTGTCTTTACTGCTACTTTTAACAATTTTTATTATTTTTCTATTGGTTTGGACATTGAAAAACGTAGAGTGGGGCTCGACAAAGGAGCTCCCGCGATAAAAACTGATGTCGAGTCACCCTCGACATAGCAAAGGGTTAACCGTGTCACACCGTTTCGGAGATTTCCTTGAATTTCCCCTGAAGCACACTGGGTTTTGTTTTCCAGGTCTTTCTCCATCGGGACAGCTTGGCTGGAGGTCCCGTGGGACTCCCCTGGCATTAATAAATATGTCCGTCTACTTCGCCGGCCCATCTCTTATTGCTCGGCGAAGTGCACCCGGGAAGAACGGCGTGGTCGAAAGAAAAAGCTTGAAACGAGGAATGTCAATAAGGGAACCAGACAAACGGGAACGTCGAAGTTACCGTGAAAAATAGGGAATGTTCGACGCCGCCGGAATAATCGCGAATGAGGCGCCGCGCCGGTGGAGCTTGAAACACTGACGAGAGCGAATGTTTGGAAGGGAGAGCGAAGGAACCGGCAGAACGACTCCGAAAGAAAGAAGATCATTCACTTTCTGGGGTAATAATAAGTCAACAGAAAAGCGCCGGAACTCCTGTTTTTCGAATCCGATGGTTAAGGGGATGATCTAGGTTACCGAGACATCCGTGTTTGCGGGATTTAGACCCTTAGGCTAAGCGCACATCGCGGCTCTCTATCGCGTAGAGAAGAGATTTTTCTGGAGCATGCTTGTGGCTTTGCTTGTTACACAAAAGAAGGGGAAGTGAGACGGATAAAGAGGCATGCACGAGTTTGAGGGGTTGAAAAACGTTTGAGTTTGCGGATTCTATGGATATTAAATTGAGCTGCGGAGATTCTACCTGAGGAAACCAGAAATTTTGGACTTTTTTTAATGTAGATCTGTAGATTTTCGTGTGAAAATGCCAAAGATTCAAGTTTTAATGTTAGGAAACCACTGGTTCGATGCGTATGGTTAACGTTCAGCGATTCTCACCGTTTTTACGAGGTAAGGACGCCGCCATGTTGGTATGGAGCGGAGCCGCTAGGTGGCACCACTTGCAATATGGCGGATCCCTTGGTATGTTGCTCTATACAGAAAATAAGGTAATTGTGCATAAAAGATTACACCGATTTAGATAAAATTTTAATATGTTGTAAATATTTAACTATATATATATTAAACATATTACTATTTTAGTTCCGAATTGCAAGACTACGTTGGGTCGAGTGTTGTGCATGTAGTAAACAATTATCGGGTTTACTTGAGTTTGTTACAAGAGTGGTAAAACATTTTTATTTGTCATAAAAATCCGCAGTGCTGTGTACATCAAAACAAATAAATCTATCTAATAATTCTCAATAAATGCAACTTTATAATTTCGATAGTTATGAAATAAAAGAACCACAAATCAATCATTCTGGGGAAATTTTGTTGGGTGAAAATTGTATACGTCTGAATTGTTAGCAGGACATGCATGAAACAACAATTTAAATTGAATTTTTAACTGTGGAAAGATTTTTTATTTTTCAGGTTTTCGCATCACTTGTACCATTATAGTTTCGTGACAACCAAAATATATATCCTCTATTGTTATGGATCGACAATTTTCAGTTATTTATTGGGTCGACGAAGATTGATTGAACACGTTTTTGTTGCGAACAAATATTTTTTTTTAAGGGTTCTAAAGCAATATATATGTGCATTACGATCTAATAAGTATATCCAGATTCTTAATTAATGCTAAACAATGTGATTAATAAACACTGAATAGCATCGTTGATGACTTCTTAACAATATTAATGTTAGCTCGAGTATTTGTTGTCACAGAACTATATAGCACACATATATTACTAATGATACTTATTACTGCATTATTTTTATGAAGGTGACCTTCAATTTTCTTAAATGAAATGCTATTAATTTTTTTATATCGTATGAAAACGTGTGCCAAATTCATTCGCATAAAACAATGATCTTCAAGGTTACACAAGGTCGGAATTGGAATATTTTGAATATTCTGTACCAATATAAATAAAAATTACAAATAATTATTGCTTCAAAAGTCAATGGAGACTGATGTCATTGAGATGTAACATCTGTATAATTATTTGATTTGTTTTTAATGTTGTTAAAACTTAATCATCCATATCTGACAAAAGTTTGGTTGTTAAAACCTGGGTCTCCCTGTACATTGAGGAACACGAGAAAAAATAACAATGATTTCGTTGGAAGTAAACATTTCTTTCGGTCATCTTTCCGAGACAAATGTGCCGGTGTGCGTGGTCGGGCAATTACCAACAGTTTATTTGAGGAGGAAAACAGTTGCGAGTCGACGACTCGTCCCGGAAACGGTGCACGAAGAGCCTGGAGAAAGAAAAATAGGAAAGAAGAGTGTGCCATTGAGAGAGGGTTCCGCGCGAAGCCGTCTTGACTGTGACTAATTATAAGAATTACCGTCGCTCGGTCGTCGGGGACCGGGGAAACGAATACGGTAGAAAATTAGACGAAACAGCGATACGTTTAATCTGTAAGCAAAGAGGGCACTAGGGGCGCGGAGGCGTGACAAGAGCCGGCGAAGATGTTGAACGAGGGTGCGCGCGAACCGAAAGGGGGTAGAAAAATAAAAGCTTGACTCAAAGGAACGGAACGAAGAGACGTTCCACCTTGAATTGTTTCAGGACTGAAAATCAATGACGTTTAACAGCGAGGAGCTCGCGAAGAGGATTGTCCGAGCTGAGGCGAGGGAACAAAAACTCCAACAAATCGAAACAAAGCGATCACCTCTATCGTGGAATTCGAGGTCGCTTTATAGAAGACTACGTTAACAAAATGGTCTCGAGAGGTAACAACAATATTCAATTTTATTCAACTTTATTTTCGGCTGTTTCTTTTAAATGGTTTCTTCTTATTCGTAAATAAATATGAACGAGCATTAAACTTCACTTTGCGGGACCACACATTTTGGACTTTCTTTCGCATAATCCCGTAGATTTCGACGAGAAAATACCAGAAATCCAAGTTTTAACGTTAGGAATCCACTGGTTCAAAAGTTGTGCGTGTTTAAAGTCGAACGATTTCATCAGTAGGGGCGCCGCCATGTTGGTATGTCGTCGAATATCATCCAATGAGCGGACTCGCTAGGTGGTAGTACAAGCACGTTGAAGAACGTTTCTCTATACCAGACTATGCTTGCAAATCTACGTTATCGACATTCCAAGCGTACTCGTGCTGCCACCTAGCGGCTGCGCTCATTAGATCACGCGTGACCCTGTACATACCAACATGGCGGCGCCCTTACGTGTCGAAAACACTTAAGATCAACCAACTTTAAACACGCATAACTTTTGCACCAGTGAATTCCTAACCTTAACACTCGGGCTTTTGTCGTTTTCTCGTGAAAATATACAGAATTATTTTAAAAAGGTCCACAATTTTTGGTCCCATAAGGTGAAGTTCAGCCCACAATTCTGACAATGTTTTATGGTTGTAGCGTGTATTCAAAATCTCGCATAGGATTAAACGAAATAACGTAGTGGAGAATATGTTATAAAAAAATAAGACCAATTATTGAATTAATTTCAACGTGAAGAGGGCATTGTAAATGTTATCTTTTCGTTTAATTTTTTCCGGCGACCCCTCGCGACAGATCTTGGTCCAATTTTCCCGCCGGCTTTGACCCTATTAATGTTTCACGCGTCCTTGCCAGCCGGACTCTACCCCTTCCGACGCAGCCTGACATGACCCAACCCCTTCTCACCCCTTCGATCTTTCTAACAAGGGAAGTTAGGGAGGAAATTCAGAAAATTATGAAAGTTCGCAGGCAACTTGGTCAATTTGTCCTTAAAGCTGGCCTTGTTTCTTTTCTGAACTGTGAGACAAGTGCGGGAGGATGGAACGCTGAATTTTTTGGTTTGGAAATTTGGGAAATTAGGAAACTTGCTGCATAAGTTGGTTAATTTGTGCTTAACGGTAGATGTATTGCAGTGATATAGGACGAGTATGGAGGGTGATGTTAGCGCTTGCACAGAATACGAAATTTTCTTTTTTGTTTCGGAAAATTTCATACGTTATGAAACTATGTGCAAGTAGGCCAATTTGTCCTTAACGCTGCTCTCTTTCTTTTCTGTGCTCCAGAACGGGTGTGGAGGGCGGAATCATGTCTTGAATAGTATGATAAATTTTTGGTATTCGTTTCGAAATTTAGGAGCTCATAAAAGTTTATGTGTAAATAGAGCAATATACAACCCAACATGGCGGCGTTTTTCCTTGTTTTCTACATCGTCCAATGAGCGGAGCAGCGAGAAGATTCAAATCTACGCTTGTGCTGCCATCTAGCGGCTCCACTCTGTAGGCGGCGCGCGACGCTGACTACACACCAACATGGCGGTCGAAAATGGTTAAAATCGATCAACTTTACACACGCATAACTTATGAATCAGCGAATTCCTCACAATAAAACTTGAAGTTTCGGTGTGTTCTCGCCAAAATCTACAGGCTAACATTTAAAAAAGTTAACAACTTTTGGTCCCGTAAGGTGAAGCTTTATCGAATCCACAGCCTTCTTATACAAATAGCACCGCAGCACTCAGGAAATGAACTACTGATTTGCGAATTCATCTTTCGAATATAAGACAGGACAAGAGCGGACAGCTCGAAACGAAGAAGAGGATAGCGTCGTTTTATATTGAATGAAAACTAAGATCTGCAGACACGCAGCTTAAACGTTCATTGAGCAGGTGATCGAGTTGAAACGAAATGGCATGCGACGAGTAGCTGGACCGAGCCGGCTAAACGATATCCACTCGTGGGCTGGCTGGTCTCGGCCAGTTCCGCTTTAAAGATAACGAAGAAGCGAGTTCTTCGCGGAATAAAGGTAGCTAACCTGCGGCGCGGCACCTGTCGAGTGTTTGTCGAGATTGTCTCTGGCGGAGCGACAGGTGGCTTCGTTTCTTCCCCCTCTTCCTCTGCAACCCCCTGTGTCTACATTTCTCGCGGTGTTACCCTCGCCCGTCTTTTTCCCTCGCCTCTACCATCTTTCAACAGGCTGCCCAGGCGAGGCTCGAGAGAGAGAGAGGTGTGATTTAAAGCGTAAACTTAAATATTCCAGTCGGTGCACCGCGTCGTGCAAATAAATTCGATATTAATGGAGCTTCTTCACGGTTTGAACCCCCGGATCACCCGGGAAGAGCAAGTTTGCGCCGCGATTTCCGCTCTTAGGGCAGAATCAGGGTCAACCCGACCAGCCCTCGCCGTTTTTCTTTCAAAGAGGAAAGAACCGGGCTGCCCGCTCGCTGGTGATTCATCACGGTTTCAGAAAGTTCAAGGTGAGATTCTTCTGCTGCAAACCTCGGCGTCCCTCGCCGCCTAGCTGATTGTCTTCTGGCGTGATTGAGAAACTTGGGGATGCTGTACTTACCTGCTTGGCGTCTGTTGCAGTCGTTGATGCTTCTGGATTGGTCGGTGTGAGAGTTCATCCTGATCGCTTCAGTCTCGGATTTTTATTTGTGCGGTACTTGGACTGAAATAGCTGTTTTAGGAGAATCTGATTGGGCAGACAGTGAGGTTGACCCAGGTCAACTCAGTGGAATTAAGTGGGCCTATGTATTTTTAATATGTGTTTAATATTTTTATAACGATAAAATATAAAGTACAGAGAACATTAACTTATAAATGTTATACCACATATCGTACCCACGAATGTCCATAATACCTATCATAGCGTGGATTACAGGTGTCCCATGTGACACGAACGGAAAGTTATGCGAATTTAGCGAGGCACTCCGCGAGTTAATGGATGGAGCGATTCCTTCTATAATTGTAACTTTGCTGAAGTAGTTAAACAAATTAGAAGTTGCGCAAACGTTCAGGGTTTAATTGCAACGAAGACTAGTTAGTTTAGACGGGCATTGATCGAGTTATAGAATGAAACAGTTGGGGACGAACAAAAGACCAGTTTCAATAAGCGAATGAAACGAAAAACGAATTAATAAAAAAAACAATGAAATAAAATATTTAAAAAAATGATTACTCAAATGTTGATTTATTCTGCTCAGTATTATTTTATAATAGTATTTGAATTTCTATATGAATTTTCTAAGCAGATACTGCTTCGTTCTGCTGAATATTATCTTATAATAAATTTTAATTAAATTTTGCATTTGATGAATTCACTGAAATCGTCGAGCATTACTCTAAAATTGTTATTGTTCCCCTTAACTGTAAATGAAGTTTGTCCAAGCTTGAAAGAGGAAAGGATAATAAATTTAGACAACAAATAGTTTCTGTGCCGGTATAGTATCGAGATAATCGTTACTGGTTAAGCGAAATCGACTCTTCGAAAGTCTCGAAGAGAAATGGCGACTGTTGAAGCGTAACACGATGCTGCTATACATACACAATCTCTAGCCCACAGGTCGAAGAGTCTGCTATACATCTTGTCCTATTTGGTGGCCAGACATTCCCGCACTTTCAGAAATTCATGAATTTCTCGGGACACTTGGACAACGAGCAACGGGCAAACACTTGGGAATCTCAATGACGATTTCTTTTAAAGTCATAAATTTTTCCCTAGCTCGAACTTTCGCTCGGAAGACAGCCCGTGATTTGCCGACCAATAAAGTAATACAAGACTTCTTTCTCCGAACAGAAATAACAACCACGCCTCCATATATCAGGCCATCGAGTAATGCTTTTCTCTTGTTTTTTGGACATTAAAATTTACAACCATTGGTGTTATAATTTCTTTTATTTTATATTGAATTATATGCTTATGATTCCAGTTATTTACTGAGTCAAACTTCAGCCTACGGACCCAGAAATTTTGTAAATTTATTTATGTAGTCCTGTAGATTTTGACGAAAAAATGCCAGAAATCTAAGTTTTGAGGTTAGGAATTCACCATTTCAAAAGTTATGTGTGCTGAACGATTTTAAGCGTTTCCGACCGGTAAGGGCGCCGCCATGTTGGTATGGACTCGGAATTTTTCGAATGAGCGGAGTCGCTAGGTGGCAGCAGAAGCACCTTGAACAGATCTACGTTATCGACATCACGTGCTTGCTTGTGGTGCCACCTAGCCACACCGCTCAGTAGACGACGCACACAAACTTAAAATCAGTAGCTCTAAGAGCTCTAAGTATCTTGCCGACATTTCGCGGATTTAAACGCATTAGCAACAACTGAATATTCTATATTGTCTAATATTCCATTTTGTTCTATATTGTACAGTGGTACGTTCATGGTGAGATGAGAAGATTAGCCTTGCAACACGGCATAGGGACAAGGAGTCCATCACTACGTCCGCCTATTCGCACCTCCTAACACTCCCGTAGTCTCAATGTTTACGTTTGATGTCACACGTTACATAGTATGCGTGACCGATCTAGTCAATATTTCGATTAGAGACGAAAAGCGCGTGTGGAGCGCGGCATACCCATTCTCCTCTGATCCCCACATTACATATTGTAATTCTTTTTGGTGAAAAAATAAAGAATATTAATTACAACAGTTAATGTGTTATTTTTTTCCCACTCTGTACATGAATATTCCATAATAGAATTAGATTGACGTATTACCAGAAGATGCCACGAAAATTCCATGCTCAAAAGATTTTCGGCCCTCTGGCCTGACGTTGACTTGTACTACTGACTTTCCGAAAATTTTTCGACCGTCTGACTTCATGTTGACTTGTACTACTGAATGATCGAAAATTTTTCGACCGTCTGGCCTGACGTTGACTTGTACTACTGAATTTTCGTGCCACCTCCTTCGATATCATATTCGCCTAATACAAATTTCAATTTTCGAGATTTTTCAAAATTTTCGGCCGTCTGGCGTGACGTTGACTTGTACTACTGAATTTTCGAAAATTTTTCGACCGTCTGGCCTGACGTTGACTTGACTACTGATTTGCCATTTTACCGTCTGCTGTGACTTACTCTGAGAAATTATCGAGGTGGCATATGTACATATGCCATCTCGAACATTTCTCAGAGTAAGCAACAGCAAGGTCGAAAATGGCAAATCAGTAGTCAAGTCAACGTCAGGCCAGACGGTCGAAAAATTTTCGAAAATTCAGTAGTACAAGTCAACGTCACGCCAGACGGCCGAAAATTTTGAAAAATCTCGAAAATTGAAATTTGTATTAGGCGAATATGATATCGAAGGAGGTGGCACGAAAATTCAGTAGTACAAGTCAACGACAAGCCAGACGGTCAAAAAGTTATTCGAATATTCAGTAGTACGAGTCAACGTCAAGCCAGACGGTCGAAAAATTCTGGAAATTCAGTAGTGCAAGTCAACGTCAAGCCAGGCGGTCGAAAATTTTCGAAAATTCAGTAGTACAAGTCAACGTTAGGCCGAAAATTTTGAAAAATCTCGAAAATTGAAATTTGTATTAGGCGAATATGATACCGAAGGAGGTGGCACGAAAATTCAGTAGTACAAGTCAACGACAAGCCCGACGGTCAAAAAGTTTTTCGAATATTCAGTAGTACGAGTCAACGTCAAGCCAGACGGTCGAAAAATTCTGGAAATTCAGTAGTGCAAGTCAACGTCAAGCCAGGCGGTTGAAAAATTTTCGAGCAGTTTCATAAATTTTTGTTTCTGTAAACCAAGTGTTGGAAACAACGAATACATTACCTGCACGAAATCCGCAGTCTTCAGATGACAGCAAGGGACAGGGACGGGAGGGTCTTTCAGGTACGAAATAACAGCAACTCCGATTAGAGAAAAATAAAGGAAGCTTTATTCTTTACATACCATAGCAGGCGATACGGGTCGATCGCGCGGCAAGGTCCCCGAGGACGTCATCCCGGTGACATTGTCGCGCCTGTCGACGGATATAAACGAATATCGGGAGGAAGATCGGGTAGACGTGGGGTCAGGTAATACGGCGAGTCGATAGTGGGTCTTTTCAGGGGTCGTATAATACACACACTCGTCTCTCTGGTTACTGTCTCTGTCTGCGAACGCGTCACCACCGTTCTCCGTGTCACGAGGTCACGCCAGAATGGCAGCAAGTTTGTGGAGGTTCATGATAGTAGTCGCGTCGCCCGGTTGCAGCCTCAACGCCTCGCTGTATGCTGCCGCAGCCTGCTTGTATTTCCCGTTCAGGTGAAGAATCGCGCCTAGGTTCGTGTGACTGCGGGCCTCGTTCGGCCTAAGACTGGCCGCGTGTCGGTACCAAACCTCGGCATCCTCTAAACGATCAGCCTGACGGAGGGCGGACGCTGCCGCCATCGACAGCTCGTAATCGGATCGGGAAAGTTCAGCGGCACGGAGCTGCTCCTCGGCAGCCTCGGACAGCCGACCCTGCGACGACAGGAACAGTCCTGGAACAGAATTTGTCCAATTTATACCTCGCGTCTTAGATGGTACCATCGATTTTAATTTTTCATCTGACAACAATCAACCCTTTGCGGTAGAAAGTGTACTCTCTCTTTGATAAATATCTAGGCTGGGAGCGGGGACTCGAGGGAACTACATTTAATATACTGAACATTTCAGGAGTATTGACACATAATTTGTTGACCTTCTGTTACCTTTCAGTGTAATTATTTATTTATTTATACGTACCAGTTTTTGCGGAATTTAATTTTAAATGCAATAATATCTCGACGTTTTTAAAAACTGTTATCACCGAGCAGCATAAATTTCAATTCGAAGTGTGCAATAAATGATACATACAAACTTTTATAGATCTCATGAAATTTAATTATTGAAAATTTGCAAGTGAAATTTGACATGGTAACTTGAAACTCGGTTCATTATTTTTACTGCAATTGTAAAAAACTATATACATTTCTCTTGCAAGAATTATCAGATTCTATGAACACCCTCGACTGAAATTATTGCATGTGTATTGTATTTACACAAACATGTAAGAGCAGCGTTTAAAGCCTATACTCGAGTTACACGACGAAGCATAAAACCTCAAAGAGAACTGTAACATAGATTTTGACTCTGATTTAGCCTGTAAAATAAATCCACAACGGCCGAGGAAAAATCGATGGTCTTCAACGTTAACGATCGCGTGATGTTAGGATATCCATGATCTACTTGTTAGTATCCTCCCTCTTTTCTTCTCTTAATGGGGTCTACACATTTAATATTCCGTGAAAGTTATTGTGCATAAAGATCTTAACGTTAGAACTGCCCCGCAGACAATG
Source organism: Lasioglossum leucozonium (assembly GCA_028454225.1). NCBI lineage: Eukaryota > Metazoa > Arthropoda > Insecta > Hymenoptera > Halictidae > Lasioglossum > Lasioglossum leucozonium. Next base: position 8,755,013 of record CM052214.1, read on the forward strand.
TAACTGGTTTGTAGTTCCCTATCAAAATTATGAGAATGCGTTTCTTGAAATATCACGCGACTTTTATTCTAGCATCTTAAGAAATAAAGTTTCTAATTTATCCACCGTGACTAGCCTCAGATATTATTTGTGAACGGACACGTCGCAGAGGTTCCTGACAAAGAATAGTTGACATCTAATACAGTTATCTATATTTCTTATAAACAAACAGCAAATTGTATTCCTAATATTTTTGCCCAACTACAAATCAGAATTTATAAATATTTAAAAATCTAGGCTAAACTTCACTTTAGGGGATCAGAAATTTTTAACTTTTGTTCATATATAATTCTGTAGATTTTGACGATAAAATACCGAAATCCAAGTTTTAAAGTTAGGAATTCAATGGTTCAAAAGTAATGGGTGTTTAAAGCTGAACGATTTTAAGTGTTTTCAAAAAAAATTTCAAAAAAATGTCGTACAACTGTATAGGTAAAAACAATAACGTTAGGAATGAATGTAGAGGAAAATTCTCAGCGGAGTACAAAATCCCCATTCATTTTCTTCCATGTCTTATAGTTTTGTCGGTCGGTGTATAAGCAAACCGCCCCAAAAATTCCGGCAGTCCGCGGTCGAGCATGCCAACCATAAATCCCGGCGTGATATATCGCGCGACCTTCCGCGGGCCACTGCCTAATGACGCGTGCCGCTAAGAGAGATAAACCGGTGTGGTTTTTGCGAGAGCATCCCGGCCCGAAAAATAGTACTCGACTCGTGAGCTTTTTTCCGGCGCGGCGGTTGGATTCATCCTGTCCGCAAAGAATCGGCTGACTGATGCTGTTCCCGCGGACGCTGCGGTGAAAAGACCGGACAGATCTTCGACAGCGGCGGCGAAAACCGTGGAAAACCGCGTTGCGAGGATAAGATCGAAAGAGGCTCGGGGTTGGAGTCGCGGGACGATGAGAAAATAGAACGAGCAGGAATCGAGAGACGTCTTTCTGGAATTTCAATACCCGTCGATCTTACTCTGGCTGATGGCTTGCCGCCATCTTCCCATTCCCGGCGGCCCTCTATCTCTTCCCGATTAGCCTGTCCCGGCGTTTCAACATCCACTCTTATCCCCTGGGAAAATATTACAAGGGTATTTACGGAAGCTCCGCGAATCGACGATTCTTTTATCTTCCTTATTAAACGACCCTCGACGAAATCTTCGGCCTGCCGCTATTATTTCGTCATCCCTCTCACCCTCTCTCTCTCTCTCTACTCCGTCGACGACCCCATCCCCCGATACTCTCTGCTCCCGGTATCGGAGAGAATCTCTAATGTCCCCGCGAAATGCGCTAAGTTCCCGGGGAAACAATTATACCCGATGTTACAATGGACCAAAGGATGAATCGGTCGACAGCCACTCCAATTTGCTCGGTAACGGCGAGGAGCGCCCTCGAGAGGTCGTATTTCATTGCTTTAATAATGAACGAGGCCCTCTTATCGTTTCGCGAGTCCCTATAGATAGAGGATAGAAAGGGATAGGGGGGGGGGTTATAGAGGGTGTCGGATAAAGGGGATTGCCGGAATCATGCGAGTCTCATTTTCGCGGATTCGATCGTCGAACGATTCTTCTTTCTTCGCAAGTCGCGCCTGATGGCTCACGACCCGTGATCGTAATTAGAGAGGCTGACACGTTACACCTACCGTAATGATGGTGCACGCTCGAATCGTCCGGCGCCAGCCTGCGAGCCCTCAGGAACCATCTCTCGGCCTCCAGCACGCGACTCGACTGCGGAACAAAGCATAATCGGGGTATTAATAATGGGAGATATCGTTAGACGCTCATATTTCGATCGGGTTTCGACGATCTTTGGTTCGCGCTGATCTATAGAGGTTCTACGCGGCAGGAAAGCTTTTGACTGAACTTCATCTCCAGGAACTAAAAATTTTTCAATTTTTTTGTGTGATTCTATAGATCTTTGGTGAGAAACTGCCGAAAATCTAAGTTTCAATGTTAGGAATCCAATGGTTCTTGGCGACGTCTTGGCGACGTCCTTACCGGTCAAAAACGATGAGAATTGCTCAACTCTAACCACGTATAACTTTTGAACTAGTGAATTCCTAACATTGAAACTTAGATTTTCGGCATTAACTCGTCCAAACCTACAAGACTGTGTAAAAAAAATTCAACAATTTTTGGTTTCCCCAGCTGAAGGTCAGCTTAGATTTGTTGTAGCTACAGTTCAAACATCGTGGCCTCGATTTTGACTATATTTAACTATTGCTCCTGGTAACGTTGTCGAATTTCAAACAAATTAGGCGTGATCTTATGGAGGATGGTCCCCAACAAATGTTCTTTTCTAAATAGCACAGAACTATTTGCGGAAAGAAAAATTCTACCTTGCTGATCAGAACGACCGGTTGGGAATAAAGTATTGAAGTTCCACGGTATCGAGAAATGGTGGAGCCGAAGAAGGGTGTGACCAGTGTCCTTGAGCCAAATTAAATGCAACTGTACTAACCGGATGTGTACGGTTGCCAATACCCTCTGTGACAATGTCGATATTTCTTCTGTAATTGTTTCTGTAAGTTCGGAATTATGTTTCATTCTTTCCATTCCCTTTTCTCTTCTTATTTCTTCTTGTTCTCCTGCCAGTTTTCACGCTTATTGTACCGGTTCAACCATGGGGAGTGTTATAACCAAAGTAGCCAGATGAGCGGAATTGACTCGAATCGAGGGGAAAAAGTTACCCTCTCTCTGCCAGTAGCGGATAAGTGACAAAAAAATCTTTTTATTTTTAACACTGTCTGGTGGACACAATAATACACAACCTTCGATTCAACTGTTTTTAACATCATTGCTTGTCGAGATATTTCACGAAAACGAAAATATCGGAATTCTTCTAAGGGTTGATTTCACCCCTTGAATGCGAAAAGTAGCACGAAAACACAGAGTTGTACAGTAATTCATCGATAATTGTCTAAAATATCTAAACGATAATCGTCTGTGGCCAGACCCGTGGTATAGACAATTATCGATGAATTACTGTATCATACTTACTCCACCTGTGTGCAAAGTTTCATAATATTTTGAATATACAACTTCCCTTGTAAGCAGGGAAAACTGATATTCCGATTTTTCTCTTGTAAATTTCCGTATTGGCAGAGATAAAATGTTGACACCGGCTACAAAACTTTCCTTCGTTTTCGAATTTATCGTACGTCCATTGACAGTTTAATTTCGTCCAAGAGCGTACCCCCGGTATCCAGCTGCGCCCTTCACCGACGGGCCGAGCTCAATTTATTAATCGAATAACGAGCGTTCCACGCGATCGGTTGAATCCGAATTATTTTACAGTTGATAGCAATTTGTATCGGCGACGGGAACAAGTGTTAAATTACCAATTTAGCGATATTACTGGGAGCGGGGCTGCGCAATAATCAGTAGCGTAGCGCAAAATTGCGCGGACAATTAAATCAGGGCCGAGTATCGGGCTCGGAAAAATGAATAATTTAAAAGCGGAGCGGACACGGCGTCTAGTTGGAAATAAAAATGCCGGTAATCGATAGGCAGTATCGGGTGTGCGTACGGTTACGACTCTAATTGATCGAGAAATATTGGCAGCCGAAGGGTAGGGGGAGGGAGCAAGGAAGACGCGAGTTCGTTTTGTCGAAACGGGACACGTGCGGGGAAACATCGCTTGTCCCGAATCTCTCCCGGCTCAGTGAGCGTAATCGTCGGTCGTGTTAGATATGTTTTCAGGAGAAATACCGGTTTCCGGTCAACGATTGGCCGCTCCGGAACACGGAACGGTCAGTGGATCGAGCGGAATCAGCTTAACTGCAGGCTGTTTCCCGTCGGCGCGGCGGTTCCCTTTAAGTGATGTGGATCAGCCGATTCCCCGGCCTATCTATCGTTCAATCCACATCGCCGGGCCCAGCCGCGCCGCCTCTGCGCCAAAATAGTACTAACTACTTACGTGCCGAGTCGAACGTTTGCTAAGTGATGTGGGTCGCTACGTGGCCAGACTAGCCGATCGCTACTGCCTGCAATCTCGATGATCGGTTCGGGAGTACAGGACTATCCGAAAGGTACAACCGGAGAAGATGGTCGAGGGTGTACATGGATCATATTAAAAGACTGATGGACCATTCGATTGGGCAGCAAGAAAACCCATGTTGTCTCGAATTTCAATCCTATATCTCGACCGGCTGGGTAGTTATGGGGTACAGTTGTAAAGATTAGTTTTTGAATTATTTTCCCTATCTAATCATTTGCGAAAATTCTGGAAAAAATCTGACAGCTGTCAAATAGCTAGGTCCATGTACTGTAATTAATTCAGATTTTTGAGTAGAACATCCTGGTTGTAAAAAATCAAACTGCCTCGACCAAGAGTATAGTTGTGTAAAATGAAAAAGATTAGTTTTTGAATTATTTTCCCGATTTAATCATTTGCGAAAATTCTGGAAAAAATGTGACAGCTGTCAAATAGCTGGGTACACATACTGTAATTATTTCAGATTTTTATGTAGAATATCCTCAGTGTAAAAAATCAAACTGTAGCCGCTGACGACTCATCTCCCTATTCCTGGGTCTTCCCTACCGAACTCTTGTGGGGGAGGTTGGCGAAATTGACAGTGTATACATACGAGGTGGGGGTAAGGGGGAAACCGACACGCTGGTAGTGGGGGAACCGGTACATTAGTAGTGGAAGTCGTGAAGAAGTAGCCCGAGCCTGGGGTAGAACCATCATTTTTGGACCTTATAATGCGATGATAAAATTTTTGTTTTCCATTATCATTTAATGAAATTGTAGCCTGTAATGCTAGACAGACCTACTCTTAAAAGCGTCCACAATAAATAGTACATTCAGATGTTTCTTCGGCACGTAAGCTGTCCAACTTGAAGGAAGCCAGTAATCTATATGTTCCGACGTGTTTCATATTCGAGACTCGATGGCTGATCGTTCGTCCTGGGTTTTCACCGGGGGTCACGATTGAATGTTTCACCCGTCCGAAAATCCCGACCGTTATTTCTCGTTAGATCGTCCGGCAAAAGTTTCTCGGTATTCGAAAATTGTCTGCGGAGAAATCGAAGAGAAAAGAGGATAAAACGACGCCAGCTAGGCGGAGACGACCCGTCTGGAGGAGCAGCGTGAGAAATGCTGTTTCGCAGAGGGAGTTCGCGTGTCTTCGGCCGGTGATCTAGAAACTCGAGAGGATCTATCGCAGGATCCATCGTGGCTTTTCTCGTTCTCGTCACTGGCTGCCCCGTGATCTCCGCTTACGAAATTTCGTAAGCGTCGAAACGTTATCGGTCGGGCCGCGGTAAACTTCCGGAACTGGACCCTTCGCCCCGATGAAAGAGAACCGATCGAAAACTGGCAACTACTTACGTTTCGGGCCAAAAGTTTCCCGTAAGTGATGTGGGCCGGCACGTGGTCAGGCCGGCTGGCCAAACTCGCCTGGAACCACCTCTCAGCTTCCGCGTACTGTTGCAGCCTCGACAGAGTTTCGCCCAGCAGGTTGTAAACGCTCTGCAAAACAAGGTCGATCGTCAGCATCCACGCGGTTACCTCTCGCGTTATCCAGCCACGGTAATTATCACCAAAGAGGCAGTCGGGCGTGTTGTCAAGGTCAACCTCCGAAAGAAATTTGCTTTAATCAGGAAAATTTCACATTGTCGGCACGTTGTTGAAAAAGAAATAATTTAAAACAAACCGGTTTCATTGATCCTGTGTTTCTATATGAAAGTAGTTAGGCTACCGATCCTGACAGCACGTTTGACGGTCATCGAGTCGGTTGTGGGCCTGCCTCTTTGTAAATAATTAGCCTGGCTTTTCTTAATCTAGGAACGCGCGGCCCGAACTGTCGCGTCGCCTCGCGGGTATCTGTCTGAACGCTCGCGTCGGAATTTCCTTAATTTATTCCGATAGAAACGGAACTTGCTTGCTTTCCTTACCACCTTTCCGTGACAGAAACGCGGATTAGTTTAGGGAGTTCGTCGCTGACTACCTGCGGCTGCGTTCCCTCGCCGTGCACATTCCCCCGTTAAAATTATAATTCGCTTGTTCGCCTTTCTTCGTCGTCAAACGAAAGATGTTCTGCCCTCCCGAAACTGATTGTTGATGTTTTCGTGTCCCTTCCTTCGTGAATTAACTATTTCTCTGACGTACTTAACAATAATATTGCACCAGCATATTGTATATGCAAATAACAATTTGTTTCAACATCAATAGGAAAGTATGATCCTGGAATTTCCAAACGAATCAAAATTATAAAATGTGTGAAAATATCGATCGTAAATCAATTTACAGATTGGTATCGGCGCAAAGGTTCCATCGTGAAAAAATTATCCATTTCAGATTTTTTATTTTAAAGTTGCTTCGAGTACCATGTACTATTGCAATTTTGATGAAAAATTTGTAAAGGGTCAATTTTAACTGTAGGTATAACAAGTGTAAAATAACGAATATTATTATTACTTTTGGCTGAACTACACCTTTAAAATTTTTAACTTTAACTGTAAAAAATCGAAAATCCAAGTTTTAATGTTAGAAATTCAATGGTTAAAAAATTATGCGTGTGCAAAGACAAGCGATTTTAAGAGCGTTTGACTGGTAAGGGCGCCGCCATGTTGGCATGTACTCGGACATCGTCCAATGAGCGAAGACACGAGAACGCCGTCAGGCTACCCCAACTACGCTTGTCAATCTACCTTACCGACATCACCGCGTCCTAGTGGTGCCACCTAGCGGCCCAATCGCATAACCAATATGGCGGCGCCCTTGCGCGCCAAGAACGCTCAAAATCGCTCTACTTTAAACGCGCATAACTTTCGAACCAGCGAGTTCCCAACATTAAAACTTAGATTCTCGGCATTTTCTCGCTAAAACCTCCAAGATTAAATTAAAAAAAGTTAAAAACGTTTGGTTTCCTCGGGTGAAGTCCAATCCTAGCATATTCTAATTTCTATCAAAAACGCTTTTATAAACACAGGTCAAAGAATAAATGCTTTCCGCCATGTCAGACATTTTTAAACAATCTAAATGCATAACGGAGTTAAGATAACTCGATTAGACTAGTCGAATGGTTTCAAACAGAAAGACACAACTAAACCTCGTGCTCTCGCATCCGTCAACTCGAATGCGAGATTAAAATGCATGCGATTTTATCCTAAAGCACAAACATTATCCCATTTGAATAAATTCATTATCATCTTATCTCGGGTGCTACCTGCTAGAATTTTTTGTTCGCGTTGAAACAAAAAGTAGAAGAAGAAGAACAGTTTTAAAAACAGACACTTCGTTTCTCCGGTCAGAGCAAGCCGCAGCGAGGAACCTCAGACTAGGGCGACGCATATTAAAATGCAAATGGCTTAACACTTTTTTCTCTGCATCTCGGTAGGGTATCCCGCGCTGCGAAAGCCGCAGTTGCTTAAAAGGAATCCGCCTGAATATTACAACATAGAAAAGGAAAAAAAATTTCACGCGAGCCTCGCGGCCAGGATCAAAGTCTACGTTCAGTTAATATGCCTGCCCTCTCTGGTAGTCTCTTTCCTTATAGTATTTTTTCAAGTATTAAAATTAAATAGGATCTAACACGATAATACCAGGACCCTGTACGGCAACTATCGAGGAATCATCTAATTTGCCGCTAACGGTGAACCGGAGCGGCAATTAATATCTGAGCTCGCGCAATAAATCGGCGCGAAGGAAGGTAATTGGCTCGCGAGAATCGGTAGGGGATCAGTTTCGGAAGTTTTCTGATTTTCAGGAGCGACGGCTGTCTCTAATGGCCGACGAAACTCGGCTGGGATCACACGTACGCGACGCGACGCCGACGCCGACGCCGACGCCGACGGGAGAGGCGGCTGCGGGGGCGTATAGACGCGAACAAGATGGGAACACAAACGACTGGGAGCGTTACGGAACGACTAACACCGAAAAGCTTCTTTCCGAGCTCGCCTCGCGTCTCGAAGTTGTAGGCTAAAACTTTTATGATTTTGTTCGTGCCGGGTGTGCCGCCCCGGAAAGGAGAGAACCGGTAGGAAGGCGAAGCGAGAAAGAGACCGAAGAGGGAAAGGAAGAAGAAGGGTAGAGAAGCCGGGGGAAGAGAAGTCTTTCGCGGGCGTAGAAGACAAATGGCGGCGAGTGTCGGGATCGGAACGAGGTCGAATATCCAACTGACTCCGTCGGACCCGATTGCCTCCGTGATTCCGACGGATCCCGCGCCGCTTCCGGCCAAATACTTTTCCGTATCTGATCGATCGGTATCAGCCCGCGACGAACCCCGGGATTCATAAGAATTCGATCAACGGCGCGACGGGACGCCGAGCTATGATTTATCGATACCAGTTTTTGAGAAAGAACACCAGCGAGAGTGTTTCTCCTTTGCTTCGTGACAGACTGACGAACTGGGACACAAATATTTTCTTTGTGCGTGCTATCTAGGCCAGTCCTTTGCCTAGACCAGTCCTTTGGTTAGACCAGTCCTTTGGTTAGACCAGTCCCTTGCCAGTTCCTAGCCTAGCTTCTGCCCTAGTCCCTAGCCTAGCTTCTGCCCTAGTTTCTAGCCTAGCTTTTGCTCTAGTTCCTAGTCCAACCCTTAGCTCCTTCAATAGATCCTTCCCTAAGTCCCTGTTCCATTCTTAGCTCCTTCAATAGATCCTTCCCTAAGTCCCTGTTCCATCTCCTAGTCCTTACCTTAACCCCTAGTCTCCTTCCTAGCACCTACAACCTAGAACCTACCCTAGCCACTAGTCCCCAGCCTCAAGTTCTTAGCCTCAAATCACTACCGTAACACCCCCAGCCCCCAGTGCTCTGCTCAGCCTCAAACCACTACAGTAATGCTTGGTCACTAGTTCTTCTCTTAACTCATAGTACTTTTTCTAGTCCCCTCCTCGGATCGTTCCCTAACTGGTAGTTGCTCCTCTAGTCCTTTTCCTAGTCCCCGGTTCTTTTAAAAATACTTAATGTATCTTCTACAGTCTCTTTCCTAATTCCTTTTTTCCAATTGCCTAGTCCATTGCTCAGCTTCTGGCCTAGTTCCCAATCTTCTCCTGAGTTCTTTTCTTAGATCCTTCCCTAACAGGAGGTCTGGATCTGAGGGCTGGGAAGACCCTATCCTAGGTCCCTGCCCCAATTCTTTGTCAAGTCCTTAGCTTAACCTCTAGTCGCTTTTATAGTTCCTATCTCTTTAAACATGACAATTAGTCCAAGAAAATACATAAAGATCAAAGCAGACCTCCGACTTTTTTAAAAAATCGCCTGGAGACACATGTGACAACGATGGCGGCAGAAGCTTTGTCCAGACGTTCTCTTGAGCGATTTCAGAGAAAGAATGGCGGTAGACGACACGGATGACGTCCAGCATGAAAAAGACATGCGCCTTGACGAGTTCGAAAGGGCCGATATCTCGGCAACTGAAATGCCCCCGGGCCGGTAATACTCTGCAAAAGTAGTCCGGGTGAATAACGACTCGGCACAATGGAGTTTCGAAACCTTTCGCGACCGCGCACGGGGGTTCAAACTTTTCCGGGGCGCATTCTTTCGCCCCGTATTTACTTTTCCGGAGCGCATTAGCGCGCGTTCCCGAGTTCCCGCGGTTTCACCAACGGCTGTCCTTAAATTTTTCAGGGAGCGCTGTGTTCGTGGTCGCCGGGATCCACTTTGACGGGGAATTATTCAACGGCGTGTCGTTACTATTTCACTGAAGGAATCGAGACCCTTCTCTCTACGTCACGTCGACGTTTTTTCTCGTCGTGTTCTCGCGGGTTTCGGGCCACCGTACCGCATCGCATTGCACCGGCGAACTAAATTTATGGTCGGTTGCAGAAACAGCGTAGAAAAACGACGCGCGAACCAAAGAGATCCGAGGTGCGCGCCACTAAATTCCCACGAAAACGTGGACAAAATTGAAATTAAAGCTCGCTTCAACTACATGTAGACTACGGATCTTTATCCGGAATAAGAATTTTGTTTATTAATTTCGAAACACACGGATGCAACACCGAATCACAGTAACATTCGGACACTTGGCGAGGGACAATTTTTTACGACCCTACCACTTGGATATTTTTTGTTACTGCATGACGTGAAAAAATTTTGAAAAAATCAAAACTGTCGGAGTTATGGGGAAAATACTGGACGTTTTGCTTTACAAGTTTTATATGCGGGTCTACATTGAAAATTTAAAAAATACGTTTCGCAGATCTGGGCTGAACTCCACTTTAGGATTTTGACGGGAAAATCCCAGAAATCCAAGTTTCATTGTTAGCAATTCACTGGTTCAAAAGTTACGTGTGTTTAAAGTTGAACGATTTCAGGAAGGTTCGTCTGGGTTAGGATAAGGAAGTTAACCGCGTTATCGACATTAGTGGTGCCACCTAGCGGCTCCAATTGGTAAACGATGCCCGACGTACGTAACCAACATGGCGGCGCCCTTGCGTGACAAGAATACTCAAAATCGCTCATCTTTAAACACGCATAACTTTCGAACCAGGTAATTCCTGACATTAAAAATTGGATTTTCGGCATTCTCTCACCAAAATCTACAGGATTATATGAAAGAAAGTTAAAAATTTCTGGGTCCCTAAAGCGAAAATGGGTCTTCAGCTGCTCATCCGAGAGATCATGTAGCAATACCTCGCAGGAAAATAAATAACGTCGTTTTTTACGTAATTACAACAGGCTGAACATTGCAAATTTCTCGAGAGTCAGAAATTTTATGTTCAAATATTTTTTAGATCCACTGCGTGTCATTGATTAGGATAGTTTTTAGCACAAACATACCGATTGCCTAGCACACTACGCAATACAGTGTTCCAGATTAAATTCAAAATTTTCGCCTGACTAGTAAGGGTTGGATAAAATCCGAATTGGAGTCGAGAAATGTAAAAATATGGTTCTATCTACCCGGACTCCTATCTCTCGAAGCTCGGTGGCAGCGGTTGTAATACCCCATGGAAACTGGATCAAGAGAATAATGACGCGAAACAATGCGAACGGTCCCGGAACAGGTGCGGTTCGCAAAAAGCCGTGTTCTTTAACGACGCGGCGGCCACTTTCGCCGAGTGGAGGAATTGCATTCACCTTTCAAGCGCAAACGCGACCGCCATAGAACCGCGAAAAAGCTTTCCAAGACGGCGCGGCGACTTCTTAAAAACCTGTTCCCGCGGACGTTCTTCCCGACGACTCTAAGACCCGTCCCCCCGACCCCGGGAAATACCGTCGCCCGTGATTCGCGGACAATTAATCGCCCGAGCCCGCCCGAAACTCTATTCATCTCTCGCTCGAGTCGACTCCGATAGAGCAAACGTGGGTTCAAGTTCAATATGTACTCACCGGGGTCCGAGTCAATTTCAATGACCAAGTTTCGTTTCGCGGTTACCGAACACTACACACCGGAGCAATAATGTTTCGGTGATTATGCTTGCCATGTGCGGGCCGGTGCTTCGAATTCTAGAATTATCATATTGCTCGAGAGAAAATCCATTTAATTATACTGAATATACCGGGTGTCACAAAATTATAATAACTGTGATTTTACAGACTCGGTTTGGTGGATATTGACGTAAATAATTTGTGGCACATTTGTAGTATACATATGAAAATAGAAATAAATCAATAAATAAATAATTTCCTACTGTTTCATCAATAACATGCTATTATGTTTGTTTCTATTTTGTCTATCGCACATTTATTTTGCCATAAATTTATTTCTATTTTAATAATTATGTTATGTTTTAATATCTACGCTATATTTTAATATTTTTGCTATATTTTAATATTTTTGCCATATTTTAATATTTTTGCTATATTTTAATATTTTTGCTATATTATAATATTGTACTTGAACTTCACAAAGCGCAAAATCAATTTAATTAATAAAGGGAAGACCAAAAAAATAATTTAATTCAGATCTAAAAATGCTACTACCATTCCTTCCTTCTTAAAATTCGACTACAAAAGTAGCAAATTGCATAAAAATCTGCAATCTGATGAAACTACCACTTCCCATTATGAAACGACAAAAATTCCACCATAAAAAGTTCCATTCACCACGAATACCGAAAAATTAAAATTGCGTGTACACCGCGAATGAACCCCAGCACAATTGTACGTATTCCATGCGTAATTTCACTAAGAATGTTCGCGTGGAAACCGTTGGCGGAACGATTTCGTTTTGAATCGGTGAAAGTTATTTTCTGAGAGGGAGCGCGATTTTATAAATATAAACGTTTCGTTTTCTGCGCGAGCACGCTGGAACTTGTCACGAGCACGGATTTCCGGTAAATATTTGCAGCGTGTCCGCCCCGTGCCCGGTAGAAAACTACCATCAAGCAGGGAATATTAACGCTAAGGCCGCATTTACATCGAATATCGTGCATACTATACACGCATATGTATTCGGATATTTGACGGAACACATTCCATCGGCGAACACGCGGAACAGTTAAACAGCGAACATGTCGAAAGCGCATTTGCGCCCGTGTAACAGAACGCACACGTATTCCCCTGTTGTTGCGTTAACATATCGAGTTTGTATACTCTCCGGCAGAGCACATCATTATAACTCGTCGGTATTTCACACCCCCGTGTCGAGGGAGCTCTTACGATATTAATTTATCGTAAGAGGAGCCCGGACATACGGCTGGGGAGCATCGTCGATTCGCAACTCCAAGGGAACGCGACAAGTTTACGATTTCGTTCCGGTTTAACCCTTTCGCTACGGTGGACGAGATATCTCGTCATCATGCTATTGTATGTACGATACTGTGGACGAGATATCTCGTCACTATGCTGTAGTATGTACGATACGATGGACGAGATATTTCGTCACCGTACTGTCATATGTACGATACCATGGACGAAATATCTCGTCACCATACTGTGGATGAGATATCTCGTCCACGGTAGCGAAAGGGTTAACAATCAACCGTCGGAACCCTCGATCTCCTGTTTCCTTTTCTCACGGATTTCCTGTGGAAATCGCCTAGCCAATCTCAGCTCAAAAACCGAATAAATACAATATTGCAACGTTCGTTCGATTCTGTTTTTCTGCGGCGCACGAGGCCTCTATAAAACTGCTGCGAAAAAAGCCCTCTGTGTAATAAAAAAAAATACGGTGTATATGGAAAAATACAAGATTGGCTGCTCCTGGCGCGGAGGGAGCCCGTGCAAATAACATCGTTCCCAAACGAACCGTAAAGAAATCTTTCATCATAGCTCTCTGCGGTTTTTGATTCGTTTCGATACGTCTCTCGGTGTGTTGATTAACAATGGCGATTGGATTGTATAGGGTGTATAAAAATTATGTCACGAATACCAAGGATGGATTCTACACCTCTGGATCGGTGCAGATCTGATTAAAAAATGGAAAAATTGACTTTATTTTTTTTATTATTTTTTTTTGCAGTCCAGTTTGTTGCAACTGAGGTAAAAAATTTGTATTTTGAAAATAAATCCGTTAAGTATTATCTACTAAAAAAAAAATAATTTTCTGTGGCCTTTGCAGATCAGAAATAAACAGCGACGGATAATTAATTTTGGGGCCCTCCACCAACACTGTTTGGAGGCCTAAAAATATTTGTATAATTAATTTTTTCGCAAGTTTTTACATTAAATTATTTTCGATCTGTCTAGTAACAAACCGTTACACCGAATTATTATTATATTCATTTCATGAAAAACGGAACGCACCTTGTTACTTTGTGCACTATTCCGAAAAATATCGCCGACACAATGAAATCCCTAGGTCTAGTGTGTATTCGGTAACGCAATTCCGGCGAGAATACCGGCCGAATTATAGGTAACGAGTGCACAAAGGACCAAGTTCCTCGAGTGGCGCGTCGTTCGACAGCCATTGTTCCTGGAGTGGTCCGTTCCTCGAGTGAAAAATTAGGCTGGTAACGTGCTCGCGTAAAAATCTAACGACCCGGGGCCGGCCTAACAAGGGATTCAGACCCGTTACGATTCCGAGCGGCCGTGCCGATGCACTTTAGCTCCGTTCTTTTTCATTTTTATCGCTAGACCCCGCGCGATACTCGCGACGCCCTCCATCTCGACCGAATGGTTAATCAAGCCCGGTAACTGATTTCCACGGAGAGTGACGTGCTACTCGAAATTTTCGAGTTTCATTGTATCGACGGCGCGTCGAATTCCCGGATTAATATCGGTGAATAATTAATCAGCGCGACGGTCCCGACGCCGCCGACTCGTCCGGCGATTTTCGAAACGTATCGGTGACAGGATAGTCGATTAAAGTTTATTGAAAATTAACTGGAACATTGCGGGAACTTGCTGGGAGAAATCACTTTCGACGATGATGGGAAAATTTTATGTGGTTCGGCTGCCACTGATTTTTAAGTGGTCCGCAGACCGTGCTCGTTATCGATAATGTCCGACGACCCTCCGGCAACTGGTGTTCCCGTGTACGCGATCGATATAATTATTAATTTTGGGAACCTTCGATTTGTAATTCTCTGTCGAGAAATTTATAAAAATACAAATGTTTAACGCGTGGACTGTCAGGCACAATCGTTTGCCGCTACATTCGATGCGCGACGAAAGTCGCTCTTGTGGCTCTGAACTTCAGTTTGGGGGACCAGAAATTTTCGACTCTTTTTTCACACAACCCTGTAGATTTCGTCGAGGAGATGAGGAAAATCCATGTTTTAGCGTTAGGAATCCGCTGGTTCGAGAGTTATGCGTAAATTTGAACGATTTTAAGCACTCTTGACTGGTAAGCAGGTCGCCATGTTGATAACTTGTAAAATAGTTGTAGCCTCGAAAGTTCGCATCAACCGAGAATATGATGTTTTGGAAACAGTGCTTTAATAATCTTTTCTCTTGCATGCTCAGCATCCTTGATTCCTCGAACGTTCTGTCGAAGACTTCCGGTAGCATGATTTCCCGCCAGAGCGCAACGTTGGAGACACAGCATAATCAATAATTGCCCATAAGGATGATACAATAACGGTTCCGAATACCCAATAATCTGTATGAATAACGCTTTTGTAACAGTATGTTATTAACTTGATTACAATTGCACGAGCTACAGGATGGTCTCATCGTAAAATCAATACCGCTTTTATGCAACCGCGAGGAAAATCTTTGCTAAAGCGTGGCAAATGACAGACAATTATACATGATCTCGCGAGTGCTGCCGGAAACAGTGAACCGCATTATGTATCTGTCAAATAAAATGCACCATTTAAGTGATATTTCCGTATTGTTAAAGTTACGGTTCCCCAAGTGCCGTGGAATGCAATTACTCTTTTTCTGGAACCCTTTAAAATTTCATCTACCGAAGAAGCCCTCAAGTTTGCACTTCTACGGAATGATAAATGTTCCCCGTTCGTGCTGATGCTTCGCGAATTCCGATCCATCCAGATTGCACAATCACGAAGTCAAGTCGAGTTAAAAGTTCCTCAGGAATCGGAGGCTTCCGGATTTTGAAATTATGCTAACCTCTCCGCAGCTCTGGAAATAGCGGACTAGCAGGATGTCAATTAGGACATCGTCCCAATTTAATTACTCAACATTGCAATGAACCTTCTAAATTTGTGTTCTGTTAAATAATCATACCATGATTCTCGAAAAATTGTCGATATTTGAACAGTAATAATTTCGTAAAAAATTACCATACGATCATAAAATTCGACTCATTTTAAAGCTGAAAGCCTCCACTTTCAAAATCCATCGTTCATTTTATTCCAAGATCTTTCTTCATGACGTAGCGACCGAGAAACCGAAGACGCTTTTCTTCTTGAAAATGTTACACATTCAAACGTCTGCGAAGACTTTAAAAATTTTTTCTCGTGACTGAAACCAACATAGATTTCAAGATTGAAGCTTCCTCTTTACAACGACACCTTAAAAATTAATGTACGATTTTTTTTAACCGTTTCATCGAGCTCCGAATGAGAGCTTCAATCTTCTATCATTTCGTCACACATTGTACAAAGTGTATAAATACGGAGGGATTCTATATCTGTCGGTTGGGACCTGTTAAAACAAATGGGCCGTATAAATGACCTGGACCGTTTCTTTTAAGGTCAAAATTGTTTTTTATCGCATCGTATAGTATTCATCGCAAAGAAGAAAAGTCTGAAAGGAACAACCAGTCTCAAGTCAACCGTTCTCTTCCAACAGAAATTTGAAGTTTCGTGAACTAATTTCGACCATATGCCGGATTTAAAAATCCGTTTGTACGTCAAGTGCTCTAACAATTTGAGCCTCCGTCGTATCGTTCGGCAATTTTTGCAACGGTGTCCTGTTTGCAAGCAACATTCTAACGGTGATTGTCAACTGTCAACGATTACCTGGCCGTTGTACCGATCCGCTTGTGCGGGCACTCGAACGGCGGCGGTGGCGGCCGCCCATTAATCCCACGGAGGGTATAAATCAAAGATAAGACCAGATTTCTAACGCACGAAACGCGAGCCCGCAATTTAATCCAATTATTCTCGGCGATTAGTCCCCTTGCCTATCGGCGTGTGTCTCTCGTTTCGGCGCTCGAGCACAGTCAGTCACCTAATTGGCCCGCTCGACTTACCGCCCTAATTGTTTGCAACCCTCTCTCCCCGGTTTTGCGTCTCGGTATGCGCGCAGAGGCCGACGACGACGACGACGACGACAACGACAATGACGACAATGACGACGTGACGGCGCGGCTCTCTCGCTCTTCGGAGCCCGTTCGCACCCTCTGCATTTCGACGATTTTCGACGACAATTGCCAGGATTCAGGACATACCGCTTACCAAACCTTCGAACGCAATTATCGTCGAATTAACCGAGTCACCGGTTTCGCGGTCGAACTTCTGCCAGCTGGCATCGCCTATCGATAGGGCCAATAATTCACGGATCGCTTCGCGAGCATCCCTCCCGGGGCCACGCCATCCGGAAACCGTTCGAGAATTCGCTGTCGAGGAAACGAAAGCCCCGCGAAACCTGCCACCGACTGTCTTTGAACTGCTCCACCGTGGCCCGTTCCACCAACGAACACGTAGAATTTCTTCGAATATTTATCTATTGAAACTACGCTCTTCAACCAACGACCAATGCCCCGCTGCAAAAACCGGTTCTCGTACGATCACCGAAGTAAAACAGCGTGGGGCGTGTGCTGCGCTTGGATGGGTGACCGCTCGGTAAAAGCCGGGAAGTGACCCTTGGGTGCTTTTCGCGTGTCGTTGGCAAAATTGGTGGTTCGGAACCCACCGTAATAAAAAAAGTAGGTCCCGCTGAAATTAGACGATAGTGAAGAGTGATAAAGGGGGAGAAGAGTTGGTAAATGGATTTCAAGTGTCTAAGTGGTCAAGTGGTCAAGTGGTCAAATGGTCAAATGGTCAAGTGGTCAAGTGGTCAAATGGTCAAGTGTCTAAGTGGTCAAGTGGTCAAGTGGTCAAGTGGTCAAGTGTCTAAGTGGTCAAGTGGTCAAATGGTCAAGTGGTCAAATGGTCAAATGGTCAAATGGTCAAGTGTCTAAGTGGTCAAGTAGTCAAATGGTCAAGTGTCTAAGTGGTCAAGTGGTCAAGTGGTCAAATGGTCAAATGGTCAAGTGTCTAAGTGGGCAAGTGGTCAAGTTGTCAAGTGGTAAATTCTCATCATTGATTACTTGAATGATGATTATTTCGATATACCAGGTGTTTCTGAAAATATGCTTGCAACTGAAGTTCGTTGCTGTACACCATTTCAGGATACGTTCAATAACATACAGGGTGGGCCACCAGATATTGCGATCTGGTGTTGGTAGTTTCTTTGGAGTTGGTCGCGTCAAGGGCCTGCGAAGGTCAAACTAATCATTTCTTGACGTACATAGGTTTCTTACAGACAATAAGAGGTTGGATCGATTGGTGCATAAAAAGTACACGGTTCCATATTTTAAAAATCAAAGTGACCTTCGCAAGTCCTTGACCCGTCCATCCACAAAAAAAAATTGGGGGAACGCGTGGAAATATCGAACGTCCGCTTGTTAAAAAACTATAACGAGGGGCGGGGGGCGGAGGAAATGGTGGGGGCATGCCGAAACTTTTTGACGATTTCATTTAACCGCAGTGGGTCGTAGAGATTGGGGAAAATAGAACGGCGCGTAGCGTCGCTATTTACAACGCGAACGCCGCGCCGCGCCGGCTCGCATAAATATTCAGGCAGGGGCTCCGCCAGATTAAGATATATTCCCGACACGTATGCAGGTAACGACGCGTACATGCAGTCGCTCGATCGGACGGATGAAATCGTTCTACTTTTTTCCCTTTTCCGTATCCACGATTTTTTCTTTCCATCTCGTCGGGCACAGATTTAATCGGACGCCCAACCCTCGCAAGGCGGAGCCCTTTGACGATTTCATGGTCAACTGTAGAGATCCAGTCAAATTCATCTAGTAGAGGTGGGCGCGTATCCGAAAATTTCGGGTACTCGAGCCTCGAGTCGGGTCGGGTCGGAACCCGGAAATTCGCGGTACTCGGGTATTCGGAAATTTTTGGAACCACAAGTCGAAATCAGGTCGGGTACTTGCCGGGTCGGGCCGGTGACCCAAAAATCTGACATTTGGGTTTCCGAACTTTACAAATTTTCGAGCTCCCGACTCGACCCGTGTATCAAGAGTTTTCGGATCCCGACCCGACCATACCCAGAACCGATTTTTCTTTTGTTGCTCCGAGAGTCGATGACGTAGAATTGGCTACTCCCACCCGGTCGGCCAATGCGAGAGGGGAATACAATTCCAGAGAGAGACAATTCTAGACAAAAAGAGAATCAGAACTGGAACGTTCGTACAACTGGGTCAGAACGGACCCGAGAGTTAATGTCGAGGCGGAGTGGTGACGCGACGCCTCGTTCTCCTTGCGTTACAGCTCTAATCCCGTGTGGACTGTTACTTCTCGTCGCGAGTTCTGGTCCGCCGCGGCCATTTGGCAAAACTCGACGGAAACTACGGTCCGGTTAATTGCACAATTATTACACCGCCAGCCGAGAACACCGGGCACGTCCGGCTAACGACACTTCTTGGTAATGAATCGAGCCGGCGACGGGAACTTTGCGATCGCGCCCACCGATCCTGGAGACGCGGCTTCGAACGACGAAAAATAGCTGTGGCAATCGTTATGGTCTGAACCGTTGGCTATGAGCGTCTTCATAGTTCCAGAACTTTATTAAATGCAACGTGTCCCTTCACAAAATATGCAGACAATATTGTCATAGAAAAGTTATAAATTCTCCAGATGCAGTAGAGCCTACCATATCCGAATTAATGAAGATGCTTTTTACAATTTTTTTATTTGGGCTTGTAATAAAATAGGCTAATAATTGTGAAAAAAATGGGATTTTCATTTTCAACTAATGCAAAGGCAACATAAAATTTTCTTTTGCAGTCTCCGAGTTATTTAACTGAAACTGTCTTCCAGCACAATATTCACATGAATAATTCACTAGTTTACTATTACCCTATTAATAACATTTAATTTGTGAGATATGTAGGACTGTAGGAATCAAAATGAAGTAATTTCGAGTGATAAAAAATGAAGAACCTTCTTATTGGTGATCATGGTAGACTCGTCTTTGAAGGACAATAAGAGACGCCACATTGTGCGTTGATTTATGATGGAACGTTGAAGCAAAGGCGAGTGTATGAATCTGGCATTGCTTGATGGAAACGAAGAATCGTTACGGAATGAATTCCGCAGAGTTTTTTTTTTACTTTTCTTCGCGTACGTCATTCATTGTTTGCGTAACTCTTGAAGCAAATCCTTTCAGAGTAATTAGTGGACTGCGGATATTTATGCAAATTTCGATCTCCCAACGCTCGTTTTTACTGTAGCGGGAGTGAAATGAATATTTATATTTTCTGATGAGGACTATAGCTGTTCGACGGGAGGGGAGGGGGGATTGGAAATGTTTCGAATCTTCGTGAGGATTCCATTTGATACACGCACACACGCATACACGCGTGTGCAGAATTTACACTGGGTAAACTCATTGGTACTGATGGAATATTATGTTTTAGTCAGAGACGGAGCTTTGTCGAATCGTTAAATTAAAATCGAGCCTGACAATGGTTTTAAACATTCTGATGTGAGGGGAGGGAGCACGAATTGAGGGGAAAAATATAGGCCTCGAAAACTGATGTGCAATTTTTCTAAATCTATAAAATAGTTTATAATACAAAATTGAAAAGCTCTCGGCGCAAATTTGCGAGTTTGCTATTTACATTTTGAGCTTTTCAATTTTGTATTAACCATCATACGATCGAGACTACAAGTAAACATTTAATAGTTTATAATGTTGTGAAAAAAAAAAATTCGTTACACCAGGTGTAATACATTTCGTTAACATAGAACGAAATCACATTTGTCAAGTACCGTCGGTAGAAGTCAATACTGCAACGGCGTCAAATAGGATTATTGATTAAAAACTGATTAAACGTTGGATTTCCGTTCCGAGTGGAATTGAACGAGGGTCAAAATAACAATTACCTGGTGCGACAAGAGTCTCGCGCGCTGGGAGAGCGTTTCTATTACAAAAGCGAGTGAGCGAGCCAGCGATACACAGTCGGTCGGCCGGTTTTTCCAGGTGTCTCATGGCGTGTAAAAACCGGACGAAACGTCGACGATGGCTCGCGGGCTCGTATGGTAATTCTCGAATTAATTCCGCAGCCGAGTTGCATTAAATTCGCGTTAGCTGGCTATGTTCCTGTTCCCACTGACTCCCTGTTCCCCACTCTTTCTCTCTCTCTCTCTCTCTCTGATCCCCTCTCTGTCAGTCTGCAGAATAAACAATATCCGCGGAAAGGGAAAATTGATCAAACTCCGGCAACTGGACAAAACTTTCGAAAATTATTTCGAATTCGCCATGGCTCGGGTCTGTATTAAATTTACATTAGATAAACACGCCGCGGTCCGAGCGGTTGGTCCGACGCAAACAACGCAGCGCCGCGCCGCTTGAAAATTGTTCGCTCGGTCCAACTCCGAAATGATTCGAAACGCACGGATTCCCGGTCCCGCTGAATCGATTTCCCGGTATCATCGCGCGTCTGAAACCGGTTCTGCACTGCAGACTCGACGGACGAGGGGACAAAGTTATCCCCTCTCTGTACCGGATTAGTAGCGGTGGGCGGGTACCAGAAAATTTATAATTTTCGGATAGCAGAATGTCATAGATTCTCGGATTAGACACGTTGTGACGCCAAGAACGGATTTTTCGGCGCAAATATCACGGGAAAGTGCGTGCACATTAATTTTTCAGGGACCCATAATTTTATTTTTATTATTTAGATTTATCATAATAAGAAGATGATAGATTTATCATAATAAGAATTATTATTTTATTATTATGATAAATAAAATTGTTGAACTTCTCCGATTTGTCAGACGTTTAAAGTAGCTATCCAGCCACCCCGTAAAAATCGAGGGAAGCATCAGCCGCACGATAAACCCGAGGTTCCCCGTGATCCTTAACAGCATTCTCCGATCTTCTTCGCGGTTCCTCCGCCCTATTAAATCCCTTCGCCTCGATACCACAATCCGGTTAATCCGAATCGTTCGCGGAGCCAGCGCGCGCGAGCGTCCCGCTTCGAACAAGCAGGCGGCTGATTAGAAGCTCCCGGCGAATGGATTAATTTCTGTCTGAAATCCGATTGACGTCGGTGCGTTCGAGCTTTAATTCGAACTACGTTATACTCGTTTCACAGTATGGTCGCGTAATATCGAACCGCGGAAACCCTCCCGCAGGGCAAATGGAAATTTGTCTTCCCGACGACGAGGCTCGTATTTTAACCAACCAGTTCTTTGTCTTCACGCGTTCCCAGTATTATTTATTTAGCAGCAAAGAAGCGGTGACAAGTAAATTAACTTCATTGTGCGTTTGAATAATTTATACGATCTTTTGAAAATTGATGGGACCATATTTTTAAAATATTCATCCTAATGAGTCGTGTCTACTTAATAATCTGAATGAATCAGGATTTTTAAGAATTATTTGGAAAAAATTAACGTGGAATTTTTTTTTTTAACAAATAAGCTGAAAAGTATATGTAGTTATTAAAAAAAAACATCGTTGTCCACTTGATACCATTCAAATTACATATAAAAAATTGTTCACTTTGTCAAAATTAAATAACGTATGCTGGGAGTCACACTTAACTGAGACACCCTGTATGCACTACAAGCTCGAACAGAAACTGAATGATGTTTTGAATTTCAGATTGTAAACAACGAAAGGCTTGTGCCATATGCATAACAAACACGTCGCTATAAATTATACACAGTTTATTTATAATTCATAGCGCATGCGTAATACTCGTAATGATATAATGGCACGCAGAAGTATCATTTATTTCGCAGAAGTATCATTTATCTAAAAGGGAAAGGAATACTCAAAACCGTTGAACGGCAGTGCACATTGGTGCATTTGCAAAGCTTCCAACAGAACAAAAAAAAAAACGTTTCAATATTCCGGTTAGTAAGAAACAATTCGCATCGAGTTTTGTTGTTTAAATACAATACCGCCCCGTTACGGACCACTTGAAAAACTACCGGGATTCGTATAACGTTCAATGTTTCCCTCGTTCTTTTTGTTAATGCCGTTTCGAGCTTTCAATTTGTCAGACACGAGAAGCAACAAGTACCTCGGTTCGCTTTATAAAATTTAATGCTCGTTTTAAATGTCGAAGAGATAGTTTTAAACAAAACTTCTGCCGTTAAAGAGCAGTGGACGACGAGAATTTTATGCATTTATGGCACTGAGTAGGTGAAACACAATACCCATCAGAATGTATTTTATTCGATCTATTAATCCTATTAAAAAAAAAAAAAATTTAGTGAACGCTCGTTGCAATTGAGGCGGAACATTTTTATTTTGCACAAAAATACCCAGTTTTCTAATTAAAATACTGTATTTAAAAATTGGAATCGACTCTAATGTATCATAAATTATTATATTTTATAATAATGAAAATTCATTTACCTTCCCAAAACCTATGAGGATAAACCGTCGCGGTAGTGGCAGTGTCGCTCGACGCAATGAGGGGATCGAGGGGAGTACAGTCTTTCTTTCATTACCGGACTAGTCACGTGACACTGTGACGCGTGCACGACAAGGACGTAAGGCGTCACGTGGCCTGGCGTCACGTGCCCTCGCCTTTGGAGACTGTTGGAAGTGGTCGTAGAAGGGGAAGTCTAAATCTGGCAACACTGGGTAGTGGTGGGGATAAGCGACCGTCAATACATAGTAGCACAGACTCGGCCACAGACTTGGAACTTGCGGGAGTCCGAGGGTCAATAATATCCTCGAGACACTCGCCAGAGTGTGTTTACCTGTAATTTGTTTCTCGATATTATGAAATATATTCGTTTATCCGTCGATTTAATTTATGATCCAGGCAGAGAGAAAGAGAGAGAGAGACAGTTCACGGCGAATTGATTCATCAGGACCTCGGGATGCTGTTTCGAAAACATGAAGGAGAATCTCGCAGAAGCTATGAAGACCTAGAAGAGCGAAATTGAAGAAACTAATACCGCCTCGAGCAGGGAACTTTCGTTTCGATCTCGTTAGAATTTTTATTAAACTGGAAGTATTTACGGCTGCTGCCTAGGGAAAGGAGGCAAAGATAACGTGGACGGAGAGAAGGGGTTGGTGGTGGTGGATCGAAGAGAGAAAGAGGGAGAGGATGCCAGAGGTTGGGGCCAATAGAATGTTTATTGCGTCTAGTTTTGAGTCATAAAGCTAACGAGCAGAAAGAAAAACAACGAGGCGAGCCAGTAGTTAAAAGTTCCGTTTCGAGCAAAGGATTTTCGCAAACTTTCTTCCGGGACTCTGGTGTACTTAAGCGGCGCGCTCGTTAAATCATCAAATTGTTATTAAACTCTGGCTAGATCGAACCGGGCATCGTGTTTTCGGGGTACGCCGCTTCGCCGATCGATTATCCGGTGTAATTCAATTAACAATCGTCCGACGCGCCTCGCGTGCCCGCTGCTAGTCGAATTATGAATTTAGGCTACCGCTAAACTTCTGCCGGGCAAATAGGACGCGGACCCACACGAATCTTTCATTAAATACCTGCCACGTTTGCTACGCGCGGCCTACCTGAATATTAACCGGATGTTTGGCAACCGAGCGCCTCCGGCAGGCTCCGCTACGGCAAATCAAACATACAACTGTAATTTTACTTCCGTGTTAGATTGTTCCTTGAGGCGAGCCCTCTTCTTGGAAGCTGAACTTCAACTGAGGAAACCAGAAATTTTTAACTTGTTTTTACGCAACCGTGTTGATTTTGATGAGAAAACGCCGACAATCCGAGTTTCAACTATCGGAATCCTCTGGTTCAAAAGTTACGCGTGGGTAAACTTCAGCGATTTTCAACGGATTTACTCAGCTGATATGCCGGGTGGAAGCATTAGCATTTAGTAGCAAGTATTTTTAATATTGAAGTTTAAAATCTGCTGTATTTATTACAATGACCACCGAAATTTTGTGGGATTCTCGACCTCCGAAGGGCTTGCGAATTCGCTCGCGAAATCGCCGACATTCGATTATCTCTTCAAGCACTCTACCGGCCGGTGTTCGATTAATTACGGGAGCTAAACGTTCTTCATCAGCTTTGAACGCCGGCGGCTCTAATTCGCGATGTTCCCGAATATTTCTTTCACGAGTGACCACCCAAGCCCAAAGTTACCAGATTAAAGCATGTGTCCCTACTCTACCTTCCCCTTCCGTCACGTTATTCCCCTACTCTTCCGGCACTGCCCGGTCAAATGACGCATTTCTCTGTCGTGTCCGGTACAGGGGAGAGGGGCTAACTTGTTCCATTCGATTCGTGCTCCCTCCCCTCATCTACTGACTCTGCCTCAGGGGAGACGTGCTCTCCGCGTGATTCGTTGAACCGGTTGTCGAGGCAACGAAACTGATGAAAAGAGCGTGTATAATGCTCTGATTTCTCGCGTTTTTCACCGACGAGCTGACACCTCGTTCGCGTTGAACCGCGGTGGACGGTCGGGGGAGGGGCGCATTGCCGGATCCGCTTAAAAACTCCGAAAGAGAATCTAGATTAGCCCGTGAATGCATAAGTTCGGGCGGGGAGGTTATCTGCGGCGGGCAGACAATTTTTTCCGAGCCGTTTATCCGCCGTTATCCGATTCAGTCGGACGTTTTAATCAGACTCGAAAATTAACGCAACCAAGTAATTATCAGCGCCGCTCGTAAATCATCCGACGCCAGAAAGCGGAGGAGAAAAGTAACCTCTCGCCCGAGATCGCAGATGAATCTTGGTCGCGGAGGATCCACGAGAATCGCACGGACGTTAATCGATCAAAGTTAATGCGCGAATTCGGAATGTTGAATGCTCAAGGCGCGACTCGTTAGAGGGTCAGTTAGTTGGGCGGCTTCGAGGAGTCTTCCTCAGATATTTAGCAGATGGACTGGACCCGGAGACGTCGGATTGAGTCTTGTACCACTCTACCTTCCCCTTCTTCGAAGCTATTCCCCCACTCCATGGGCTGGTCACGTGACTAAGCCGGTACTGGCAGAGAGTGGGCAACTCTTTCCCCTCAATTCTCCTGATCTGGCCTGATCACGCTTGCCTTATCTGGTGACATGTTCCATAGACTTTTTCAGGTTATCGTTAGTCACTTTTTTTCGAGATTTCAATGTCGTCGAACCGTTTTTTCAAACGGGGCTTTTACAACAGTCTTATAGCTCATAAAAAAAAACAAATTCAACGATGTGCGACATGTTGACCTTCGCGTGAACTTATATATTATTTAGTAAGTATAAATAATCATTCTTTGGTAAAAATTGTAGAATTCGTTGTTACCAAAGGGTAAAATGAATTGATTACAATCCATGCTTAAATATATTCCACTTTTAATAAATTTAGGCATGTCTAAATAAATCCTATAGTACACATAATTGTCTTCAGAAAATTTGACTATAACGCTAACTAGAACGGTTACTAGATTATTTATTCAACGAGACACACTACGTTCAACGATATAAAGAATATTCTGAAGTTATTGGTAAAACGACGACTCGCTAAAAGAATTTTAAATAACGAATTCAAAATGGCTACTTGTTGAATGGACTTGAATGTCCAAGTGGTAAATTAAAATATTCCTTTCGGAATAAATAAATACACATCAGGACGTCTATTTCAGTTAATTAATGCTTCAATTTTTCGCGATGAAAATCCCGGATTCCGGTTCTAAGAGTGCCGGCTCTGTTGAATGAAGTGGAGCGGAGTAAAAAATATTCGAATAAAGTTAAATACAGTTTTCAAATCTTTCTTTAACTACAGGAACGTTTACCATGGCAAAGGGCTTTCATGTAATTGCTGCTTTCACGAATGAGTTCTTAAAAACACGAATTAGCATAACGCTCATATTTGCCAAGTAAATTTAAATGAAATTCATCCCTAAAATTTGTCTCAGCCTTCATTTTTAATATTCTTCTAACGTTCACTTTTATAATTATATATATATCGTGCAGAGATATACATGTAATTAATACAGTGAATTATATTTAGCTTTGAAAATCACAGGGTTGTACCTGAGCTTTCATTTGAATTTAACATTGTGAACAAAATAACAGTTTCATAATGAATTGGTAAACAGTACATATTTTACTAGTAGACTTTAGTGGATTTCATAAAATCGAAGGGTCGTTCAATTCTTACCAGAAATAAATTTTTGCACTGGTATAACTTCATAACAAAAATGTTGGTGTCGCCAGATCAGAGCTTGTGTCCCTACCTTCCCCTTCTACGACGCTATCCCCCCACTTTTCCGCCGCAGTCCGGTCACGTGACGCATTCGTAGAAGGAGAAGTTAGAGTAGGGACACTAGTCTCAATCCAGCGACTCTGTTCGTTCTCCACATTCACTCTATAACTCACGCATATAGGTACCTGAACTGAAATACTAAATATTTATCATAGGAATCATAATAATTGTCATAATCAAAATTGTACGGAACAATTAGAAACACTCATGAAGAAAACAATTGTAATCAGTGAAACAAACACACCTGACTGTTCTAATGGGTAACAACTAAAGATTAGGGATGGGTACCCTCGGCTTTTGATGACTCGGGTCGGGATCCGAAAATTCGCGGTACTCGAGTACGCTAAATTTGCTGGCAGCCGACGTCGACATCGAATCGAGCCGTGAACCCAAAAATCTATGACATTTGGGTATCTGAACATTGAATTTTTGAGTTTGTGACCCGACCCGACCACTACTCGACCTGATTTCGACTTCGGGTAACCGAGTATCATGAATTTTGGACCAATCGGAAGACACGAAAAATTCTCGGTGACTGTATGTATCCTTGCCAGAGATCTGCTCAAGTATGAAACATATGGTATGTCACGTGGTGGTCCTGTAGCGCAGTACCGTGTATCGAGGTGTTACCGTATTCCGGGAGTGTCTTCATGAAAATATAAAGCGAACATCTGATATTCGTACGTTCTGTTCTGGAACTAACAAAGATATGAATTTCGTCCACGTTTCCGGGCAAATTGACCACTGTGTGGGACGGGTCGCCTCGATGGCCTTCTTCGCGCAGCCTGCTCGGCCGGGGAAACGGCGCAGGCGGTGGGTGGTGCGCTTCCTTAGCAGCGTATTATTCGGAAGTTTCGTCCGATTTTCCAGGCCGCCGCGCCGGCCAGCTACGCTCACCCTCTCTCGGTGGACGACGCGATCCCCTTGGGTCATCGCGATAAAACATCGGAAACTGGCGAAACTCCGGTGTAATCTTGCCGGTGATGTTTTACCCTCGCACCAACACTTCCTCAAAATGTTCTTGTCTCTCTCTCTTCCTCTAGCATGCCGATGCTCGTGCTCCAGTCGGCCTTTACACGCGTCGACATGCTCGCGGACCCCTGTGTGCGCGCACAGCCGGCATCGTAAAGCCCTGCGAGATATCGCGGCAGCGATTAGACCCTCGTTTCGGGAACTAAATTTCCTGGTACCGGGCGACCTTCGGTCCTCTCCTTGCGACCATACTCGCGAGTAGGACCTCGAACACGCTCAGCACTTGACCAGCATTCATTTGGTAAAAAATCCACGTCCTCGTATCGAATATTGCTTCCTAAATTAACATTTAACGAGCACCAGTTTTCAGAGAAAACTTCTTGTGTTATTGGTACTCTAGATACTCTGGTTAATATTATGTGCTCATTTTTAATAATTTAAACCTAGAAAACGAGGAGATTTATTAAAACATTATGAGTAGTACAATCATTTAAAAATCAACATTTCATGAATACCATTTGTCACCGAAAATAATTGTTTCGTTTGTTATTGGTACCCTGGAGGACCTATTTAATATTATGTGCCCAATTTAAACTCAGACAAGAGGGAGTTTTAATCAAAATTGTAAGTAGAACAATCATTTAAAAATCGATAGTTCATGAATACCATTCTGCGCTGAAAACAATTGTTTCTTTTGTTATTAGTAACTTGGAGAATCTACTGAATGTTATATGCTCATGTTGAATTTATTTTGGGGAGCATAGACTATATCAATTTTATACCATTCCCAGCAGTTACCATAATTTTTTCCAAACCGACAAATGTAACCCAATTTCATGACCCCATATATCATTTGTGTGGCAGTAATAAAATATAAATTACTATTCTGTGTATTTCCACCATAATTGTAAATTGAAGTTTCATTATTGTTAAGAGTGTATTGTTATACATTCGAATGATCTATATGCAGAGGAAATAATTTTACAAAATAATATAAATAAATTGACAAATAATATAACAGAATTAACTGATACGTGAACAGTAAGAAATTAGTAATAGATTAACTGGAGCAGACATAGCTGTTCTCCTTGCTGAAGGGTTTAATGAGCATATGAAAATGATTTTTTGAAAAAAAAGGTTTCATTGCTTCAATTCCGCCGTTCGCTGCGCATAATATAATCGAGGGGTGGCAAGGAAGTGTGGCGAAATTGCATGAGTGGAGGTCTGATGGAAAATCGAGGGTATTGCTCTTTCCAGGGTAGTCCTTGTTGCGAGTCGGTGTTGGTAACTGAGGGTCGCAATGATCCTCGCATCTCAGACCCGCTCGAGTCGGGGATGTGAAATTGCCGGTTGCGAATTGAGTAGAAGTTTCTTTGTTTAACCCTCGCTGCACCCACGCTTTGAACCCATGCATCCCCGCAATGGGTCATTGAAGGTGGGCGCAGGTGCTGAAATTAATTCTGTACCTTTCAGTGATAGTAATTATAGAACCATGTTGAAGTAAAACATTTGCTTGCTGCCTCAACATTCTCGTGCACTGACTTTCACACTGGTTCAAATTATTTAAATCTTTTGACAAAAATTGCAACAGTGAGTGTACTTTATGCAACCATTTTGGTTACAATACTACAGAGGAATTCATAAATTGGAATGAGGCAACGATTCTAATAATAAATTAAATTATTCATGAGATTCTTAGTTATCATAATTTCATTTTTCAAGAGATTGAACTAAGTATTTGTAATTGTAAATAAAAATCTCTCTAGTAAATAAGATTCTAATATTCTAATAAAATAATTAATTTGGCTTGACTTGATAAGTTTTTAATATTATTAGAGATCCCTAAAAATCCCTGACTCGGACAACAAAAATGAATCAGTTTGTTAATCCTTATTTAATGCTATAAGAATAGGAAATGGAAGTTTTCATCCCTACAGTGCTTGATATCAGTGAGGTACGTTGAACAATAAGTTGAGCAATGTGTATATTAGTAGAACTGTATTCGATATAAACGGATTATGTTAAGAGATAATATTAGCTAACTCAACTCTCTGCGCACTGAATATACTCCGACTGTTTTCCATAGCCTACGCTCTGAACTCTGATTCTCGGCTGACCCACTTGTCTTTCACTCATCCCATTCTCTCCTTGTAGTGACATAATCTTTCAAATTGTTTGGTCGTGGAACATCAATCCCTATTTTAATGAAGATTATTTTGAGTAATAAATTTTGAACATTTTCGCAAAGGAAAAAGTATCAGCACATGATCTCAGGAATTACCCATTTCAAGGGAATACATTTTTGAGACACTCTGTGTAAATATCACTCTAAAATTATTTTTTATCATCAAAAATAAGAAAGATTTAAGACATTCAAGTTGGATTATTTAAGAATGCTTTAAAAGTCAATTAACAACCAAACTTTCTTAACAAATTTTTCAATAACAATTTCAGTCGGCAATCCTTAGACGGTTTTAAACCCACTACTTCAAAAGCTTCGTCTAACTACTTAGCTTCCGGTGAATAATTCAGGTTAATAGTTATTTAATTAGGAGCAATAAGAAGATCAAGGTATTTAAAAGTACTTTGAAAAATTCGTAAGTGAAGGTTTAATTAGTAACCCACATCACAGTATGGTTCTCTGAAAAAGACATCGAGTTTTTAATGAATTCAGCAGCAATTTCAACCGTTTACGAAGAAATTCTTAATTATAAAATGAGACGTTGATAACCTACCCTTTGAAATTACAATTGGAAGAAAAATTATTAAGCTTCTTTTCGAAATAGCACATCCATTAAAAATCTTATGATTGCACCCATTGTAACCGAAAGTTGCGAAATGTTCATCGAGCGTGTCATTTTTTGAAAGATAAATGGAATTACGACCTGCTGCAACAGATTTAATAAAAGAATCAGAATAAATAACAAATTGTGTTTAGTCGTGGCTGTTATGAAATTGTCGATTTTTAAAGAATTAATATATTATTCGAAGAATTTTATCCCCAGAAATTCCAACAAAATCAAAATAATTTAGTTAATTAATCGATAACTAGAAAGACAATTTCAAGGTCAATAGGTCAACGAGTTTTTAATAATTAAAAGAAAAAATTTTTTATCTTGTTTCTGCGTCCTCCAATGATGTAAACAATTTTTCTTTTGCATAAAGATCCGCAGTCTACTAGTTACTCTACAAATATGCCTGCGTAAGTAGAGCTGGTGGTAATTTGAAGTCGACAAAAGAAATGTCACGTCGGAAAACGCGTCTGCGAATCTCACTGTTAAATGTCGCGATGCTCGGAGCATCATCCGGACGAGATGAAATTTATCCGAGCCCCCAAGGATGATTTTTATCTTTCTTTGGTCGGTCGAATTGCGGGGAAAGGAAATTGAATCGCCCGGAATTGTTTTCAGTTTCAGAGGAGACGCCGAGGGACAGGCGGCGCGGGACGAGAAGACACGGAAACGAAATTATAGTTTTATGAGCCAGGAGAATATCCTGAGGGAACGCAGGGCGCGCGATTATTTTTGCGTCGCGTCGTTTCGCAGGGGCTAGAACTAATCCGCCGCAAGATGGTGCCCGGTCGCTTGACAACGCCGCTGCTGCCCACTTACTTCGAGTTTTTCTCGATAGCGTGCCGGCTGCCGCGAGCTCTCGATAGCACGTGGCGCAAACTTCCCGAATTTTTCGGCAGGGCTGCGCAAGAATTAGGGTTCCAACGTCGGCCCGGCTCGGCCCGGCCCGAACTGCCGTAAGTTTTTCTCCCGAGCCAGGACCGGCTGCTGGCCGAAGTGGCGTCGCTGATATGGACGGTCTTAATCAGAGCCGGAGTCGCCGGACGAGGGGAGGGAGCACGAATTGAGAAGAAAAACTCACTCCCCCCCCCTCCCCTCCCCTGGATTAGTCACGTGACATTGTGACACGTAGAGTGGGGACACAAACTCTGGCTCGAACTGATGTCCCTTAATTAGAACACGGTGGGTACATATTGGAAATTATTTCGAGAATATCTCGTTAACAAGGACATATGAAGGTCAATACAGTTTTACGCAGAATTCGATACTCCATCGATTCACAAAAAGTAGAGTTTCCATTGAAGGAACTCAAAGTGACCTTGAAATATCTACGAAACACCTTCGCGCATATAAAAAGTGTTTACATCGCAATATTTCCCCCTCTACACCGTGCAAATTTTGTACACATCATTTTTTCGTATTATTCACGGAAATATTCAAGGTGAACAAAGTTATTGCCCCACCCTGTACGAAGTGGATGCATTTTATTAAAGCTCTACATTTCCACGGGAACACTGAAACGTTCAGCGACTTCTTTAACAAGAATTTGTATTACGATATACCCCGACCGTAAACTCCGGCACGAGTAATTGCTCGGAAAAACTACCCACAATAAGCCAGAGCAATATTCTGTGTTCCAGAATACCTCCATTTAAAGGGAAGGGATTATTACCTTGAATTTCGCGGTGCATAGTAATAGAACAAACACAACGGGAACAATATCCCTAATAAGCGTTTCCATTGGACAGATACGTTATTTCTCGCGTTGTTCGACAACTTTCTTGCTAAAGATGAGTATAATTAAAAATCTCGCGGTATTCTTTTCTTTCTAGGACCAAACATTTTTAACATTTTTTTACATAAACCTATAGATCTTGACGAGGAGATGTCGAAAATGCAAATTTTAAAGCGCGGAGTTCACTCTTTTAGAAGTTATACGCATGTAAAGTTGCGCGTATGGGTATGCACCCAACGTCGCGCATCGTCTAACGAGCAGTGCAGCTAGATGGCGATACAAACACGCGGTGACGTTGAACGTGGAAATTACTATAATTAAAAATTACGTATATACATAAAAATTTAAACATTCTTATCCATCTGTAATTGTTCATAACCCTTTATACAATTAATCGTAGATAATTCGGTAAAATTGTTTCCGTGCAGTGGCGCTGACTGGCACCTCTAATTGAATTTACTAGTAAAAGTTGATTACTCTGGCGCGTAATTGCCTAGAATTCATTATACATTAATTTGACATAATTTGAATAAAAGTTCAATAATTTGCACGATACAAAAATCCACGGTAAATTACAGATTCTTGTAGAATTATTCTGTACAATGGCACTGAGTGAATATTTTAATTGGATTTACTGCTAGAACCAAATTAAAAAATGATAAAGACTAATCGATGCTATTGGAGTTTTAAATATGTTTCAATTACATCAATTAAATGTTCATTTTCAGCTGAGAATTAATTTTAACGCACAAGCGCAGCCAATGAAATACTGTTTATATGGAAACGATGCTTATAGTTTATTGGGAGCTAAATTAGCTTCCCCTTCTAAGCGACGCACAGTGGTCCGATATTAATTAAGTTCAATAAAAATTATAATTAAAACAAGCATTTAAAAATGAACATTTTTTGAACATGATTTCCAATCAAAACAATTTTTTGTAATGAAAAGCATCTTTTACATTGAAAATGCATACCTCAAATTTAGAATTACAGTTCGCCATTTATCAAATAAGTAATTTTTAATAGATTAATGAAAGTTGTCGAAATTATTACCCTCTGACATGGTTTATCTTTCAAGTTCCAAATAGTTCCACATTTTCTCACATTGAAATGTTTTCAGTATACTTTTCAGAAACTTCTTCAGAAATTATTATTGTTTAAAGTGTCACAGATACTTCAGTGGATATTGATGTTTATCGAATGTATCTTGCTTTCTGAATGTCCATCACCTACAAAAAACGATTAAATTAATAGGATATATTAAAAATTGTACAAGAATTTAAAAATCAACATTTCACGAATACGCTCGGTCACGCGATACGTTCCCTCTCGGTCGCACACGTGTCACAGTGTCACGTGACTGATCCGGTACTGGCAGAGAGGGGGTAACTATACTCCCCTCCATCAGAGTCTCCAGGGTAAGACTGTCTCCCCACTCTACCTTCCCCTTCCACGACGCTATTCCCCACGTTTCCCTGAAGGCTTGGTCACATGACGCGTTCCGCCTCTGTCATAGACGTGTCAGAATATCACGTGACTAATCCGGTATTGACAGAGTGGGGGTAACCGTTCCCCTCAATTCGAGCAATCTCCTGGCGTCGCTGACAGCAATGCTGAATAAAGCGATGCCCTTACCAGTGCTCGGTAGTTCCACAGTTAATTCCAATTTCTATCAAACATAATACCCTAACGTGAAGGCTAAAGGATTCCCACCACTCGCAGAGTAAACGTTCCCCGTGCTTCAGGAGCCAAAAAAAGAAAAGAAAAACAGCGAAACAAGATGCAAAGAGGAAGCTGGATCCCTATCGCGAGATCCGCAGATGGAGAGACATCGTTAGAATCGGGGCGGGGTGTTTTTCAGGGTCGTCGGAGAAGAGGGAGCGCAGCCCCGGGAACAAACGTCGACGACAATCGCAGATCATGATAATGAGACAATAGAGAGGCAAGGCTGCACAGACGCGCACTATCGACCGTGGTTTCTGGAACGGCGGAAAAGAGCCGCGCGCCTCGGCGCACCGTGGGGTCCCCGCCTGCACACCGGCTCCGCTATCTATTATGCGCTCGTGCACTCGTAATTATGCGCCTCGCTTCTCCTGGATCGCAAAGAATTCGCGAGCCCGCAGACAGAGCCGCACACGTTTCGCGAGGCCGTTCTTTCGCCGCTACGACACTGTCGCGTGCTGCTCCGGTTTCCCGTCTTCTCTCTCGCGTCAGACAATCAATGTTCTAAAACGTCCTCTTCTCCGTTGCGCGGCGCGACGTGCAAATGAAATTATCTTTCGACGAGTTTACCCGGTCTCCGGCCCGCCGCGGAACGCCGTTCAATTAGCAAATAAGCGACTTAGCGTGGAGGATATTACGGAATGCCTCGACGCAGGCGAGCCGAGGCGAACCAGAATGCAGCGACAGAGAGGCTCTCGTTCAATTGAATCGAGAGGAGCTTTTTCTGACGCTGCATCGCTGCCAGACACTTTCCCTTTCGCGAACGCACTCCTCCGTTCGTTTAGACGGAACGTCTAGGGTCACGGCACAATGCCACCATCCCAAGCGCAAACCAATGTTTACGAATCCATTTTTGCGACGTGGCTATAAGAGATTTCGGCACATAATTAGCGGTGAGCTCTGGTCGACTAACAATACTAAATATACCGGGTGGGTCGTTTGAAAAGTGAAATATTTGTTGTTTAACTATCACGAATGGCACATTTACGCAACAAACCACCACACAAAAAAATTGAATGCACTTCTCTGCACCCAAGCTTGCAACTCACCTTCAACCGAGTTTCACCAACAGCGGTAGCCGCGGAACTTTCCCGGCTACTTCCAGGTGCGATACGCCGCCTCCTCGGTGCAACAGGAAATTGCGTATCTCGTAATTCAATTACTCGTCGCTCCTAATACTCTTCTCGGCCATTAATCTGTCAACGAAGGCGTAGTTAACGCACGCGGACGGAGCTGCGCGGGGTGTTACGCACAAACATCGTCCGCGATAATTCGGACCACGGACCGTCCAAATAGTTTCGAAATCCCATTATTCACCGGCGGCGTCTTGATCGATCCCTGGGTGCCACGAGTGCCCTCTCGATCGTTGAATATGGAAGACGGTGTTCTCTCGGAGCAACCAATTTGCCACGAATCCGGATTAACCCGGCGTACCGATTAGCTCCACCACTCCCTCCCCCACGGTTGATTTAATCCGATGCGTCCGAAGAATCACGTGGAAAGTTCCCTTGTCCAAGGGCGATTCGGTTTCTCTGCGGCTGGCATCAATTACCACCGGCCCTACGCGTGTACCAATCCCGTGAGTCAAAAAAATTAATAACCGGAAAGTTTCACTCCGCCCCTCTCCGCCAAACGGAGTGGTTGCACGTGTATCGACGTGGCACGGAGAAGTGCGTGACACGCGTCGATTTCGTTAATCAACCGACCACCCCCTCTATATGGCTCCTTTCATCCTCCCCTATGATCGTTCAATAAAAAAGGGGCGAGAATCATTATCGCTGTTCGTCTTCTGTTTGCTTTACTCCCGGCCACGCCACGCCGATTCGTCCGAGATATTTCACGTTATTACCGAGGGATTTTGATCGAGATCCTGGGAAACGGACCATTCTCGGTCTCCCTCTTCGCCCCCGAGAGGTCAACAAATATTTCTGGGGCTCGATCGTGTTTAATTGTTTCTAGCTCGGGGACAGGCCCCGAGACGTCCGCGACAATTTGTCATCGACAGGGCGTGCGACTGCGCGAAATTCCGGACTAAACCCCGCCCCCGGCTCTGTCTTCCGGTTATTGACTCGCGGAGCTAACCGGCAACTGTTGAAGGGTTCAACGTGTCTTTAATTTTTTGCAATTTTAATTTCAACAATTTTTTACGAAATTGGACGTAGCAAGTTTATGTGTTGTTTGAACTTCAACGTCAATTTTTGAAGAGAACGATTCATTTTTGACCGGTGAGTCCTTCGAGAAGTTCGTTCCCCTCGACGAGTAGAACGCGATGCGATCGTAAAACAGAGTTGACCTCGAAAAAGTCAAGGTCATTCTTGTAAAAATCATTTTTAACAGATCTTCGCCGATCCCGAGGTGCATCACGCTTTGGAGGGTTTCACACATAATTTCTTGTCACGCTGTACGCGAGAAGTGGACCCCAAGGCACTGGAAAAGAGCGTGCGTCGGCAGTCCTTGGAGGATCGGCCGAAGACGCAACCGGAACTGCTCCTTTTGTCCGAAAAATAGTGGGGCTCTGTCCCGTTTTCTATGTCGTTTTAATAACAGAGGGCCGCTTTGTGCCAGCACTGTTTGAGTGGCTAATTAGGTACTTGCAACCCTCCGGCCGGCACACAATGCCGGTCGAGGTAATTTCGCGGCCCCTCTTACTTTCCATCTTCCCGTGGCCCATCGCCCATTCCCTTTTTCCTTGCCCCTTAGGTGCTCCCATCAGCAAACGCGTCCTCGGCGTATCTGCACAACCCACCCCCTGGGGACCATAAGTCACCGGACGAATTTCCGAAATTTTCGGAGCAGCGAAGGAGTTCTGAGCGTAGACTTTTTTTAAACAATCCTATGTGGATTATTGCGCGATCACGTTTTACGAGATTTAAGTATCACTAATTTTTAGCAAAAATTCAAGTATCCTGTAGGTAAGGGTGCACGCCCTCCAACCCTTATTTCAGTAATGCTCCGGTGACTAACCCAACCTCGGACCTAACTTTCTCCCAAATTCCAACCCCGT
The DNA here is from genome assembly GCA_028454225.1 of Lasioglossum leucozonium. NCBI lineage: Eukaryota > Metazoa > Arthropoda > Insecta > Hymenoptera > Halictidae > Lasioglossum > Lasioglossum leucozonium. The sequence goes on from CM052214.1 coordinate 8,791,974, forward strand.
GCCGTCCCGTTTCGTAATTTCGCGAGGAACGCGACCAACCCCTCCCTCATCCCTCCCGTCCTCACCCGCCATTACCCCGTAAATTTGTCGAGAGCTCGTCAAATCCCTTCGAAACTACTTTCTCTCGGGCGCAAGCCCCCGTTCCCGATTCCCAGCCAGCTTAATAAGATCCCCTCGACCAAACGATCGATTTTTAATAATTTTCTATAATTGTTCTGTTCACTGTAGAATACCTATTCCTTTTTTATTGGATTAATCGCTTAACGTTTACACGTCACAATTTCCAGTATTAAAAATATCACCTATCCCTCGAGTGTTACGAAGCCTCCTCCCCGGAGGACACCAAACTCATTTTTTCAAGCGTTTCCCGCCTCCAGCCGTCCGATTGGCGACCGAACCGAGAATGGAACACGCGACGACAGGGGTTGAAAGCGATACCTCCGCGGAAAGGATGAAATAAGGGGAGATCTCCTTCTTTTTTCCAGATCTATCGTTTTATTTTTTCGGTGACGGTTGCGAACGGTTGCCAAGCCTCTATATGGGCAGAGACAGAACGTCACGAATTGCGTCTTCGATGCTCGGAAAGTTACCCCCGGGGACAGGGTTGCTGGTGAAAACAGCCAGTTCTCCTCGTAGCCATCGCGTAATAGAGTCGATAATGTTTCGGTTCGATGGATTCCCTCCTTTCGGTCTCGCTCTCTCTATCGTTCTCTTTTTCCCTGCCCTCGGTTCGATAGAATTTTCTGCTCCCCCGTGACAGCTTTGCAGGAGTCCGCGAGGGGTGGTAAACCGATCTATCAGAATTTTAGGCCTGGAGGAGGGTGCACGGTGTATATCTTGGATTACGAGACGAGGAATCGTTCTTTCGGCTTGAACGGCTGCTCAAGGTCCGACTGAAAAGTCGAGATTGCTCTCGGAAATTGCTTTCTACGATGAACTCGCCGCCATCTTATTTTGTGTTTGTCCTTCGTCGTCAATTACACTGTGCGATGAAACGATAGCACACCTTCGAATTGACACGATTTTTAATTTGTTCTCACGTTGCGACGGAAAATACATTTTATTATTTATAAATTCTAGATAATTCTATAAAGAACTATTTTTTCATATCTTTTGTCGTCGGCGATTTATCAGCACTTACGTATTTGGTTCTATCTCACAACCATTGTTCAATATAATTTTTTTTTACTCTATCACCTAAACCCCTTCCCCTTTTTTCTTCACAGACGCAATTACATGATTCTGAGGATGATCTGAACATAGATCGAAACGTAAATCGTTAAATCTTGTAAATAGACATTTTCACTGTATTTTTTGATCGAACCTAGCACCGATATCAATTTTCATTAAATTGTAACATAATTACGATCGACACTTTACACAAAACAAAAACTTACGTAGAAAGGTCGATTCGTATTCCCCTCTCGCGCTGATTGACCGAGTGAGGGGAGGATCGGAGGACTGTAACGCTGCTAGTCGCATCTTCTCTTCCGGAAACGGAACTATAATTCCACTTTGTTCTTGCATAAATATCGTTCGGCGATCGCAGAATATCAAGAACCGAAATCAACCGGGACAATAACGTCGGCAATAACGAAAAGAATCGGAGGGTTCGTTCTTTTGATTTCAACGAAACAACCACGGCGCCCTAATGAAAAAGCACTCGGCTGTAGATCGATCGTCGACGGAAATAATGCCGACCGTTTCAGAAAATTTCATCGTGATCTCCCTTCTCCTCGGCTCCGACGTTCAGCGCGAAGGCGCGTTTAATGGATGGACGGAAACGGTCTCTGAAATCGTTCGCGCTTCTCCAATTTATCGAAAGCTCTCCGAACTCGCGACGCTTCCGCGTGCTCGCGGCTACGCGAATTTTCATACGCGATCGGGAAAAACTGCTCTTCGGACGCAATATCGAGATGGCGAAAACGAGACAGCGCTCTCTCCTCCAGTAAAGAGTAATTCCCGGTTGGAATCGTGCGAAGAATTCTCGTACGAATGGACAAATATAGAACAGCGGAAGAATTAGAGGAGTTTGAAAGCGTCGAAATTGGGTTCTCCGGAAAGTTGCGACGCATTTTTCCAAGAGATGGATACGAAAAATACGTCACGACTCTTCCGACGACCCAATAGTTTCAAATTTTATTAGTTTCTTATTAAAAAATTAAAAAAGAAATTGTTATTCAGCTCCTGCCTCTTGAAATTAATACAGAAAATTTTTATTTTGCATAAACATGCGACTTTTGCTGCGGAAGACTGCAGTATACAGAGCAAGTCAATTTTTCACTCTCGGACTCCTGCGATGTCCAGGAAGCCGATGCCGGGGTCATTCTTGACCCACGCCAATATTTCATAAATATTTGATTTTGTTTCCATATTGTAATAATTAAACGTTTTTTTTCGGTGCGTTGTATTCTACAGTTATCCCCACGGTGCGTAGAATATGTAATTAATGTAATGAAAAATAAAATAAAATAAATGTAATTAAAAAAAAATGTCGACCTTTGAAATTGAAGGTTAAGGACAATTTTGTGGAACCTCTTTTTACGAAAATTTCTTTCCACACTGTATATTCCACACACAGCCGAATGAACTTGCTTTACAAAACGAATGCAGTTTATCTCCTATCTTGACACACATCTTCGTAAATTAAAGTAAGGGTTGAATTTATCAGACAAGAATAGAGCTCTCACGAATTAATTCCGTATCTAATTTCCGGATTAAGCAAATTACTGAAAAGTAGAAACAAACTTGTACCTAATCCTTGACACGAATAAGTCCTGAAAACTGTAAATTGTGTTTGCATTAGCATCCGTAATTCCCTAATAAAATATCTCCCGCCGTCTCTCGTAACGCTTTCATACCGAAAGTCGGCGCTTTAATCCGTCCTGGAAGTTTCATAACTTCTTTATCTTATTTTTCGGTCAAGTAAACAGTAAATAGAAGAAACGAACTCGGGGTGTAATTCCGTTTTTATGTGGGTACGTCAGGCTAGGAACTTGGGCATTTGCATAAACATCCGCAGTTTCGTAATTAAACATCCCAGCATCCCTTAATATCCCCGTACTCCGCCTAAACGCTAAAAGTTCCTCGCCGCAGCACGGGGGGATTGTTTCACGTGTGGACTACACACGCAACAATTATTCCCCGTTCAATCTGAACACCGAAAACATTTCGAACGCGTTTCCGGAAGCAACCGACGATTCGTTGTCGGAAAACATCGCCATTGCGTTTGTTGTTGTTAACAAATTTTTCGGATTCTAAACAATTTCGCGAGAATCGATTCCACGGTTTTCAATTTTTAGCCTAAATTAACATAAATCGAATCGTTGTTTAATTTTATAATCTGTGTATTATTTATGTGCGAACTGCGGATTGTTATACAAAATAATAATTTCCTGCGTCATTTGCTAGAAATATTTCTTCGTTTAATAATTTTAATAAATGGTAAACAGTGCTCTTAGTCTGTAGCTTTCACTGTTTTGTGCTTCATCCATTCATTTTCGTTAAGAATGCATAAAATCTGCAGTTTTATGATCGTAATTTTCTTTGAAATGCAAATGCAGCAAAAACAGGAAAAATAGTGAACGACGAGAAGAGAGCCTTGCAGTAAGTCTAATTATTTGGCCAGGTATAAAGTGCTCTCATAAATCATATTGTTTCTTTGTGCGGTCCTTCAGCAAACAAAACGTCTCAAGTTAATTGCACGGTTTTAACGAGCAAAAATTCGTTGCAGTACGCTTATTAGTGAACAAACCCTCATATTTTGTTAGGCAAGTGCCTATAAATCGGAAATCACAAAAGATATGAAAAAATTATTCAAGTAAAACTTATATAATATCTTTGGACCCGTAAATCTGTGCAAAAATTTTTTCGGAAAAGTCATTCTCAAAATTTTTATTTTCAAAAAAATGATTTTTCGAAAATATTTCTCGGACGGATTTATAGGCCCTAAGATGCGATGTAACTTTTGCTTCAACCACTTTTTGATATCTTTTGTTATTTGCTATTTATATGTACCTACATACGTAGACGGGTCAAAGAAGACTATATCCCACATTTTTCGCGGAGCCTACGACCAGCATCCCCTAAACCTGATCCAACTCGGGGCCTGCTGTCACATTAGGCCCCGTTGCCCCACTCCTTCATTCGCCTAAAGTGGGCGGTGACGTTCCCCCACTATTAGACACGGTGGGCGGTGACGTCCCCCCACTATTAGACACGGTGGGCGGTGACGTTCCCCCACTATTAGACACGGTGGGCGCTGACGTTCCCTCAATATTTGACACGGTAGGCGGTGACGTTCCCTCAATATTTGACACGGTGGGCGGTCCTACCGCCAGACCATAAGGCCTAACTAGTGAAGGAACTCCCTATTGGAGGAATGTACTCATCGACAAGACCGTGTGGAGGTGGTAGGCCCGCCGTAAACCATTCGCAAGCGGTGTCCACGGTGTCCAAGCAGTGTTCGAGGCGGTCCTGAATACCGCATTCGCGAGATTCACCAGTGTCATTGGGGGCGCATTACCGCCCCGCCGGTGGATCCCTAATGTCTTCGTAAGGCCGGGACAAAAAACCACCGAGAAGCTTTTAAATTACAAGCGAACGGGCCCGTCCCGTCCCGCGACGTCCCTCGGGCTCGCGATATCCGCCGTCAAGTCCGCCAGTTTTTGTGTGCAATTTTAATTTTAACGCGAGCCATTCCCCGGCAGAGCTCGCTCGCTCGCTCGCCATCGTGCCGGCGCACTTTAATCTTCCAGAAGAACGTCCATTGTGCCCGGGCCTCTCTTTCTCTTTCCTCCGGCTGTCCCTCTTCGTTTTGTCACAGTTTTCCCGGGGAAAATCCCGCGCCCGCTCGCTCGCGGCTTGGAACTTTGCGTTTTCGCCGTTGTACCTTTGCGCGGGATCGGCGAAAAAAAGAAGGAAAAGGAACGAAACGAAGAGGACACGGGACACGACGACGGAGCGTACGCCACTCGCTCGAATTAAACACTTTTGCTTTTACCTGGCGCTCTTTGTCCCGCGGTGTCTTATTCTCTCCCTCTCTCTCTCTCTCTCTTGCTCTGTCTTTATTTTTCCTCTCCTTCTTTATTTTTCGTCGACAGTTCGTTTGCTCGTTCGTTCGTTCGTGCAGGGTCTGCGCTCGGAACTGTGCCGTTTGTCCTTCGAGAACCGCAAACGAGGAAAGGGTGGAAGCTTTTGAGAACGGCGCAGCATTCAAAGACCGCGTCGTAGCATCGTTAATGCCGCGGTCTCATCTTCTCCCCCGATTACTCCGGCCGCGTCCCTCCCACCTCTCACCTGACCGTGCGTCCCTCCGGAACCGTGTCGCGCCACCAATCGCGAATCACCCCCAGGCCTGGTTGTTTCATAAGTATTTAGCGCTCGCGAGGGAATGTTACCGCGAGGTACACGCGGATTTTGTTCTCTTTTAATTTGTCAGCTGACAATTTATATTTCAAATAATTAATTCTATTTAATTTATATAAAATTAACTATTACTTGTAAGTGTATTACTGATGGACACCATTTTGAACACCATGCAAATTAAAGCTGAAGATATTTTTTTAATGTTTTCTCGGTCCAGACGAAACCAAAATTTGTTATAATGTTTACCGAATTCGTCTCAATATTCGCTAAAAGAGACCTTGAACAATTCGCGACCATGAAAATTCTAGAAAAAAGAAGTCGACAAAAAATTTACTATAATCGTATTAAAACCTTTCTTTCTCCCTCTCTCTCTCTCTCTCTGAACTGTGTTATACCTGATAAAAATAATTTCGATGTGCCTGTTAATGACAGAGTAATCTGAACGCGATCAGGTTTCGTGACTCACCCGGTATAGCGCTCGAACTATCGCGGCGTCCGTTCAGTGATTTACACCGCGGTGTAAGTACGAGGAAATAGAACGAAGGGTGGAGGAGAAGTGGGAGCAGGAGGAGCAGGAGGATGAGGAGGAGGAGAATGAACCAGGAAAGCTCGAAATTTTTGACGTTCATTAAATGGGAACACGAAGAGTTCCTTTCGAGTCGCGCGCTCCACCCGCTTCCGCGCGGCGTCCAGTCCGCTTCCGTGTAATAATTTCAACTCCGGGAACGCTGGGAAATAAGACGATAAATCCTGCGGCGACTAAATAACGATAAATCACAGAGACCGACTAATTGCCGGCTAAGTACGAACGAATGCGGCGATAAATTAAATCACGGTAATGAGTTATGAAACAGCCGGCGTTCAACGCGTGGGTGGAGAGAGGGTGGAGAGAGGGTGGTGTGCTCAGCGAAGGCGGTTTGTTAGCGACCGGGAGGGGTTGCAACGGGGTGGATCGCATTCTGGCGATCGCCGATAAAGAAGTGCGCTAAATCCTAAGCCTGGAGGTGTATAGTGCTCCCCATTTTTTATTTCAGCTTCTTCTACTCGACTGGCTAGTTGATCTAACAAATATCCTGGGCCTTGAACTGGTACACAAGTAGCGCAGACCGTCACATGCCACGGGAAACCTTTAAGAGATAAACCCTAGAGATATGTATCCCTAGAGATATGTATCCCTAGACATGTGGATCCCTAGACATGTGGATCCCTAGAGATATGTATCCCTAGAGATATGTATTCCTAGACATGTGGATCCCTAGAGATATGTATCCTTAGACATGTGGATCCCTAGATATGTGGATCCCTAGACATGTGGATCCCTAGACATGTGGATCCCTAGAGATATGTATCCCTAGACATGTGGATCCTTATATATATGCCTATACATATCCCTAAATATATGTCCCTATAGCGTGAGTGGACAAGTCTCATTCTGGCGACTCGAATAGATGCACCGGCGGTCCCGAAAGAGCAACCATCGGTGGACAGCTAGCCTAAACGCGGTCAGACCCCGCGGCAGTGTCGAGTTACGCGTGTAACCGTCCGCTCTGACCGATCACGGTTTTATCTGGACCCTGGCGACACGTAAACTACCCGGGATTTAATGTTGCCAGGCACGTGATACGCCGGCTAACATATGTAACGAGCAAACGCGGAGCAGTCGCCGCGCGCTTACGTCACCGGCGATAAAAACCGCCGCGACACGGCTCGCAATTTTCGTTTACCTTCCTTTTAACGAGTCTCCGCCTCCCTTTGGGGCCGACCCAAACCCACCGCGATAAGTATACCGGTAAACACCGGCTCACGAATATCGGCTGCCCCTAAGTTCCCGAACCGTCGTACACGAGCGCGACTAGGGAGAGAGGATCGTTTGCGCGGTGAATTCAATTTTGTGGCCGTGGATACACTCTTGACCCGCACTTCCGCGATACTTCTAGTCAGTTCCGCGAGCACCGGTCGATCTTCCGGGAACCTGTTTTTTCGACGGCGAATGGGACCACTGTGTTTTACGGCCGGGAAGATAGGCGGTAGAAAGAAATCTCCGCTACATGTTTTGCTGAGTCGCACAGTTTTTACGTACTCTCCCCGGGAAATATCATTTATACGGTCGCATATTCTTGGATTAAGCAACTTCCTCGAATTTCACGCGCGCCGTGTTAATGCAACCCTCTGAGGGATTATGGTTAACGGCGCACGGTCTTTGTGCGACCGTAAGTAGAGTAAGGATCTTTGTGGAAAGTAGAAACGGTCTGTCCCGAGAAACGCGGAATTAAATCCGACGTTCTTTTACTTTTGATAAATTGAAAATTATGTAACAGTACGTTCAGATTTATCCGACGGTTTCACCGGTTTTGTTTGTGTTTTAGATAACTGTATTTGTTTCAATGAAATTTTGCGTTTTTTCGTTTCGTATGGTGAAATATCAATGTAATGCAAGCAGATTAAACGCATTCGGAATGGGCGAATTTTCCGAAAGAGTTCTCGCGACTCTCTAAGGGATTATACTTAACGTTCTGTTCTTTGTGCGACTGTAAGTATAATACACTGGGGATTTTTGTGAAAAATAAAAATTGTCTGCTATCCTCTGAGGTAAGAACTAAATACGATATTTCTTCCTACTATTAACAAATTTAAAAGTGTGATAGCAAATGGTAGATACGAAATTGTAGACACTGATAATTTTAAGGGGGAGAGGAGGGTAAAATAATTTCTTAGGAAATTTTAATATTATATGAGGAATATTATTAAAATTTCATTGAGATATTATTAGTGAATTTTAACCAAATTTAGTTTGCGTGATAATTAAATTTAGTGTGGAGTATTTTATCGAAATTATATTTTAAGGGAAGAAAATTATTTTATAGAAAATTATAATATTATACGAGAAATATTATTAAAATTTCATTCAGGTTTTTATATTATCACTGAATTTTAACTTTACTGTGAGCATTCTCGCACAACTGGATCATTAACAAAAATTGCTATTTTGTAATCAGGATAATAAAACGAAAAGACTTCTGAAATCTACTTGCAAAACAGAATTCCTTATCAGCAAATTCACAACTTTATCATTTATAATGTTTTTTCCACCTCCAACGGTTTCCAAGATACCCGATCAAATACAGTGTCTGACCCCAACTGCGAGGGTCGCTTGCTCCCCTTCAACGTGAACGATGACAGATAAAAAACTGTAATGTTAATGAAAAATTTCAAAGCTTTGACGATAAGGCGCAGCGATTAACCCCGCGTTAGGTGTGTGGGAGACACGTGTCGCTTAGTCTCTTATCCCCTGGTCTATCTACAAAACTGAAAATAGCAGAGCATTGTCCTTTCAAGTACCACTCGAGTACGTCTTCATCAGCGTTTTCTTTTTCAGATAATTTTCTATTTTACTCCAGTTTGTTGCAATTCAGGTAAATAATTTTTATAACATTCGAGTACTACCCGACCCTATCACAAATTTTCAGTCTCCAATTTCCGGGTACTCGCCAAGCCCTAACAATTTTAGGACGACGAGAATAATGATCTCGGAAAAATATACATATCACGAATTTTCGGGTCCGGAACCGACGCGGCCCGAGAGCCGTCCACCGCTAAAAATGGTCCTATGAAAAAGAGTTCACTGCAGGATATACATCTCGCGATACCGCGCGGCATTGCACAGTAAATATTTTTTGTATTGTCAGAAAGTCGATGGAGAGATTTCATTGGACAGTTGGAAATGACTCGAAGGTTTCACTCGGAAACTGGCTTATTGTTCGAGCAGAGTAACAAGATCGAACAGCGAGGACGAAAAACATGCGAACGACGGACGCAGGTCGACGCGACGCGACGCGGCGCGCAGCAGGATATGTTCGTTGGTAAAGCTCTCCGCGATGCTGTTCGCGTAAGCCACCGATATCACTCTGTCGGCCAATTTAAAGTTACGATTCGAAAGGCTATCTCGTCGCCTGGGCGACCGTGAATCCCGGGGCGGACGACGTTATCGCTTTTGTCCGCCGCTCCTCTCCCGCGGACTCGCGACTCGAATTCCTTCGATTTCGAGCACGCGCGTGTTACCGGAGATGTATGACCCGCTCGGGGCGTCCGAGTCGAGCCGGGTTTATTATACGGCTGAAGTGGCTTCGGCTGTTCTCGAAAGCGCAATCCCGACCCGACCCGACTCGGCCCGGCCCGCCGAGCCTTTTCGAAATGCGAGCCACCGCTTCTTATCAGTTTATTTCGCGAATCGTTGAACTACGGGGTCAGTGGATTCGTTGCGAACACGTCAAATACATACTGGGTGTGGCGGCACACCGTTGCCCTCGGATTCCCTGCGAAAAACTACGAGGGAACTTCTCCGAATGTGGGACACGCGAGCTTTTTTATTTTAACCCTTTGCACTCGGAGCTATTCTATGTTGACAATTAAACGTTTCTTCTAACCTGGAGTAACTCCATATTATTTTTTTAATTTTATGGATATGAAATTGATATAATATCTCATGAAATACTTATAATAATGGTACAGCAATTTTTAATGCCGACTCTGACTCTGAGTTAATCTGAGTTGTTCAGATTGGTCATGATAGTATCATAGTTTTAGATAAAAAGGAAAAGTTATTCCATGTTTTGAATTTATTTTTTTTATAAGGAATTTCTACACATTTGATTGTGCTGCACGTCCTGTCGAACGTTTTGTAGGCTGGAGAAGTCCAAACGTAACAGAAAAAAAAGTGCGAAAACGTGAAAACTCGGCAGCACCATGCGCTTTGGAAATTGATGAAAAAGTTTTCAATCGCAACGCAACGCAACGCAGCGCAGCCGTTGCGGCAGTGTTCGTATAATACGGTTTTCTGTTGTACGTTTACATTTCGACGGCGTAGCCGGAACAGATTAAATGTAAAAACCAGTAATCAAAGTAGAGTATTATAAAGTTCGAACGAAAACGGTATCGCTTGATTCATTTTAATGTGAAAAGACTGCACAAGCGACAGAGCTTGCAATGGAAAAGAAAAAATATGAAAGCTAATAACTGATCCAATTTTTGACATGTACTGAAACGAACCTAAAGTCAAAAATGAGAACGTCGCTCTTTTTATCCGACCAACAGATATTTTAAAAAAGTTTTTAGTATCAGTTCCACGGTTGGAAAAAGGAGAAATGTCAGTAAAATTTACTGGGTCAAGTTTTTATATATTATTATATTCTTTTTATTAATTTATTTTACCGAGATACTGTTAAGGTCGCGTCAAGGTCATAGTATACTATGCCATCGAACTCGTCTTCATATAAGCAATAATATTTCTAATATTCAATAATTTTTCTATTGACTAAAAACTAATGCATTTTGTTCCCAATATTTTTGGATCTGACTACCTGTATATGCAAAATATTTATTAAAAATAGTATAGTCGTTAATTTCATCAAACTTGTAATTAATAACACCTTCTGTGACATCAACGACAACGACAATGATTAATCAGGTTATTTGAAAATCATTTTTTTAAATTTTCGACTGGGCCAACGAAGCATCAATCTTCAAAATCTGATTTGGTATGACAGATGCGGAATAAAGTATATACACAAAAATGTTTTTCGATTGAAACGTATGGGATGGTGATAAAATATGGAAATGTGAATGAACTTTCGCGCGATTTCCGCATAAATGATCGATACAGTAAATTTTTCTGATTTTTTGCGTAAATCTGGACCACCATCATTTTGTTAATTACCGAGTCGAATCACAAACACGTATTTTTCTGAGATTGGCTCAAGTTCACTGACTAATTGAAGAACTAAATCTATTATAGGAATATGAATTTGCACAATTTCAGTTTAATAGTATCACTGAAAATTGTGTCAGCTGCCAGTTGAATTTAGCAAAGAGATTTTATAGAATTTAATATTTAAATCGTCAATGTTACAAGAAAGGAGGCGATGCTATTTATAACTCAATCCAATATCTGCTAATGAATTTCCCCATTAAATAATCACGATTTTAGATTTGGACATAGTCTGTAGTCTGCAATTATTGGTCCGTTTAAACTTAATATTAACTTGGTATTAAATATTTATTTCCGTTGCATTATATTTATCGGTAGCAATGACGCTACCGAAAGATTGTTGTTTTATTATCAACTTAAAATACTAAATAAACATTACTTTATTTTTCTTCTATACCAAAGACCACGCCACTGTATTTTCAAACTTAATTTTATCGAAAACAAAGTTTCCAATAAAAAAATGTTATACCGAAATTTTTCCTTATTTTTCTTATCTAAAGTCACCCCCTGCCCCTTTCTGCTACGATTTCCGGCCCACCCTGTATACTAGCAAAGTTTCAATTTAATCACTAACTCGCTAAAAATGTGAACATTCTCAAAAAAAATTATTTATTCATAACAGCACAAGTACTGCTTAATTCTTGTCTTAACACAACTGGTTCATAATTGTTCTCCTCGTTGATAAAAGCAGTTATTCTGTACGACAAAAATATTTCTTTATTTAGCATCCCACTTTTTGAAAAATTGAACGTGGAATGTCGAGGCTTAAGTTAATGCAGACACACTTGACTTCGCAAATTCGGTTTTTCCTGAAAGCTAGGTTAGAAATGAAAATTATGTTCCACATTTTTTACTTACTTTTGCATATAGAATAACTTGCCGCACTCGGCCGAAAGCTAGTCAAGTGCAGGTGTTCCCGAAAAATTTTTAAATTTGATTTTCTTGAAAAAGGGGCTTGCACAAATTTGTTTTATGCTTCTGACTTAATTTGTTATGTGACACACCACTTCCTGCCGGCTGTTTCATAATTTTTTATGCACTTTCTATTTGCGGTCTTATGCACTTCTGTCCCTTTCTGAAAACAAATTGTTCGGTTAATTTTTTAAACATAGTTACATTTTTCTATTTACACTGCTTTAATTACATTTTGAAAAAATTAAATATTCAATTTTTATAAATTTAAAATGAAAAAGAACGAGATCAAAATTTCATGTAAAATGTTGAACGAGATTCGTAAACGTAATTAATTAACAACATTTTCAAAGTACGCCCTCCAAAGACAATAACAATACCCATCGTAATCTGGTCATAAAATGATCAATTCCATTTTGATTGAGGGATATCGTATCTAATTAATCAAAATGCATCAGTTATTGATTTTTTAAAATCTGTAATTGATCTGGAAGCTGTAATTATAATTGCACATTGTAATTACACATTCATAACGACCTAATTATTCGGATATTTTTTGAATTACAAAAATTTAATGGTGAATTAGGTATAGTTACCGGCTGAACTTCACTGCAAAAGGGTGAATTTGGTGTGCAAAAGGGCGAATATGATTTGCAAAACCTAACATTGGGTTGGAACAAAAATTCGTAGCTTTCTTAACCCCTTGACTACGGCAACATTTGGGGTAACTTCTATCTAGTTATATAATTACTAATAATTATGTATAACAATATACATTGAATAAATCTATGAATAAATATTCTAATTTTATCTTCGAATTTCAATTTAAACACGTCGCGAACTTGCGTCGAAAACCAGCATCTCCCATAAGAAATATCGAACTAACGGTATTCGAAGCTACAACTTCTTTCTCGCGCAGTGACGTATCGAATTGTTATCTGGAAATAGTAATCGCGCATTCTCGTCCACCGATTTCGGGCAACTTGCGTTCTCCGATCGAGGGGTAGACGGGTGTCTCGATGATCCTCCACCCGAGAGGGTAGTGGGAGGCATACCGGGGGGTGGTGGAGAATGCAAAAAGCCCGAGCGGAGGAATTTCAATTTGCCCCGATATCAAATATTTCGGATTCCCTCGTCGTCGGTGAGAAGGGTTTAATCAATTAGACGGATCAACCGCGCGCGCGGAGAAAAGTTTCCGTGGAAACGTGCCAGTACGACTTCCTCGGGTTCGCCAATCATAGACGGCCTATCAGGGCGTAACGAGGCCGCTGGATGATAATGTGGGATCCGAGCCGCGGTAACCATAGGTAAGGAAGAGAGATCAGACGAGATTTGAATTGTAATAATTTCGTAAAAATAAGCCGTACAACCATGGACTAGTTTCAGAAGCCTCTACTTTCGCGAAGCTGAGAGGAATTTTTACACGATGCAGCAAGTAAGAAGACGAAATTAAATTTAAGGGGGCGGGGGGGTTGATTAAAATTTTGCACGTTCAAACGTCTACAAAAAATTTCAAAAATTTTTCCCGGAAACGAAACTGCCACGGATTTGAAGATTGAAGCCTCCCCTTTACAACGAATGCTTGAAAATTGATGCACAATTTTTTTTCACTGTTTCGTGGAACAAAAACGAGGACCAAGTTCCTATGCAAAATAAAAATTCTATGCTATTTCTTCCCTTAATAATTTTAACAGATGAGGAATCGTATATTGACATCTTCAATTTTCAAAATTTTCCTCGAATTTCAACTATCTAATTTTACTATGAATTCGTAAAGATCCGTAGTCTACTCACGACACCGTAAAATAGACCTTTCATTTAGATTTTAATAAACCTAATTTTACTTTCAATTCAATTTTTTTTCGATGTCAAACAATGTCAGACGAATGTAATTTTTATAAACTAGTGTAAAACAGTCACTTTCAGTGTATTGCGAACCTCTGTTAACAGAACACGTTGCTCGCAAATGGTGCTCATTCGCTAAATAATTTTATTTAGAAGAAAGTTTGTGTAAACAACCCTAAAAGCAAGAAGAAGAGAGAGAGAATTAAAGAGAGAGCGAGGAGAGGGGCCGTTAGGTAATGTACCGTGCGCACGATAAAACCAATGCGCGGTGAATAATAAAAAGGTAGCCGGGGATGGAGCCGGTCCGCTTCTTGAAATTCCGAACGGCCGTATCGTAATAAATTATTAATCCCATTTAACTAGAGATTTGCCGCATTTGCATCGAAATTCATCGGCGTGCCGCGGGCAAAGCGATCGCACGTATCGCCTGCCTGCCGTTACATATCCGCTCCGTCTCTCCGTGTTTTAATAGCGGGCGCAAATTATTTCGCGTTTCGATGTAACCACGGCCGGCGTATTGGATCGCCGACGAATGACGCGCACTGCGTGAAAATTACGGGAAGGGCACACACGAAGGGCGTGCACGGGCGCGAGCGGGATCGGGATCAAATTCCCTGGAAAATTTCGAGATAAATTGGAATCTGCTCGCTATCTTCCCGGTCTGAAAAATAATGGAAATATCACATGTACCGCCGCGGCCGATATACACTTCTGCGGCTATACGTTACGCTTCTTTACGAGGGAATTTATCCTTGCCGCGGCACGCTGAAGTCTTTTATGACCCTACGCGAAATTTTATGTTTACGGAGGCGGCCGTGAGACGGGTCCGAAAAAAATCGATTTTTCTGCTTATTTATGGCGGAAGTATTTGGGGAATTATGGTTCGAAAATTTTATAATCACGGCGCACACTATCGCGGAATTAGAACTCGTTCGATAGAGGTCGGTGAATTTAATGTTTAAATAATCTGTGTCGAAAACAACTGCACGCAGAGGGGTATATTGTAATCTAGACTTTCATTTTTCTGGTCTTTTTAGGAAATTCTTTACGGAAAAAATACAAGTTTTTTAATATTAGCATTTTGCATACGTATTCATTTATATTCTACTTTCTAAGTGAAAATAATCGAAACTGACGTAGATGATTTAATGGGCCGGTTCCCGAGGTCATTTGAAACAACTATTTCCTTTGCGAAAATGTTCTCCGTGGCTCCGTTCAGTAGATATTAGCGAAAAACGCGAACCAATCACAGCGCGGACCGGCAGCATGTCGCGCTAAGCTCGGCGTCCGCATTGGTGGAACTGCAATAGTAGCCGCGCTCCGATTGGTCCGTGATTTTCGTTAATAACTCGTTAACGAAGCGTCGGAGGACATTTTCGCAAAGGAAAAAGTTGCTTCGAACAACCCGAGGAATCATCCCCTACAAGTAAATAAATTTTTTGGAGACTGCACATTAAACCTAAAATGAAATTTCTTGATGTAGACGCCCCATAGCATTTGAATATATCCGGATATTTCGTATGCAGCAATCTAATAACATCGAATCCAAAAATCCATCAAAAACTCGACGTCCAGGAGATTCAGGCGACGTCCATCGCGCGACCGGAAACCGTTTCCCAGCGCTCGGTTACGACCGGCCGAAGGAGCCTCGCGAGCACCGATTGGTCTGCAGCGAGAAATACTTTCCGTATAAATTGTCGCGCAGGAATTCCGCGACGATGCGCCGAACAAAACGCGGCCACGGTTCGAGCACGTCGCGGGAACGCGGGGGCTGCCGGGGTATCTCGTAAAAATGCAAACTTCCCCCTTCCCTCCATCGAAGTCGGGCGTGAAGAAGACTCGGTTGTTGCGCGAGACGTTGTTGTCGCGTCGACTACATCCCTTTACCCTCCTCCTCCTCCGCCGACCCCTCTTTCTCCCCCGCAACCCCCATTCAACCCCATCCCCGTGAAAAAAGTTAGACGCGCGACACAACGGGGGAGGGAGCCAACCTCTCGGTCGCAGCGCCGAGAGCTCACGGCCTAAAAACCAGCGACGTCGCGCAGCAACAACTACGGAAATTCGCGAGAACTTCGTTCCGTGCAGTCGAGTGTGAGATGAAAATCTAATGGCCGACCCGAGGAATTTCGTGAACGTTTAGGGAGCCCAGCGAAAAAATGGGACAGATGAGCTACGAATTTTCAAAGTTCGCCTGATTGCCCGCTCTCAAGTTTTCGTACGCACGCCGCTTCTTTTTTTAAAGGACAGGCGTCGTGCATGAATATTCCGAACGACCGCGGGGAAGTTGTCTGCACAATTTTTTTTACTAAAATTCGAGGTAAATTCCCATCGAAACGCGAAATAATTTTTTTCTAGGAATTTATGGTTAAAATTATTGCGGATTTTATGGTAAAAGTGTAATGTAATGTAAGACGGTATAAATATTACAGCAATTCAAAACTGTCAATGCACTATGATGAGTAGACAGCGGATTTTGTTCACTTATGGCAAAAATAAGCATGTTCAAGAATAAACAAACTGTTCCAAAAATGTATTTCTATGAAAATTTTGAATCCTCGGGTGATTTGAAACAACTTTTTCCTTTACGAAAATTTTCTCCGACGCTCCGTTGCGTAGTTATTAACGAAAAACACGGACCAATCAGAGCGCGGACGGATTCCGGTCAGCGACAGGTCCCGGTGAGCGTGGCGTTGTCATTGGTGGAGCCTGAGGTGGTCCGCTGTATTGACTCGCGCTCTGATTGGCCCGTGTTTATCGTTGATAACTCCGTAACGGAGCTTTGGAGAAAGTTTTCGTAAAGGAAAATATTATTTCAAATGACCTTAGGAAAAGTATTAGTATATTATTTCCAGACCGTTAAAATTACTAGTCTTAATATAAATAATATTATATTATAATATAATTTTTTTAGCGTGCATAAAGATCCAGAGTCTACCGAGTAAAAAGAAAATTGGAACTTTCCTAAAATGCGAAACAGTATTAAGCAAAAAGAATTTTGATTCCTTGAAGCCATCCGAATAGATAGACACCATTTATTATTTTATTTGATAATTGTGCACCTAATCCTGTAGAATAGCAACGTCGATATACAGTTTGTCAAAGTGGAGAGAGAAACATCCTGCGGCAAGACAATGATCGAGCAGCGAACTCGGAATTGCCCGTTGCCGGAATAACCTTGGAAACCAATTAAGAGTTCCGTCGGAGAAGAAGCCGATGCTGACAGAAAGGTCGAAAATCACTAGCCGGCTGATCGCTTTTAAACCTTCGCGAAGTTTAACGGCGTACACCGGCTTGTCAGTTTCAAACAATCAGGAAAATCTGTTTTATAAGAGGATTTTTTTCTAAAGATTTAAATAACTAACAAAGTTACAACGCTTTAAAATTACTGGACGTCGCGTGAGAGAAATGTTGACTCGAAACTTACATCGTCTTTCTTATACTGAGAACGCAGTTTCCGAATTTTTTTTATCTTAATTTGTTCAGTTTGTAATAATTAGACAGCGGATCTTTATGCAGAATAAAAATTTTCTACCTGATTTTCAACAAACTGGAGCGAAATAGAAATTTATTTTCTTTCTTAATATGTTTAACAGGTTGCGAATAATATAACAGTATTTTTAAATTCTTTCAATGTTTCCACCGTTTAAAATTACACCTACTCATTTTGCCATAAACGCATAAACATCCGCTGTCAACTGTTATTCAAGGCTACATTGTTATTAAACGAAATATTTTCTTTAAGCAATTTCCATTTCCATATTGTTTAAAATTACTAAAAAAAATCCTTCCTAAAAGATTTATTCCTTTCTAAGCTAATATAAAAATTATTTGATTTTTAAATTCCTGTTGTTCTTGGCATTAGGTACTAACTAATAACGCCCTGGTAAACAATGCTAAACAATACTATACTAAGCCACTATTTTGAAATTACAAAAATAAAAAAAAAGTGAAAGTATGACACAAAATGATTACACTATTTCACTCAATATTTACCATTAATATTTTACATAAAATAGATTTTTAACAATTTTTGTATTGTCGAAGTCTATACTTTAGCCTTGAGATTTTTTTCTCATTGAACCACGAAACTGTTCGTTGTCAAACTACTCTACAATGGAAGGTTTCACGTAGCGTTAGCGTCGAGGCGCGGTGGAATAGCGAACATTCATTATTTATAAACAATGAATAAAAAAAAGAACAGAAGCTGATTTAATTAAAACTCGCTTATTCAGTCGTAAATGTACTTGCGGCTTTAAAATGTGCGTCACTGGGCCATTCGGAGACGTAGACAGCTGACTTCAAGTACACGAGAGCGTCGAAAGCAGAGGCACGCACGGACAGGTTCGCGAACTGCGCAGTTGGTGGTAGATGACAACGGCGAGATTCACATTGACACGTCTTTGGAGACGCTCTCCCTACCGCGGTTCGAAGAACACTGATTGTACTCAAGATTTTTCCGAAGAGTTTAGGGAGGGGATTGTGCATGTCGAACGACGGGGTCAGACGAAAAACAAAACACGAGGGGGACCGCTGTAAGACTAGAATTTATGACATGCAGGTGACAAACATCGACGGTTCTTCTTTTAGAAAATTTCTTCAAAGAGGTATAGAACAATAGAAACTCATAAACGCCACGCGTACCTGACATTTCTATCTCGCTCGGTAAAAGGACAGACCATTTTTTCGAACAGTTACCCGTCGACTCGACATGACAATCTGCAGGAAAAAAACCGAAACGTTGTTATAAATTCTAGTCTTCAGCGGTTCCTCTCGCGTCCTTTTTTTTGTCTGACCGCGTTCGACGTGAATAATGCCCCACCCCTATACTCTACAGAAAAATTTTGCGTGACATCAGTGTCGTTCGAACCGCGGTAGAGAAAACATCTTTAAAGACTTGTCAGTTCGAAACTCACAGTTCGTAATGTGTTTTTAATAGCGTGTTTAAAGTTCCTAAAGTGTTTAAAGTGAAATAACTCCCTAATAGTGTGTTTAAAGTGAAAGTCCGGATCTACCACCAGCCGTGCAGTTCATCTCCGAATGGTCCAGCGACGCACATTTCGAAGCAGCAAGTGATTTAACAGCCGAATAAGTGAGTTTCAATTAAATAAGTTTCTGCTTCTTCTCTTGTTCGCTGCTTCACCGCGGCGTGACACCGTCACTACTCGTTAATAATTCCTTGTTGTTAATAACTCCTTAACAATGCCGGGCCGGGCATTTTCGAATGATCTGAAGAATCCAAAAATTTTTGGAACCTAGAAGAAAGAATCGGAGATTGAAAAATTGTGTTTTTTAAAATTGTGCGTTACGTTTTCACCCTTTGGTGAACTAATAAACGTCCACGGACTATAGAACTGGACGAAAAAATCAATTTGCCAGAGTACATTTACGTAGGTTGCAGGCAATTTGGTAAACACAGTTTTTCAAAACGCAATTAAATTTTTTGGCTCCCTGCACAATACGCCAATCAAATTTCGAATCGGTAAAATTAGCTTTCAACGAAAACGCACTCGATTATTTCAGTATTATTTCGAGCATATCGATGCGACATTAAACCGAATTTGTAAAATCTTTTCTTTCAGCCCTCGAATGACGGAAGTTGGGTCCATTTTGACCCGTAGTTATAAACGTTGTTTAAATTCTAATTTTCAAATTGTTAGCTATTTATATTAATATTGATAAGTGGATAAATAAAATTCTAAACTATGTTGTGGGCCACAATTTATTGCGGTGGACACCCCTTAAAAATTGATAAATTTTTAGAAATTCAACCACACAACTCGAGTGTTTCCGACATGTTAGGAGAATTAGTTTACCGGGTAAAAATACGAAAAATTTTTGATTATTTATTGCTCGTAGCAACCTCATTCGATTGATGAAACTTCGTGTACGTATACGATTAACTCACGTCTACGAAAGTCGTGTTTCAATTCTTTATTCTGAGCACAGATAAAAATGTTGAAAAATGTACCACCACTTTTTTCCTAAAAATTTCGACCGACACTAATTTTTAATTTCTCGCCAACATTACCTTTGTGACATCCCGGAAAAAGTCGTCCGATCCAATTTGAAAAAGTTATGATTTTGCAAATGGCGTCCACTTAATTTTAAAAGGTGGGATTAAAAAAAGCGGAGAATGAATACTTTGAAAGTTCCGGACGGTTTAAGCCGAAGATGGCGCGGGAACGTCGAGCTGGGGAAATTCTCGGGAACAAATCGCGGCGCTTTGTTCCGGCGATGCAGTGCCGGCGTTACGAAATCAGGGAATTCGAAATGGATTCCATCGACCGGTTAGTTTATCGTCATAAATCCGCGTGTATCTCGCGGCCGGATCGCGGATGCTGCTGTGCTTGCATACACGCGGTTGGTTATTGATCCCGGCCGAAGTGTACGTATAGAATTTTATATGCAGTATCGTGCCGGGAGAGTAGTCTCGAGACGCTTTGTCACGTGTCCAGGAATATTAGATCGCTTCAAATCGCGCGTTCCGTGACGCGTTTCGAAAAGTTCTACGGGTTCCCCCGTCGCGCCGGAACGTGCCCCGTTTCGAATGCAAACTTAATATACCCGATGGTTATTGGTAGTGTACCGACGTCGAGAGGGCAAATCTTTGCGAACAAATCAACGGCGGCCACGGCGCGGCGGCGGAGCAGAACTTTTAAAATTAATCTGCTACGCGTGTTGCTGCTCTTGTCGTAAGTAACACGGGCTAGCCGAGCTCTATTTAATAGCACGCGCGCCCGATGAATATTCAAATTCAATTCTCTCGTAAACCGAACCTTCATGAATCTTTTTAGCTACGCCTTAGCGGCTTATTTCTCCGTGAAGAATGTCCGTGGTATAATTAGACTGCGGGGTTCGTGTATTTATCAAAAGAATTAGTGAAGGGTTGTCTTGCTTGCAACCCCCACACCTGAAAACATACATTTTTTCAAACCTTAAAATATATGAAATGCAAGAGATCAGATCGAGTATTTTCGTATTTTTTTCATCTCGATATCTTAATTAACAACCGAGAAAAAAATGATAAAGTTAAAGGTGTTCACCCTCGTATTAAATGAGAGATTACCGACCTCAAGTTTTAGGGGTTAAATTTCAACTAAAAAGCATTGCTTTCGCACGCGACACCAATAAAAATTGTCACGGGGTCCGTCGGACCTTATCCTGCTAGACCCTTTCCCAGGACATTAAATGAAAATTGAAAGAGTTAAACGCATCGGCGATTTTCAGGATGTCGTAAAAGGAGAGAGCGAGCGCGGTAGGGTGGCGGAGCAGGCGGCTGGTTCGCGCTGGATTACGGCGAGCTTAAAATTTTTAATTTTGGTTTACGACGCGACTGAAAATCATATTTGCGGCGAACGCGTCCCGCCTCCGGCCGGGAAACAATGTCCGACGATCTCGTTTTCAGACTTTTAACTACTCTGTTCTTCGACGCGCGAGGGGGAGCGTGTTCAGTTCACGGCCGAGCGAATGTTAATTTGCGCGGCACTTTTCCCCTAATTCCGTCTTGATCAGCAAAAACATGCTCTTCTTTCTGCGCGGACCCCGCGCGGCCTGCTACGATCGATACTTGGTAAATTTAATTAGCTTCCGGTAACTCTCGCGTGTTTTCAGCGGGACGATTACGAAATTTCCTGTTCGTCCACGGTAACGAAAGTTTCGTCTGCTGATTTGAGTTATCCTTTGCGGTTCATTGCCGTGGAAACCGTTTGCTAGACAGTTCGTTTTGTAATTCGCTGTTGCGAAACATTTATTCGTCTTCCGGTGGCCAACTCTCGGAACATCGCCCGCCACGGGGATAATGAATGTTTAATTACCGGAGAATTAATGTCCCATCGTATTGGGGAACGGGCTTCAGTTTACGGGATCACGAATTTTGGACTTTTGTTGGACAATTCTGAAGATTTTGACGAGACAATGCTGAAAATCCAAGTTTTAACGTTAGGAATCCACTGGTTCGAAAGTTATGCGTGTTTAAAGTTGAGCGATCTTGACCCGGAAGGGCGCCGCCATATTGGTATGTACTTAGCCATCGTCCAATGAGCGGTGCCGACGAAAAGTTGGTATGGCGGATGTCAAGATGTCGGTAATGTGAATTTCTGTTTTAATGTTGAACTAGTTGTAAATTTTGTTAATATTCATTCTTTTGTTCATCGTGGCCTATCGATTTTCTTTCGTAAAAACAGTATGTGTTTGTGTTTGAGAATGTTCCCCCACAAGAGTTCGCTTCTGCTGCCATCTAGCGGCTGAAAATCCCTGAACTTTAAACACGCATAACTTTCGAACCAATGAATTCCCAACGTTAAAACTTCGATTTTCGTCAATTCCTCGTAAAAATCTACAGGATTACGTTTAAAAGCGTCCATTTTGTGCACCTAATAATTCAAACACATTTTCGCGTAGACCGTTTCACAGAATACATTCAGTAGAATTATGCAGCCCCAAAAACAACGCAGGTTCAGGCGTGTCGCAGGGTTTGTGAAAACATCAAACTCGGTAGAGAGAGAGAGAGTCCCGTCCGATCCCCATTCAACTTCCGTCCGCCCAATTCTGTTCCGGTTCTAATAAAAATTAACACCGAACTATGACCTGTCCCAATCGCGCGACTCTGCCAGTATAATGCGTGGAAAAATGTAACAATTCCCGCCGAAAGAGCTCCTTTGAACCGGCCGAATTTCCGATGGAGTTTAATATCGAGTTTCTACCCGGCGAGCAGAAAAATCCGATTCCGCGATCGTTAATAATTCGCGCGCGCTTCTTTGATGTTGGGAATTTCGCGCGGGCCCCGAGTATAGGGCGCCGATAATAATTATAAATAATGAATTTGTGCATTTACTCGAAACGAAATGTTTTTCCGCGCACACGCGCCGATTCGACGTGAATTTTCCGAGTTCCATGAAAATTCGTCGAAGAAACCTTGGAGGTAAAGGGTTAATGAGAACGATATCGCGATCGACGGAGTGCATCGAGGTTGATTATGAGCGAGAGAGAGCTACGAGCGCGTTTTCGCCCGATGATCGCGACGGTTCCGAGCTGCAACCCCGGTGAGCGTTCGCGGACTCGCCCTCTCACACGAGCGGACTGGTAATTTCGTTGCCGCGCGATTTTTCTGCCGGGAGCCCCTCCTTTAATAAAATTAATCTGGTTCGCGCTGGAAGTTTGTTCGAGCAAATTTGATCGCGTGCAATCAAATTAACCCCGTGTTTTCCAGCGAACCGGCCGGAGCGCGGCGGGGCCGGGGCCGGGGACGAGGACGGTTGCTCGCTCGCGCTCCTTCGCGATGCATACTGCGCGCGTCGGATGAAAATTGTTTACGATATGTGCGTCCATTCGAGCCGGCAATCGGATTTAAAATTAAAATCAACCGAATAATGAACTGTTGATGGCGGAGCCGGCGCGCGGACGGCTCTTAACTTATGTTTTAATCTGTATTCGCCGCGTCCAGCGAATTGACTAAATTATTTCGACGAGACAGACCGATTATAATTGGACCGTGAGCGTTCTCGACCCACCTCACCCCCCGCGCTTAAGACCGCTATCCTCGCTCGCTATGATCGCCGGTTCATCAATTTATTAGCGCACGAAAGTAAATTGAATTCGCGGAATTAAGGTTTCCTTTTTTTTTTTACTCATGCCGCGCGACCGGCTATAAATGATTATTAGACTGCAGATCTTTGTGCAGATATGTAGAGTCGGTTAATTTATATAGATTGGAAAATATCGACAATAAATTTCTTTCCTCCGCGATCGGGTTTTCATTATACTTTAGAGATGATAAAAATCTAATTACGCTTTTTAAAATGTTTTCGGCGCTCCCGGTGGAGATACTATCAGTGATGAAAATTCACAGGTTAGTGGTTAGTGGTCAATCTCGAAAAGAATTTCGCAGTAAAATTACTTCTTCAATCGATTGTCCGTGGTATGCGGGACACCCTGTATAACTCGTTAGCTCAGGTAGCAATTTCCACGGAACCCACCTCTTACATTCACTTCCCACATCTAACCATCCACCGAGCGCACTCGCAGCGTCTGATCAGCGGTCCCCAGATATGCAAATATCAAATTCAAAGCTATCGACCGTAAGAATCGAGGATTCGGGGGCACCGATCTGCTATACGGAGCGAGCGATTCGTTGCCCGTCCCCTTTAGCCGGTGGTTTAACCGAACGTAACAGCTGTCAGGAGGCGAGCGGAGGGGAAAGCGCGCGTTCCCGTTTCCCAAAGACAGAGGTAGATCGAGTCTTCTAGGTACAGTGATCTCATCAATATGCAGCACCGGGAGGCCATTGTAAATCGGTCCGGGAGGAGCCGTGGGTTCTGGAAGCCTGTGCGGAGGATGGTGTATAGTCAAAGGGAATTTCACGGGTGCATTGGCGGGGTCCGGCTGGCCTAAGTAGCTCGCGGATACGATACCGATGCGACGCGATTCGAGGCGATCGCATGCGCCAAGCCGACAGCTGTTTCGCGGTAATGGAGTAACGAACGGGAAGGAGTAACACTGGCGAGGAGAGAACTGACCTGAGGTGGATAGTGATCCGGCAAGGCGTGGAGAGCTTCTCTGTACGCCGAGAGGGCCCTTTGTAATCTACCCTGATCGGCGTAGAGGGCGCCTAATTGGAGGAGGGCCTGCACTCTGGCCGCCTCGTGAGCCCTTTTGTCCTTGAGACCGGACCCGTCCAGCGACGCACCGGCCCGCAAAACCGCAGCCGCCTCCGCTCCGCGTCCGACCGAGGCCAACGCCGCGCCCAGGTTCACGTAAGCCTCTGCAAAGACAAACGATAAGGATCATCAGCACCCTCGGATTACCAGATACTCCCCGAGCCGGGCTAAGTCGCGATCCCGCGCGAATTTATATCAATCGAGAGCCAAGGCCGGAGCCTTCTTTCATTTGGCACGCTGGATCTCGACGGACGCTGACCATTCGTTTCGTTTACGGAGAGCGAAAAGACCCAATGCGGGGTGCAGCTTGTCAAACTGGTGGACGCTTCTCTTTCTTCGTTAACGCGTGGACAGTTCCGGTATAAATGCGTGCAGTTCTCAATAAGACGACAGTGTTTTCTTCCGCAATAAGAACATCTCTAGCCCCTATTAAATTTAAATTGATCTCACATTATTTTACATAATATATTTTCCAATGTTTGCTGTGTACTAACCATCTCATTTTGAATGGCTATTACAGTACATTAATTTTTTATATTATTAAAGCATTAGTTTGTCTATTTCCATTGTAACCTATTCAATATTTAATAATATAAAAATCCGAATACATAAAATAGAAAAACATTTGACCAACAACTATACTTAATCGTAATTGCGATCGCACTTACGAGCGAATTAAGTAATATCTGTTATTGATAATAGTGTACATTAATAATTATAATTGATAATCTATTAATAAACGTCGGATATCATACTAATTCAATATCCAGTTACTTTGATTAAATTCACTCTCCCAGAGAGGAAGTACGATCATTTTTATAGTTTGAGCTTATTAACTCCGAGAAGTGGGATGAAAATTTAATTAACCTCACGCCATATTTCGAGAAATTTTAGCATAGAAATTTTAAATCAATTTAAACCCATGAATTTATATTACCATATAGTTGAAGATGATTTTTTACGTTCGGAAATTCAATAATCACCCGGACCATACGAAAAAGGAAAAAATGTATTCGATTAGCAGACCATGAGCACTTCAATTACGAAGATTATTAATTATTGGACATTATTACTTGCAATACCGAACAGCTAAAGTGATTAATATTTAGTCTCTCTTAAAAATTATATCCATCCAGATTCATTGTAACTTATAATGTGTTCTACACATTAATATATCAATTTTATGTCTCGGTAAGTGGAACAACAATATCTTAATCAATTATATATTCACCTTTATTTGTAACGACTCATTGTCATTTATCAACTATTTGAAGACATTTTTTTTTTAAATGATCCTATCGAGTCGAAAATATTGTAATAATATACTCAAGTAATTCTATCTTCACAGTTTTATATTTCGTTTATTCATTTTTGTCATAAGTGCATGAAATCCGCAACCTAGTAATTAGAGTAATGAATGCTTTATTAAATTTTTTCCTAGAAACAGAAATTATTATGTATAATAATTTTACACAAAAGAAACGCTACAATTCAAGTAATTAAAAACTTCAAAATATGAAGTATTGTTGATCCCTGTTGTAATTCCAGTGTTAAGGAAATGTTCCAAATCATCATCTCAGAAAATGATTCATCATAAATGCATTAAATTCACAGTCATTGAAATGATAAACGTGTTGGGATTTTGATATGTAACACAATTCGCGACGCCCTAACCTCAATCTCGTACTTGACCTCGACTGCTTCTACTCGATAGTAGTTCACGCGATTGCACAAAAATTTGCAACTCGATCGCACGTCTCCATTAAAATTTTTTCCTTGAGACAGAAATGAATTCCAAGTAATTAAATATTTATAATAAATTCACCGAGAGAAAATTTACAATTAATAACCAAAAAATATGAAATGATTCCTGTGGTACTTTCGGTGTTAAGAAATTCCAGGCTATCAGTATGCCGCGGTAGATGTAGACGATTTAGAAAATGTTCTAACTTCGGCAGAATTATGGTCTTCGGAACTAAATTTCCGACAGGGTGCTTTGCGACCATCCCGGCCTCGTTTCTTCCGAAGTAAACTTCACACCGTATTCCCGATTTTAATAGGTTAAATTTTCATCCCGGCGTTAGAAAAGAGTTTCTTGCGCAAGATGGCGGGACTCGAACTTGCTCGAAACTTTGCTTCTATCTATTATCTACGAAGTCGTTCAATTACTGAATAACGCGGCTCGAAACGGTGTCATCAAGTATCGATTACTCATTAGCGCGCGAGGAATGTCCTTCCGTAGTACAGTTGGGAACGAGTACCGAGCCGTGGATGACTCATTAGTGTGTCAGGAAAACCCGTCTGCAATATAGTCGCGCAGCACCACCGATAGATGGACTGCGCTCATTTGCGGATGAGTCATTGTCAGCTCGGCGAGATTAGGCGTAGCAGACTATACCAATCTACCCCGTTCAATCTTATTCTTTCATAGTACATTCTGTTCAATGGAAATCCTCCTTGCTTTTTTTACAATGATAATTCAGAGAGAAATTCCAAAAAATGTCATTTGTTCATCTTTACTTTGTTTTATTTTTAGATCACAATCCAGATACGAACTACAAAAATGTTATTTGTTTATTTTTATTTATTTGTGCAAATAGTATGACGTTGTGCTCGCTTGCACCTTGTGCTTCGATCCAGTACATATTAGCACTTCATTATGTCCGCCATTTTTGAAGATATAAAAAAGCTTTATGAACCAAAGTTTTTCAGTATAAATAGGATTAGAGTGTGTGGTAGTAACAGTTTTCTTGTAGACGAAAAAGTTTTGGAGATTTTAAGGTTACGTTCACTTTTGTTTCGGTAGAATATATTTTTCCATGCACTACGAATCCGTCTCACAAATATGGTTGCCATCCCATTTCCATAGGATGTTTTTTAACGAAAATTTAATACTTTGTGGATAAGAGTGTGACTCAACTTATGTACTAAATATTTTTTTAATATAATAATTTTTTGAAATGAAAAAAATTCTCAAGGTTATGCAAGGTTATGTATTTTTTAATTATTTATATAGGACCATATAAAAATGTAACAAAATAATTTTCAGTATTTTCTTTGCAATTCACAGTTGCAGTTTTTCCGAAATTTCATTATTTATTATTATTGCGAGCGACCGTGTACATTTTCTTCGATTTCTAAAATCAGAATTTAATATGAAATTTCCAATTGCGCATAAAGCACATTTTACATAATCGCGACTGAAAGAGATATTCACGTGGCTACCATTAGTCAGAAATTCAACGCTCGAATATTTTCTACCGAGGATTATCGCTCATTTAACGACAGTGTATTTTCCGCGATCCCGAAATCCGAACACCGTTTAATTCCAAGCAATCCGTGCAGATTTCCGTGTTCGGATTCCCGATGCGTGACCCTCGGCGACCCTCGGCCCGATCCCCTAATTTCATCGCGCTTAACTTTCAACGCCCCGGTCGTTTACCATTTGACAGGACTAAGTGTAATGTAGTGCGCTCGCGGAGCCGGTTACTAATCCCGATATCATCCTACGTGATATTACAGGGCCGACGTAGGACGTAAGACGTAAGACGTTTACCCTCGGTGCCTCGAGTTGCGCGGAGTATAAACAGGGCGCCGGGGGAAGGTTTCATTAACGAGCCGTGTGATTGGCAAATTTTCCAAGCCCCGACGCGGCGGCGTCACGTCGCGTCGCGTCGCGTCGACGGAAATCCGATCTCGGTAACGAAATCCGGCCGATATCGTCGGCTAATTTTTCCCCGGTCGGTAGTTAGGGAAATTAAACGGTCCTCGTTTGCGTGATGTAATTACATCGGCGACAACATACACATCGATAATCTCAAGTTCGATACAGCGATAATTACAACTTAAATTCGTCGATAATCTCAAGTTCGATACAGCGATAATTACAACTTAAATTCGTCGATAATCTCAAGTTCGATACATCGATAATCACAAGTTCGGTACATCGATAATCTCAAGTTCGGTACATTCACAATTTACTTTGGTAGGTCTCTAGGGAACTTAGGACTAGAGTCTCCAATAAATGAGCAAAGCTGAAGATTATTTTTAATTTATTTAAAACTCTTATAAAATGGTTAACAGAATTACATCAGAAATAAATCTTAAGAACTCGACCCTTTGATCCTTCTTGTTAGAATTAAGATTATTGATTTAACATTTGTTATTTTGTTAATGAAAAAATAATAACATTTGAAAACATTTGAAACATTATAACAACTTCACATTGGCGTACAACTTCACATTGGCGTACAACTTCACATTGGTGAACAACTTCACATTGGTGAACAACTTCACTTTGGTGAGTGTCGCGACAGTCGCCACAGATGACAGCGGCACAAATCGAGTCACGAGACCAGGAACGAAATGAGAATGTTGGAACGATGAATAATCACGACACGAATCATTTCGATTAACCACGGAACCGCTTCGGAAATACGTATGATTACTTTATTATCTCTTTCTCCTCGGCCGGCCGCGGATCAGCAAATATGTTGAACGTCGAAAGTGGAGGCAAACTCGGCGGATTACGTCGACGAAGTTACAGATTCCGTTTACAAGGTTAAAATTAATTAGATTTGTTCTGCACAGCAGGGCGCAGGAAGATCCACACAGCCGACGGGGTTCAAGTAAACATTAAACTTAATTAAGTACTTGATCGAAGGACTATCAATAATCCACGGCTTGAATAATTTCCGAGAAACATTCGCCTAGCGCGCACACGTGCATCTTCGCGGAGCCGATCGGTCCTGCGAATGTACGCTGAACGTTTTTATTCGAGATTTTGCTCGTGGCGAGAACTATTTCGAAGAACCTTGTGTCTTTGTTGCAGATTTTTTTCGAAAATGTAAGTTTGGTATAATTTATATTAACTCGTGAGATTGGAAATTTAGCAGATCTTGAATTAGAACATTTTATTTCATGTATTTTGTAAAACAATAGGTACTTGAAACCTGGGACAAGGTTTTCAAACGACCACATTTGAATTTGTCTTTCCATGAGCTATAACCTACGAGGTTATAACCTTGAGAAAATATTTTTCTTATCATAAAAAATATATTTCTTATAGAAAAAATAATTAATAATTTTATAAACTTACCACCGGTCAAATGACCCGTTCCAAATTTTTTATTTCACAATCATTGAGCTTATAAGTAGATATATTTAGTAGAGCAGATATTACAATATCAACCGCAAAAAGTTTAAATAAATTTAATTTTATTATTTTTACAGGGAAAAATCTACCGGATACTTGTAACAGTCGGTAGGTTTAATGTTAAACAGTCCTCAAGACTCCAACAGTCCTACAAGTAACAATGTTGTATTTGCTAAAGGAACCATCTGGTTGAAAGCATTAATAAGTAAGTAAATAAATTATATTCTATTCTTTCTACATTGTTATTTTTTCCACAATGTATGAAATTGATATTGTTAATCATTATTATTAATAATTCACTTTTCGACCGCCGAATCACATATGATAATTGATGAATGAAAAGTGGAGCAAAACTGGCCATTCTCCACAAATATCATGCACATCTCGCACGTATAGAGACATTAATTACTATTTCTCTTCGTGGAGACCTCTGGCGTTTGCTGATCGAGCCAGGATTCGTTTTTCTCACCCTACGCCGCCGCGTTTCTCCTCTTTCAGGCTCCCTTTAACAGTGTAAGGGATCCGCCAGGGGAGACAATAAAAGCGAAGATAAACTTTTTAATACGTTTCACTTTGCCCTCGTTATTCCATGCCGCGCGGCCTCGGAGATGTAGGCGTACGCCCTCCGCGCGCCGGAAGAATGCCTCCAGAAACTTGAAATTTTTAATTAAAGTCATAGCCGACCGCGGCTTTTTGTCCGGCTCGTCGCTCCGAGCCCCTCGTTTACGGGGACGCCAGTGCGCGTTGTGTTTAACGACGACAACGAAACGGTGTACCGTGTACGGGGAGGAGGAAAGTTACAAAAGAAAAATGGCGAAACGCCGCCGCCGCCGCGGCCCGCGGGGCGAGACGGGAAGAGGAAGGAATAAATTTCGTTGGAGACTGGGGGACAGGCGGTTGTCGAAGTTCGCGGGAGAGTAGCAGGGTTTGTTAATGGATCGACAGTATAGGAAATCTTCCCCGATAGAAACAAAACGATTTGTTAGCTTTGCTCGCTGCAGCTCGTCGTCCCCCGAACAAAACACGAAAGAAAAAACCGGCACTAAGCCATTTATGGCTGGGGAACCGTTCGCCCGAGAGACATTTCAATGCGCTCGGGGAAAACTTTGCTGGATCCTCAAAATGAAATATTTTCTCGATTAAAACTCGAATGTGGAATTTTTCACTTTGCGATTCGCTGACAAAAGTTGTTTCGCCCGACGTAACGCGATGAACAAATTTTTTAAAAGCTCTCCTTTGCGTTGCAGCTCCACGTCTAAAGTTCCGGATTGATCTAGCCAATAATATTAGTCGTAGCGGAAAAAATTTGAGGTATTTTAAGGTACGTATATTTAGAACTTTTTTTGAGGATGGACGCGTCAAGGACTTAGATCAAATTTCATGTTTCAGTGAAATTATGAATAATGTTAGACCTCACTGACGTTTTAAGAAAGGCGTCAAGAATCATTCCAGAGGATTTTTAATTAGAAATCGGTGTGAACTGATGAAGAAACGCCCGAAAATTAGTCGGCAAGCTGACTTAATCTTTGCCCTTCGACCGCTCCCAGGTTGATTTTCTCGGCCACGATGCGCCCCGGACGGCCAGCACGTCGCCGTTTCGCACGATATTTAGTAATTACCGGGCGGACCTGAGAAATACGGCGAACACGCGACAAAAGGCGGGTTTTCCACTCTCTCTTTCTCTCGGTCTCTCGTTCGCTCTCCCGTGTTCTCTGTGTCTCTCGTACTACGCCGCGGCAGAAATTCATGCGGACTTAACCCGATTCGCCGCCGTGCCGTAAAACCCAGCCCCACGGAAGCACGGCAATGCCCTTTTAATTAGAAACGGATAGAGCAAGAAGCGAAGTGGTCGCGACGCCGTGAATGTCTGAATTTTACGCTAAAGACTGACGTAACCCAGGCTTGTCCGAATTCTAAAGAAACCGGCTGCCATTTCACTGGAAATACGGGTCCGGCTTTTCGCATTTACTACTATCCAAACAGAGGAAAAAATATTAGCTCTTGTCCCTGTAATGCAATATCGCAGCTTATTAACGCAGCCGTCTGAGACTGCTTCGTTCAATCCTTTCAGATGTTTATTAAATAACCCATGGTTCTTGTACGCCCGAGAACGTTTGTGCGATTTTTTCCTCGCTGTTCTGTAGCGTACGCTCTATGCAAGACTTGTGGCATGTTGGAAACCGAGTTTAAAATTCGATACAGTAAAATTCGAATTTTTCAAGCCACTTAATGCAAAATTGGTTGCCTGTTTGGTGGAACGCCACATCGCAAGGCCCAATGATCTTGGGAATAAAATGTCCTTGCCAGATATTTGGTCCCTTGACGCCATGCGTGTAACAAATATTTCGAGACCACCCTGTATACTCAAAAATCGTCAAGAAAATAGGGGTACGCGTACATCTCGGTATAAATTTCTCCGAACGTGCACCCTCGTGGGAGAGTTGTCCCTTGCGGACCTTCTTAGACTAGCATATGCTCCAAGAAGGGCGTAAAAGGGTCGCGCAGAAAAAGTTTCCGCACGCATCGGAGTAATGCCGTTCGCCTCCAATTTCCTGTACATCGGTCAGCCGCTTAGTTCAGACTGTGCATCGTCGGCGAGACGCTTGGCGCAATTCTCCGCGTAATCCGTCACGATATCGGGGCGGTTAGCTCGTCGGTCGGCCGACGTCGGACGGCAGCGGTGCGGCGTTTTAAGATATTACATTCGCGGTGGCCCGACAGAAGGTGTACAGGGCCGGTGAGGGTTGGTCGTCGGTCGGCAGTGTACATGTATAAACGTCGCGCAAACTGTATCCACGGGTGGGTGGCGAGGCAAAAGGTGGTGTCCGTGAGAGGCGGGTAGGCGGAAGAGGAGGGTGTGCAGCCTCGCTCGCTCGGATACTCTAATTCCATAGAGTATCCCGGGGGACCGCGGCGAGGAAAATGGATTGCTCGGCTCCCGCCTCGTTCCTTATTCAAAATAATGTGAAGCATAGGTAGCGGCGTCGTGGTTCCTTTGGCCGGGGCGAACGCCGGGCTCCGCCAGGAAATTGCCATTCCGACGCTCCAGTTTCTGGTCTTAACGGGAACTTTTTGTTAATTAAACGTCGCGTCGCGATAGAGAAAGATAGAGGGAGAGGGGGGCTGAACGCGTCGAGATAGCGTAACGTGGCCGGCGCGTTCGAAAAGTTCCGCGGGACGGAACCGGGACCCGGGACCCGGGGATAAGTAATTCTGCCCGTCCGCTTTTATATTCTCGAACGAGCCACGAAGAGGGGCCCGGGGGAGTTGGGGGCCCGGGGACGATACGGTGAAATTTTGCAAAAACCAGGCAAGATTATCCGCGGATAATCTTGCCGAAGAGTCGCCGCCGGAGGGAGAACGCGGATCCGCAGGAATCCGTGGGAAGGGGAACGCCGTTTGATGATTATCTCTTCTCGCTTCCTCGTCCCGGATCTTCCTCCCTCGAGCAGGAATTTGATTTTTCAGCCTGGGCACCGCGACTAATTTCGCCGCGCCGGAATTAGGGATACCTCGGGCCTCGAACGGATCGCGTTTCACCGGCGAAATAATTAATTAAAAGCGGCGAATTTTCCGTACCGGGGATTTACCACGCAGGTATTTCAGATTGTCGCGGTCGAGAATATGTCATTCGCAATCCCCCGCCCTTTGAACCGAGCGCGCGGAACACCCGCGGATCGATCGGCGACAACACCGGGACATGATTTTCCAGCCGAAGATATTATTATAAAAATTTGACGGAGCCACGCTGTCCGACGCACACGGCCGCTGTCCGGGAAACGCGCGCCTCGCTCCTCTATGCCTGTCATAGTACTCATCTTATTCATTTTTCCGACCCGGTAATTTTCAGCCGAAAATTCTATTTTATTCGGTGGGCTGGTCGGCGACCGCCTGTCGCGGCTCGGGACGGTAGTCGGATGATTTTATGATGATGTTGCTGCGCTAGTTGCGGATATTTACATGTGGAAAATGTTACAGATGCTGCGGAACATCCGGCGAGAAAGGCCCGCGGAGAAAGAAAATTTGGAAACCGGCGCCCCCTGAGCCTGCATGGTACCAACCCCCAGGGGTAAGCTGCTCGAGGCCGAAGAGTCCCATAAAAACGCCGTGCTCCGAGTAAATCTTCACCAAAATGTTCCCCGTAACGGAACTCCCGGATAAAATCAGATTTATTTTCCATCCGATACTCGTTCGCCGGCCGACCGGACCCGGGGTCCGTCTTTTAACAATAAAGATGCAATATTTCCGGGGCGTTACAAGAGGTGGACGCAATAAAACATCCCCGGGTCCCGGGTAACCCGTTGGGCGAGAGACTGTAAACCCAGGCCTCCTTTCTCTCTCGCTCTCTCGGCCGTGCCAAATGATTCGTGATAAATTTTGACGGATTATTAGGGTCGTAACCGGCGGGGATCGGGTCCGCGCTACGAGCCCTCCTCGATCGGTGTGACTCGTCGAACGCGACCTGTAAAATTGGTAACGGCGCAAACCGGTGGATATTTACTGCAATAGGTTTCGCCGCGGCTGACAAAAACCGGGGAAAAGTGGCTCGTATGTATCGGATTGCATTACCGGCCTCCTCCCCTTCCCCCCGCCCCTCACCTCGGCAATTACTACGATTGGACGAGAGGGATATTTCTTTTTTTTCCGGTGTACGGCCAAGTAATCGTATCTGCCCTCCCCCCCTCACCGGTGAAATCCCGCGACGGGGATTCCGCGCGCAGCCACCGTCCATTTTGCATTCTCCGATCCAATTGTTCCGGTACACGGTGTTACCGTGATACCTGCCCGGCCACCTGCAATTGATTCTCCCCGTAGAAACGCGTCACGGAGATCGACGCTGAACCAGAGCGATTTTCTTCGACGATCGAGGAGCCGCGCGCTCCCCGCAGACACCGACACGCTGCCTCCCGATCCACTGAAATCACCTCGCCGTGGAAATAGTCCGCGCCAGCGATCATTATACCGGGACCAGTCCCACGGAAACCATAATCCTTGGATATTCGGCCCTCATTTTCGCTACTTAATCTGTCCGTCGAGTTGACGCAATTGTGGTGAATGAAATTTTTGTGACGTCATCGATGCGACGACGCACAGTGGGCAATTCGGGCGAAATCGGCGACAAAATCAAAGAACTTTCGATAGAAATGAGATGGAGCGATGAAATTTTTAGACGATTTTGTAAAAATAGAAACGTTCTTTGCGCCTTTCTCCATTGGAACGGGCTGTGATTAATGCAGTAGCGTTTTCGTGGTGGTATTTGCACTCGTGAGACACTCCTAAACATTTTAATTTTCATTAATCTTTGACGGGTGACGTTGGTGTGAATGACAGAAGCTTTTATTCTTGGACCGTTAATTAAATGGAAAGGTTTATAATAACTATAGGTAATATTCTTTTTAAGAATCTCAATCAGGAACTTGTTGGCAATAAAATTTGCATTTCATATATCTAATGGCAATAAATAAATATTCTAAGAAATGATAATTTTCATACTAGTAAAATTATCAAGATAGAGCATTTTTTAAATTAAATAAATGCTATCTGAATTAAAAATTGAATTGAACAAAGAGTGATTGTCGTTTACATTTTATTCAGCTTACAATAATAAATGTTTAGTTACTTTCGGAACTTCGTTCAATATTAATAGCCTTGCAAAGAACTCGTAACATCCACTTTACAATTAATCAGTTCATCGACTGTTTCGAAATTGACGCTGCAACCTCGTTAATAACTCTATAGTTGAACTGCAGTATCGATTAATTATTTTCGCGACTTCGAAAATAGACACGTATAGGGGACCGAATTTTCATCTAGCAACGTAATAAGATACATAAATAATTAGTTTCCTTAATTTAAAGAAAAATATATTGAAGAAAAAATTTTTTTTTTAAATTAATAATTTAAATTATTTGCCAAATCAATTGGAGAATATTTTCGTTCGTCGAAAAGTATTGCAAAGACTATTTCCTTTTCCCTCTGTTTTCAAAAACTGTGCCACGCTGTACCCGAGAGCAACCGGAATCCTCGAGAATTGTTGTGTACGAGGTATGTCGGGAACAGTGGTAGAACCGAAAGAATGGTGACTCCTCGTGCAGAAGTAAGTAGAACGTGTAGAATGAAATTTTTCCACGTACGGTTCCGTTACGGGGGAAATCGGTATTCAATATTTCCGTGTTACGCGCCATTGATTTACAATTTGGCGTGCTTCGCCTGTCTATTGCATGCTGTTTCTACTTCTGTAATTGATTGTAAATATCCGTGGGTGTGTGATTTTTTTCACCGCAACAGGCTTTTTCACCGCTGGGCAGATCAGTGGCTGGGTGGACAATAAATAGCGAAAGGATGAAAAATAGACATAACCCATACCGTGGTATCTAAAGCTAGTGGAAGAGGTAATCAATGGTCAGACGCGTCAGCCACGTTACATTCGGCGCCACATGTCGACCACCAGTCGCTCCAATCGATACTCTGAAATTACACCGCATCGAAAATTTCATATATTTTCGATGAAAGTTCATATATTTTCTTTGAACCCTGCATAATCAAGTTATACGTTGTTTGTATGTGTATAATGAACGGGTGATATTACATAATCTATACATATGTATATCAGTATTTCATGAAATATCTAAACATAGAATATCGACATTCCAAGCACTAATGGCAACATTTACACTGTACTCCGTTCACCTGAGGACGACCACTTCATGGAATTGGTACCCTGACTCTAACATGGAACCTCTCATTCCAGCAAAATGGCGATGGTTCCGTGACAACATAGTTGGTGCGTTGTGGAATTCGCAGACAAACAATGTTGCGACTGCATATCATGCCTTTAGCGGTGATGAGACTTCGAGACTCTAGAGACCATTTGACTAGACTCGATAGACACTCTGTAGACACATGGAACAAAATTAAGAGAACGTTTTTTAAGAGGACAGTTTGACTTCGGTCCTATAGTTCCTGTGAGACATTTGTTCTTCGGAATGAGTACTATAAGATGCAGTAAAAAAATAATTTTGACCCTGAAGAATTGGTCAAGGTCAGTTTTCCAGTTCACCTTTTTTACAAATCTCCACCGATCTAGAATCACACTATGGTGATACGCGACATATAATTTTGAAACACCTTGTAGACGTATGTGATCAAATAGTTTACGAAACTGTACAGTTGTTTTTTAAGAAAACGTTTGACTTCGGACCAATAGTTTCTTTTAGACTTTTGTTCTTCGAAATGAGTACTATAAGATGCAGTAAAAAAACAATTTTGACCTTGAAGAAAGTTCACCTTTTTTCACAGATCTCCACCTATCTAGAATCACCCTATAGTGGTACGCGACATACAATTTTGAAGCACCCTGTACTCTTCCGACCCAGTGTAAATGCAACTGACTGTAGATGCAACTTCTGGTCCTCGTTTCTTCCTCGCGTCTTCCGTCTCCTCGTAACGCGAAGTGTCGAATCAACCGCCGCGAAAATCGTATAGCTTCTAGACGCTTTTTACCCATTCCCACCACCGTCCTCACCACCCCCCACCCCCGTCCAACCCCCATCGGTCGTGGAGCTGCATCGTCGCGAACGTTTTTCCCGTTGCCAACTCGAGAAGTCGTGGAAACGAGTGTTTTTCGCACGGTGATATATTGCTCGTTCCGCGACCGCTTTTCTTTTTTCCTCTCCACCCACCAACGCTCCAACCCCTTGCCCCCGACTGCATATATTAGACGGTGTATATTCTAGTTGTTATTTCGGATACTGCTATTTTTATATTGCGGTCGCAGTGGACGTGTTTCCTCGCGAATGTGTCCCGGGAACAACCGAGTTAATTAATTCTTCTGTGAATGGCAGTAACACTGTGTACGTTGCTTTCTTCAGGAGTTGCATGAATTTCTTCTTGATCGTTTAACCAGTTAACCGTGCTCGACGTGTCAAGCAAAATCTCTATATCTATTTTCAAGAATAAATCGTTAATTTTTTATCAAATAAAAATGTAATCCTCCCTCGGTTTTCGTAAAATTAAAAAAATACTTGTCATTGCTTGATTTTAATTCCGCACTCTGTGGCGGATTTTTTAAACTAAATTCCGCAATTAAGAGGTTAATACTATTGGCAGTTTTTCTCGGTTTATATTTCTGAATTATGATTTCATCTTTTGGTTAAACATTGAATTTATTTACTATTCTAATCTACACTGCAAGTTAGGAAAATAACATTTTACTTTTTCCTTTGCGAAAATGTTCTCCGGGACTTTGTTAAGTAGTTTTCAACGAAAAAAACGAGCCAATGAGAGCGCCAACTCGTGATTTTCTTTAATGACTCCTTAACGAAGCTGTGGAGAACATTTTTGCAAATGACTTTGGAAATAGCGCCTTTCAAGGAAGTAGAACACTTATGGGACACCCTGTAGATGATTAAATACACCCTTTTTGCTTAAATAAGGTTTCCATTTTATTGCATAAAATTAATATTACTAAACGACAATCTTTCAGTTTTTATATAATTAGATTAATAGTTCTTGCTCGCGCTATTTGCTCCATGCGATAAATATTCAAATATTTTTGGTTCTTGATGTTGAACAGCCTCAGCATTTAGCCGCAAAATATTTCAAATCTTTATCTGCGCCCGTTAAATACCAGTATTTTTAAGCATATTTTATGAATACCGAAATATGCGCCGGCACGTTATCGTCGTGAGAAATATACATAGTTTCCATAAATACAGGCTTTCAGAATTAAAAATCTGTTCCGGTTCTAAAATCGTTTTAAAGCCGTGAAATAAAGTAAAAATCTGTTTGTTTCGTGCTCGATACTATTCTATTTGTCTTGAAAATATCAAGCTTGTTCGTCATTTTTGATTTTCGTTTGGTTTTCTATTTTATTCTATTTATTTAAAAACATTTTAATCTTGTTCTATTCTATTTATGTTGAAAATTTCGAATCGTGTTCCTCTTTTTTTAGTTTGATTCGTTTTGTATTCTATTTTGTTTATCTTCAAAATTTTAAAATTCACCTTTTCTGGCTTCCATTTATTTTTTATTCCATTCTTCTTACTTTTTAAACAATTTTTAATTTTATTAATCTTCTTTTCTATTCACCTCCCTGCACAATGCAGTTGCTACGCCATTGTATTTTTAAAATGGTATTATTTCGTCGGCGTTGTACAGGTATTATATTGAAGAGTTGGAATCAAATTGATATGTTGTCCATCCAGCAATTTTTATCATTTTTATAAAAGTTAATTGATCAATTAAAAGTACAATAAAAATCATTTGGAATCCCTCGCTTTTTTCCCGGAAGAGGAACTTTCGAAAGAATGTTATACAATGCAAATGGAACGAAAGGTAAATTTGAATAATCCGTGTGCGCTGGTCAGAAAACTGTTTAATTGAAATATTGTTTTGATTGGATGAAATTTGATACTCGATTCAGGTGAAAAACTTTTAGTATGACGCGATTGCAGTATATATATATAGAATGTTGCCGTGAAATTGATTCTTCAAATTTTGTGCTGAAAAGTATGATTAAAAGTAAATTCTACTTCCCGCTCAAATTGATCAGTGCCGATGTCGCGGATTACATCAAAACGTATCAATTTACCGCAATACGGGACAAATTAATATTATTTCGAAACGGATCGAATGTTGATGAAGCGTATTGTTATAATTCGTAACAATAGTATTTTTTATAAATTCAGATATTGTGTTTCAATTCCAACAACATAACAATTATTTCATTTGTTCAAGCTGTGACGTGATCTTACGAAAATTTATATCAAATAATGCGAAATTAATTAACCTAACAATATTCAGTATAGCCAAAATGTTTGAAATTGATTTATTATCGTTTTAAAAAATATTTTGTTTTGAGAAATATCTTCAGAAAACAATTAAATTATTCCAGAATGATTATGAAGTTATGTTTATAATAAATTATTTATAATTGATTTCAGGAATTAACATGAACATTTGCATCTCACACCAAGGTGTTTAAATAATTTAACAATACCTGTTGATGTACCTGCTTATACAATGTGAGTGCATTATTTTATGTTAGAAGCTTGGGAAAATTAATTCTTATGAAATTATGAAGTGAATTAAACACATAATAGCAATTAAATGCAAAAAATTGAAATTTTCTCCGTAATGACGCGTACACCGTGTACATCAACGTTGCCAGCCGCCCTGGTTGATCTTTCAAAGCGGCCCAGAGTAATTGCATCAAAGCGCCGATGCCTCACAGATATTGAAAGTATCGAGTTATTCGTGTCCGGTGATTTATTCGAGCCGTCGGTCGACGCGTCTGCTGACCCTACTTTGGGAAGCAGCGAGCGGTCTGGATCGTGTATTTGGCAGCGTGAAACATCGCCGTTGGCCCTTTGGAATTGCTGCACGGCGGTACACGGGACGACTGGCGAGATGGGTGGAAGGTCAGGTGG
Organism: Lasioglossum leucozonium; assembly: GCA_028454225.1. Classification (NCBI taxonomy): domain Eukaryota; kingdom Metazoa; phylum Arthropoda; class Insecta; order Hymenoptera; family Halictidae; genus Lasioglossum; species Lasioglossum leucozonium. The sequence goes on from CM052214.1 coordinate 8,832,102, forward strand.
GTCCGGCGCGACGGCGAAGTCGAAAGCGCGCGCGGCGCGGCGCGGCTTGGTCGGAAGAAGAATGGGCGGACGGAAACTGCTGTTTCATCTCCGACTCCGCCAACTTGGCAAGACCGCCGCTCTCTGTTTGCTTCCTAATTACGAATGGGAGAGAATAAGACGCGCTCGCGGGTGAGCGAGAGCCCGTGGGGAGAGCCAGACTACGTAAGAACCTCGGGGACGAAGTAAGAAAGCGCCGGCCGCGCGCGCGGATGAACAAAGAGGAAAACCGAGGCGGCCCGTCGGTCCTGCGAACTCTCCGAGCTACCCGCGAATTAAGATTCCATCGTGCGGTCGAGTTTTGTGTGTGCCTTGCAATTTTCTGGTTAACCCGACCGTTCTTGCGGGACTCTGCCAACACTTTCCTCCACGGATCGATGGATTTAGGAGTTCGATCGAGCATTCAGCCCGCGGACCTCGCTCTGTTGTTTCATTAATAACGATAATTAGCACCGAGATAAACTGCACGATCCATGCTGTACTGCGGAGACTACTTGAAGGGTTACACGATGCTCTGATCCGATATAACGCGACGGCATCCGAAATAAGCAAATCGGTAGCCCTCTTCTTCTGTTGAAGGTTGCTCGACAGCTCTCAGTGACATTAGATATGCCACATTTTTTGTGGCACTCGTTAGGCCCTCTTTAGGAGCCGAGGTGGGGATATGCGGGGTCCTTAGGCTACATGGGGAGGAGCCAAGGTCTCGAAATCGAACCCCACTGACCTCCCTTTCACATCATGACGTCCTGGGGGGACTGAAGCTCCCAGGCCTGGGCAACAATACTTCTGGGCCCACCCCACGTTATTTCTGGGCCCTCTTCACTCTACTCATGGTCCATCCTCACTCTATTAACGTTCCAATTTTTTTCGAGTTATTAAGACGAAATAAAATATAAAATAGTGAGCCAATTATTAATGGTAGAGAAAACCTTTTTATTTTAGAGATGGGGGTTGCAAGCAATGATAAAAGACGAGAACTCCGGTGCTTTTGCAATAAAATTATTGAAAAGGACATTGGCGTAGACAGAATGAAATAATGCGTGCGCGTGTACCCTTGCTCAGCATTCAAAGTGTAGTCACAGATGCAAATTTCAATCTATCCCGTTCGTTACAGTACCAGGTACGGATCAACGAGCCAGAGTGACCCCGTGTTCCAATTGATACCGAAATTCCACGTTGCCCGGAACGGGGCCTTCTTTTTTGGTCTCCTGTTACCGACTCAAATCGCTCGTAACAGCCTCCGCTTTTAAAACACGGCTCGTTCGAGTAATTAGTGAACCGATTGGACGTCAATTTATGGACCGCCGCCGCAATCGCGCACGCATTCCCCACCCCCCGCCCCCCGGTTTTCGTTGAACGCCCTCCTGAAACGATAGACTCCGGACGTGTACCCCGGCAATGTGGAAAATCCAAACTGAAATTCGCTCGGCAACAATGGATCCCCTTTGTAAGGGCTAATAAAAGGTGACACGCCGACTTGAAACACGACAGCCGCGGACGAGCCGTAAACGGTCCGGACAACGTGTCGCGTTTATTTCTAGATGTCGAATCGAGTTGTCAATTAGCAACGTTCGTTTTAACTTCGTTTCTATCCGGGCCAATTGCTCATTAACATCGTCGCCTTTCTCTGACGTTCGCGCTGCGAATGTCTGCGTATTATTGAGTTCTTGAGGGAATTTTTATTATTACTTTTATACCGGGTATTTCACCTAACTCGACTCGCTTATTTTGTATGATAGTAAAAATTCTTTCACGGAGAAAATATTCTGTTCGAAGGCGTCAATACGGTGATGGGCCGAATTCCAAGGATATCCCAAGGTCATTTTTTTCGAGATTTCAAGGTCATCGTATTTTTTTTTTAATGGGACTGCGTATTTTCGTTACAACAGTCTTATAGCTTATAAAAAAACGAATCCAACCAGGTGCAATATGTTGACCTTCGCGTGACCTGTAGCGAGAACATTATGGTAACTTCATTACGCGTTCGAGGACGTTAACGAAGGAATTTCAATTTAGTTGAAACAGTCTTAACTTTATTTTAAAAGGTTCTCAAAATGCGCACCATGAACTTGGTTACACTTTTGGAGGCGGTAAATTTTTTGCTGTACATTTTTGAGTTGTTCTACAGTAATTGATTTATTACTATAATTTTCGCCCGCCAGACGTGTGACGAATAACCGAGATACTCAAGGTAGACACAGTTATTGTCCCACCCTGTATACGAATTATGGTCGAATTTAGGAGCCGGTTCGAATCAGGCGAATTTTCATTCACACTTACTTGAACAAAAAGTTTGTTATTTACACACCGAGCGTGTGCCACATTCGCCAGCAACGTTCCCGAAGAGCCGCCTCCGTGTGTTAAGGATTAGCTGATAGAATCGTCGGATAGGCGCCCAAGAAACGTGTATCGCGGGCGGTGCTCGGGCCTGGCAGCGCGGAATCAAAATTCATTTCGGCGAAATTGGAATCTCGTAGTATTATATTATAGTTACAACCAACAAGAGAGGCAGCCGTGCCTGCGAGGCGTCCCGAGCGGATTCCATGCGGCGCGGCGCGGCGCGGCGCGGCGGTGGCAACGGCGGCGGGTTTCAGACGGGTTATCCGGCCCGTGAAATCCATTTTGTTGAATCGCGCCCGGATAAAATACTATTCGCGAAGTTATTGTGCATAATTCCCGCTAATTCGCGCGCGCGGGCCGCGAGACCGAACAACAATCGCGGTATCGCCCGGAGAGAACCGAATTTTACCGGCGATGCCGGCGCGCTCGCAATTAGACGTCAGCCCCCGCTTGTTGCGCAACAAAAGGCGCAGCCCTCGCGGAACGGAACACGCTCGTAAAATGAATTCGTTCGAATAACGCGCCGGGGAATTATTCTATTGGCAAAAATTTATGGGAACGTCGTCACCGCGGTATTACGATCTCGAATCTACAGGGTGTGTACAGTTTATACGTCGCGGATATTGTACAGGGATTCTCCGGATCGGTGGAAATACAGTGGATTCAATTATTTCAACACTAAATACCCGGTTTTCGAAAAATTGCCAATATTTAAACAGTAATAATTTCGTAAAAAATGACCACACGATCATAAAATTTGACTCATTTTAAAGCTGAAAGCCTCTATTTTCAAAGTCCATCGTTCATTTTATTCAAAGATCTTTTTTCGTGACGTAGCGAGCGAGAAACTGGAGACGCGTTTCTTGTTGAAAATGTTACAAATTCAAACGTCTGTGGAGACTTTGATAAATTTTTCTCGCGACTGAAACCAACATAGGTTTCAAGATTGAAGCTTCCTCTTTACAACGACACCTTAAACATGGATGTACGATTTTTTTCACTGTTTTATGCAACAAAAATGAGGAACAAGTTCGGTCGTGTATAGCCCCCTTGGTGGAACTTATACTAGTGTAAAGTTGACGGCACAGCTCTCATTCGAAGTTCGATGAAACGGCTAAAAAAAATCGTACATCAATTTTTAAGGTATCGTTGTAAAGAGGAAGCTTCAATCTTGAAATCTATGTTGGTTTCAGTCGCAAGAAAAATTTTTTTAAGTCTTCACAGATGTTTGAATGTGGAATATTTTCAAAATGGTATAAATTTCCTTTCTCTCTAATATTTAGTTTACATTTCTTTAACATTTATTTCATATTTCATAATATCACATCTAATATTTTTTTCATATTGAAAATATTAAAAATGTTTAAACAATATTTTGTGCTACTAGGAATTGTTCCTTCGGGACTTTTGTTCCTTGCGGTGAATGCTATACGATGAAAAAACAATTCTCACCTTGACAGAAACGGTCAAGGTCAATTATGCGGTGCATTGTTTCATCGGATCTCCACCGATCCAGAAGTGTAGAATCCCTCCATGGTATTCGTGACATTTTCTACAGTCTGTACACGGCAGTGCTCTATCGACCGGGACTAGGTGAAAATGTGTGAGCCCGTCGATACGGTGTGCTCACCGTATCCGACCGTGTTGTATCTGGACTGTTTACACGTATGCGCGTCTGTCCGCGTGCCTAAGCTGACGTTCGTGCACATAGCGACCACGTGTATGTGTGTGTGTGTATCTAAATGCGTTTACCCGGCCCGACCCAGCCCGACTCGACCCGCTCATGTCCGCTTCTTCATTTTTTTTTTTTTACACTGGTCCAGAGAAAGAGAGAGAGACGCAAAGAGTATCGCAGCTGCAGGATAGAAACCGACGAGAGTCAGTTAGGGGTTGGCTAAAAAGTGGCGAGCCCGAAGGGTGGCCAGGGACCCGGCTCGGGGACCGAGGAGTGGCTACCCTCGAAATACCCCGCTGTTACCAAACTCCCGGGGAAAAAAACCTTTTAAAGGGGAAGTTTCACCTGCCGAGGTAAAGCGGAATCGAGTTCACCCCCCGGACTTTCAGCCGACGGAACTGCTGCTGCACGTGGACCGCGCCACCACCGAGATCCTCCGGAGCTGAATTTTTCCGAGGTCGGCCGCGCCGCGAGCATCGATTCCCACCGGTTGCTGACGGAATCGGTGATTGGACACTGATTTTTTTTCCGGGGAATCGACGGGATTTTTTTCGTAGCTTATAAACGTTAATTTATTACGTCAGGGGGGTGGTTTTCAGGGCTCTATCGATGGGTACACGTGTAATATACAGATTGTCTCACAACTTAAATAGTATCGATTGTGGAATACTCTTGGTGCTATGAGTTTCTTCGTGAGTGAACGCGTGAAGGTCATATGAAGGTCAACTTTGTTTTTTTTTTAATGAAACGATTTACTTTTCAATAGTTTTTTTGGCCAATGGACGTGCGAAGGTCATGTGAAGGTCAACTTTGTTTTTTTAACGGAGTGACCTGTTTGTTAATCTTGAAAAAGTCTCTTGTTTTTCACATAGTTAATTTCTCTTTTTCGAAGATAATAATACTGAGTAATGTAACTGATACTAAACTTGTTTTGTTTTTGCGTGAGACAGTCATAAGTGCAGCAATCATGGGAGCTGTTGGGACACATTTTGTTTGTGTTTTTCGTTTTTTTTTTTCAAAAAATATCGTAACAATGATTCGGTGCCGCAACGTTTCATGGTTTTACAGTGAAAAAATCCGAATGTTAATCTAACGTTTCGCGTTCTAGACTAGAATGCCCCCTTAACAATAGTTCGAGCCTGGTAACGCTGGATTCATTCGCGCGTACCTGCGCTCGAAAAATACCGTGCGTTGACTTTGTTTCAAAGCGACAATTGGTGTACGCTGATTGGCTGTCGGCAGTTCACGAAAACGGTATAAAAGACGAGGAAAAATGACAAGCAATCAGTACGATTCACCAATTACTTGCAGCGACCGAACGAATAGCGATGGAAAACAGCTGGAGCGGAGTAGTTTTGTTGGCACAGTAGAAAATGAATATACCGAATAATTAAAACAGTCTTATTTTTTTCAGTCAATTTTTTAATGGCTGTTCTTATAATTTGATATATCCATTTCAAATGTGAGAAAGTGGTCGAATCAATGTGTAGAGTGAAAATAAATGCAAACTACCAGAAGGTATTTTGTGCTATTATTTGTATCATAATAGTATCGTAACGTTGGGACCTAGAACTAATACCCCTCTGTGTATTTGTGTATCAATGATATCTCGAACTCAATTCTGATTACCCAAACACAAATTTGGTAATATACCCAGAGGGTGCAGCTCTGTATATATTGTGTACAGTTTGTGTATACGCGTATGCTTCCTCTTGAGAAAGCACACAAGTCTCACTGTACACAAAGTTACGTAAACGCATTGTGTTTGCATGATTTCAAGTATATAGAAACAAAACAATCTAAAACAAAGAACCATGTGTACAAATTAACGTAAATAAGAGACAAATGTAAGCAAATGAGATGCAACTTTAAATTTTATGCATCATTATAATTGAGAACATTGTTTAATGCATTTAACTATTTTTACTGGTTAATTGAAATTTTAATGGTTCAGACAAATCAGAAGTTGAATAACAATCATTAACCGTAATAATAATAAAATATACTGGTACACGAAGTTAAAGGATCAATAAATTATAAATAACGTTGAACTATTATACTTTGTATAATAGTTAATTTGTCATCTTACATAATTCTACGTTCTACTCATTTTAAAAAGAAAAGTCTCCACCTCCGTGTCCTTAAACTTTCCAGTGCTGACGTCACACTTTCTCTTCGAATTACAATAAAACCGCGACACGAAATCTCAGGTCAACTTTTGAGAGGTCATTATAAAAAGTCTTTTATTATACGATTAAATTGAAACGAATGTGGAAAAAACTTTTTCAACTCCGTAAAGTCATTTCTACTTCAAGTGAAGAAAAACAACTTCACTCTTCCACTCCGCTTTGTAATAAAACCGGGTCTTTGAAACGTTCAAAGGCGTGAAAGTAGAGACGTCGCTTTTAGAAATGAGCACAGACAAAAAAGTAGATTGCAGGACTTCATGCATGATAAAAATTTTACATCATAAGAAAGAGAAATTTTCCGTTTAATAATTTCATTAAAGACGGTGTAACAATGTTTTTAAATGCCGGAATACGCATGCAAATCTACGTTATCGACATCAGCGCGTGCTTGTAGTGCCACCTAGCGGCTCCGCTCATTGGACGACGCGCGACGCAGACGCTACATCATGGCGGCGTCCATGCCGGTCGAAACCCCTTGAAATCGCTGAACTTTAAACACGCATAACTCTTGAACCAGTGGGTCCCTAACATTGAAACTTGGATTTTCGGGATTTCCTCGTCAAAATCTACGGGACTATATAAAAAAAAATAAAAAATCTCCGGTTTCCTCAGGTGACGTTCAATCTATTATTTTTTTGTGTGCATAGTTAACTCTCATACTTCAGGATCTCCTACTTCGGGAGCTCCTTTGTCGAGTCCCACTCCACATTTCTCCATGTCCAAACCAATAGAAAAATTTAAAAAATTGTTAAAAATAAGTAGCAGTACCGTAATATTGTCGTTTAAAGTAAATTTCAACTAAAAACAGTTGGGAGCTGCTGTTAACAATATTTTAAGTAACAATTTCTCGATTGTAGAGCAAAAAAGTGTGAACTATTATCGTAGTCTCTTTTCTGCAACCATTTTTGAGGAGCGTGTCAGGTAAACATTTCACACCACTGTCTGACGTTCTTTGGAACGTCTTCGGAACGTGTTCTTCGAGATGACAATTTCTCAGAGATCTCGCCAGTGCTTGCAAGATTTCCTTCTCGCAGGAGAGCCATAAAAGGGACACAGGGCGAGACTAGCGGCGGCAGCGGGGTGAGGGGCGGGGCAAGGGGGGTGGGGCGGAGCAGTAGATCTTGTTCGAGCGAATCAATCGTGTTAAGTGCTCGTAAGGGTAATCCGGCTAATTTCGTACGACCCATACGGGCATCGGGACACTTGTCCAATACTGCAGGAGCGTCGTTTTCGTTCGACAGGTTCGTTCCTGTCCTCCGTTCCAATTGGAAGATTGCGTCGGCAGCTATTCGTACCAAACCGAGTCGCTCGCCGCGAAATTGTCGTAATTCGGAAATATCAAGGGTCGAACGGCTAGATTCCGAGATAAATGCAAAGTGCTGCGTGAGCGTAATTAATCAAACGATAACCCCCACCGCGCGAGCCTCCGCCCATCGGCCTCCGCGGTCTTGTTAATTTCGCTGATTAATGGAATTCACGGTTCATGCACGGCGCTCGTCGGCGCCGCGACGCCCCGCCACGATAAGTACGACGAAGGACGACGGCCGCTTGACGGTGCTCTGACGCGCGCAGAAAGTCCACCGCCCGTGGATATTCTGATCGGCTGTACTATTAAGATATTGCGCGGCAATCCATCTAATTTTCCAGTGATCGATGCGCCCAGTCAACGCTTCGCAACCGCGGAGCCGCGGCCACGAAAATTCACCGCGATCCGGAAAAGTTCCAGCCTGTTGGTAATTAATCACACTCGGATTTCGCGTCGATCGCCCTGTAAAATCCTGCTCCTTTTTCCTCGTTTCCTGCTCGCTGGTTGAACGCCTGATAAATGCTCCGCGTGTACACTGTCACGTCCCGCGGTCCAGCCGCTGATTGTAATCGACTAAATCAAAGATATTTTCTTCTCGGTGCACGAGACACGTAGTCGATAAACTTTGTAATTGTTAACCATTGACATTCGAGTGGCGTTAGAAATTGTTGTACCAGTATTCAAAATATTGTTTACATTATTAAATAAGTCGGTGTCTAATCGATAGACAGCGGATTTTATGCATTTAACTGGATAATTTAGAACGGTAAACAAATTATATTATTTTCAACCTATCAAACATATGCCCTCCGAGCCGGAAGTCGTCCGTCGTATTGGTCCTCCGCATTGGTCCGCGCTCTGATTCGTCCGTGTTTTTTTTTTTGAAAAAAATCCTTGGAAGGACCATAAGTAAAAACTGTTAATTAATAACATTAGATTTTAATTAACGGTGTCAGCCGTGTTTAATATACTGTAGGAAATGTAATTTGATCGGTACATTTAGCGCTGGTTCGCGTTAGTCTGACCCAAACCGTATAATACTACTTGCTTCCGTCGGCCTATGCGTTTACTTGCACTACTGCCGCTCACTATTGCATCAGCGGCCGACCATGCACCGACCCATACTACTTTCCTGACAGCCGTGCCTGCGCTAACTCGTAATACAGATTTAATGTATCGTAGATCTTTTCGCGGGATTGTTTGGATAACAAATAGCTGTTGTTTGTTGTTTCAGTGAAATTTAATATAAATAGTTGTAATACTCCGGGCGAAGTGAATGCAAACTAAACTGCACGAAATGCGTGGGAAAAAAGGAAACGTGGTGCAGAAGAATCCTCTTATTTTTACCGGTCTCCGATTGTTATTGTTTTTACACTGTACGAGTAAACATTTTGCCTGCTGGGGAGGACGCTTAACAATTTTAACAGTATCTTTATTTTTCGAAATTGCCAAACTATAATAGCGTCCCCTAATAACTTTCGATATAAGGAGATCAACCCTTACCTGGTACACCGGGGTCTCTCATGACCCTACCAAAATTTCCATATACTAATTTTCGCTAGTGTATCGTACAATAATTGCAAATATTTATGCCACTGTACCATTCAACGATTAATAATTTTTCTGTAGGGAATAACAAACTATATTACTAACCGTGTTAAAAAATACACGGTTCCATTAAAAAAATTGTAAATGACCCTCTGAATTGTGAATACTTTCAGATGTAATGCGCTGCCGCGAGTTGATCTCATTTTTTAATTTTTCCTTCGAGATGTTCAAGGTTTAACAGTGCCTAATAGACTGATAAAATAAATAAATTGTAACAGTTTCAAGATTAGTTTAGTTTTTCGCGGAGATAACGTCGAAAAAATCGGCTTTTTTCAACTACGAGACCGTGGACTTATAAATCTTAAAAATTTAGAAATTGTCGCTCTATAGCTTTCGTGTGAAATCTGCATCTTTAAAACGTCTGAAAAAGTAGTCTTATTTCAAAAGTTCAAACGACGTCTCCAGGAAGACATCTTTAAGTCATCTATTCAGGCCGTAAGACGTTCAATGGACTCAAAATGGACTCATCTGGGATGATGTTTACTACGCGCAAGAAAAGCTCGCAGTTATCGCGAACACCGTGGCGTTTGATAAACCAAGAATCCGTCTCCAGCGATTGGAGACACAATCACGTCGACCCGGCGAAATTGAATTGCGCTAGAAATTCGAGTCGCAATTTCACGGTATTTTCCGTTTCGATCGCGGAAAGCGAAAGTGCGCGGGAATTCGTCGGGAGATTGTGAGCGCGCGCTGGTGGTTCCGCCTTGTTGATGCTAATGACGTTTAGGCGAACAGGAAGTGTCGTAGACGGCACGGTGGTCCGAGCAGCGGTAACAAGGGCGGTGGAAGATGGAATGTCGTCTCCAATTAAATAATCCGTCGGGCGTTACGGGGATTCGGTCAAACGGCACGATATACGCTGGTTCGGGGGTCCGCATAATGAATGCTTCGGCCATCAGCATCCTCCGCCATTAATCTGGTTAAGAGTGAACACTACGGGCCGAGGATTCCGTGTCTGTCCGCGGCGAGGCGAGGCGAGGCGAGGCGACGCGACGTACGCTTCGCAAACTAATATACAGGATAATGGCCGAGGGGCGAGGAATTTCTAATAACGACACCGGCGAATTCCGAGTGGCTGGTTAATCCGGGCCGCTCGCGTCCCGCCAGTCCGCCGCTGTCATAATTCCTAATGGATTACCGTCCTTGTTTCGCGGTTGATTGTTAAGGGCTCGTAATTAACACCTATCAGTCACTTTCCCTCCCGCGGATCCGGACGTTTCCGCGTTCCTCGAATCGTTTCTCTCGTCTCGCGTCTTCCCGGCGATACGCGTCGACTCGTTGTCAGTTACATCCGCCACCGGCAATTATTTATTGTGCCCCCCCCCCCCCCCCCCCCCGTTGTCAACGAACCACCGCCGTTCGAAGTTCGCCGCGACCACACCGATGAATCCGAAACCATCGGTGAAAGAAATTTTATTCCGTTCAAGAACCGAGATATTAATGAACGAGTTTTACCACCATCAATTACACCGTTCCTCGCCCCCGACCAACAATAAGCTGGCTTGAATACGTCATTTATTCGGAAACCGATACGAACGCGCGCCGCTACGGCCGTCTGACCGTGCACGGTGTCATTCTACTTCGCCCGCGCGATGCTTCTACTTGGAATTAATGTTGCGCCGAGGGCGCGAACGAATCTCGGTGAATTCTGTTGAAGTGATCGTAATTCGTATGTAAGTCGTAATGACGGGTTCTGATATTTTTAATTCGCGAATATTGAGATTGTGAAGATGCATTCATGTGGAATTATTAGAACAATTTATTTCTTGATTAGAAGAAGTATGGCTAAAAATTCGGACGAATTTATTCTTCTTATCTCTATAAAATAATATGACATACTCACTTTCAGAAATCCCACAAATTTTTCGAAAACATTGAAAATTGAATTTTCTATTAGGAGAATATGATACCGAAGAAGGTCGCGCGAAATTTTAGCAGTACAACTCAACGGCAAGCCGGAGGGCCGAAAATTTTTCGAAAATTCGACGTTAGGCAAAAATGAGTGGTTCAATGAATATGTACGCAGCTAAGTTTTCTTATTACATTGTCTTTATTCATTGTCGATTCATACTGAATGTCAAGATGCGTTGATACAACAGAAATGAGGAAGAGGGACGTTGTCGATCATCGGGCCCAGAAAGTAGCGAGTTTGCTGAAGGAGTCCGGTGTCGAAGCAACTGGAAAGCATTTTAAAAGAGGAAAAGTTTTCTTGCGAGACTGGCCGGCCAGCAAGAGAGAGAGAGAGAGAGAGAGTGAGAGAGGGTGAGAGGGATGGAGGGACGTAGGGAGGGAAAAAATAGCGAGTGAAGCACTCTCGGGGCGTCAGTCTCTTTGAACCGGCATGCCTCGCAACAGGAAACGCCTCCGGCCGAAGACTTACTGCGACAGAAACTTTCCAGACTACCCGTTTGCCTGCGTACGTAAAACGCCTTGCGCGATACACAAGTGACTCAATTAAAGCAGCCAACTTCCAACGGGAAGCGGGAGAACCGACGAACAAACAGACGTGTCGGCGAGCAAGAGCAAGAGCACGAGCACTCGTCAAGTGTACGCCCCCGACCCAGCCGGCTGGTGTCTGCACACAGCCAACGGCTGTCAGACTGGAGCAAGAACAAGAACGAGACACGCGCGCGGTATCTTTGCCGGTGGCTGGTCCAACGGCGACCCTGCCCGCCGAATGATGTCGATTAGATCGAGGTGCCGTCGACTTTGCTTTGCGGCGGCCGTAGCCATCCGGAGACACCATCGCGGCGTTCGCTCGGACGGAATTAATCGCGTTCCCCGAGTACACTGCGCGACAATGCGCGACGAGGCGACTATGTAAAACCATGCTAATCCGCGTTAGAAGAAGGACCCAAGTCCCCTCTGCGTAGAGCGTTACCGCTTTATTTTTCGGGACGATTCATCCTTGGAGTTTATAGAGTCAGGCAGACATGCACACTCCTCAAATTTTGTTTTATCATTATTTCTGACTATTGTGAGATTGTTCTTCGAAAGTAGATCAGCTAACCGGACTGTTAAGTTTGAGCCTAGATTATACAGTGTTTCCGCATCGAATAACGAACAGATGAATATTTTTACCCAGCTCTGTCCAGACGATTCCAGGCTGAATTTTCGCGACGCAGGAACAACGAACTTGTCGCGAGGTCATTAGCCAGTTTCGCATCATCGCCGGCACACGGCGCAGCGCGGCGTCGGATAAAAGTGTCGGGAAGATCGATCCCCGGTAGGCGGGTCTCGCGCCTTTATTAATAATCCGCGTTATTAGCTCGGTGTCGCGTGTTTCCCCCCCAAACACTTGACGGCGACGCTCGAAGCGTTTGTCACCGGGAGCAGCGATTATCGATGAAAGTGCTCGATTAGCCGCTTCACGGTTAAGCTGGTTCGAACCGTGCGCGCGCCTGTGCGCACGTAACCATTCGAACGGTCGCGCGAACGTTCAATTGTGGCGAGGTTCCTCGGCCGGAGAAACGTTTTCCTTTTTTTCGCTTCGAATTTTCCCGCGCAGAAGGTGCGAAAATTGCTACAAAGGGCTCTCGACGTTGCACCTTTTCTTTTTCCTCCCTCTCTTTCTTCTCCCAGCATCCCCTGACAAAGTCCCTCTTCTCGCTCCCTCTTTCTCTTGTTCTCTTTCTTGCTCGGTTCGTTGACGACCATGTCGCGACTCTCCCTCCCAACCCCCTCGGCCAGCAACAATCGAAAGTCGTTCCAGTTCTCGCGAGCAATTTAAAACTCGGATTATAATTAAGGGTAACTGAAAAGACCACTTGTTCCATTGCCCTCGGGGGGGGCACTTCCGCTCGCGTTACACCGGCGAGAAAGGTCAATACTTTACTCATCTCCATCGAACGGAAGTGTCGGCTCAGGGATCCTGCCTTCCCCCCCACCCCCAACCCCAACCCCTAACGGATACCGACCATGTTTCAACGTGTTCCGCGGTCCCGATAGAACCGTGAATCGTGATTCGACACATGGACAGAGCTTTTTCGAGCGGCTGATTTATACTGGCAACATTCGACCTCGTTATTACTTTTACGCCACCCGAGGGCGAACACGCCCACTAGTTCCTAACGCGATTGAACGCCGAGAGAGGCGTCCATCAACGCGATCGCCTCGTGTATAATAATAACTATCCTCAAACTTATTTATACTCCACGCGAGCCAGCGATCTTGTTGTTGACAGTGCCCCGTTCTCGATCTGATCGTGTTTTCAGTCCTTTGACCCTGTTGCCAATTGTGTTTGTTTTTTTTTTTATACAGTGATTTTTGATAATGTGGGAAAAACTAGAACAGAGCGGTTCCCGAGGTCATTACAAGCAACTTTTTCCTTTACGAAAATGTTCCAAGTGGCTCCGTTCAGGAGTTAATGAAGGAACAATGCCGACCAATCGGAGCGCGGGCGGATTCCGGGGCGGGACCTCCGCGGTAGGTGCGCTCTGATTGGTCCGTGTGTTTTTCGTTAATAACTCCGTACTCGAGCCATTTGCAACATTTTCGTAAAGGAAAAAGTTACTGCAAATCAGGTCAGGAATCACAATTCTCAAGGAAATATTTTTTTGGAACGCCCTGTGTTACTGGATAATCTACGTTACCTAGTTTTTATTTTTGGTTATTATTTGCAGCTAAATAATTTTTCAATGTTAACGTAACGCAATTTCGGGAACATTTTTGGTAATTCAGTGTTTCAAATTGAACTCTTAAATTTCCGGATTTGATCGTTGGATTAATCGAACTTTTTAATCTTGGAAATTATACGGTTCCATTTATTTAACGCTTCTCAAGTGTATTTATATTTATACTTGAATTAGATATTGTTATTATTTACTTTATGTCAGTCGTGATATTTATATATTAACTGTGTCAAGTTATTGCAAAAGAAAAACAATATAAACTCCGATCTATAGTTTATTTATAAGCATTAACATAAATAGAAATTATTAAACGCTGTTTCCCAGAACCTCGGCAGAAAAGCGGAACTGGGTTAGCGGTGAACTTTTCCACATAGTGCCGACTTGCATCGATTGGATTTTACTACTTTATTTATAGCTGTATGTAAATATAAACAACAGTGCACGGAAGTTCTCAATTTTTTCCTGCGATATTCTCTTAAATACTAAAATTAAATATTACAGCATAAAAGAGTCTATTTTAACATCGTGTGTTGCAAATAGTAACTAATTTAATTTACCATAATTAGTAACAATAGTAGTAGTTTATACAGTGAAAAGAAAATGCACAATAAAATTGAAAAAGCATCTCCGCTGTCAGAAGAGCCAATACACGAAATTCTTATTGAAACAATTTTCCTGCTCGGCACATCTTACCATTATCGAGAAATTTCTGCACCCTTCTCGTAGAGCGACTTCACCCTTTAGAACTGCACCACGACGCGAACAAAAAATCGTGTGCTTATAAGTTACTTTACTTGCACGCAAAGTTTTATAATTTCCTGAATTTCAGGGTTCCCAACTTTCCCTGCAGGATGGTCTATTGCAAAAAATATTCAATTAATCATCGAATTTTTTGTCTCGACGCCGCAGGATAAGGCTTACCGGCAGAGGAAAATTCGAACGAACTTCCCCTGCAATCATTGACTTTAATTAACTTTACTTATACCGGGTGGCCCCCGGAATATCTCCTTTAATTTTCACGAAATAAAAAATTGTTTATGTGCAATTTGAATGGTATCACCTGGTCGGTATCATGCAGGGGTTGTTTTTCAAATTACTTACTGTGACGTGACTTTCAAATGACCTTGAACTACAAAGATGATGGTCAAACTTAACATTTATTTATCTTTGTACAATGCACCAGTTGAATGGCCTGCATTCTTCTTACTTTAAGTTTAACCTTCACCCTCGCCGTTCAAGGTCATTTGATACCATTCAACTGACACATAAAAATTGTTTACTTTGTGATAATTAAAAATGTTTCGTGGATCGTAATTAAGTGAGACCATTTGGCAAAAAAAGCGAATAAAAACTATAAAAACCAAACTATACAACAAACATTTGTTGAAATTGTAAAAATGTTTTCACAAGAAATGATGTAACAAATAACAACCGAGCAAAGTCTAAAGTTTAAAGCAATAATAAATAAATAAATAAAATCTTGCCATTTTTATAAGGCAACGTGTGCCCGTTACTTTTACAGCTCGGCACGTTAAAGTGTTAAATACTCCAACTTCTAGTAAATGAAATTGTAATGAATTGTAATGATTTTTTTCCCAGTTCGTGTCACTGCGCGCCGTTTCCCGGATTAGGAGTCCTATCCGTCATCCGTAAAACGCTTCAAAACTCCTGCTCTCCGAGGTGACAGAGTAAATTTAATCAAAGACGGGAATTCCGGCAGCCGAAATTCATTGCGAACCTCGTTCCGGATCGGCATCGTACAATTTACGACAATTTCCGTGTACAAGGATCAAAGCGTTTCGAGCACTCTCAACATACTTGAGAATTTCCTCTAATGTAATTACCTATGACAGAGTATTAATTGGGCCATGGTGAATGGCCAATAAGTGGTCGATTGGACGACGGTATTTTCGAGCAGAAAAAATACAGCGAGTGGAAAAAAAGAATTTCTCGCTTAGACGACTGTCCTGCGAGTTTTGAATTGTACAGGGTGTTCACGCTGAAAGTAACCAGCGTTTTTGAAAAACGCGAATGAGGACAGAGTTGTACTGTTTTTTTGCAAACAATGTAATAGTTTTTAGAAATGACCTTCGATTTTTTAAACAGAACCCCATGTATTTTTTATATTGTATTACGACTAATATATATAATAATAAAACTTAATGACTTTTAAGGTCACGCAAGGCCAGATATGGAAGAAATATTTTAACAAGTGGTACACATGACGTTGAAAAACTATGAAACTATTATCTAACTATAAATTATTATATATCTATCGAAATTATTAAAAAAATAAAACTTTAAACAAAACTGCACTAAAATTTTGTTTTTCGCAGATTCAGACATTTTTATCCCCCTAGCTCTGCAATATAATTATGGCAGACAGGATACAACATGTTGGCACATGACAGTCCAACAGAATTCATTACAGTAATACACAGTAAATCGAACTCTCGCTAGCCGAAGATGACACTCGTTTCCTTCTCAATTAGTATATTTAAATGCAGACACAGACCTAAATATGTCACTCTTCTTACATATCCGTATCGGAAATACTTTCTATTATTTCGTTATCGTCAACCAATTGCAAGCGAATCTCGGTTGCAATTATGCAACAGTCCCGTATACAGACGTGTTTCCGGTATATTTATCATAACAGAAATACGCACAACATCGAGTTGTCAAGTAACGTGACAGTATTCGGGAAACTCTCGATACCGAGACCAAAATCCATTAATCACGCGCCGTATCACCAGCTTATTTTAATATCTCTGGGCTGCCAGGTATTTTAATAAATTGACCGACGATGACAAAAGTAATTTTCCATATTACTTTTGGAATTCGCTTATGGACGCGTTTCAGCGGCTCCCGTGATAAATCACCACACGATTTCTGCACCAATCGACGTCCAGGCGTGTAAAAATAGTTCCCTTTTTTCCATCAGGTTCTCTCGCAAATTGTTAGAAACGTTAAATTCGGTTGCGGACCTGGGCACTCCTGAAATGACATTATTTTAGATATTATTTTAAAGAATGTTTATTTTATAATTTCTTTCAGGCCTGTGATCACTTTTGAAATATCATGTGACTTTATTCTATAATTTTTCGAGATATTTGTACAGAAATTTCTATCAAATGAATCAAATGACTCAATATTAGTAAGTCTCAATATTAGTAAGTCTCAATATTAGTAAATCTCAATATTAGTAAGTCTCAATAATAGTAAGTCTCAATATTAGTATGTCTCAATATTATTCTGTCCCAATATTAGTATGCCTCAATAGTATTATGTCTTAATATTAATATTAGAATATCTTAATATTAATATCACTTCGTCCTAATATTAATATTATTATGGTTTATTTTCAATATTATTATAAACAGTAAGATATTAGTACTCCAATTCTCTAATAAACTTTTTGCATCGAATAAACTCTGTATACAAGTTAGGCTCCATGCTAGTTAACGTTCTCATACTTCCTGGCTCCACTGTATTTCGAAGCGCTTTACCAACCAATTTTTAAATAGACCACGGCAGAAGTAATTTTCCGCATTACTTTTCAAATTCACTTACGAACTAGTTTCGTCGTGTTAAATCACGATCGACGTCCAGGCGTGCAAAAATAATTCCTCGATCTAATCTCGTTCCCTGTTGAATCCTATTTGCTGGGTTGCGTTCGCCGCCCACCCCTCGTAATTTTTGCAACGGAGAAGAAGGTCGTGCGTAATTCTTTCGCGGAGAACGCCGAAAGAATTGCTTCGAAATTAACAGCTCGCCGGTTGCGTTCGTGTTTTATAACATGTGGGGTCGCTGGCGAACGGAACGCGGAAAAACAATGAAAAACGCGTATAAAAATGCACTTTGTATTTCTTCGCGCATCCACCCCCGCCCTCGCTCGCGTTTCAACCATATTTTCGCTTGAGTAATTCTTAGCATCAATGTTAGTCCGTAGAACCGATTCCATTAGCTGTTTGCGTTGCGCCGGTGTAACAATAAACACACAACGCACCGTTTTATTACTCCCCCGATCAATTAATGTCTGACCTGTGCGTTTACATATCCGTTTCCCCTGTTTTTCGCGCGCTCGCCATTTTACAATTAGCGAAAAACAAGGAATTCTGTCGTTTCGCTGGTGTACTTGATTGTCGCATATTCACTCCATCCGATAAATTTCCACCAATCAATTTTACGCTCCCTTCTCGGTCATTCCTGTCAACGAATTTTATTAATTCGTTAAACTTATTGTTTTCCATTTCCTTTTCAGTGAATTTTTTTGTTCATTTAATTGTCGAACTCAATATCCATTCTTTTCATTAAATTGATTAATTTTAAGCTTTCTTTCTCTTAGTTCTTTTTATTAAATTTTTTAACGAATATTAGGCGGTTTACTGATTCGAAGGTCACGTGAAGGTCAACACATGGTTGAATTTGTTTTTTATGAGCTATAAGACTGTTGTAACGAGAGTATGTAGTTCCATTTAAAAAATCTTCGATGACTTTGAAATCTGGACAAAGGTGACCTTGAAACAAATTTTTTGCCTTTCACCACAGTTGGCCCCTTTGAATGAATGTGTGGAAAGAACAATAATAAATACCAATTCCGCAGCTGTTTTCCAATGAAATTGAGAAATCAAGAACACAGGAAAAAAATTTAATCGCACCGCACGGCGGAGCGAACTTCCATGCTACAGAAAGTGTCAACAGAAGTTAAAAATTATAATTTGTTCGTAACAGAACTTCCGGCGAACGTTGAGTACCACTGTTGACGTTGCATGCTTTATCAAACTATTTTGTTTCCGAGGGGAAACAAAACGTGATTTGTAACTTCTGTTCAAGCCTTCTGTGGAGCAGAGATTCGCTTAATCATATGGAGTAATTAAATTTCCTCTTACGGTGTTAGTTCCGTAAATAAACTGAAAAATATCTGCAAAAATACTGTGTTTTTTTGCCCGTCCATTGGAATATTAATTATTTGAAGTTTTAATTATAATTAACACGTATCAGTTTGTTGAGAAGCGTAAATAGTAATTTTATATGAATACCGACTATGTAATCATTCCTCGGCTCAACAAAAATTAAGATACATTATAAAATATTAAATATAAATATGTATATTTATATCACTGTTACCCCAATTTTGGGGCCCTGGGCTAACACTCTCTCGGGCCCTACCGAATTAACCCAAATTAACAGAAGTGTTATATAAAATAATATAATATATAATTTTTACATTTATAATTGATTATTTCTTAAGCGTTTAAATTGTTTTCATTCTGTTTTTTAGCAGGGGGCCCCGGGCCCATAAAGCAGCCGCCCAGATCCGCCGGTGCTGTTGACTGTGCAGCTCGATAAACACGGGGGGTCCCGAATTTGTGTTAGCTTGTCCCGTTTTGAGGGACGGCCCTTTGAGGATCTTGGTCGGCGCGTCACGTGCAAATAGCAAACAAAACTTGAATGATCGAAAGATCAACCGCGGGTCGCAACACAAATAAACTTGTTGAACCTGCGCGCGGTCAGTTCCAGCTCTTTAAACCCGATATCCTGATTCGAAACTGTGCGAAGATCCTCTCTGTTCTCTATGGTGGATGCAACGGACCCCGGCCAACATCAGAAACACAAGGAGAGAGAGAAGCGGGGCCACGCGTTTCGCATTTCTCGTCCGCTAATGGGTTTCGCATGTTGTACATAAATCACAGAGGCCATAGTACTCTTTCGTGTACGCCAGAGCTCAATAGAAGTTAGCTGTTTTGCTGAGCTCCTTTCAGCTGTCATTTGAATGGCACGCCCGGAGATTCGGCCGCTCTCGCACTTTAACCTCTCAGATCCGGTGTCACTGTACCGTGTACCACGTTATGCGTATACACGGTGTCCCAGTTGACTTGACCACACCTTGAACATCTCGCTTAGTGTTAGTAATAGAAAAGGAAACGTTATAGGACAATATTAACCTAACCGAAAGGGCAATATAAGATTCGGAAAAAATGTTTATCAAGTTCAACAATTTTTTCTTAATGCGACTATACAGGGTGTCCCAAAACTATTGCGTTAAACTGAAATGGGAGGTTCTTTGGGTCATTTGAAGCGACATTTTTGTCAAGGAAAAAGGAACCTCCTATTTCAGTTTAACGCAGTAGTTTTGGGACACCCTGTATATTTTTTTATCGCGGTGAATAGTGGGGGCGAAGACCTCTTCAATGACATATTATGCAATTACCTTTGCGTGACCTTGGGTATGAAAAATTCAGAAAGCACTAATTGGTTTGATTGAACTACTCTATTTCAATAAATGTTCGAAAATCGTTGTTTTCAATACATTGTTGTATACCTTGTTGAATGATATTGCCCCTTCGGTTAGGCTAATATTGTCCTATAACGTTTTTTTTTGTATTACTAACAATAAGCGAGATATTCAAGGTGGTCAAGTTAGCTGGAACACCCTGTATGTATGTAGCGGCGACCGGAGTTCGTACGCTGCTTTGTTTATGCGACGCGAAAATAGAAAAATCAATTTTACGCCGCTAATGGACCCCGCAGACGTGTTTCGAGACGGGCGGTGAACTTCAGGGTAAGTTTATAAAAAAATAAACGAGCTCCCTCGTCCCTTCCGTTCGGACATGTTGCTGATATTGCGCGCTCGTGATTTAAGTCGTGAACGCCTCTTGCACAGCGGAGATTCGCTGAATTATATGGCGCAATTCAGTTTTTTAAACTGCGAGACACAATTCCTTTTACTGAACTTGAAAATCGATTGTCACTGCAATCTATACAGTAATTTCTCGTTTCCTCAGAAATTCTTGAGCGATGTGAGGGGGGCGGGTGGAGGCGGTTCAATTTTGGGAACTGAGAAAAAGGCAGAAGGGAAATCTCATTCCGTCTAAAAATGAAGTTTAACAAAATTAACGGGTGAGTCAGTTGAGAGGTCTGCACGGGTCAGCATCTGACCCGCGGGTCGTAGGTTCGCCACCACTGGCACAGAGCATTAACCTCGGCAAGCCATTGCCGATCAACGATCCCGGTCTACGAGCGACGTAAACGATCGCAGCAATGTGATTCCCTCTCTCTGCAGCATCGCTGCGAAGAAGCTGTTCAGAGCCGAATTAAATCGCAGTCTGATCTCCTAAACAATCGGATTAGAGCGAGAGCAGAGAGAACCAGTACTCCGTTCGCTGATATATCTTTGGAGCGGCAGCGAAACAAGTTCGAGAAAGAAGCGAACCGTAGAGCGAGAACTGGTTGCTGATGGGGGTGGGGGGTGGAAAAGGAAGAAAAGAGAACGAAGAAGAAGAAAAAAAGGCAAAGGAAGAGGGGAAAACAAAGGTGAACGTCGATGGGTCGTCGATAAAAGCAGCGCCCGGTAACGAAGTTTACCGATGTCTCTTTGCACGGTGCAGCTTAAAACGCAAAGTTTCCATATCGTCCGGTAAGCGAGGAGCTTCGCGCAACAAATTTTACGACGGCGATAAAATTACACGACTAAAGCTCGAACGAACGGAAGATCGGTTAAATTACGTTTTCCCCGGTCCGCTTTTCATAAACTTCGCGCGGAAAACTTTTAATACACATCCTGTAGGCGTGCTTTATAATGCTCGCTCTCGGCCCATCGCATATCGCGGCCCGGCCCGGCCCGGCCCGCCCCGACCCGATCCGCGTCCGTTTATCTCTCTTCATTCGCCTCTTTTCTTCCCCGTAGCATCGGGCGAATTTATTTCTTCGAAAGGGAGGGGAGGGTAAGGGGAGGGGAGGGTAAGGGGAGGGGAGGTGCGGAGCCAATATTAATATTCGCAGAATCTCCCAGAGTCGTAAAAAGAAACTTGACAGAGGTAGTCTCTGTTCTGAGTGAAATTGGAATTCGCCGTTGTGTACGGGGAAAAAATTATTTCGACGAGACGCGACGCGACGTCCTCGGAGCCCGCGGACAACTTACAAGCGAACTTCGGGGGAACCAGGGGATTCGGGGAATTATGAAAGTTTGCGCGGGAGAGCCGAGCGATTCATTTGTAACGCGAGCCTATTCTTTGCTCGTGCCGTGGCGCAGCCGCCCTCCGAGAAAAATACGAAAGCTTTTAAAAACACGAAAATTGTGGAAAACGTTGTGTATTTGGTAGTGGCATAATTAAGTTTTATATTTATTTTTGGTGTCCCTTTTTGTTCATAACGTACAGAGTAATGTTCAGTGAAGCCTTGATCTAAGAACAACCATCGGGTCCGTGCTGTTTCTTAGATCATGTAATTCAGATTATATTGTGTTTAGTGTTATTTTAATCGGGAAAATGCTAGAAATAAGTAGGCGTTTCTAACGCGAGGCTATTCTTTAATAGTTGGACTGTTAAAAAAGATAATAATTTTCATCTAATAAATAAAATTCCCTCTGCATAAGTTATTACTTCCTTCAATTTTTATGGCATATAATGCCACTAAGTGGTATCTCAACTTTAAGAGTTATTTCAAAGAATCGGAAAGTAATAACAAGCTAGAAATTATGCAATGGCTTCCATAATACTTTAACCTTAATTCTGTCGCACAAGTCGAGCCAGAGAGAAGACTGCGTCGTTTCAAGTTGAAGAAGAAGTAAAAAGATTTTCCAACAATTAAACTGATACTATTTACATAGTTATCGACAATATTTTTTATCGATTTACTGCCCAGATTTGTTTCTCTAGTAATAACAACCCAGCAACCTCAAAAATTCCCTAAATCGAAGTAATTTATTGACCTTGTAAGTCCTTGAAAAAAAATCGGCTTCATTTCTAAAAAAAATTACAGCCTGCAAAAAAACAGTATAACTTTTTCCTCTTTCATCTAACGTTTACTATTTTCAATACAAACGCTGGTTAGTGTCTTAGCTGTGGGACGAAAGAGTACCCAATCGGTCGCAAGAAAAAAAGACGTGCTATCGCTCAGAAAACAAAAAATTCATAAAAATTGTTAAAAACTGCGCAACGTTTATACTGTCCCCTGAAACGGTCATCGAAATCAGAGACGGCGCGTTGCGGTTCTCGTCGCGTGAACGTTTACCGAGTCGCGGGACACCATTAAAAGTCGGGTCGCGGCCTTGCGCGTTTCGTACCGAACATTTTTCATAAGCAGGCCACGGGTTACATTCACAATCAGTCGTGCATTATTTTTACGCGAGGCGGAGCCGCTTTATCAATGCTGTTTACACGGGGAATTTTCACGGAACAATTATAACGCAGCTCCGCCGAGCGAAATATGCTGGTCCGCGCGGAAAACCGACCACGGAGAGCCGAGAGCATTTTGCTGTCCGCGCTTCTCTCTCCTCCGTTCTCTTTTCTTCTCTCTCTCTCTCTGTGTCTCTCTTTCTCTCGGAACGCATTTGCATCCATAAGCGGACTAGTTCGTGCATATAAAGCAACCGCCGCGCCGCCTGGCAAGAATACCAACGCGCGATGCATGCGCGTCGACTAGTTGGATCCGATCTTCGACCTCGACCCTCGTGCCGATTACGACCGGGATCTCTATTTTTTTTCATTTTTTTTTCGTCCTTTCCATCCGACCGCTTATCGGATGCAATTTCTGCGTTTCGACGCGTTATCAAACGCCCCGGTCCCACCAAATACGCCGGAGCTTGTTGTAACGACAGATACATACACCGTTGCTCGAGAGTTTCGAACTGCTCGCCCCGTTATCGGTGGAAACGCAGGTACTCAACTGTCGAGCGAGTTTTTCTGAAAAATTTGAATCTTTTTAAGTTACTCATGGTTTTTGAGGAAGCTGTAGGGAGATCGTTTCAGATTACGTGATTTTAGGAAAGTAATATCAACAATTTCTAGACGGAAAAATTGTTTGCAATGTTTCACTCTTAATTGTTGCAAGAATAATTGAATAAGTAGAGACTGAGGATCAATAGGCATTTATATGCAAATTTCTAAAATTCAAAAAAGTGTGTATGGGAGTAAAAATTACTTTACCATTTTTATGAATAAAATTTCCTCTTTACTTTAATTTTCATGACATTATGCAAATTAATATTGTATATTGAGGGACAACGAAAAATAATTTAGAAATACCTCAATGCGGTAGTTTCTAAGAAATAATATTGTATTCTGAACAATGGAAAAGTAATTTCATAAATGCATAATTTCATAAACTGACAATTACTAGGGTTTTATTTTACTTTTACTGATATAGTTAAGTAAACTTTATTTTACGTCTACTTTCAATTATCAGAAAAAAATGTGCTCTTGTTATCGCTTTGAAATGATATGAGAGAAAATTGAAAAAATCTGCAGTGTACTTACATAAATGAGATGTAATTACGAATATCGCTTTAATTTACCAAATGAACTGAAACGAAGCGAAATGAAGAATTTCAATAGCAGTTTCTAAAAATATCGGCTTCGAGTGAGTTGGAAATTCGTTACGCAATATAACTTTACGAAATATCGGCAATTGAATCCAAACTTTTGCCCAGCAGTGTATGCTACAACGAACGCGGAGAAATACTATCGATCGCTCGAACCGGTGACGTGAATCCGTTAATCTCTTTTTAACCCTTGTGCCGATAACCGGGTACCCACATCCGCCTTTGAAATCTTTTTTATTTCGATACTCGCTTTGTAAGTCTAATTTTTTAAGCAATTTCAAATTAATTGCCTCATTATTCCTTGTTACATAAAATTAAGTTTTCATTTTGACGCTATTTTTAACAGTTCCGAATATATTAAAAATAAACAATGAGAATTCCAAATGGCGGTCGGTACATTTTATTATTTATTATTTTGTACTTAGAAATAATGATTCCTGAAGTCGTTTGTAACAATTTTTTCCTTTGCGAAAATGTTCTCCGTCGCTTCGTTTAGGAGTTATTAACGAAAAACACGGATCAATCACAGCGCGGACCGATAAGCAGACGATT
Source organism: Lasioglossum leucozonium (assembly GCA_028454225.1). NCBI lineage: Eukaryota > Metazoa > Arthropoda > Insecta > Hymenoptera > Halictidae > Lasioglossum > Lasioglossum leucozonium. The sequence goes on from CM052214.1 coordinate 8,856,766, forward strand.
TCCGGCTCGACCAATGCCGACGCCGCGCTTAGCGCAACCGCGCTGTGATTGGTCCGTGTTTTTCGTTAATAACTCCTTAACTATGCCTCGGAGAACATTTTCGCAAAGGAAAAAGTTGCTTCGAATGACCTCAGGAATCGTTCCTTTCAAGGAAATGCAACATTTTTAATTTTTTCATATTCAGATAGTCGGATTAGATTTTTGATAAGTTCGAACAAACCTGATGCAATTATTTGCACGTTTCTCGTTGTTAGAAAATTGTTATTAAAACATTTATTGGTTTTTTCGTACGTCGTCGCCTGGTTCCAGTGGAAATTGAATTCAAATAGTCGTCATGCGCGTGTATCGTGGGACAGGTCTTGGTTAACGCCTCTATTCACCTTAATTTATACCACTTTCACAGTGTTACGTCTTGAACGCAAGTCGACGCGAACTGTAATAAGGTAAAACTGATTAACGTTGCTCACAACTGTGCGTTCTAATTTAATTTGCCCATCCTTCCCTTAAATCTCCAGACATACACGGTGTCTCTAAAATTCCTCGTGTCCGATACGATGTAAGATGATTCGACAGTTGACAGACACTCGATATTACTTCATGCAAGATAAAAATTGTTTATATAAATTTCTCTGGAACAAATTAATATTTCTATTATTTTTAAAACCGTAAGAGTGATACCCCCAAATAAGGGGAACTGGGTATTTCCCAATATACATAGGATGTTGGGTTTTTCCAAAGTAACGTAAAATACCCGATGTTTTACCTTGACAGTGACATTATTTCGAAGGGTGTGTGGAGACTTTGACTGTACATGAAATAAAAATATGAAAATAGTTTAAAAATTAAAAATATTGTAAGACATTCTAAAAATTAAAAACATTTGGTTTTTTCGAGTTGATACAATACCTACCAAAAAGGGTGGAGACCGAAAGACAAATATAAATTCCAAGGTGAAACGTGGAAACGCTCAACACATTAGCATTCCCAGCAGTACGTAGAATGAGAGGCGCGCTTCCTGCGCGTAACAGAGCGTTCGAATAACAGGTGTTCATGTAACGGGAGGCCGCACTGTATTATTAAAAGCGAAGGAGGTCGCGGGGAGGGAGCGATAGATATAAATCCGGTGGATGCCGGCTGAAAAATTCAAGCGAACCAACACAGAGCGCAGGACCCGGTCCGAAGGACGGGGATTCGAAAATGGCCGGCAGCGGTAGCGCGGCTCGGAACGCTATCGTAAATCCAGTACGGTACAAGCGGCGGTAAACGGTAACCGGGCAATCTACCGGTTGCTGGGGCTTCGAACCACGGGATCGGGACACAAAAATAAATACTCGGCCAAGTGGAAAGCGGAAAATAAGATCGATATCGCGCGGGCACGGCCAGGCATTTGCTCGGTAATGAACCGTTCCCAGGACGGTCGACGTAAATCGTCGTACGTGGATCGTACGTACGTACGGCCCGACCCGACCCGGCCCGGCCCGGCCCGACCAGTGTGACAAACGACGCCCGCTCTGTTCTTTTCCGGCTCCCCTCGACCCCCACCATCCTCTGGCATTTTCCCCGGAATTGAACGCGTGTCCAGCTCCGCGAGCTGCCCTATCTTCGACAAAAGGTGGCTCGTTAAGGAGCCGAGAGCTTGTACCCGGGATTCCGCCGCGGTTACACCTACCGCGTGTACGTAGATTTTGCCGGACGATCCTACGGGACCCGGCAAAAACCCACCAGGGAGTCAATATAGCCGGGTACCGTCCAACCGGAATGGCGGAAAGAAATTGTCCCCCGGTGTACCCGGAAGACGGACCTTGTTAGACCAACCAGCGCCGATTTGCAAAAATTTGTCCGCGATGGACACGCTCCGGTCCGGTCGTTCGAACGTAATTGGGAGGGGCGCGCGATTGCAAGATTTATACGAGGAGTCTTCAGGATCGTGACGTATGTACCGTCGCGTCGCATGGTGGTGGGACGAATGGCCGATCTAGGCGGAAAATTTTCTTTTCGACGTAAGACGACGACGTTTAATTCCGCCGACGATAAATGTCACCTATTCTTCTTTCGATGTTGTCCGCTCTTGAGCCAGAACGAGAGGGTACGCCATATTCTATGAGTGCCTGACGTCTATGGTTTTTTTTGGTCTAGTTTATATCCAATTTGCAACCAAATTATATCCATCGAAATAGGTCAATAAGTAGAAAAATTACGTACATAAACGCATCGTCCATATTATCTCCAAGCTGTATCTGATTTACATTTAAATTATATCGAATGTATTTGCAATGTATATCGACGTTACATTCAATTTATAACCAAATGATATACATTATACAGAAGTGAACGAAAAATCCAATTATAGCCACTTTATATCCTATTTTATATTCAATGTATGCGCAATATATATTTATACAAAGTTGGAGAAGGATAGAGTATAACACATCCTCTCGTTCTGGCGCAAAGCTGTGTCGAAAGCTGTGAAATTTCCTGTTCCCAAAAGAACATTCCTCGAAGCAGAACTGTACTAATTTCAGCAGACGTTTAAGTGTCCCATCATTGGGGGATACCCTATACCAATGTCACCCTATACCCCCGGGAGGCGGAGTCTCTCTCGGCGAGGAGGCGGGCCGCTTGGGATAGACACCTCCTCCCAGCGGTCGCCCCGCCCGGGGACCGCCCATTATCCTAGAGTTACACCGGGCGTTGAGGGGAGGGGCTTGCCAGGACACGCCTCCTACGACCCTCATTTTTCAGATTGATATATTTTCAGTATACTTTTCCTTGTACGATGTCGCAAGAATATTTTCCATCTTCGTCTTTCTTCAGGAATTATTATTGTTTAAAGTGTTACGGATACTTCAGTGGACATTCATGTTTATCGAATGTACATTGCTTTCTAAATGTCCGTCACCTACAAAAATGATTAAATTAATACGATTTATTTAAAATTGTACAAGCATTTAAAAATCAAAATTTCTTGAATACCATTATGGACTATTTTACAACTGAACATGGTTTTTCAGGTAGTTCTGATAATGAGACAAAAAAATGTTTTAAACAAAAGTTAATCAACATTTACTGGTCTACAGACTCCAATACAAAAAAATTTTTTTAAATGTTTTTCTATAAAAAATCAGGCTCACCTTCAATTCTTAAATAATATTATAGCCGATGTTAAAACTTTAATAATCTACCCACAAACTTCCAAATAGTTAACGAAATAGCTAAAATCCACGGTTCTCCCCCCGGAGGGCGGGGCAACCTTAAAGAGTGATTACTATCACATAAAAAAAAGCAGCACTCCCCGTATCCAAATGTTGTACTCAAACGCAAAATAAACAAAATTATCCCGTTCCTGCCTCGGTAATACCGGCGAAACGTTCGCTCCGCAGGATTGTCAAATATCTATCGAACGTTTTCCGGTTTCTCGTGTGCGGGGGAAACCTTTGATACACGGTCGGCGAACAATTTCACGTGGCCCCGTTATATAAGTATCGCGGAAGAATCACGACGATCGTTCGCCGGAAACGCTCGTTGTTCCGCGGCCGAGCCGTTCTCCCGCGGAGAATGTACGTGTCCAATCTGCGTTGATATTTCCGCAAGGTATTTCAAGGCTTTAATACGGTATCAGAAAAATCGCGGAATCCGCAACGGTGCGCCGAGCCGGGCACCGGCAGAGACAAAATAAATAGAAATAATGTTTACGTTGGTTGCGATACGTGGACGGAAGCCGGTAACTCGACCGCGACTTAACTCGAAACAATACATCGGGAAACCGACGCGGCGCGGCGGCGAGCGAGGGGTAAATATTTCTTCGAGTATACGGCAAACAACGTCGGGCCACGGGTCGGGTTCGGGTCCCCGCGGGTTTCTCAGCGTCGCGACGCAACGATACGTCGAGCCCTTTCGTCGCTCGCGGGGTCCGAACACGATAAAGAAGAACAAACACCGGCTGTCTCGATGAAGTCTCCGAAGACCGTGGGACAATTTTACTGCGCCGAACCATACGCCGTGCACGAAAATAAGGGCCTGTCGCCCGGAAGGGATTGGCGCAAACACGCGCGACGTCTCTGGAACGAGACGCATCCTTCTCCCGAGTTGTAAGTGACCGCGTGGTTTCGAAGCTCGGCTCGTTAAATGTTTACTCCGGAGACTATTAATTGTCAGAATGGTTTGTTTGTCGAACTCGATGCCGAGTTCGCGAATTAACTGTTTATGGTTGCCATACTGTGCTGTATCGAATGTAAGCTTAACAATCTTCTTTCACACGGTAATCCCAAACGAAATGATTAAATCACATTGTTCAGGGTGAGTTGTTGGTTTGCGATTAAAGATTCGGATGAACTTCACTTTAGGGACCGAGATTTTGGATAGTCCCGCAGATTTTGACGAGGAAATACTGAGAATCCAAGTTTTAATGTTAGGGATCCACTGGTTCAAAAGTTATGCGCGTTTAAGGTGTGAGACTTCAGGCGTTTTTGGCTGTTAAGGGTGCCGCCATATTGGTTTGTCACTTAGCGTGGCGCGTAGGTTGACGAGCGGAGCCGCTAGGTGGCACCACAAGAGCGTGGTGATGTCGGTAACGTAGATTTCCCAGAGTTTTTCTGGCTTTATGTCTTTCTAAAAGACTTTTTGTCAGTGTTTTGAGATGTACCTCTTTAAAAATATGATTTATGGAATATTTATGGGGGTTAAATGGATTATGTATAATATATTAATTTTTATTATATGAACAAAGAAATGACGGGGGAGAGTTAGTGGATCTCTATTATCCGAACGATATAGTTATCGGAATTATTTTTCTCCTGAACTTAATTAATTATTTTTAACATGTTCCATCTTTTTAGTAAAATTTAAAAGCCCAAACAGTTTTTAATAACTATTTCGTTGAGGTACTTTGTATATATTAATTTTTTATTACTCAGCTTGGGATTATCTCTCCTTATAAACTTTCTTACTTAGCTCAGCTTTTCAGCTCTTTAATGATTCAAGAAGTACTGATTCGCTTCAATTTTCTCATACTTTTTAAGATCCAACGGTCTCACCCGCTCAATCATTTATCGCTTCTTACTGCTATTTTAGCATAAATATTTTGCAGTAAAATATAATGCACTAGTAGTTGTACTTTTAATATTTTTACAGTTTAACATTCAATCTCCTCAAAATCCGGAGCCTAATAATAAAATACTATGTAATTTAATATATAAATTAATAATATGCTTGATCCCTTGTTTGGATAGCAAACGAAGATAGAAAACATTTTTATTTTCGAAATTTGTTTAAGTTTATTTTCTTGTTTCTTTTTTATTTTTTCTTGTTCCACAAAAAAGTGTACATCTCAAATATAGCCGCTCTACATTATCGGCATTACCGGGCGCTTGCGCTGCCATCTAGCGACTGCGACCGTTAGACAACGACGCTTACGACATACCAACATGGCGGCAGCCTTACCAGCGAAGAACGGTGAAACTCGTTGAACTGTTTACGCTTATAACTTTCGAACCACTGATCTCCTAAGATTGAAACTTGGATTTTCGGCATTGTCTCGCCAGAATCTACAGGATTGCACAAGGAGAAGGCAAAAATTTCTGGTTACGCAAGTTGCAGCGCAGCCCAAGTCCTAATCTGGCGAGTCCGGAGAGACTACAGTATCCTGGTTTCCTCACCGGTGACTCTAGGTGTCTTGCTCGAGATAGAAGTCTCGAAATCCCGACTTCGATTGAGTTTTCCGTTCGGACGTTTGAACGCGAACCTCGGAATAAGTCGCGAGCGCGGCTCATTAGCGCTGCACGGCGTTGTCTGGCGTTAAATCGCGTCCGGTTAATTCGAGTTCCGGCCATTAACGTCGATTTCCCCGCGGCAAAGAGATATCAAGATCCGGGGCAGGTATCTCGAACGGCGAGTGAAAAAAAAGAAAGAAAAAAGAAAACAGCGAACTAAAAAGAGAAATACCGTAAAAAAAAAAAAGAAAGAAAAACCGGGAAAGTTCCGGTGCGGGAATTCGATCGCGGGCTACCCGAGCCGGAACGTGCCGGGTAATAATGAAAATACTTACGAGCTAACGAAGGTCGGAAATGGATCGCCCGCTGATAACTCAGAATGGCCTCCTCGTAATTCTTTCTTCCCTGCTGTAAAATTCCCCTGAAACAGAAAGGGCGGAACCGTCCGGTTAGTAAAACGGCCGAGCGACTCTCTTCCGTTATAGAATTTCGTTGGGAGAATTAGCCCGTGGCCATTCCACTCCCCTCCCCTCCCTCTCTCCCCTCTCCCACCCCTCCGAACGTTCACGTCCGAATAACATCGAACCGTTTCCATCTATAACCATTTCCCCGTGTCCGGGTCTAGCGGCGGACGATTAATCTTCCTTCGAGCAATGTCACTTTCAGAAATGATAAAAATATTGCTTGTCAACCGATGACTTATCGCGCGAAAAGTCGGCCGACGAAACGTCGCGGTGGGGCTCCGCAGGGTTAACGGAGGGCGAGGGGGGCCTGCAGGAACGCCAATAAACGAACTTCGCAACACTTATACGGGATTTGCCACCCCTCTCACCCTGACCCACCCATTCGCGGCACATATTTTAGGGGAAAAAATTCATTTTAACGCGGACGGTGATTAATCCTCGCCTCGAACGTTGTCACGCCGCGCGGGCACGATGAAAACATCAGTTGTCGGGAGCTGGTGATTTACAGGGAACGGCTCTACCGCGAGACCTCCAGCTTTCCTCGCTAATATTTTCACCCCCGGGGCTCGACTGCTCGCGCGAATCCAAGCTAAACGCCGGTCCGTGCTGGTGAGAAAATACTACTGACCGGAATCAGCGGATACCGGAAAAATTATAGACTTGATGCGAATAAGTGCGCCAACTGATATGACCATTATATTTATGGAAAAATGGTTGAAACGAAGGTTGCGTGGCTTCGAAGATAGCATTAAAAAAAATTTGGTAATTATTTAGAAGTTGATTTTACTCCTCAATTTAAATGACCTTGAAGTATGTTAGATCACCATTCTAAACAATCCCTATACGTCCCGCTTGCCCATGGTTTTTATGCGTAAAAAAATATTGGGGCGACTAGTTGTTTAGAATGATGACCTTCACAACATATTTCCAGGTCATCCAAATCGGTGTTGTGGGCCAACAATACCAGGTGTACCTTACGAATACTTATAATTATTACAAAAAATCTCTGAAATTCTGGATAACTCCTTATTTTTCGAAAATAATATAAAAAATAGCCACTTTTACAGGTTCCTAAATCTACTCTAGAAACTGTTTACTGCAGAGTCATTCGTTTGAAAGTCAACCGTCGAATCGGGCTTGTTATTTCAGAGTGCAACGTTAAGGGTTCGTGGAGGGAAGGGGAGGGGGTGGATATAGCTGGGAGATATTTTGCTTCGATCACGCGTTCCATTATTTTTCTTATAGCTCGTCAAAGACGACCGAGGATTCCGCGCGAGTGTCTCTGCGATCGATCGATCGCGTCGTCGATCGAATACGTCGGGCTGACTTTAGAGGGTTTGAGAGGGGTGGGTTGGGGCGGGGACGAGGAACGGGATGCGAATCGAGCGTGCGTGTCCCGCGAGGAATCGATAATTCATGGTGCCGCGAGGCTGTCAATCGTCGACGGTTAATAATATGCTTGTTTTCGCGGCAGCTGCGCTTCGCGTTTTTCGCGATTGCTTTCTTGCACGGGCATCGTGCTCTCCAGCGCGCGAGTGTTTGCCCGTTCGAGCGGGTCAACGCGTTTGTGCGGAAACTATAAAGTAGATTATCGAATCGATTTCTTGCTCGATGGGCTCGATAGGGGACGACGTTTCCCGTTTAATTGGCTGCGCCAGAGTGTATTCGTTGGGAATCGCGATTTTCTCGGAGAAAGTTCAACTCGTTTATTATTGGTCTTTTGACCGAGTATTAGCGGGGAGCACCGGTGCGCGTTCGTTCACAGTTTTATGAATCACGCTCGCAGTCGGGCGCAAATATTTGCGGGAACACGAGATTTGCAAACAACGGGAAAAAGATTACAATAAAATCAAATTTCGATCGAACCGGTCGGAATTTTTTACTTTATTTTGATTTGTAGATCACGCGCGCGCACCCACCAGTCCACCGGAAAGTGGATTACTAAAAGAGAATGGCGGGAAATCGATTTTTCGAAACCGTTGTTTACATAACTGGATGTAAATTCAAAACTGAACTATTCAACAAAATTTATTGTTGCTCTGTAATGCCGGAGATACAAAACTATGTTAACTGTGACAGAATTCTACGACAGAATTTTTCGGAAAAATGTTCCCTATGAAATGTCCACCAAAAGAAATATGGGAAAAATTATTATTATTCACTTTCGTTGGACACGATTTCGAAATGATTTTAAAATAGATTGTTTATTTCCGATACACCAGTGGAATTAATACTGGACACTTTTAAATTGACACTTAAATTTCGGATTTACTCAAATTATTTAATAAATAAATATTTATATTTTATATTATGACCCTTGTTTTGAGGTTTATTCAATTGTAATGCAAGAAACCCACGGATAAATTATATTGAAATTAGTTAATATTTGAATCGTTGTAACTTTCAAACTGTTCATGCTATTTTAGTAAATTTCAGCTTGTTAGAGAGCGCGAAGCTCGAGCTTTAAAACGGCTTTTATTGCACTATGATGCGACGCTTGGTTCCCGAGATATCGTCGCGTAAAGACAAAGCTAATTTCTACAATTTAACTCGGACTCGTTACCGACTTACCCCCTCCTACGCGCCATAAGTTGAGGCGGGTCAGTTTTTGCTATAGTGCGTGCTTGAATTGGTCCCGCCCCCTACACTCCAGTGAAAACTTCGATCGCTTATATCTCGAGAACAGATTGAGATATCGAGATGGGACAAAACGCGTTGGAAAGAGAGTCGACTCAACTATCGTCTGCGTGTATGGACAATGATAACGTCGTTGTCTTTGCAGTCTTATTATTTCGTCCGCGGGTGTAATAAAGCGAATACTGCCGCTGCAGCGGGCAACACGGCGCACGATAAATTTCGGAAAGTAACGATTCCCGGTCGGCATTCATCGATAATCGAGGCTGACCACGATCTACACGGACTATCTCGCAAAATTCATAATCGCGTCAAGACCACGAAGCGGCGCGCGAATCGATAACGAAAATTCCACCGGGGCCGTTAATATTGCGCTAACAATCGCAGTGGCTTCATTGTTCCGGAATCGATGGGTCGGTCGGCGGGTCGGACGAGAGAGGAGGGATCGCGATCGCGGCGCCGGGCGTCCGCGGAATTTCATTATTTTAACCGGGGAGGCTAGAAAAATCCGATTCGACCAATAAAACGAGCGCGTGTCTCCGTCGCGTCGTTTTCAACTTGTCCCCGACGCCGAGGAAAAAGTTATACTAATGACACGCTTTGTGACCGTTCGAGAGACTGAAAATAGCGCGGGGGGTGGGGAGGGGAATCGGGGGAGGGGGTGCGAGGGGATTGGTTGGAAAGAAAGTGTCGTCGAGGAAAAGAGGCCGAGAAGCAGAGGCTGCGAGGGACCAGGAGGAACGAGAACAGGATATTTCCTTTCCGGACAAGCGAACCGCTCCGGACCGGAGGAGTTTTCCTGTTCGCTAACGAGACGCCGCGCCGCGTTCGTTAACTTTCAAGATGAATATTCGCGCAATATATAATGGACTCTTTTCTCTCTTCCGCTGCCTATTACCACCGGCCGACGACGACCGAGCCTGGTTCTCCACCCCCTTCTGTTCCTCCTCGCTAACCCTCCCCCCGTCACCGCCCCAACCCCCTTAACAATCCGTCTCATTTGTACCGATTTGCGATTGTCCCGGGCTATTCCTCCCGATTTATTATTCGAACCTCGTTCCGAACGAACGGCTGGCAAACTCATCGGAGAAACGCCGCCGCACAGGACGTTGTGGCTCGCATATTCCTCTCTTCAACTCCCGGCGTATTGCGCCGCGCGCTATCTAATTACTCGGAGCACACTGACCGATTTATAAGTAGACCTCACCCCGCGTTTATTTGTACTCCATTTGTCCAAACGCCGTTCGGTTAGCCGCCCCCGCCCCCCCTCGCCGGTGCACTCTCGAAACTGGTCGAGCGCACAGGTGGAGGAGGAATTAGGGTGGCTGCTATTATATGCAGCGGTCGATTATGGGAACACTCGTGTGCCTCGATAGATCATCGGGACGTTCGCTAAACAGCAAATTTTGAGCTTGTGACTTCATCATTGTTGCGACTGTTGTATCTAATAGGTAGCGTCCGGTCGTACGCACAAAGGAGCGTTGTTCTTTCGACGAAGCTATCTTTGAATGGACAATTTTCAGACCTCTTGTCATCGTAGAGTTTTTTCGAAAAGTCCTCAATATCCTCCTGATCCTGAAAGAATCACGACCGTGACTGTGATTTTCCGATCACCGTGATAAATCACTGTGACTGATTTTGAGCGCCATCTCTGGTCTCGACGGTTCGTTTTCGAACGAAACGAGAGAAAAATTATTTGTATGAAAGTTTCCTGACCCCATTTGGGAACGATAAGGGTTCGCCACCTCGGTTGTCTACAAAGAATTTTGATCCAGGCTGCGCCAATGTTTTCGTCCAGCAGTGTAGGTCAGTGGACCTCCGAAGCACCGTCAAGCGACATCCGCATGACGAGCCCAACAGCCCAATCCCGTCCCACGAGGCCCGGTTCACATTCAACTGAAACTAAAAAAAAAGGAAAAACAAAAAACTAGTCGAGGTATCGTTTTAAACCGCGGGGGACGTTTAAAAGTCTCCGGTTTAACGTCCGTGGCCAGAGATTTCGGGATGTTTGCCGATCGCGGGAGATCCGACGCAGTTACTCGCCACTCTGGAACAGATGCGCGTTCCGGGCAATTTATATCGTACAAAGCTCGCCATTGTTCTCGTTATTTCGGGAAATCTGTTCGGCGCACGGTCAACTGGTTCGCAGCGGGTCGAGGGAGGTGGTCCGGTCTCGGTCCTTGTTCCGAGGCGGCCCGGCGTGCACCGGGTCCGCGCGCTTATTCCGACCAGTTTACGTCACTGGACGATGAGGCGTGAACAGGCGGGCGGGGTGGTTTAGGCACGCGAAGCCGATGGTAAACAAACGGCCCGATCGTTGAAATAAAAACACTGTATGTGTGTGTGCGCGCGAGTGTGTCCGGGGCATTGTTCGACGCTCCGAAGCGTCGCGACGCGTCGCATCGTATCGCGTCGCATTGCATCGGATCGGATCGCGTCGTCGGCGTAACGAGCGGCCGCGTGAGCTATGTAACGACATTTCGGAATGACCGCAGGCGGCTTTGTGCTCGCCGAGAGCCTCGATGACAAAGCGAGCTTCGAATATTCCTGGCGGTGGACCGTGCCGAACCGCGAGCGGCAACAAAAATTTTTCGGCGAAACTACGGAATTGCTGCCCGACCATGATTTTCGGCTGTGCCGTGGAAATCGATACTTTCGAACGAATTTTTCCTTTGCACGTAGCCGACGGTCTCGCTTCGTTCCAAAGATATTCGCGAGGAACTATGTCGGTGCTACGGGTGGGCAAATTTCGGGTACGCGAGCCTCGGTTCGACGTTTCATGGACTCGAGTCGAGTCGGGTCGGGAGCCCGTAAGTCTATGACGCTCGGAGATCTGAACATTATAAATTTTCGAGTTCTGAACATTATAAATTCTATTAACATTTTAGAATATAATTTTACATCGTTTTAGGCTAAACCTCTAAGTTTGAAGCGCGCTGTAGGGATTTCTATAACGAGTTAGCACGATGCAAACATCGGGCGACGAAATATCGCCGCTCGCGCTCGGCCTCGAAACTGAAAATACCCGAGCGAGAGAGAGCCGTGCGATGCGCGTTTGCGTGCCCGGGCTAAATAACGGCGCGACGATACGCGTGACGCGTTTATGGGGGACGTTCGTCGAGCCCGTTGACAACGGCGAATAAAAATATTCCGCGATCCCAACGCGCCGCGCCGCGCCGCACCGCGCTGGGGCGAACAAAAGCCTCCGAGCGAACGGTATCGTGGCCGGCCGCGCGGGGCGATGCTTTTGAACGATCGCGCTCCGGGCCACGGGATAAGATTTTTCAACGCCAACGGTGCGATGCTACGCGCCGACTGCGCTACTGCGAACGCCGACTTTATACGAACAGGACAATCGAGGTGCAATTACTCTTCCGATGTTTATGGGCCAAATCCTGTTCCCGCGTCGAACGCGAATGGAGATGTATCGGTGACAGCTTTGTATCTTCCTGGGACTAATTCTTTTCGACGAGTCTCTTGCTTTTTTATAGAAAAAGTCTCCACACTGTTTTTACGCTGTTTGTTCCTTTTTTGTTGCTATTGGAAGGTAGCGAATTTTGTGCACCTATGGAAAAAAGGGAATTTAGAAGACTAAAAATATCAGAGCAATTTGAAAATATTAGTACAATTTGACACTATTAGAACAATTTGAAACAATTAGAACAATTTTAAAATATTAAAACAATTTAGAAATATTAAAACAATTTAAAAATATCAAAACAATTTGAAAATATCAGAGCTGATAGAGCTCGACAATCCATTTCCGGTTCGCGTAGAAAAATCAGGTTCTCCATCGAAATAGAGATACGCGTGTTTGTTTCGCGTCGGGATCGAGACTGCCGCGCTAGCGTTTAATCTATTACCAGCAGGGGTGCTTATTTCAAGACGATGCACGGTTGACAGCCGCTAATGCAATTGGTGTCGGCATTCAAATCGCGCGAAGTTTGATCGAAGTGGAGTAAACACCGAGAGACGGCTCACCGAGCAAGTTTATGGCGCCGGAACAATATCAAGTTTGTGCAAAAATAATTGCGGTCCTGGGGCATCGACTTTAAAACAATACCTTTCAGGGTAAAACCAATACGTTTCAGAGTGATCCAGTATAAAGCAATACGTTTCAGAGCAAACTAATACGTTTCAAAGCAAACTAATACGTTGCAAAGTAAACCAATACCTTTCAGAGTAAAGCAATACGTTTCAGTGTAAAGTAATACGTTTCAGAATAAAGCAATACGTTTTCGAATAAAACAGTATTTAAGATATTTATTTACTTAATATAATATATTATTACTTAAATTATACTAATTTAAATACTATTGCCCTATTTTTTTCATGCCAAAAACTTCTATTCATTATAATATTCTTCTATTCATCTACATAAATATTTCGACAAAAAATTTATTTTTAACAACTTGAAAACGTCGGATCCGAATCTCACCAAAACACGAACAAATAAAACATAAAGGGAATACCATTTCTGTCCACGTCTGCCTGAATTAAAAAAAATTTCTGCTAAAACCGTGTAAAAACGTCGTTTATGGAAATACAACAGGTCCGGTTCGGCATAAACCGGTGGCTCATGTATTTCGAAGAGCCATTGGCTGAATAATGTCACGGATTACGGCTCGAATAAAAATCCCAACGAAGACACCCGGCCGCGGCTTATCGAGCCAACGAGTCTGACTAGCGACGACCGATACTACTGGCAGCGGACGAGGGGGACCTCTCGAGCAGCGACGGCAGCGGAGTGGCAGTCGATAACTCGCGCATACGTCCGTGTCGCATTGTTCGGTACCGAATATCTGATGTATCTGTAATTATCGCTGCCGGATATTGCGCAGAGTGTCCGATAATAACCGGCCCCAATAATGGCCGCTCGGTAATAAGCTCTCGCGGTATTGAAATTACTCGATGTCCGATAGCATCGAGTGCCTCGTCAGTCTTGAATACTTTTCGCCGGCTAGACGTATCGAGCGATCTATGGAGTCGCTCGCCCAAGAATAATCAGCGGGAAATGATCGACGTTGTTCGTGGTTACCGATTGAACGAACCGTCGCCCATCAATCGACGAGTCATTAATAATTTATGGCTGTATCTGGCCTCTGCATCCGACGCGTGGCCGCGGCTTTCATTGTTAGGACGTCATCGGGGCCTGTGATTTTCGGGTAGCCTTGACCCGAATTTTCATCGTGTCGAATATTATCGATCGCATCGATCGGTGATAGATACACCGACGCTAATTAATATTGACGCTCTCTAAAAAAAACGATGACCTTCTTGACATTAGGTCATACGATTTGAACATATTCGAGAAGTTAGAGCAATTAATTTAACGCATGATGTGAAAAGAAATTTTTGAAAAAATTGCGATTGTGTTCTGTAAATTTTCTCTGTAATTCGGACTAATTGCAATTTTTTTTCAATAATTCTTCTCAAGTTACATAACAAATCAATTGTAATTTAACTCTAACTTCTAAACAAAAAATCCAAGTCGTCCAAGTCTAATATTAAAAATATTAAAACAGTTATCGTCTCCTTAAGAGCGAATGAAACGAATTATACTAATCTCTGCACAGCAGAAGCCAAAATCGATACCGAAACGGTTTAATAAAAAATGAACCGGAAACTGACTAGACCAAAAATTTACAAGGAAACAGGGCAGAGCTTCTAACAAGACACGCATGTACAAAATGTGTGAGCAGAATGATTATGTAAATAGCGTCTACACTGTATATGTATAACCTAAGAACATATCTTTGCTAATGCAGCATTAACCCTTCGCGAACGCTGTCGTAATATGCTCAATATTAAAATTTAGACAGAAATTAATTTTTTAATATTTTAATAAAACGTTGCCGTATACATTTTTATGTGAAATCATGAAATCAAAAATATTATAAGTACATTCTCCTAGAGTATTTTTATTTATCTTTGAAGTTAAAAAAAATTACGTGACCTATCTCCTAACGTGGCGAATGACGTAGAACCGACGCGCTCGCGTGTGTTCAGAATCGCGAGAGACTCGCATCCCATCGAGCTAACCGGTTAATAACATTAGCCAAAGTCACCGCGTGGCGCGGACTACCCTCGATTTCCCTTTATGAAAATTCTCGGAGCCAATAACCGCGCACGGTCGAACGTACGGTCTGACGCGACGCGTGGGTGTTTGCGTTCTACCTTAAGAAAACCGACGAATTCCATGTGGGACGAGGAGGAGCGGGTGGATCGCGCGACATCCTTCGTCTATGGAGCGGCAAAATCAATTTCGTCGAAGGGCTTGCAGCGCGCAGCATGGTGGCCCGGGCATTCATAGAGTATGGCGCCGCGGCGATGACCGTCATCGCCATTGTCGTTCCCGTCACCGTCGACGCTGTCACCGTTGCTTCATCGAGCACGGGAGGCCATTGTCGGCGACGCTCTCCACCTCGTCGTCGTCGTCGTCGTCGTCGTCGTCGTCGTCGTCGTCGTCGTCGCGATCGTATTGGCGGTTGACGGCCGTTCGACCGGCAACGTCGACGACAAAACGAGCCCGCAAGATTGCCAAGCGCGATCTCCACCGGGGTTCCACGCCGCTGCTCCTTTCTCCACCTTCGCCTCCTTTGCCCTCCCCTTTCCGCTCGTTACGTCGCTCGTATTACGCCGCGAGATTGACGGCTCGTGAGGGGAACCGACCTGTTCGACGACGTCCGATAATTGGACCCTTTCATCCCACCGCCCCGCCCTGGCCGAAACCTAACGATCCAGGATTTACGACCACCGACGCGTTTTAACGCCTCCACTCCCACCCTTTTCCTTCCAGCGATTTCTAGAGATCTCGCCCACGGTTGCAGCACCGCGTTCCCCGTGTAACACGAAAAATTTGTCTACTGCTTCAGGGTTTTGAAAAAAATCGATTTCTGTGAACAAAATTAATAAAATCATCATTTTTTTGGCATTTTGGAATTTTTTGATAAAGTAAAGATTGGATCCCATCACATATTAGTATACAGCCTGTAACTCGACAATGAAACAAATCTCCAAACGATATTAATTATAATTATTAGTTAGGCGATATGAAAATTCTCACGTTACACTAAAAGCTAGTTAATTTGAACAATCCGATCGTTCTAATTAGATTATGTAATTGAAATGAATCTATCACTGCAGTTAATGCTAATATAATAAGCCTAATTAATTTCATTTTATCTATCACAATTTAATTTATACTTTTCACTGATTTGTTTACCCAAAATTGCCACGTTTCCAGCTTGTTTCGTAATTTTCGATACGTATTGTACAAGAAGAATCGAATGTTTCATAATAGAATGTTCTGAATATATTCAATTTATTGAAAACAAATTGACGGATCTTGTAATAATATTGAACTGGAATCATATGCAACTTGTTTATTCATGACTTTCATTTTATACCATCATGAGCATGATCCATTAAATTTTCTCCCACCTGTTGCCGAACACCCTGTATATGGTACACGGCAGGAGAGTCAGTCAAAATGAGAGCCGAAGTGATGAAATAATCGAACCGAAGTGACGTTGCAATGTATCTGAAAAATTGTATATTCTTGCACGCTATTTTTCCATACGTTGTACAGCGAACACCCTGTATACTTCATTACCATTCCAAAATGGAAACGTTACAGAGTATATGTTTCCCAAATAATTTCTATTATTTATTACCGAATCATTTATTCCCGCAGAAAATTCGGTCGCGAAAGCGCTGGTATTCCATAGGAATGCATGCTCGTTAATGTTAAAGTGTCCTGAAACGTAGTTTTAACACAGTTTTAATCTGATTATGGTGTAATTGCTCTCAGAAAGCATGCACCGGCGAACGAGATGTGTCAAATAATTCCTCGCTAATTACCGGCAGGCATAGTTACGTCATAACGATTCAATCCAGCGCGCAGTCTGCGTGAAATATTAGCAGGCCATTGTCTTCTTTTTTATTTCCACATCGAGCTGCCTCGGCGGGAGCCGAATCCGCTCCATCGACGACTCCAAGGAGCTTTGCGCGTATTAATTGTTTGTTCAGAAAGCATAAGCTCTGCCTCCGACTCGCGCTAATAGGATTATACCGGCGTTGACGCGGGCACGGCGCGGCGACGTACGTCAGGCGGGAAAATTGGCAAACTCTCCGCCAGTTCGACTGTAACGGCGCGGCGGTCGAGCATCGGACGGAATAAAAATTCGATCGGCGAGAGCGTCGTTTGATAGGAGATAGTGGACCTCTTTCTTCTTTCTTTTTTCTTGTATTTTGTTTTTTTTTGGTCCTATCACGGACCGCGTCCAGGAAATAGAGATTCGGCCGGGCCGAGTGAACTTTCGTGGCCAATAAATTTTCTATACGATTTTACAGTTTTCTCGTTTGCCAGGCCGCCGTCGCACGTCCTCGGCCGAACGTACAGGCTCGCGGCGAAATAAATTTCGAAGTCTTACGGGATCCCGTGGCCGACACTCGTGAAACGTAAAAATGTCTGTGGGTCGAGGGGGCCCGGCCACGTGAACCATTCATAAACGGACCGGGGATACAGCTTGTTCGTTCCTCTTAAATATTTTCGTTGATTTTCATCATTCGGTGCAACAACGGAACACTGCAGCGTCTCGACGTCTGTAGCCGGCGTTATTCTTGCCAATGGCAAACATTGGAGAAAATTATAGACGAGAAAGTAGCACTGTTCTTTTGCAAGTAATGTGATGGTGTCTGTAATCTCTATTTATCTTCATTATTTTTGGAGGAATTGATCTTCCATTTTCTTCAAGGCCATACTAGATCACAAAGGGAAGAAACATTTCGTATGGAGTCTGTAATTATTTTTTAGTTTCATTATTTTTGGAGGAATTGACCTTCCATTTTTTTTGCTGTAGATAAACGCGTAGAGGACATACGACTTGAGGTGATTCAAGATCGTCGAAGGTCAACTGCGATATTCCACCACGATCAGACTAGACGTTTACCGACAAAAAAAAACTATTAACATGAAATTATCTGTTTTATGCGTGTCGCCCTAAGCTTTCTTCATCTCCCAAGAAATGCTGAAGAACAATGAAGTCCTAACCGCTGTGGCCCTAAAATAGATCGCAGTGCAGGCGGTTAAAGAAGATATTCAGTTGGCCTGGTTCAGCGACCGTAGAGCCTGGCTGGCTAGGGTTGAGCGTGGCCTTGAGCGATCAGATATTGTTTGCCAGTGTAGCCGGGAGCGGTCGATCGAAGCCATCAGCGCGAGAATCGCCGGCGGCCGTGTTTCGCCGCCCTATAAATTTTTGGTTATCGCGCGTGACCGAGTTTCCCCTGCCGCGACTCCTAAGCGTTTCGATAAAAATACCAGCTAACGGGAGCGGGGGAAATAAAACGGCGTGAAAGGAAGGGACGATGAACGACGGGACGCGACGGTGAGCACGAGGGCATGGGCAGAGGGGAGCTAGGCAGATCCATCAGCGGGCGTCGACGCGGCCGCTCGATTGATACACCGGCGGCGATCGAATAAAACGCTTAGCCCCACCCCCTTGCCCCTCTTACCACCTTCTCGCTCTCTCGCTCGCTCTCTTCCTCGTTTCCACGAAGCGCGTGCGATCGGTTTTTAACGCTTCTTGATCGGCCAAGTGGCCCCTCCAGTGGGATCCACGAGTGCCACGTATCGCAACGCGTTCGCCTCGAAACGTGTAAATGACAGCTGTAACGAATGGCCTGATTAATTTGTTACCCGAACGATGATCGATCTCTGGCCGAACTTTTTCATTTGCCCGCCGCGAGATCGTTTTCTAATGGGACGTCCTGCGCCCGGAATTTTCCGCGTCGACTGTACCACCGATTTCACTCGCTCGCTCTCTCGCTCTCTCTCTCTCTCTCTCCCTCTCCTTTCGTCAGATCAGGGAAGACTGCCAAGTATCTCGCAAGGAAGATCTCTCGCAGAGAGTTTTTCATATGAAAAACTTGAACCGCGTATCGACGGTCATATACGTCGAGGACCGTCGCGCGTCCCCCTATCAGCTTCTTCTTCCGCGCTGGTTGGCTTTCGGGGAATCCCAATTTACCGGTATTCAAAACGGGTAATAACTCCCGCGAGCGACGCTCTTTTTTCCTTTTTTTTTCTTCTTTTATATCCGTCCCCCGGATTCGCCGATCGACCTACATACATACATGCATATATATGGATGCGGCCAATAACTCTGCTCACTTTGCATATTTTCGTTATTTGTAATAATAGGCACACCGGGGCGTGTACGGTGACCGCGCTGGAACAACGAATATAGACTCGGAGATGGGAAGCTTGTCTGCAGGAATTTAGTAGATTCGAAGATCAGGGTTGTTGATAGAAGCGTAGAAGTCACGCGGACGTACTGCAAACTGAACGACGCGTGCGCTACTTCCCTAGTGGTCCTTGTTAACGTGCTTTCGTATTTGAATGAGCTGTAAAAAGACGATAACAATTTTTAATTCATGTGTTCGTTTTTAGAGGCGCAATTGGGAGCTTTCTCTCTATTTTAAGTACAGTATCGTGAAACGTTAACATTTTCAGCTCGAAGAAAATAGTCGAAAGAAAGGAAGAGTTAAACTTCACCTTAGGGGACCAAAAATTTTGCACTTTTTATTGCACGGTCCTGTAGATTTTGACGCGAAAATTTCGAAAATCCAAGTTTCAACGTTAGGAATCCACCGGTTCAAAAGTTATGCGTGTTTAAAGTTGACCACAGGCTCGAGGTGTCGATACTAAATTTCGTAGCGACTCTAAACAGTCATATTCGTCGAAGTTTGCCAATTATAAAGTCCACAAGTGATCTTTCTTCCTGTGTCGCATTAATCGGAGTAGCATAATTTCTGATTCGTGATCGGGAGAGCGACTGGCACGGGAACAGCATCGCGAGTAAATATGACGTTCGCCGAAGACTCACGCGATTGTTAAGACGTCGAGTGAAACAAATCTGACAGCAACACGTAATAGACTTTATCCGTGCGGCAGCCTCGTAAGTGTTCATCCGATAGTGACCGTGCCACACGGCCACGAGGCTGTAAATAGTGCTGGTACTTTCACCGAAAGAGTCAATAATTCAAGCAGCATTCTGGGTTTCCTAACCACGAATGCTTCGTACCACAATTTTTATTTTATTGTACGGTCTGCTGAAGCAATGTTGCGGAGCATTCGGGTTGAGAATAATGAAACGTCGAACGATTCTGTTTCTGTCGATGAGTTTTATGGTGCTGAACTGACATAATGTCGCGTGGGACAGTGATGTTCCGTGTCTGTTGTGATCCTCTCATGTTTTGCCGATTTTGCATGTATTCGTGCGAAGTATGCTGTCGACGACACACGCTTTTGAAACATAAAATATTATAATAAGCGTTTATGGCATCGTGTGGGCCCCATTGAAAAAATAACTATTTTATAAAATTTATATTGAAAATAATAACGCAGATATCGAGGCATTACTGCAGTCCATCAAGAAACGATCCCTCAACGATCGTTCTCTCACACAACGAAAATCCAGCACGTCCACATCCTCCAACCACCTCGTCTTCGCTGATCGACCCAGCCCGACAATCTCCGGCGGGCCGCTTGACTTGCCGCGCAGAAATCAGATGGGCGGGGGAAGAATTACTGTGAATTCTTGCAGAACGTGATGCGGCATCGTTGGGCGCACGTTGCGCGGCCTATATCTTCCGGACGGTTGTTCCATTCGGTGTTATTCGAAGCGCGCGGCCGGGCACGCATTCAACGACGACGTCCACGGCAGCGGGTCGATCGTGTGCGTGACACGCGACAGCGAGCACACGAACACTCGCAGGACCGTATTATCGCGGAAACGTTCAGGAGGCAACGGTGTACGAGCGAGCGCTAATGCGTCGTCCTCGCTTCGATCCGAGCGAAGAGAGCCGCAACAGAGCGCTGTCGCTTCTCCGTCGAGGCTGGGCTAGGTCCAACCTGCAGCTGCGGCTGCAGCCGCATCTGTCGGTCGACTCGCCGCCGCATCGATCGATTCCGACAAGCGTGAATCGCGTTCCCAGCGAGTACCGCAGCCACAATTGCAAACCTTCCCTGCCTCTACTTCGCCCTTCCCCTTAGGCCTCTCCTCCCTCGTTCCTTCAATTATTTTTTCCAGCCTTCCCACAGATCTCTTACCGTCCCACGCTCCTTCTATTCCTCCGTCCTCTCCACCCTTCCGAACTGCTTCTCTCTTCAACCCCTCGCACCTTCTCCTCGTCGTCGTCCTCGTCCTCTTGCTGCTCCCAGCGTTCCCGACTCCAGCCAGCATTCCATCCGGATTCCAAGCTTCCTCGATCCCGCGTTCCCCCAGCACTTCTAACTTTTTGCTGCCACGCGCCATCAAACCGCCACGAGAGGCTCGGCAGGCCAGCCGAAGCTCGAGTACACCCCACGGTGATCGTATGCCGCACCACTGATGCCGCCGTAGTGATCCGGATTGGAAAATCGAGTGACATTTTCCGAAAAATGAACTTTCGAAGATTGCATTGATTCTTACCTCGAAAATAAAGAAATTAATACGATAAAATAAAAATTGTAATCGTGACGAACACTTAAACTTGGACATTTTGAAAGTAGTATGGAAGAAAAATGGTTATCTTCATTTGAATGCACTGGCTAAGCTGTTTAATATTTTTTCTCTGCTCTTCTTTTAAAATGAAGAGCATTCCTTTACGACGAGAACTTACACTGACAATTAAAAATTAATTTAAATAATGTATTTAATAAATAATGCACAGTGTAGGCATTGAAATTGTCAAAATTCCTCGGAGCAAATGCTCACGTTGCTGCATCTGCATTGAAAATGATAATAAATACGATTCCAAATGTCGGATTCGTACTAGGTATATTTATGCACAGGACAAACGCAAATATTATATGTATAAATTGCAGCGCACTATAATAAATATTGTGTGTGCATTTATGTACGGACAATCACAAATGTCTACAAACAGCTGCCAAATTTCGAATATTTGGATTAAAGTTCAAAGGTTTTGAATATTTTATGGATATTAATTCATTCGTTAGCTAACATTAGAACAGTTTTGCAAAATATATTCAATATACATATATGGAACAGTAATCCGAACACAGAAACGTACGAAAAGCTATAAATCTGTAAGATATAACAAAATAAATAAAATTTACCATTAACACGATAATAATAAAAGTGAAAATTTCAGAAAAATTAAGCGTTACAGTTTATTTTTAAAAATTAAAATTTTAATTTTCAGAACTATTGCACCGACTATTCTTTCAATCTTCAATGTAAATATTGAGCATTTTTAATACGTTCAATATATATCAGCACAAAAAATTATTTTTAAATCTATATAAATAATTGACATCATGACAAAGAAATTAAACCTTCGAAGTACTCCGAGTCGATAACGACACAGATAAAATTTCACGAATCGATATATCGAAGAATCGAAGCCATTGTATGCTCATGAATAATTTTCACGCGAGCTCATTACCACCATTAATCGTTGTAGAGCATGTCATTATCATCTACACGCATCACTTGCTCGTGTAAGAATGGTTAATAATCCAAAATGTGAATAGACCGATGAAGTTCGAAATATCAATCACATCATTCGGCGGTGTCGTTTGTGTAATTTACAACGCGTAAAGTTAATTAACCAACAATGCAATATTAAATTCACATGAAGTGCAGAAATGTTAATCACTAGACCAAACATCAATATTTGTCGAACGTGTTTACACTTTTCTAAAACATTCAAAATATCAACAACAATTAAAATATGAAAAAAATACATTAAGTAGTTGAAGTACTATATTTTTACTATATTTTTACTGATGCTAATTTACGGTTAACTCGAGAAATATTCGTTGCCAGGAGGAAATTTTAAAGACAGTTGTCGATATCCAATTATAGCTGTCACATTAAATTTTACTAGATCGAAACTACATTCTGAACACATTATTTTTAATAGGTTTTATTTCCTTCTAACCTACATTTGCCATTTAGATAATTATTATACTGTACATCTTTATCCACAAACTGTCTACCTGAATTATATAAAATTAGAGTGAAGCACAAGATTATTTTGTTTCTCAATTTGCTGAATAATATTTTTGTTGTTTTACTAACTCATTTTTAAATATACATATGTATATAGTAATTATTAGATTGCAAATTTTATGCATTTATGACAAAATTGGATAGGTGAGATTTAAAAAGGTGGCAGTGTTCAATAAAATGGATTTTTCCACCCCAACTTTGAGGGGTATTTTCACCCCCTTAACACGAACGTCAGCAGCTCTACAAAAATACGTATCAAATACTTTTTCGAGTTCTATATCGTACCAAAAATTTCATTAAAATCGGCGTGTTACGATTGGGCAACCTCCCTTGCACAGTTATGGTGCTCGATAGTGTGCCAGAGAGGGGTCGAGCGCGAAGCGTTGAGAAATCGTCCGAGGGTTAAAAATGCGGTTCAATTAACCGATCCATACCAGAAGAAACTTGGAAGACACCGGCGGTGCGGTGGTGGGCAGAGAAGGAGGATCGGTGATCGAGCGTCTCGCAAGACCGCTCTCGGCTGCCGTCGGAATCAGAATCGCCGGGAGCGGAGGATTATACTTCTCGGAGTCGTCACCGCCCGGAAGTTTTTCGTCGTCGGTTAAAGGAGTTTCGCGGGAGAGCTGGAAGAAGTCGCGATCCCGCGGTCTGTTTACAGGAGTGTCTTCTTTCGGGCGATTGTCTCCGGGCTGTTGCCAGTTTCGCGGAGGAGCCGGAGGTGTTTCGTCGCCCCGACAGCCAGTAAAAACCGCGTCGGCCCGTAATCGCAGTTGAAGCTGAAGAAGAAGAAGAAGAATAGATGCGAAGAAGAACGACCGTTGGCGTGCCGGGTCGGGCCGGGTCGGGCCGGGTCGGGCCGAGTGGCCGAGGAAAGAGCGCGGCGTCGATCCGGGAAATATATTCGTCTGTTTTGAAGCCGTTAACGTACCTGCTTACGTTTATGCGGGTCCCTGGGCTCGCCTCTTTCTTGTTTTCCTCGCATATTGGCCAAGTTTTCAGACGGGGGTGTCGTATCGAGGGCGCCTGCGAGTTTCCCCGAGTTCCTTGTCGTTTGCAAAGTAAATCGTGCGCGTTCCCCGTCCACCCCCTCGGACCACCCCGGTCCACCCTCTGTCTAGGGCTCCCTCTGCCCAGCGCGCGTTCTTTCCTCGTTCTTTTTCGTCGCCATTGTTCCGCGGGCCGGGGCAAGACACCCGGGACCACCGCGCCGCTCCCATATACCGATTTCGCGCGTCGTTTCGCCCTTCCGAGCGCGGGAACTCTCGCGTAGGAGAATCTGGGACCGGCGATTACGCCGCCAGCCCCCGGAACCACGCTGAAAGGGAGCCGTCGAGATATGCTCGAGAGACGCTCGAGAAGACCGGTTCGATGCGTCCTACGATCGTCGCCGTTGTCGTCGTCGGGTCGGATTCAATTTCGCTCGGCCGGCTGAAATCGAATTGGCTGGCCTATCGGTCTGAAAATTATGCTCTCCGTATGGGCCGACCTATCTCCGCCGCGCGCATTGTGCCCGCTCGCCCACGCTCGAGACGCTCCAGACCGATTATCCCTCCTATGCGAACCACCTCGTGAACCTACCTCTATCCCCTGTTTCGACGTTCGAAGCCCGATCCCGAGGAGAGAGCGGCCGGGCCGGGTCGGGCCGGGCGCTGCGGTCTTACCGGAAATTGTCCTAAGTAATTCGATCGCAGTCGATAGCAACAAAATTGGTAAACTGTTCTGACGTGCTCGGTTCGCTCTCCCGTGGGTTCGATGACTCGAATGGCGAATTAATCGCTGGACAGAAGAATCAATTAACGAGGTCATCTGAAAATGATGGAGGTGATTCTACGATCTAATAAACGGGCTGTTTTGACGAAATGATCTATGTTTATTTTATCTTTAGGCAAAATGAAAATTGTCTATGATGGTAAGAAACTAAATAATATAGGGTGATGCAGTTTCCACTGAACCTATCACTGCTGGTCAAACTTCCCGTTTTATATTTTTCATTCTACAATTATTGAAATTATAAAGTTACTTACACCGAAATAAAAATTTCACAAAATCTATATAAATAGAGCTTTGTCATTTTTGTAAGCTAAAACATTTTAATCGCTTTTAGTGCTTGATAGCTTCAGTGTTAAAGTGTCTTCTTTTTCCACGGAATTATCACAGTTCAAATATCGACAATTTCTCGGAAATGGGAAATTTATTTTTCAAATACCAAATATTTTACCATAATAATTTACCACAGAAAATAGTGGAGTGGACGGATTGAATTAATTTTTGAATAGCCAAAAATGTATTTTCACACTCGCTTAGTCAGCCAAGTGAAACATTAAATCCTTAACTTTAAATTTGTTAGTTGAATAACTCCGGATACAACATTCGTTGATAGTTTATTGTAACGTAAAGAGCCACGCGCGAGGTTGCTTCTGTCTGGCCACGACGAGTATGCTAATTGTCAATTGTTGTGCTCTGCTGTCTGCTCTGCCCTCGCACGAACTACCACGCAATCGCCTAACAGTTGTTAAATTAAGTTTGTAATCCGTTTAATCGCATTACCATTTAATTACTCGCACAAAGTATACAGCAGTGTGTGAGATGTGTCATGCAATGGGTTACGGAAAATTGTTCGCTGTTGCTGGAACACGACAGGGTGTATCAGGAAATATTACATACTTGCAGTTTTACATCGTTAGTGGATTTTACTTTTATAATAGGAAGTAGAATTTTAGTTGTAACGTACCATAATAGCTTATAAATATATTGCGAATGAAAATTGATTTTAGTTCATGTACGACTCAATTAATTAATTATATACAGACACTATACGGTCCGTTACAATACTGTGACTCCAAATAGTGTTGGCAAACCAAATTTTCCATTTCCGAAAAATTGTCAAATTTTTATAATTCTGGAAAAAAGTCGTGCAACAATAAGTCTACTTCCGTAGTCCAGAATTAATTTTTTCCAAAATAAAAGGTAGCAGCCTTTCAAAATATGTAGCACGTATTTTCTAACTGGATCTTTGGTCACATCGAATTTCATTTAATTTAAACCTGAAAAGTGTCCTTTTGCAATTGATAATGATGAACTAAGACCTATTATCAAAACAGACGATCTGAAAACATTTCAAGGTTTTCTTAGCAATATTTAAATTAAAATAACTTTTGAACTAATCATTTTTCACATGGTTTAACACTATTTTACAGAAAATAAAAGACTGCATCGATTGGTGCAAAAAAATATTCATAAGTTCTCATAAATCCTTGACACGTCCCTCAACGAAGAAACTAACAACAATAACAAAAGTCTGCATCGATTGAAGCATAAAAAATATACAGTTCCCTTTAAGAAATCAAAATTGACCTTCATAAGTCCTTGACACATCTACCAACGAACAAACTAGGAGCAAAATAAAGTTCTGCCTTGATTGGTGCAGAAAACTGTACAGTTCCAATACAAACACCAAAATTGACCTTCAAAAATCCTTGACGCGTCCCTCATCGAAGAAACTAGTACCACCGAACGATAACAACGACATAAACGTGCTAATATCTGTCGAGAACATCCTGTATAAAACAGCAGCGAAGTTGCAGACAAGTCAGTCAAGTCTCTCCGTCTCGGAACTCGTTTTTCTCGGCTGGACCGTGGAGGTTGTCAGGCCGGGGCAGAAATGGAATCACGCGGGCGTCAGTCGTCGAGCATCGACAGTGGTCGGTTCCCTGGTCTGGCCGATCGAAATCGAATTCCGGAACTTTCCTGCCTGTCGACGGGAGAGCGTCGCGTCGGTGGCCGGTAATCGTCGCGCGAACTCGCGTCAAACGGTGCCGGGCGTCGCCTCGCCTCGCCTCGCCTCGCGCCTTGTTTTTCGTTCGTCCGCCGCTGTCACCGACTTGACGCCGGAATTTTTCGACGTAGAAATTCCGCGCGCGGCTACGGTGACAGGTACAATTTCCACGGGAAAACGAGCCGCGAATACTTCCGTCGTTGCCCTCGGCTTCGACGGTGTGCGGTGGAGAGGCTGTTCGCGCGGGGAGAAGAAAGAAACCTCGCACAGCAGGCTCAGCTGTTCAGAGAACAGGCTGTGGGGTATCGTGGTTCGATGGTCACCGAGAGGTAATCGAGACAGTAGAAACCGCTGACTAATATTAGGGTTTCTATCGATCGAAAATTTTATATTATATATGTGAAGAATTATCGGCGCAAGGTTCGATCAATTAATCCAATTAGCTATGTTATGTTCTTTAAAACGTTACGATTCGGATGTGAATCTGGCCACGTTTGCTAAAAATTGTGAAGGAACAGGAGGTGGTGTTTCGTCCTAGACCCGCTAGAGGACTCATCGGTAAGGCTACCTAGCGGGCCCTGCCTTAGACACAACCGTGTCGAAAGACTTTTTGAAGAAAGTTATTAACATACTGATCGATGACATTTCAGTAACTAGCGAGAAAGGATTCGACGATGTGTACCTCTTGCGGGCGGAGTCGAAACCGCTGACTCGCCGACGGAATCGGATGGCCGGTAAGCGATCGGCTCTCGAATCTTTTTTTTCCATTAGAGGACTTATTGTTCGACGGAGGCAGACCCAGCCGCTGAAAAAGGTGAACAAAGAGGATAGAGGAATACTAATTTGGCCGATGGCCCCCGAGCAGGAGGAGCTGTTATCCCGAAGCTTCGAGGGGGAACTTACGGAATCTTAGAGGGTGCTCGAGCGCTGCCTTAATAAGCGCCTTAACATCCCGTCTATAAATTTTAAGCTATGTAAAATTAGCGCAAGACCAATGATGGCGGCCGTCCGCCCATCCCCTCTTTCTCCTTCTTTCCACCCCTCCTCCTCCACCCCCGACCCGCTGCTATTCCCTCGCCTCTGCGGTAACGTGCTCCATCGAACTCCCTCGAATAATAGGTTTCAACGTACAACCGATCTAGTTACCCTCTCTCCAGGTATAGCATGCTTATTCATCGGCCGGGTCAGGTCGATTCACGAAACCTGCACCCCTTCTCGCTATCCCTCCCGCACCCGCCCCGGTGCCGAGCCGTCCGTCCGCCGAAGTCGTTATTAACTGGTATTCCGTCGGGAGTCGGGAGGTAATTCGAGTCCGAACACGCGAATGAAATTGGGTCTTACCTCGTGTCGATGCACCCCCCACCCTCCCAAGTATGTACAGTGCGAGCCACCGCGAGACCGGAGTAAGCGATGCGGAGGACGTGAGCGGAATCCCGACGAATCCCCGGCAGCGAGAACCGCAGTCGACGGTAATTAATAACAATCGTCGGCGACCGGGCTACTAACGCGACGCATTTTTCATCGGTCTCCGGTGAAACACCGTTCACATTAGGCAACTGTTTCTATTTATTCTTATACCACGTTCGGGCAATTCTTTTTTATTGCTGTTCGAGGCAACTTTATTTCATTTTATTCTTATCACTCGTTCAGGCAACTTCATTTTTTTCATTCTCATATCCCGTTCGGACAACCCCAGAATACCTTCTTCGATTATGACAAGGTAAACAAGTTTTATCAATATTTTTTTTGTAAATAACTACACATACTTTCGTGTCGCATCGCGTAGCTCATAAAAAATACATTCAAATGTGTTCCTATTGTGGCACCACCTGCAAATGACCTCGAACTTCCAAAATGAAGGTCAAATTTTCGTTCGTAGGAGAATGCAGACTTTGCGAGAAATGGTAACAGTTGTAAATCTGTAGAAAGTGTCTTTCGCAGCACAACAAATATCGAGATAGGTACCGACCATCCAAATTATATGTAAAACAATTTTTACTTTGTGAAAATTAAAGATATTCTGGGGGTCACACTTCTCTGCATGTGAGGGATACTTGAATACTATGGAGCATTAGTTTTTCAATTGACACCAAGCAGGTTTTTACTGTTTCGTATCTGGCTTATCCATTTGTCTAAATAAAATAGTTTATTTAAAAAAAAATTAACCTATTCTCCATTTCAAAACGTATCAACGATCGCAATGTTCAGACCACCCTTTGTCGAGATACAGCGAGTTAAAGAAGAAATGGAATTCATTCGGTATATTTCTGAAACAGCGAGAAAGAAATGCATCTTCGAGAGGAAAACGTGATCTTCCTATTGCTTTCTCGTTGAACGTTCTACAGCGATTCCTTTGCTTTGCAGGATCGATTAAAATAAAAAGGACGATATTTACTTTGATGTTGAATAACTCGGCTAAAGCAAACCGCGCATTAAGAAGGTTCCTAAAACGGTTGGAGAATTTTGCTCGTAGGAGAAGTCTCTACCATAGATTTGAAGATTGAACCTTCTCCTTTACAAGGATCTCCTGAAACTTCATGTGCGATTTTTTTTTTGGTTGTTTTACCGAGCTTCGAATGAAACGTGTGCTGTCAACTTCAGAGTAATATGAGGTAGGAGCGAACATGTTCCACGTTTCATTTTTACGAAACAACTACAAACAAAAAAACGCGTATCAAGTTTCAAGCGGTTGTTTGTAAACGGGAAGCTTAAATCTTCAAATCTGTAGTAGACTCAGCCAGGAAAACAATTTTCCAATGTTTTCAGAGGTGTACAATTTCTAGAAAAAAAAAACGTGTCTTCAATTTGCTATATTCTGCAAGAACATCTTCATCGAAACAACGTCGGTAAAAACTTACGATTCTCACCTCGAAAATTCACTTGGGAATTATTTACAATAGAGATTGTTGTGGGTATAATTCTGAACAACTTCTTTCTATACATGACACCGCCGGACGATCTTCGTTTATAAGGTGAGCACGGTTTAATGAAAAATCTGAAAAAATACACAATAATAATCACGGTGAGACAGAACTAACATAAATGTGCTACTCTGAAAACTTGAATATAAAATCGGCAATTTGATGTTTCCAGATTTTAAAAAAAATCTATTATCCAACCGAAAATTCTGAAATAATTCACTGTTATGTATGCTATTAGGTAGAATGTTCATGAATTTTTTTGCAATTTTTTGTTGAACAGAACAGAAGAAATAGAGATAATTCGTTAAACAGTGCTCACCGTATAACTACCCTTGTGGTGAGGGTAGCGACTTGAAACTTGTCACATAGAGTTTTCTTTGGGAGCTCCTACGTATAGTGTGAGCAAAACCCAATTTAGTTTGGGGACACTTTGGACCATCTTAACCGTCTATACACTTATATTAGCTATTAAATAAAAATTAGCAAATTATTAGCGTGCCCTATGTTAAAAATTGATCAAACCCTACGTATCGACGCTCTTCACCATTTTATTTTGACAAAAAATTCTCGAGGGTGAAAGTGATCGGAATGAGCGTCAGCCTGATTGAAATTCCTGCCTCTCTGCTGGTTCGACGTAGCAAAATGGTGGATCGCCGGACGTTTCACGTCGAGTCCATGTCAGATTGCTGGTCGCCGAACGAAAAACTCTCGGTGTCGCTGGCAACGCGGCCGGTCGGGTCGAGCCGGGAAAAGAGGGTACGAGTTCTCGGGTGGAGTTTCAACCCCGGTAGTGAAAGAATTGCCGGATTGGAATGGCGTGGCGGGGAGGGGAAGCGGGATTGGCCGGGCGAAACGGACGACCGGACCGATTAGATCTGTCGCGGTGAACCAATTTAAATGGTTCTGGAATACCGTGTGCAATTAGCGGCCGCCGCTTAAATCCGGGATACATTATACGATCGAACGATAGGGCGAGAGCGCGCGAGCTCGCGAGCGGTTCGATTTATCTTGCCGCGCGGCAGCTTTCGTACCGCTCCCCCGCTCCCACGATTATTTACCGATCGCGGGATCCCGGGCATTTTTAATTAGCTCTTAATTACCGTTGCACGCAAACACCGAGGCGAGGATCCGTTAATGGCCGCGCGGAGAGCCGCCGGTTAATGAAACGGAAAATTCGGATGGGAAATTCCGCGAACAAGCTGCCCGGGGAAAACAGGCGTACGACGATAGAGGATGGAAATCGCGGTGGAGGCGGACGGGTGGGGTGGAGGTGGTGGCGGGGGCGTCGGTGCGATGAAGTAACAGAGGATACGACGCGCAAAGGCAATTACAACTTCCGCGCGTTACTTTCGCCAGCGACGCTCGGTGATAAGACACGCGTCGCGGACCCGTAATTAAACCGCGACGCTCGTTTAACGAGCCGACTCGTAACGAGACGCTCGATCGGCATCCGACTCATCGAATTAACCAGCGGGAAGCTTTCAGGACGATTTTACAATTTCGAGCGTTCGCTGTAGGGGTCGGCAACTACCAGAGCCTCGGGTTCGACATTTAATAACTCGGGTCGGGTCGTGAATCGAAAATTTCGGATATGCGAAATCGGATCCGGTGAAAAAAAAGTCTATGACATTTGGGTATCCGAACATTATCAATTTTCGGGTTCCAGACCCAATCCGATCACTACCCGACTCGTTTTGGACTTCGGGTACCCGAATATCACGATTTTTCGGATCCCGACTCGACCCGAACCCGAAATTGTCGGGTACCCGCCCAGACCTAGTTCACAATGCTTTTTGAGCAGTCACAAATAATAAAAGAAAGAAATATAAAATACCAACAGTTGTTCATTAACAGCGTACACAGCTTAGAAACCACCGAATATTTATCAAATTACCATATAACCAACAGATTCGTGTTTGATAATAATGGTTTTCGTTAAAACATTTCCATAATGAAACCATTTTTCATCGCAGGATACAATCATTTCCAAAAATACGTTATCGACTAGATGATCATCCGAATATAAACAAAATTTAATTTTTATAATTATCGGAATCGGATATTCCATTGGGAAAAATCTATTAATATGCATGCTGCATATTTTCATTAAACAACGATGATTGTTTTGAAAACGTATTGGTTTCGTTTCAACTTGCAAAAACAGTAATTACATATGGCACAAGTTAATATTATCTGTATACCGGATATAATTACATGAAATGTAATAATCGACTTTTCGCGAGATTCAAAAGCGCGTTCATCTGTTCCCATAAATGATTTCGTGTTGCATTACAAATTAATTAAGTTTAGACTCTTATTACGAAATACATTTCTGTCGGACACAAAGCAGATGTACGTAGCTATTGGATCTGGCATAATCATGTCCTTTACAATTTATTATTACTGAATAATTGACAAATAATGTCGAATAATTTGTTTGGCGTGCGAGGTAGTTAATGGTTCGGTACTTAAACAAAAATTTGAGAGTATTCTTCTGTGTTGCGGGCAATGGTGTCTGTTTATTTATGTACATTATTTCTTTTACAAATGAAGGTGACCTTCAATCGTTTTATGAATGTCCACAATGATCTTCAAGATCACACAAGGTCAGAAACGAATGAAATGTTTTTTCGTGTCAATGTGTTTACAAGCATTTTTTATTAACGAAGCTACAATAAACCTTGTATGACCTTGAACACCATCGTATACGAATTAATTTTTCCATTTAAAAGATTGTAGGTCACCACCATTTCCAAAAAGATAAGATAAAAATTACAGAACCTTTGCTTGAAAGAAAAAACAGTATAAATTTCTCCACTCTCAATTTTTTAACGTTTACTACTGAACACATTGTGTAACATTATTTTAAGTGGAGCTGCATCGGCTCCATGGTTTCACACAAAGATTAACAAATTCCCAGCCGGTCATTGTCACTGGCACAACTGCAGTATCAAAGAGTGTGCGAATATTGATGGCCGCGGATCTCCACCGTCGACCGCAGCGTGCAACTTCTGCGCGACACTTACCGAACTCGATGTCGCTTCATCGATCCACGTCGCGCCGCACATTGTCGCGCGTGCATCGCGGGTATCGTTCTTGCGCGCGTTACGCATCCGAACGATCGCGGTGGCCGCGTATTAAATTCAATTTCTGCCTCGGTATCGCGCAAACATGCACACACAGGCGCGGAGTTTGCGCGGGTCCCCTATTAAAACGCGCGCGCGCTCGCCGCGTGACTCTGTGATTCGAGGGAAACACGATTACACGCTCGACACCGAGTCTATCATCCTTGAATGTCCGCGCGGACCGTCGAAACGGTCTCTTAATCGAGATAAATATCGGAGGGTCGGGCCGGCCTCGGGCCGCACGGAAAAATCGACACCCCCGATGCTCCGACGCGGAGATACCCCGGCGCGGCGTGTGAAATATTCGGAGGCATTGTCGCCCTCGACAATTTACCGCGTCGTTATCCAAAAATCACTTCCGAACGAATACGATATCATAGCCGGGGATTTTTGGCAGCCGGAGTCACGGCGAGGGCGGCGATCGATGGATTTCTCTGCGATCCACTAATACCAATGAAATATAATCGGGGATCGTTTATCTTCGACTCACCGCTGGAAGAGGTCGGCAATGGCGTGTCCGGCTTCGCGATATATTTTTCGACTCTCGAGAAACGAGAAATTGGAAGAAATATTGCGAAATTTATAGTTTTATATACAGGCTGCGGTCGAGTAACATGTACCAGCGGACAGGAGGTGATTCTACAAGTGAATATTAATCGAAAAAAGTGAATAGCATTTTTTCGTATGACGCATGGTTTTCGGAAAAATCGCGGTGAAAGATCCCTCGGATTCGCGTGCTCTAGTATACGCAGGAAGTAGAATAGGTCGGTCATGATCAGACTCGACAGACAATTCCTATCTAATGGTACGTATATTCGCAAAAAAAAAATTTTATTCTATATTTTTCTATTGTTAGAAATTCTACACGCTACACCCCCTTCGGTGGACATTGATATAAGAAAGGTACCACAAAATTAATCTTGAATTTCAGGGTCAAAAAGTCAACTATTTTTTTTTGTATTGAGGGTAAAACGTGCAGAACATCGGTCGAAACTAAATCGTTCTCTCAAGAAAATTATGGTAAACTTTTGTCCATCATCAAACTGATTCTATTTATATTACATTTTCATTTCCCAGATGTAGTTTACAGTGTTATTGAAAATAATTTATTTTATATTTTATAATTTGAAAATATAATATAAAATAAATAGAATCAGTTTGAAAATAACTTTATTCTTTACGGTTGGGTTTTGACCCACGGTTTCTTCCGCGCTTTTCATCCTTGCGATCAATAGAATAAGACGCGGTGAAAAAACGAAAACCTTTGACCTCGAAGATAATTTTCCGTGCAAGCATGTGCCATACCGACCAAGCATGTACGTCCGCGCTCATCATGCTCCCGGGGAAATTCGCAACGAGGAAATGCTTGATCACGCCTATCACCGGTACCATTCAGTTATCCTGTCGAAGCTCGCAGCGGATTAGCTCGCCTCCGACGAGGCTCCTTTGTGAAGATTCGAATCCCAACGCTGCGGCAGGTTAGCGGCAGCTGCCTCTGTCTCTGTCGTCCCCACTGTTGTCCCTAACTGATTGGTGTGCACCGAAGAACGGTGTTTCCCTTTTTCCGTCGACGCTGCAATAACGTCGCTTTTGAGCGTAGCGTGTGCGCCGGCCGGCCGGCCTGTTCGGCGTCGTTTCGAGGGCAACGATGCCGCGATAGCTACACGGGCATCGGCAGCAGCCGCCGGAGCGCGGCACCAGAGGAATACTAATTAGCGGTATGTGTCAATCCATGAGAACCGTATTGACCGGTGAATGACAACGGTTCGTGCGCGGCGTATGATTAGCCGAAACCGATTCTAAACCTGTGACGCTCCGATGACGTTCGACGATACCCCGACGATCCTACATCCGGCAGAAGGCTTTGACCGTATCAACGCGATGACGCCCGGTATTGAATCGGGCGCCAGCCCGGCGTCCGCTGCCAATGGATGGCAGCGGGCTGCCCTGCCAGCGGAGGCTTCGTGACTGGTTGCGAGCGGCTGTGCGGACAGGCCGGATAGATATGGAAGAGGATGGTCCGGCAGCTGCATTATCCCGATAATATCTGATGCAGGGAGACAAAGCTTCAAAGGGTCATAGTGTAACCAATGCTTGCTTGCTTGCGCTTGCTTTCGCTTGTCGGACAGTAATATCATATGCGGGTCACAGACGACCGGACCAATACGACCGGTAGCTACACATCTCTCTATTGGATACCCACGGCCTGTGTGAGTTTTGTCACGCGGATGTGTCGCTTTTTGAAATTTATTTGCCGGGGTTTGCGACACGGACGACCGAATGGTTTGGGGACCATGCTTGCGAGCTGTGGCCTCAACTGTCAGCTAACTCTTTGTCTTGGAATGTCGCATTCGGTTCTCTTGGCGAACAGCTTCAACATCGTCTATGAAATGTGTCCTCCCAGTAACTGTCCAAAGGATCTCTGCCGTAACTGTCTCACGATGTTATCAAAGGCATCTTCTGCCGATCTTGGATTTTCTTCGTGTTCTCTGTAATTTCGCATAATCGTCGTGTAGATATTCGTTTAGGTAACAGACTCTAAATTGTCACGGGGCACACGTTTGAACAGAGATGGCTTGCGATTTATAGGACTCTCTGATATTTGAGAACCACCGTTTTATATAGCTTGAAAATTATGGTAGTTGTTAAACGTGGAGGTTGATGAGCAATGGTTGGAGCTCGGTTATTTTATGGCCGAGTAATTTGGACAAGTACTATTGCTTGGAACTACCGTGTCATTCGGGTAGACTTTAGAGTCAATTGGCTATCACAGTTGGCAATGTTACCGCCCTATAAACACGAAGATATACATTATTATAGATATAGTGTCTATTGTGTATAATGAAGAAGCTAAATGGGATCATATAATAAATATCTGGCTTATTTATCAGTGAAATATATTTAATATTATTAAAACTTAATTTTATCAATTTTATTATAATAATTTTGTTGGTAATAAATATTTTCTTCGATATTCTTTAGAGGCTTTTCTGCCTTAAAATACAAGATTTCATTTTGATAAATACCCATGACCCTGAAATCTCGTAAAAAGAATGAGAGGAGACTTTTTCCAACGCGTTACATGTAGTCTCTGAAACGGTATAACTTTGTCCTGAGAAGTTTTAAATGAGCCGGATAGTTAGATGATCCCAGCCAGCTGGGACACCCTGTATATCCGTTTCTTGGAGATCACTCTTTATTACTCGCATAAAGTATGCAGTCGCATGCGAAGTGTACGAGCAGCGACTCACCAACATTGTCGAGCACTGTTCGTACACAACAGTATATTTATATCTTCCCGACTGATGGTGATGAATGCATGTTTACGTTTTATTAGTGACCTATTCCCGGGCTACTAATTCCCCTTCATTTAGAAAAGATGCATCACCGAGAACTTTGATGCACTATGTGTGTAATAAAAGAAGCAGACGGAACGTACAGGTTTCCCGTTTTAGCACGTTCGCTGTTACGTGGCTCACTAATAATAGTAGCTGGTATTTTCAGCAGAACAACGAATGCAATTTCAGACATCGTCGGCAATTTTTATAACACTGTAAAATACGAAGGATGCAATCAGAGGATTCGGTACTTTTATGAGAATGCAGTCGTCCATAAAAATATTTGCGTGCATGGAAATTTATTCGATTTGCTTTCGTTGTTATTTTATACGCGGTAAGCTAAATATGCGTTGTAAAAATAATAAAAAAATCAACAATTGTTTAAAAAACTGAACAATTATATTTAACGTAGAAAAACTTGGATGCTCGATCAACAGTTATATTTAACGTGGAACGATCACAATTCTGAAAAAACGTGAAGGTGACTATTTTATTTATTATATTTTTATTATATTATTTTATTTATTATATATATATATATACATGAAACAGTGAATGCTCAATTCACAGACTAGCAACACCGATATCATTTAACTTTTCAAACACGCTTTAGTATCGTCGACAGTCCCGGAGATATTCGACAGGGTCGATGTAAATGAGACGCTCTGTATAAACATGTTGACACGTTGGTCTGGTGTCGTTCACGTGCGGCGCTGTTAAGTGAGCGACGGCCCGAACGGTATCGATCAAAACGCTGCATAAAATTTGCATTCTAAACTCTGTGCATTCCCCGCGCAACAACAAAACACGATTCCTCCAAGTGCCAAAAATTAGCTCCGAGGACGGCTGTTTCGAGCGTTGTCCAAGTTACGGTTGCCGCTGGTTCTAGGGCAATCTCTAGTTCGGTGATCGAACGAGAACCGGTATTTTCAGCGAGGCAATGGTCGTTGAAGTTCTAATAGATGTAATACGTCCGAATATTTTTGTTGCACTGCTTCTAGTTTCCCTGCAAATCCCTACCATGAAAGAGATCATTGCGATGCATGAATCGTCATTGAGTGGAGTACGGCCGGTTTACCCAAGTCCGTAGCTAATTCTAAGGGCGAAGCATGCGAATAAACAACTAAAAAATGACAGTGTTCCAGTGGATCGCAGCGCGGATCCGATGTCTAGACAATTCTAGGCAACGACATTGCCCGGGACTAAAAATAAAACTGTTCCACGGCGGTCGGGATCGTTCGTGAGAGCATAGGACGCGCGGGAATCATGAATTCCATCCGATGCCGGGCGATTCGGAACACATGACGCTAGCCTCCCCAAAATATTAAGTGAATCCTGTACTCATGGTCCGCGCAGGCTGTAGCGAAAGGCGGGCTACCAGTTATTGATACGCATCGCACGCCGGCGGCGTGGCAATCGCGGCGAAGTGAAACGTTCCGGAGGGTAGCGGGAGGGGTGGTTGGGGGGTGAGAGGAGAAAAAAGCCGACGTGGAGCGATTTGATAGCAAAGTGGATGGCGGCCGTGGGGGGATGATAGAGAGGACCGTGAAGGGCTGGGAAAGGAACCGCGAGCCGACCGAAGGCTGGTGGATGGAGTGGCAGCGAAGGGGTGGCGAAGGGGAGGCTGCGTGTACCGTGTACAGCGACCGCAGGGGGTGGAAGACAGAGATAGAGGGTGGGATTAGCGGATGGATAAAGAGAACCGTGTGTGTATAGTGGCCGGGGAGGCTGGGTTGAGGTGGCGAGCGATAAGCGACGGGGTTGGGCGAGGACCGGCGAGCAGAGATGTGTGAATGGTAATCAAATCAGGGAGACGGAGAGGGACGACGCGCGCGCGACGCGGAAGCCTGGACAGGAAGATGGAGAGACAAGCGTGCATATACGCTGTGACCAGCGAGAGAACCTACCCGGAGAATCAAACGAGTGTATAGACAGAAAATATTTCCGGGGGGGACCGAGTACATCTCTGAATGCTCGATAAGCTAACGCGAGATGCGTGGGCGCTGGGATCGGTGTTGTCCTCTATGCGGTTTTCTTGTGTTCTTCGTAACGCTACTCATGTTTTACGATAGGAAAAATGGCCAGGGAAGGTAAAAGAAATTTTCTCAAGGTCACTTTGTTTTTTTTTTAATGAGCTATTAGACTGTTGTCATGAAAATATGTAAATTCAACGATGTGCGATACGATGACCTTCGCGCGACCTTCGATGATAGAATAACCTTTTTCCTATCATCAAAAATGAGCGAGATATTTAAGAGGGTCAAGTTAAGCGAAATACTCTGTACAACGCTAAAGATTGAAATTTGTTAAATGTGTATTTTGATTTTTATAACGCAATTCGTGGAAATCAGAGTTTCCATGGAGTTCCGCGGTCAGTATCGCATAGTCAGTTTCACAGTTAGCTCACGGCCCCTGATTCACGACAAAGACCACCCCTCCGACCGTCAATGCAACTCCCGTACGTGTCCTAATCAGTGTCAAATTATTAACAGCGCAAACCATGTTCAATTCCGAATAGTTCCAAAACGCGGTGTGTCCGTTGTGTTTGAGGGCAGCGAGCTGATATGACGCTGACTTTCCCCCTACGTTGAATTACTAAAGCAGAATCGACAAAATTTTATTGTTATCGACTGTATAATCGGACTGCAGATCTTTATTTTACTAGAACTACTAGAACTGGAAACCAGAAGAAAATCGTTCCCTGTGAAGGGTTCCAATATTGACAACAAAAAAAAGAACAATATTTCTTGCAGTTCTGACCTTGTGTGATCTTGAACGTCATTATGTCGTATTTCTTCTATTTCTAACCTCGTGTGACCTTGAACGTCATTATGTTTACGAAAGTATTCACATGATATAAAAAAATACGTAGCCTTCCGTTTCAAAAGTTGAAGGTCACCTTCAGTTCTAAAAAAGTAAAACAAATAAAAAAATATTACAGGCGCCATTACATTGCTTGCAAAAAAATACACGCTGGCCAGTATTAACGTGAACACCCTGTACAGTTTCAATCTCTCTCTGTACCCTATCCAAGGAAATACCCACACGAATTTTTAAACTGTTATTATTCTTAATTGTAGGACGAAATGGCATTTGGAATACTGTTGTTCCAAACTCGACTGGTTTCTTCAGCTAAACAACGGTATTATCGATCGCGTTGAATCAATTTACCGGATTGTCCGTCTTCATACTTGAGAAGGTTCTTTCAGCGAGTCCTTTCCATAATATTAAATCGACCTACTCCACGGGCCTTTGATTTCATCCTCGCCCCTCGGTCTTGGAAATAAGAAATACGCCCGTGATTCGGTAAAACGAGGACACTCGTACGAAATCAAAGAAAACAAAGAGGTCCGCCGGAAAGAGGATTGTGGGGAGGCGGAGAGGTGGGAGCGTCGTAACGGGACCAGGAACGGTCTCCCTAAGGAGCGTGGAGCACCGGCGGAAAAATATGCGGAAAAATCAAAGGACACCGGAAGAGCCCTCTCGTTGGTCGGAATGGGTGAGGCGGTGTGTTCGCCTGCGACCAAGTATGGTCGCCGGGGCATCGGAGGCCGGGCCAGAAGGTTCCAAGTGCCTCTCTTTTTCCGCAGATGTTGCGACAGGTCTTCCACCAGCCCTCCCACCGCGCTCGGAATATTGAACGGGCATTCTGAAGGTACCCCGGGCCAGCTCTCTCTCTCTCTCTCTCCCTCTCCCTCTCTTTGTCCGTGCTAGGGCAGATCCGTGATCTCCTCTGGCTCTATCGGAAGGCGTAGGCGGCGGGAGCACGAAAGATACATGCGCGACAGAACGATTTAGGGGACAAAAGGGAATTATAATCGTATTTTAAGCCAGTGAATCAGCGGAAGACGCCGATTGTGTGTCCAGCGGCGGCCATTCCGCAAACTGATTGTCCGAACTGATTGCGCCGTACGACGGAAAGCCTCCTGCTGTATGGGGCTTTGTATTATCGGACATTGCCGTCTGACAACCGGCTACGTACCGGGCGCAAACGTTCGATCGGCATACAAACGGTCACGTGCCCTACGGCGCTACAGGACTCTTGCATCGATTTTCGAGTTTCGATCGGATCCGGGACTACCGGGCAGGGACCAACAGATGGGACGCTTCTTTGTGTTCGTATCTGACGTCCGGAAGAGAATGTACATTTCCGGTAATGATTTAGACAATTTAGAATGTCGTACAGTGATATCACACCCTCGGTTTAGTGGAAATCGATGTGAGAAAGGTGCCGCAAAAATTAACCTTCGCCTTGAACTTCAAGGTCAAAAGGTCAAACTTTTTTTTTTGGTTGCATCGTATTTTACTCGTCACGAGAATAGAAACTGCAAAAGGAAGCATGGGTGAAAATTCAATCGTTCTCTTAAAAAATTGTGTTTCAGTGTCAAACTGATTATATTTTCATTCGTGAGCCAGATGGAGTTTGCAATTACCGATGAGGCCAATGGAAATGATATAAATCAGTTTGATAATGAAAAAAATATACCATAATTTTTTAAGAGAATATTTCATATCTAATTTTTTTATAAAATGATGTTTCTTCCGTATTTCGCGAATTACCGTGGACATTGTTTAATTCTTTTGTTTATGTTTCCAGTTTTTCATCCTGTTGTGGTTTCTATGCAGGACCGGAATGCTTTCATTGTCACTTTCATAGCTGCTTTCACTTTTGCCTTTGCATACGTTACAGCGAGTGTGTAAATTTGGCAAATGTATATTTACTATTCAATGCATGCAAATACTAATTTGATAAGTAAATATATTCACACGCAATGAAATCGCTGGTTAATTTACTGGCGACGATATAAGCTTTCACGCACGATTTAGTAAAATCATGCGTATACGGAAAAGCATCAATTTAATATTATATTTATTTGTCATTTAGTAATCCTCCTAACGATCAAAAGAAAGCCTATTGAACCAATATAAATAAAATTTTGCAACAATAATCTAGCGTCTCAATAATTTTTTCATTTAGTAAACTAATGCTTCTAACACCACAAAAAAGTAAAGTTGAATCCAATCTCATGAAAGTTATCGTCCGAATATTACAGTGAATGACCATACGAAACCCCCCAACTTCCCCCTAGTACACGAAGACACGGGTTTTATGAAAAGTTGAGG
Organism: Lasioglossum leucozonium; assembly: GCA_028454225.1. Taxonomy (NCBI): domain Eukaryota; kingdom Metazoa; phylum Arthropoda; class Insecta; order Hymenoptera; family Halictidae; genus Lasioglossum; species Lasioglossum leucozonium. The sequence goes on from CM052214.1 coordinate 8,897,879, forward strand.
ACAACATTCCCTACATGTAACTATCGTCGCATCTACATATCCCCATAGTTCTGCAGCACAGTTCGCGTCTACTTCGAGAGTTCCAAAGATCTGTGGAGAACTGACCTAGCCCGATGTCGCAGCTGAACCTCGAGGGCGTCAACGTAATATTTCTCCCCTGCCCTCGGAGAGGGCTACTGAAAATTTATGAAGGGCCTACCTCGTAAGCGCGCGAAACAAACGATATCGATCCGGAAGTTATTTACTTCCATTAACTTCCGCCGTATAAGCGAGGGTGTATGCTAAGCGTTTACATCGGTGCCGGACAGCGGTACGCCCTAGCCGCGACGATTTAGGGGACTGCGACAATTTAGGGGACGAAAGGGAATTATAATGACGCTGTAGCTCGGGCAGATGAGACCGTGAAGATCGAAGGGGAAGCGAGGGCGTAACCTGCGGTTCGTATATTGCCCGCTGTCCCCGGTGTGTTTCCTTTTACGGGGACACCGAAATTTTCGTATTAACTCGCATCGATCAAGTTTCCGGCTGTCCCTTTCGTTGCAACTTATTGCTTCTCTCGTCATTTCCCTGGCGGAGAGGAACCCCGCCCTGTTAATGGTATTATTGGATCAGACCGTATGAAGTATCGTTTGCCAAAGCTGGATTAGTTGCAGCGCCGTTCATAAATATTAGGATGTTCCTCGAGTGCCGAGCACACTTCCAATAGGATTCGGAATTTACTGTAGCTTGTGAATTCACTGCGGATCTGCATGCGAAAGAAAAATCTCCCGCTATTTAAGAAGCTTGCATAGAAATTTGTGTTTCCTCTTTAAATAATATTAATCTCCTCGGCTCAATATATCGACGTTAACAATTGCGGTATTTATCGACAAGTTTGTAACAGATTTTAAACTTTGCGACTCGCAGCTGGGTACTTCTTAAAAAATTATTCAGAAATAATGATAATGTTTTTCATGAACTACCAAGCCACAGTAGGAACGTAACTCAATTTTACAAGTTTGTAACAGATTTTAAACTTTGCGACTCGCAGCTGGGTACTTCTTAAAAAATTATTCAGCAATAATGATAATGTTTTTCATGAACTAACAAGCTACGGTAGGAACGTAACCCAGTTTCGAAGATTTTTAAGTTATCTTTATTTTAAATGTAGCGTATCATCGAAAATCATACTAATTCTGGCGAGTATTATGTTACGTTCTTTTCAGTCTTCTATGTTTTGTGCTTCACCCTCTAATTTTTCTCATAAATGCATGAAAACCGTAGTTGAGTTAGGAGTTCATTTAGCTCACTTTATACAGAGTGCGGCCGAATAACATGTACAAGCGGGCACGAGGTGATTCCTTATGAGAAAGTAAGAGAAAAATATAGAATAACATTTTTTTCATCCGAAGCTTCGTTTCCGAGGAAACCGAGTTTGAAAATGCAGCGAATGTACGTACTATTAGATAGGAATCGTCTGACGCGTCTGATCATGACCGACCTATTCTACTTCCTGCGTAGAACACGCGAAAACCATGCGTCATACGAAAAAATATTGTTCCTTTTTTTCGATTAATATTCACTTGTAGAATCACCCCCTGTCCCCCTTCGGCCGCACCTTGTATATTATAAATATAGCTCGTATGTATATGCGAATAATATATCTCTGAAAAATAAAGGATAGCATCGGATTGATTAAAAGATTAAGAAACAAGAATAACAATAGTCCTACAGTATACAGTAGATAAAAAAAAGACGGTATTCAGTACAGTTAGAGAAACGAATTTAGAATAAATATTATTTCAATGTATTATCATTATCATTTAATTAAATAACTGTTACCTTGCATAGATTCTGCTTAATGAACGCATCAATCCATCGTTTCCTCGTGTATAATACACGAATCCGTTCAATGAAATTTCAATTTCAATTTTTCGACGATCATTTCAATACAGTAACTCGCCTCCGAACTAAAAAGTGTTCAACAATTTCCTCCGTGTGTTTTAGATCGTTATCAGCCTGAAAAATTCAAGCTGATGGTAATTCTCCACGAACAAAAGAGCGAATACACATTTTTAACGATACGAATAAAACGATACAACGACGTATCTATAGAACAGACGCGAACGAACAGAGATCCGCGAGTAACAAAATTATTTTTGTATTTAAAAAGGTTTTAATTATCATTTCGTGCTGCGTTTCGTTTTTCACGAAAACAGGCGATGTTCGAGATTATATTCGCGAGAACAAAAGTCATAATACTATTTGGCAATATTTAACATTAATCGTAAATATGTATAATCATAACGAATAGGAAAAATAGACAAGTACAAAGAATATTAAATATATTATTAAATTACATATGACTTGTGTGCCCACCTTCCCCTTCCACCACACTCCCCTCCCTGCTGTCAAGGCCCGGTCACGTGACGCGTTCCGCCTCTGCGTCACGACGTCACGTGACTAATCCTGACGACTCTGGATCTACCGCGTGCAGCACTGTACATTTTAATTAATTAAAATTCTACATTAGACTGCAGATCTTCCTATAAAATTAAACATACGATTAATGATACACATAAGAAACAATGGAAAACATACAAACTAGAAAGATACATCAAACATTCTAACCAATAATATTCAAAGGGTTCGCGCGCGCGTAGAAACCATTCCAATTTAATATCAATCCATCATCTATTTGAATTTATAACAGGTAATCTTCGAGCAATCACACCGCGTCGAGGCAAACAACGTTTCCCGGGGAACATTGCGCCAAGGTAATACGAGAAACAGCCTAGCGCGCGCGAGCACGTCGAGCGACACGTTATTAAACGCAGCCATTACTCGGTTGACACTGTGGAAGAGTCGGACGAGATAACAGGACGTGTTCATTGGATAAATTGTTAGCCGCGTCTGCCGCGTAGCCAGTAATATCGGCGATGTTTGCCCGATAGGTTGACGAGTATCGAGAAAGGTATTAACGCCTACCATTGCCCGGATTCCCTATCGGACGAGGAGCGATCAATTTTTCCGTCGGTGTCGCCTCGATAGCATCTTGAACGCGAGCGGCCACACAGACGGATCCGCCGCGACCCACGGAAAGAAATCGCCGCCGCGAACTCTATCGAGGGTGCACGAGAGCGCGGTTCGCCGATTCGCGCGCGATAAAACGGCAATTATTTTGCCGGGGACGCGGGCCACGATCCGATCCGATCCGATCGATCCGTCTCTCGTAATTGTAAACCGCGGACAAGGGATTTCCGTTTGACGAATGGCGACAGTGGCGAGCGAATGCCCTCTTCATAAATCCTACATTTCGCGACGATACTGAAAGACACTGTACAAAATCCGTAGAAATATGTGTTGTGAACGAGACTCTACACCTCCAAGACAGCTTTCGCAGTACAAATTGATCCTTTTGCGAATCATATTCACCTCTAAAATTCATTCTTTTGCAGGGATTCGATTGTTGAAACAATTATATTTTCTGAAATATTTTTACTTTACCTCCTTCCAATGTAATATCTCATTAACTATTAGGTTTAGGACATATGAAGGTCAACACTTTTATACGCAGAATTTTATATCTATTTAAAAAACAGAAGGTGACCCTGCTATCTCGCTAAAAAAGTAATAAAAAACAGATTAAAGCGCTGTATGCCCCCCCTAGATACCATGCAACGATTGTTTCAAACATTTTTTCGTAAAACGAATAACCTACGAGTTATTTTAAGTCGTCATGTTAGGAGACTGTATAGAACCTTTGTTCATATTGCAATAAGCCCTTTGTTCTTAAATAGGCCCTCCGTTCCGACACGTATCTCCGGAAGGGTCGAGAGTCACAAACGGAAACGTCCGCATACGGAACGCTAAAGAAGAACATCATTGAATATCGTAGAAATGTTGATTATTGATATAAAGATACACGAAACAGTTTTGAAGCGCTGGCTGGCAGTATGCTCCGCAGTTCGCGCAGCAGGCGAAGCCGAAGAAGCTGAAAATTTCTCGCGGTGGAATTTGAAGGATTTCTCGAAATATAATATTATGAGGATCCATTCCGTCGACTCGGGAGAGCCGAACATCGTGTGCGCGCGTCTCTCGATTCCCGCGGGTGCCGTCGGAAAGCTCTCGAAAACTTTCGTTGCCGGGATCCTCGTCGAGCACTCGGAACTTCCTTTATCTTCGACTTCGAACTCCACGGCGCGGCGCGTCGCGACGCCGCGCGTCCTCCGCCCCTCATTTTCTGGATTTATATTTATGTATCCCCGTCCCGCGTCGCTCTGGCTTCGTTTCTTTCCTCTTTTTTCTCTCTCCCTCTCTCTCTCTCTCTCTCTCTCTCTCTCTCTCTCCCCGCAGCCGCGGAATCAGATGCTATCAGCGCGACGGGGGAACAGGGAATAGGTATCGGGGCTGTATTATTCACCGGTATTCGATCCTGAGGGACTGCGCCAGCTCCGGCTTCCAATAAACGTACCTATCCCGTTACCTTTCCTTCTTCCTGCACGCTCCTCGGCTGCGTCTTTCGGCTCCGCGAAACTTTATGACTTCGGTCGCCCTCCACCCGTTTGCCGTCAGTCGTTTGCATCTCTTCCGCGTTTAAAGTCTCCCCCGGTGTACATATACTCAGCGCGGTATCGTCGGAGGCATTCGGAAAAATTATTCAATGGCCGGCCGTTTCAGCCTCGAACGGCCCCGATGAATTTCATTCATCGAGGATTCGCGGGGAACCTCGCTCCACCAATTGTCTAATGCAATCCGGTCCTCCGTTTGACGATTACCCGCGGGATAAGCATCGATCACGGCTGATGGAGCCGCTTTGCGATACTGACAGCACGCGAATTTGGCGGCCTGTCTCTCGTCGGTCGATCTAGTTCTCCCTTAGCGCGTGATCATAGCGGTGGCGGGCGCGCAGAGCTCCGAGCAAAGCGACACGCCGCTCCGAGGCTTTGTAGCGAAATGAAATTCCATAAAATTTTCTATTAAAATAATTAATTCTATTTAATTTATATAAAATTAACTGTTTCTATGAAATTTTTATTCAATAAATTTCCCTACAAATTTATTAAAAATAAAATTCTATGAAATTTTCATTTAGTTCCATTACTCTTACATGTGAAACCGGCATCTTCAAAACGTCTGAAATAAGACGTCTTTAGAACGCCAAGAAAATCTCAAGGATCTTAATTGTTAGGTCTTAAAGACGTCTCTTTTGGACGTAAGACTTTCAGACATAAAATGAACATGTTTAAGATGTGCTGTCTAGCCTGCTACTACACCATTTAAAAAATCTCATGCGTCCCATACTTGGAGAACTCCCGCGACTTTTTGCCGGGGTTGGTGGTGCGCCTCCATTCAGAGAAGGCGGAGTTCGTGCGAAACGAGTGTAGGACGAATAGGTTAATTCGGAAAGTTGTTCCTTAACGGAAATCTGTCGTCAAGCAGTTAGACTTTGGACGGGCGAGAGGTTCGGAGGCGGCCCGGCGCGGCTCGGCCAGTATGGCACACGGAGAGGCTCCATGGGCATGGGCCAGGTATTAAAGTAAACTTGCGAAGTCGGATGAACTTTCGCCTGTTCCCGGGATCGTCGCACTGCTCGCGCTCGCGTGATAGTTTGATATGTTAATCCATTAAGTTGGAGAATTTATCGAGTTGAAACTTGGTTTAATCTGGGACCGATGTAGAAGCAAGCCGAGCCGCTCTCCCAGCCCGGAGTACACTGTAATGTACACCGTGAGAGACGGCTACGAAGCCGGAATGGTGAAGCGAACGAAAGCCAGAGGAAGGCTGAGACCTCGACGGAATCCTCGGAACCAATGTACCTTAGACCCTTTAGACGTCCCAGACCTTAGAAACGACAAGACACGAGGTCCCGTTCGGAACACCAAAGCAAAGGAACTCCTAGATTTAATCGTGGATCAACGAGACCTGGCAGTTATCTAAAAACTGAAAGGGCGGGATCTCCCGGTTGCGTCAGATAATTACTATCATCTAATAATTAAGACATTTTAATGTATTTTCATGTAATGGTTCAGAAATATTTATGCAGTCCGATTCATAAATATTTTTCTTAAAATGTTTCTTCCATGTGTGAACTTGAATAGTGCCTAATGAATTGATTTTGGCAAACAATATAATTTTCTCCTCTTTCTAGTAATGACGCGAACACCCTGTATATAATTCTACTAATATTACGATATTAATACTGTATAATATTAATCCGAACAAACAGTAACGTTTGCTAAGAAAAGGTAAAATTATTCAGAACCTTTGACCTCGTCAAGCGTTCCTGTTTTTAATATTCTACATTTTCAAGAATCGCAAGATGTATATCTTTATTTTACTAGTATGTAATACAATTCTATATGTAGAAAACAAATAGGAGAATATTCAATAATTGATGTTTAAAGTTATCTCTCTTATAAATTCCCAATTATAGAAACAGTAAATCAAGAACGTCAGCCGGCTTCGTCGGAAATTTAATATCTTGAGAATTACGTCGGCAGAAGATAAGAGCAAAGTATTTTTGAACCATCTCGATGTCAGTTACAGGAATATGCAGTGGGAATAATCTGTCTTCCCTGGATTTTTTAATTATTTTTTAAATAGAATTCCGTATCTTCCATAGTTTTCGACTTATTTTCTTCACGAAAGTAAATTAGAGTACGGAAGTGTTGCATATAATATGATTCTCTATTTTGGCAACTTTTGAAACCTCGAATAAATATTATATTATTTAATTTTCCTGTTTAATATTCCTCACTCTTATCTGCAACAAAGCAGAAGATTTCGAACAGAATCTATTAATCATGTATATGCATACACGCTCGGAGTCATCTACATACAGTATTATCTCCGTAACTGTCGCAAGGATCTCTACCGTAACTGTTAAAAAGTTCCCGCCGTCTTTTCTAATTTTTTTTTATACGAAACTTCTATCATCGTATTCGTCTCGGTTTCCTGATTAAAATGACACCAGATACAATTACGATCATAATTACTCGTGTAACAAGCGAAGTTAAAAAAATGTTTTAGAGAGGGGGTAACTTCCCCTCATCTGGCGACACTCCACGTGACTAATGCATTACCGAGTGGTGGGGGGAAGGACTTGTTCCCTCGATTCGAGTAAATTTCTCTCATCTGGCGACAGTGGATCGACTGTCAGTAAACCGCGGGAAGTTGAAAACGGACACGTCACTTCTTCGACGGCGTAAAACGTAGGCAAAACTCGGATGCTCGCGGTGCAACACGATTCAGTTCGAATGAAACTTTGTTCGCCACTTGTTGCGCGTGTCGACACTGTTTCTGACCGTGACGCGCAACGAAGTTACATTATGGGACTTTGTTGCAAGTGCACACGCAGCTCGAACTGCGGAACACGTTGCACCATTAACGGTGAAGGGAAACTAATCGGTCGTAACGCTAGGCTGCCGGAGCTGGCTTTTTCGAAGCTTCCGTCAGATTGGTTTTCAACCCATACTTCCGTCAACGAACCCTGAACGACGGTGACTATTGTAGTTTTTTGGAGAATCGAAAATCTGGTTCGTCAAACATCACAGTCAACCATTATCTGCAAGATAAAATAGCATTAACCATTTGTGCTTCTATAGCATTCTTCTTCAGAAAGATTTTTAACTCGGTTTCGTAATATTATAAATGCATTTTGATCCCCTTTTGTTCACCACTATGAAATAGTCACTATAATTCATTTATACGGTCATTATTACACAGACAAATTGAACATTCGTAGAACAAATTCTGAGTAAATAATTAGAAATAATTTAATAACATAGAGAGATGAATCAAAATGAGTTATATGAACTCTTGAATAATTAATAATTCTTACTAGGATTATTTATCTATCAGAAATATCCACATTTAACCATCAGAAATAATATTACATTACTACGTTTCTAATATGAAAATAATATCTTAATTGTTTATAATGTTAATGGAACTACTGGCGCATGAAAATTTGTAGTGAACTAGATAATGCCGCAAAATAGTGAAACGTTGAATAATTAATAATTCTTATTAAGATCACTTATCATTTCAGCGAACGAAATATACGATATTCACGCAACGCACAAAATTCCCGCGGCTGTTAACGTGTTAACCAACGAATGAATTTCATACTGCTGCGACTCGACGCAGGTTATAGTGGTTCTCTACGACCATCGCACCTCATGTTCGCTAACACACCCTCGAGAGGTCATAAACTGGAGTTCTTGGATAGCTGCAAAACACATGCGACCAAAACTTGTCTGCCAGACGGAATATATTATTAAAAATTACATTCCTGAATAAACTAGTAGAATGTTTTGATGTTTCTATCATCCAGTCCACGCATATCAGGAAATATTGCTGCAGAGGTTCCTGCTAAATTAGATTGATTCAACGTTATACATTATATTCTAAGACTGCTCGTGTTGAAATTAATTAATGCTCTGTGCAAACATTAACCAATGAAAAACAAAATACTGAAAATATTAAAATTATTTAAGGATAGCAACGTATTAGTTTCAACTTATTAATATTGTTAGAAAAAATGAAAGAATATTTTTATTTCGCATAGAGACCGTAGATTAATTGCCAATTGTTAATTTTCTTTGAGTTTGTTAGTCAAAAATATGAGCAAACATTTATTTTCGAATGAAAAACAACATTGACAAGGGGAAGGTAGTGTGGGGACACAGTTTACGTTATCTACTAAAAAATGATTAGCAAATTATTAGGCTGCTAAAATGTACGCTTTATTTTCTCTGAAGGGGTGGAAGGGAAAGGTAGAATTCTCTGGATATGTTTGAAACTGGGATACCGGAGAGTCGAGCTCCCAGAGCATTCACATAACTGGGAATTCAGGTAACGTGAGCGCCCGATTTTATTTCATTGGCTAACAGGTACATTTAGCTATTGTAGCCGCGGCGGTATGAATGCATCGTGCATAGAGGTTTGATCAAATACACGCGTTCACGGGCTCGGCCGCAACACGATGAATTCGGTGGCGGCGGGGGAGAGCGGAGCGGAGGGGAGGATTGACGTTCTATCATGCGACGCTTTTGGACGTCCTCTCTCGGACTCGGTTGAAATATCTGTAGATTTGATTTTCATTAAATTTTAAATAGGTCTTTCCATTCGCCGCTAAATCACTGGAATATAACGGGGACTGTAACAGTCGAGCAGGCGCGCCGCGCGTACCTGCGTTTGACGGGTATGGTTATCTTTCAATTTGTATGAATACCAGCGATTAAAGCGAGCCAGGTTTACCTCAATCGGAATAATTGGAGCCAGCCGGGTGAAATATTTGCGTATCGATAGACGGTCGACGGTGTCGCTTTCAAAGAGAGTTCCGTGTAATTCGCGTTAATGCTGTTACACTGTGATTTGCGCTCCACGCGATCCGATACACCGATCAAATCAGCGTACCTCGATCACGAAGAAAGACCGCACTGGTTGTCGAACCACGTACACAGAGCCCTCTACTATTCGTCCATCGGGAGATGCCCACTGAGAAACCTGTACGTACCACGTGACACCCCTACTCCGCGCCCACGCGTCCTTCGCGATTGGCCGGATCGCTCGACGACCACAACAAACGCGCCTATCAGTGTGACGTACACTCCCGCTCCATGAATCGCCGGACGCTTATTCACGTTTGGATTAGACAATTTTTTATTATTAAAGTGAAAATATTATTTTTATTATTTCATATTTGTGCAGAAAATGTATACATATTCTGCCATGCTATATTCTACGATGCATAAACAATCTTTAAGTACAATTATTTTTGTTTATCTCGATTCTCCTTACTTATTGTATAATACTGAGGATATTTTTCCTAAGGAAAATGTCATTTCAAATTAGCTCGAAAACCACGCGGTTGAAGGTTCTCCGAAATTTTTGGGACGCCTCGTAGAATAAACGTGTCGGTTGTAATAGCATTTGTTAAACTGTGGATTCTGAAATCGGACATTTCGTACGTGATGACGCAATACATACCGGTCGTCGCACGCGAGTTCTCGAAAGTCGATTTTTCTTCGCCGAGCCTGGAAGCGAGGGGTACGGAAGAGGAACTCTCGAACGAATGTCCGAGGATCTCTCGAGCGGTGATCCCCGCCGGTGAAAGTGATTTCCGGGATCACCGCGGACCGACCATCGATTCGTTTCCTCGAGACTGCGACAGCTTGACTCCGTTACGGAGTAAATATTTCTTTCTACATCCTGAAAGGCTCCTATATTGTTCTCCTATGGGGTCGTTCCGCGATAAATCGATCGTTCCCTGCGATTCAGGTCGGGGATTTTCTTCAAAATGGCGTGTGATGCAGAATCATTTCAGAATGATCGATAATTTAGAATTCTTTTTTCAAGGATTTTGTTCAAAGTGAGATGAGAGGAGTTTAAGTCATGAATTCAATCATTCTCGAAAATTTAAATCTTTGTAGTTTGTTATTTTACTCACTTTATAAATTAAATCTGTATTTATGGATTTTAATGTCGAAAACTGTTTGTTTGAGGTGGAAGACTTTATTCAAAATGGCGTATGGTTGTAGCGGGACTGAATTTGTTCAAAAAATATAAATCTTTGAAGTTTGCTATTTCAAGTCACTAAAATTACCGGAGAAAAGCATTCGTGTCTTGCATAAAGATTCGCAGGCAACGAACTACGACACTTCTCTCGAAAAACAGTGACGTCATCGCATCGCAGATACAGAATTCACCGGAATCTGCTGGGAGTCCGAATATACTTTAGGAACAGGATTGTAATATCCAGGACCGTTGTATCAACCCTGGCGTCTCGAACAATAACTAAAAAAACACAATTTCATCTCGGAGGGTGTTGACTTTGCTCTTTCCCGAGGCGTTAACGATTGTTGAGCAGCGCGCGCGGTGGCTCGCTGACACCGGGCATTGTGCCGCGTATAGTATTCATCGCGGAGTCTCGGTTATCGTGCGGCAGAATCGCTGGGAAAACCTTGCGCTAATTCAGAAGTTGCCGGGAAGACCGGCCGGATCCGAATAGCCGGGCCTCGGACAATCGCTGGGCCCGTGAAAAGCGGGAACTTTCGCGTCGGGCATAGTTTGACGCGTTTCACGCCGCCGCGGCCGACGCATACAATCTTTAGAATGGAACACGACACAGCGTCTCGCGACGCTCGCGGGAGTTTCGCCGGGCACCGCACCGGAAATGCCATGGCCGATGGAGAAACTTCGGACGACGCGACGTTTCGTCTGCGAGCTGAACGGGATACTGCGGCGAATTACGGCCACAGTGAACGCAAACTGAACACAATGGGCCGCTCGATGAACGGGACTCGTTTGCATCTTACAGTCTGATCTTCCCGCGTGGCCTGCGGCGGACGCGCTGTCAGCGAATGAGACGGAGCATATGCGTGACTCCATTCAAATACACAATTTTATCACAGATTAAGCACAGAAACTTTTTAGAGACTTCTCACAGCCGGCCAAAAATCCATTCAACAAATAACTAACTAACAAATAACAGTTTATTGGGAGAGTCAGGTAGCCCCGCGAACCAACCCCATTGTTTATCGGTCCTCACTGTTGAAATGTGTTTCGTACATGAGAAATGAATCTATTATTACACAGAAGGAACGATCGGTTCATTTCAGTTTGTTTATAAAACCGTTGTTTATTTGTTCAGTGATCCTCGCTTGACAAGTTTCTATCAAACCATAAAGACCTGTTTTCCTTGAGTCTTTCTCGCTTTTTAATAAACTTGGTTAATACACAAAGTTCGATTTAATAACATAAATCTACCGTAATTGGTATGCTTCGAAGCACTTTACGTTTTATTCTGGTCACAGCTTGTCCGGATTTTGCAATACAAGGATTCACGTGAATATTCTAAGTGGAATTGACTTTAGTAATGTTCGGCGGTTGATATTGAATCTCACGTTTCGGCGTTTTCGGGAAACTTATGCATGTACAGAGTGTGCTCCCTATACTCTGTCCAATCTATACATCTACATGTATAGTGTACAAAAGGGAATAGGGCACGGATAATTCCTGTGACATGTCATAGTTCGAAGTTCACTTTGGCGACTAACAAGGGTGCGAAGGGCCACAGTTTCCATCGCAGATAGCGAATCGATTAATTATTAATCTAAAACTGTCGATAACTAATCATCCAACAGGCTCGTAAGAGGGAAAGTCGATTTCTAACATTTATGAGTTTTTAAGGCACTTTTCTGTAAGTTTCAATGTATCGTTTAACTAACTTTTGAACTTGTTACTAACAACGGTACTTCCTTGTATTACAACCAACGTTCGAACTGAAATACAATAGATTTCTCTAATGTGCAGTCATCGTTCAGCTAGACACATCATTTTCCACGTTTAATTTTGTGTTATATTGTAAATAAAAATGGTTGTTCAATTATTTGTGCACAATTATCATATTCAATGTTTTCCGTTTTTGTAAAATATTTTATGAAATGGGCTTCTTTTACGAAAAATGTTTTTTCAAATCCTATTTGAAAAAAGTTATTCGAAGCCTTCGAGTGAAAGATCCAGATAAAAGATGAAAAAATGATCATCCGAAGTTCGAATAAATCCGCTTCAAATAAGAAAAATGATCTGTATTCGTCATCTAAGCTAAATAAAAGTATCTTTCATTCGAATCGTTATTTAAACAATATTTTATCCAAATAACGGCCATCTCTGGTAAATTTCCCGAATGAAATATTCCTCCGGAAAGCGAGGCCGAATAACAATTCGTCGTTCGTAACATTAACAGGCGCGAAATTACGCCTCTACACCAACAGAGGCCTGCCTCTCGAGCGTCAATTGTTTCTAGAATTGCGTCCTCGGATGGTCCGTCATGCGGTCACCGAACACCGAGTGAGTCGGGGCAAGAGGAATTTAACCAGTCCTCGATAGTCCTCGACAGACATCATTTGCGGGACCTATTTCGGGGCGGTCCGTCAGTGCGCGCCGTTGCGCAACTATCGTGCACTAATCGCTATAGCCTTGCCCCGCGACTTTGACGCGCATTAATCCGCGATTTCTCAACGGGCGCGTCGCGTCGCGTTGGGCCGGGCTGACGGATGGATGGGTTGCACCTGTGCTCGGAACGGAATCGCGTTTACGAGCCCGCAGCGCAGACACGCGGCCAGAATTATGTGCGTAGGGGCTGTGCCGCGGTTGTAGAAGACAAGGGCCTCGAGCGAATTCACCGCTTTATTCCACGGGAAATTAGAATTTACGGCGAGTCGTTTCGGCGGAAGGAAGCCCGCGGAATTGGTCTGTTGCTTCGCCGGAAGTGAATCTACTCCCCCCCCAACCTGGTTGCGTTGATTGGATTAGACTGTCGGGGCTGTCCGGGACAATGCCGGACTCCGGGCCCTTGACGCGTGAAAATCTTGCGACCGGCAAAAGAATCGGTGTCCCAGCGAATTCCGAAGTCTGTTCCGCTGTGGGGCTCTCTGACTTGTTTATTGGGCTCTTCGTGAGCTCTAGGCTTGGTTCAGTCTTGCTCCCTCTGACGTCAAACTGACGAGTCTGAGCCGAGTCCAGGTGAGCTACCTGCTTCGTCGGGCAGCAGGGTGAAACTTAACGAGTCAGACTCGTGATGAAGATTTTAAACAAAGTCTAACAAATACGAATGTCACGCCTTTCTTTTTAGATGAAAGAAAATTTGATTTGTTTGTAATAAATATTTCAGCATTAAAATCAATGTAGCAATGCAAAAAATATATGTATTCTTTTCTCTTCTACGACATTTTTGAGGATGAAGACGGTACGGCAAAGGGTTAAAGGTCCTTAGACGTGTGTCATAATAATGAAATATAAATAAAAAACAAAGAATATCCAACGAAACTTTAGTTAAGTAAAAATTTTAAAGTGTCCAGAATTAATTCCACTAGTGTATACGTATAATAGGTATATATTTCTAATAATGTCTTATTGTCTGAAAAGGTGTTGACTACTTGTCCACTGATGATCGTAGGAGGTACAAGTGTCCCGAGCTGACGCAGCCAACCCTAATTCCGGCGTTAGCCTGCTCGAAACCGAACTATATTTGCACCTGAAGGCATTTCGGAGTATGAGAACATAGGCTAATGTTGGTCGCTAAGTAGCCTAATTCCTGGGCGACCTAGTACAACCCAAAAGGTATGAGTCTCAGCAACCGCTGTCTAAGATCGGCGGGCTAGAATCGGTCGAGTGGCTCTGACATTTGAAAATGGATCCGTAGAATCGGGTAAGGGGTCGATGAATGGTCGGAAGTCGGCCAAGATCATCCGGAAACCACGGGGGAGGGTGGGTCTCAGGCTCTCGTGATCCTCGAGATGGTTGTTACGCGCGTGAAGCGCCCGTGGCTCACGCTCGGGTTACTTGGCTCCCACAACGACGTGATATCTGATAACACAGACGTAAACCTGAGATAATACTCTTATATACTAACCACCGACACGAGCCGGTTTTAGTTGGAGCGTCGCGCGGGTATGTTCATCGTAAGCGTAAAGGAGATAAAGCGCGCTCGAAGGGCGGGAGGGAGAGGCTTACCGCGCGAGAACGCTTTCCCCAAAATGACGATACTTTTGTTCCCCGGGCCAAGGGACGTTGCGCCACGAGATAAGTCAGGATTTGCATATTCGTCCGTGGTTGGTTCGCCGGGTACGGGCGAACAGATTCACGGCCGGCAACCGACGACGCCTCTTTTCAAAAGATGATCGATGGGACGCGGCGAAGTAATGCATCGCTGAAGAGGATCTTATTGGCCCGCTAAGTCCGCCCCGGCTCTACCCGCTCTGTCGCGATAAGATAATACGCGGCTTTCAAGACGTCGGATTTCATTCGGGTTTCTGGTCGTTCCACCGTGCTTCGGGGATATTATATTAATTCCCAATTTAGAGGGATGTATTCTTTTACCGTGTTCTGCGTGTACGCGGTGTTAATTTTCACTCGATCACCTAGATTATTTCCGCTACTGTTAAAAGTCAGAAAAAATATCTGAATTGAATGTACATCCTTTGAAGGTTGTTTTTACGATTTTTTCAAGGTCACTGTATTTTTTTTGTATATTAAGTCAAGATAAATTCAACGACCTACACACAATGACCTTTAAGTGATCTTAAAGGCGAAAAAATCAGTTTCAGTTTGAGGAATACAAAAGTAATAAAACGAAAAGGGTAATATCACCTTACTTTATTAGTTAGTTAGAATAACGGCTTTAACTTTACAAATAAATATAAATGAATGATAAATGATAAATAAAAAGAGATATAATCCCTAACCTTGAAAACAACGAGAGAAAAAAGACAACTCTTGACCACTCGACACCGTTCAAATGACACGGAAAACATCGTTCGCATCGTCAAAAATTAAGATATTCTAGGGGTCGCACTTAATCCAGATGGGGACGTATGCTGTCAAATACTGCGTCGCGTCGCGTCAGTGTCGACTGTTGCGTCTTGAGGGTGACTGGAGCGGTGAGGGGGGTGGGCTCGCGTCCCAGACACTTCCGTATGCAAATGCGAAGGCGTACAATCAAAGCGCAGCGGGGAGGATACATATTCAAGCGGTCAGCATGGGTAAACACCGGTCCAAACGGACCGGCGACGTTTACCGTCGGCTAGCTGCAGCTGTACACGCAACGCGCACACCGTCGCGTCGCCTCGCGTCGCGTCGGGTTCCAGAGGATCCACGAGACGCTCTGTATGCGGCGAGGAACGCGTCGTGTGTAGCGTCGGGGCGGGGGTGGGGTGGATCGTGGGTTGGGGAAGCGTCTGACGCGGGGGAAGGGGGGTGCAGACGCTTCGCAGGTACAGGCTGTATACACGACTGGGACACAACGGAATCCAGCGGAGGGTATGGCGGATATACGGCGCGTACACGGCCGACAGGGCGAAGCCCATCAATTTCCCATTCAATTCGCAGCCTCGCCTATCGCCTTGCGAATTCTAGACCTGACGCGACTCCTGCGAAACGACGACCCCCTCCGCCCGCCATCTCCTCCGATCCCGTCCGCCCCGCCCGCCCTCCCGGATCTTCCAGAGAGAGGAACACGTCGATTCCAGGCGTCCGTTTCGATTCTGTCTAGTCACGTCGCTTAATGCGAATTAAATATTGGCACATCCACCAGGTAATACCTACCCCCGCCGCTCGCTCGGAAGTTATTCCGATCAGACGGCGCGCACCGTCGACCGTTTGAACGGTTTCGAATGGCCCCGAGCACAGATTACTATCGCGACATTGGCCCTCTAACGCTGTTCTTATATTCCACCGGAAGTTGCAACCGGTAAGGATCGTTCCGAACCGCCATTACCCGCCACAGCTGCGTCATTCGACGCTCCCCCGACGATGAATCACGCCGATGCCGATCTCGCTTCGAGGTTCTAGTCGAGAACGGTTCCTGATACAACCGTTGATCATCCGCGATAGGTCGCGGGTCGAAATAAATATTTCTGCGACTGCGGTACACGGATCTATCTTGACCCGCGGTATCGAAATTGATATACAAGTACGCAATTTTTAGAGATCGAATTTATTCGGATTTTGTGCGATTTTTATTATTAGACTGCAAATCTTTTCGAATCGAATCGAACCTAAATAGAATGTTATTTCTTCCCTTAATAATTTTAATGGATGAAAAATCATATATTCAATTTTCAAAATTTTCCTACAATTTTCTACTCAATACTGCTATAAACGCATAAAGATTCGCAGTTTATTTATTATAATGTGTGCTCAAATGTATACGATAATTTCGATATTTGTCAATAAAAATGTTAAAGAAGTTTTAAAGAGAAATTGACCCGGTTATTGACATAAGGGATGAGGGAACTCAAGAGAGCCATTCTCTCAAAAACAACTTTAAGATGAAAGAATAAAAAGAGAAAACATTTAAGGGTTGAAAGAAATATTCGTTTTATTTTCATAAAACGGAAATTTGCATCAACTTCCTCGCTCGATTTATGTTCATTGTTCCTTAAACTCGTGTAGGAACTCATGTATACTTAAGAATCCAGTGGACTGGGGAATATAATAGCCGGCAATTTGCAGAAAAACCACTTCCTCGATAATATTGGGCACACGATTCTGAATCTGCGTCTACCGAGCGAGCACTGCTGTTATGCTTATCGATTATTTAAGCGTGTTTGCATAACTGATGCTTGCCCAGAAAAATAACTTCTAGGAACCATAACGTGGACAGAGTCTCACAAACTGGAACGGATCTGACGCGGTTGTTTGCGCTGCCCTCCACAGAAAATATTCGATCAAAATCGTGAATTGTTGGAGGAATTATTTATTGAAAACGAAAAATAATGATATTCGACAAATATCGTCGAATATTTTACGATATTCAAAAGAAATATTACTGAAGCGCGTGCTCTTGTCGGTTTATCGAACATGAAATAATACGCCGCCTAATGGAGTATGAAAATCGTGAAAAAAATTTTTTAAATTGAAACAATTCAAGAATGTTAATTAAAGAAAATAATTTCTATTCACCCTCTATTTTTTCCAGACGATATGGACAATTTTTATTTTGCATAAAACAGTCGAGATAATAAATTAATTTGTTTAATCGAATACCTTTTGCAATTAAAATTAGCAAAGAATTAACGTAACAGAGGCTACATAATTTTCGATATGAAAGTTTCCGGTATTCGGAGGTTAATTAAAATGTTTCGTGCCAAAAGGAAAAAACCATTTCAACAATAATTTTACAAATTTTCATGGAGCAATTCAAGTGGTTTTCACTCGAGCCAGTTAATTTTGTGTAAGATAACATTGACAATGTAAAATTGTTCTCGAAATCTTCATTTTGATGCCTGCCGGTAGCCACGGCACTAAAGCCAGCGCCGTGGGTATAAACGAAATCGATTGAAATTAAAAATTCTCTAAGTTCCCCGAAATGTGCTTCAAAGGGGTGAGTTCAATGAACGCGGGAACTACCGGGATTCCAACTTTGCCAGAACACATTAATTCCCCGTAACAGACGATTTCTATCCCAGTTTATAGTTCCAAGCGTTTGCCGATGTGCTGCATACCGTTTCCAGCATTGCGTATCAATTAACCATAGCCAAGACGGTCGATGCGTGTGTAGAATGTTTGCGCACTTCGGCTGAAAACTGATGCAGTTAGTATTATTCATTTAGTTCGAGTGGCCGCACGCCTAGTAAAATTGTTAACGACTGGCTGCTTCAATTGAACATTCAATTATTCATGTACGTTCAACGTTAATACCTCATCTTCGATCAAATCTACAATTTTGATGGTTTATGGTCTCGTAAATATTAATGTTTAAATCCTTTTCGATATTGTACCGATGGCAAAATACATAAAGCAAAATGAATAATCAATAAAATTATACGTCACTATACCGTGATTCTGTCTGATGAAATTGACCTTGACCCTCTTTTCAAGATCGAACAGTTTTTTTTAATTGTATCTTATAGTACTCACCGCGAAGAACAAAAATCTCAAAAGGAATTGAAAAAACGATGTAAACTATTTTATTCCGTATGTATACAGGGTGTCTCAAAATAAACAATTTTATTTATAATAATGACAGCGTTTCAGCTGCGTATACTCGACGGTCACGGTAGAAACTCGAAGCCGTAGTTGATCCGCGGTTGCATTAGCCGGAATCAATCGAGCATTAATATTGGCGGTCGCTGTAACGGTACACCTCGCAAACAGCTAGTGTCTTGCCGAGGAAAGGATCGCTTGGAAATTCGATCTCATCACGCGCGATCGCGCTTCTATACACACACGTACACGCACACATAAACGTAGACACCCTCTGTCCGACGTATATTTTTGTCGCTGGTTTCCATTAGCCGGGGGACTTTAATTTATATTACGTTCGTCGGTGTCGCAATATTCGGGGTAAACGAGTTCAAAGTGCGTTCAAATTACCGAGTACACGGTGGCTAAACGGAATATAAGTTCGCCGTGAGTCGTTCGGGGGTTTATCGCCATAGTTTCGCGTCGCAGCGATGTTACATTCACTTCGGTGCCGCGCATAAATTTGCAGGAGGTGCTCGGGGTAGTTGATACAGTCGAAAGTAGCTGCTTTCAGTGTCAGTTATTCGTCGAGCATCCATTTGTCAACGTAATAGGTGTATTGTAAGTAACGCGGGCCAATTCTGCCGCGCGGCGCGGCGCTTCGGTTTCTGACAGTTATCTGTTGCTCTCCTCTCGCCCAATTATCTCCCCTTATTTATCACTGAATTCGCTTGATAGGCATTGTTCATTTTAGGACGTGGCGCTCGCTATTGTCACCGTCCGGAGTTAGTATTCTGATATCTGCTTATAAACACTGGAATTTCTGAGGGGATCTCCTCTTTTTAGTGATTCATTGAAATTACGGCTACACGGGATTCGCTGTAAAAGCGATAAAAATGTTTCAGCTTACGAAAATGACGAGGCTCTATTTTTTTAGATTTTCTGCAATTTTTAATACGTGCTTGGATAAAGAAATTTCATTTCGAGACAGATGAACCACATTTTGTTTTCTGTTTATAAAAATTTCATTGAATATAATTGACAGTGTAGGCAGGCATAGTTGAATTATTTATTTAAATCTCTAATATAGTTAAATTAATAAAATATAGAATTATTATTATATTATTATCATATGCCTAAAGGAGATTTGTGACCGCTGTAAGACGTCTTCCTCGAAATACAGTACACAAATGCAATTTAAAATAATTTTTACAACGAACTACAATCTGGTAAATAATTGCATGCGAAAGTTCAAAGGCGACACCCTGTATAGTCTTCCACTTCCTAACAACAAGTTACAAATTCTTCGCATGCTATCACAGACAAAGACATTACTTCCACCAACTTTCACAGGTCATCAACCGTGAATCTGCAACTCAACATCCCCCGCCCCTACTCTCCCTCTCTCTCTGTCACTCCACCGTTTGAATCAACGATGACGAGTGTTAAACAACCGTTCGTGGAGCATTCGAGCGCATTCAAAGACGCTTTCCGAATACAAAACAAATATTTTGTCCCGTTTAACGAAGTTCGCGAGGGGGGGATGAAGCGGGGCGCGCTGGGAGTGCGGCGCGATGAGAAATGGGCTGATGATGATTCTCAAAGGGTGAGAAGCAGCGCGACGGGCTTCAATTAGCGTGCTCGTCGCAAACCTCGTTTCGCGTCAATTTCATCGGGACAATAAGCAAATTAATTCCTTTGGATCGCGGAGTTTGATTTCGTTAGCCTTCCCACCGTGAGCGGCTTCTTCGCGACGATGGCGACGCTCGGTCGCGCAATTTCCTGCGGACCGTGCAGTTATGAAAACCCTCGAATGCGCTTCTCCTCATTTACAATTTCGAACGCGATCCCCCCCGCCTGCGCGATCGTTTCTTTTTTTAAATATTTTACCGTTTGTTCGATTTAAAAATACACGTTTAATCACATGTAAATATGCAAATAATACGTTCGCCGTTTGCTAACCGGTGGCGTAAACAGAAGACCGTAAATCTGCGCAGAAAGCATAATGAGAAATACCGAATAATATTTTTTGTTAAATGTTGTTTTTATACTTTGACGTGAACTATCAGTTTTCTTGTCGGCAGTTGTTAACTGGCAGCTTATATTCTAATGTTAACCCTTGTACTGGGGTGCAATCATACTCCCCGCATATTTTCGAAAAACTGATTTCTGGAATTTTTTTGTAGGTATAAAAAGATTAAAAAATCTATTTGAATATATAAAAATTCCTAATAAATAAAAATAATAAATCTAATAATTGATTTCGAAAATTTTCCATTCGGCAACTTTTCATTAATCTGGGGTGTGGTCATCCCTATACGCAGAGTAAATCTTATGCAGCTATACTGTTTCATTTATGTTACCCACTAAATAAATATTAGCAAATTATTAGGGTGTGTGTAAAATTATTTTTCCTGAACGAGTAGAAGAGGAAGGTAGTGTGGGGACACTAGTCTAAATCTGGCAACTTGCCAGTACCGGATTAGTCACGTGACACATGCTGGACAGAGGCGGTTCGCGTCACGTGACCAGGCGGAAGCGTGGGGGAATAGCGTGGTAGAAGGGGAAGAAGGTAGGGGACGGAAGTCTTGATCTGGTGAAAGGAAGGGCTCGGTTGAGGCAGTTTCTGGACATGCCACTTCCTCCAACCCTTCTCCCTTCCCGCAAAGTGTCGTTTTCGCGAACGTGCTCGGTGTACACCGTGGGTGGCTGTTGCGACCACGTCGCGGCACCTCCGGCATCGCGGCGACAATTAAACCGCTCCTTTGAGGCCGGTGTCAATTTCGCCGGCGAATCAACTGATTCTATTTGCCGGCAGGTAATTACCGCCATTGGCGGATCCGGCGCATTGACTCGGCTGTGAAACGGCCAATAATTCTCGCCCGCCGCTTAATTAACGTGTCACGGATACTCTTTACCTTGTCCATTTTGCTCGGCCTCCCCTCTCTCTCTCTCTCTCTCTCTCTCTCTCTCTCCCGCTGCTGTCACTCTCTCCGTGTTCGTTTTTTTTTCTCTCTTTTTTTTTGTTCTAACTCCGTCACCCACGCGTCTCCTTTTTCGGTTTTAATAAAGCGGGCTATTCGCGCCGATGCCCGAACGTCGGTCTCACCGTAATTATTCATCGGCTCAAGCGATTCAACGTCCCTCGTAAGCTTCTCCCGGCTCCGTCGCCGGCTCGCGAAGGCAATTATTTTTTAATCTACCCTTTCCTCTCCTCTCTGTATTTTCCACCTTAACATTTTTTTTTGCACAACGTCCAGTGTGATTAAAACATCTCTCGCGAACCGGCCGAGCATCTGTTAATTACCTATCGATCCCGCGACATCATTAACTAAGTGCTACATAATCGGACAGCATTCCCAGGCGAGCGGAACGGGACAAGTTTCTTTCCTATCTCCGTCGTCGTCGTCGTCGTCGTCGTCGTTGACGTCGACGTCGGTCCAGTCGACTAATCAATTTTCCATTCACCGTCGGCCATCGGCGGATGACTTACGATCGAGCCGGGGCTGGGTTTTAATAAATCAACATCCGTCGTCCTTCTCTAAACCCATCATCAGTCTTCCAAGGCACCGGAACGCTGCTGCGCCGGTTAGGGTAGCCGTGCTCGCCCGATAGCCAGCATACGATGTTCGGGCTTGTTGCGGGCTGTTGCCCGGACTACCCGCGCCAAGCCTACACGCTGGGGACACGCGTCATAGTCATTTCACACCGCGATTTCCCCGCTTCACCATGTTGTTCACTTTGAGTCATTTTTACCACCTTTTTTCAAGAATACCTTTAACCCTTTGCATCGACATCAATTTTTGTCTCGGGAGCTCCTTGGTCGAGTTCCACTCGACATTTTCCCATGTCCAAACCAATAGAAAAATTTAAAAAATTGTTAATAATAAGTAGCAGTAATGGAACTGTCGTGTTTGGCGAAAATTCTCGTGAGGCACGGACAGTATCCTGTCGCCAAGAGAGGCCAGTGTCTCGTTCGTGTCGCGATCATCGATCTGTCGAAGGGACAACGTACCCCGGACTCGGTTTATCGCGCGGCGCGGCGTTCAGGTCGTTTCTTTCGCGTGTCCCGGCAGATCTCGCGACAACAGTAACCGTCGCGGAATCGTGCTCGACACGTTACGACCGGCTCGACACGTTCTGTAACTCTGTATTCAAGGTATCGAGCCGTAGTCACGACACACCGTACGGCCACGTTCCTATCGGCGACGGTGGCGTTAGATTTCGGGTAATGGATTCGAGGAACGGGCGACAGACGGTCTCGCAAACGCTTCGATTCTACTTCAGACGACTCATACGTGGCCGGGATCGAACAACTCGCCGAAATTTTGGCCTCCGGAGAAACATCGATTTCGAACTGTTTGCTAAACAGGATTTTCCTGTTCGATAATTTCTTAACCCTTGGACAGCGGACGTTCTTGACTAGTTACTGCAACCAATGTATTTCTCATTAAATAAATAATATTTTATGAAACTCTATTAGCAGGAATGTTCTAATAATAGACATTGAAATTATACAAATAAAAGATATTGTACAAATAAAAATTTTCCGAACCAATTTTCTGGGAGCTCGAAGCTTTCGCAAACGAGGAATCCCGGATATGGCTGATAGGAAACATAGTCCAGTTATCGGAGAAAATTAAATGTTAAAATGGTCAACATTGGCCACGTTGCATTTCATAAAGTTTTCATAGCGATATCAGCGTGAAATATCTAGTTTTAAGAACATTTTTCATGTGTCGTTATCAGATGAATGCGATAGAGGCTACATCGCATGTCAACGAGAGCTATATCATAGACAGGGTTGACACGATTTCGTTTTACCAGATAAACACAACAGAGAATTGTAAAAAAGAATGTATTTTACACACCGGTTTGCTAAATAATTTATTAGCAATAACTCTTTTACCAAGAGATCGTAAGAACTGACTTTTAGATCTGCAGACTCGCTTAACCCCCTCCACGACTGTCTTTTCGTCACGTGATGATCACGTGATGTCATGGCTAATTTTTCGCATGAAATAGTCAGTCCCTAGTATGGATCGCGCCATCTGTCTCCGTTCCGGCGGAAAAAAAAATTAGCAATCCTCGAAGGAATTCTTCCGCGTTGACTTTAGTTATCTCGGTTCAGAGCTCTGCGTTCCCTGGAGGACCGCCAAAAGTCTCTCTCAAGACTTCCGATCACCGCTCATCATCTTCCGATCCTCTTCGGGTCGGTTCGAGGAGGACGTGGAAGCCTGTCAAGCCAGGTGAGTCGATAAGCCGCCGCCGGGCATCCCTCTGCGAGCTTGCGATAAGCCGCTCTACGTACCATACACTCACGCTCGCACTCAGCGCAACGTAGTTATCCATTATCTAGGAGAAAACCGGCCACGTCCGTAGGAGGCGAGAGAGTGAGAGAGAGAGAGAGAGAGAGAGAGAGAGCCGGTAAGGCGACTCGGACCAGTCCGCCCGGTCTGAAAAACATCGCCAAGACAGCTGAGCTAGGAGGTAAATGAAGGCGAGAGGCCAGCGCTGCCATCTGCGAAATCGCTAATCTGGGAGCATTAACACTCCGGATATCTTCTTTTGAAACCCGGACATACCGAAATGTCCGTTAAATCTGTTACACAGAGAGTGCTTCCGATCTGATGGCACAGGATGATGATTCTACAGAAGGCGTACCAAAACTCTTTTGTTTTTAATCGATCTCTCTTTCTTGTCTATATTAATAAAATCGAGTCCGTCTGTTTGTTTGCATCGACTGAGAACGGCTGAACGTAGAAACCTGGGGTTTTAACCATTAGACGCGGCGTTTCTTCGGGAAGGGTTCAAAGCAAACCGCATTCGAAAAAGTCCATTCGTTCAAAAGTTGTGGCGTCATTAGTGACCAAATCACAAATCTAATTATAACGATAAAGTAACTGTGCGTAACAGAAAAGAATTTTAAAGAAAAGTACTGGACGATATGAAATATATTGCGTTCATCATAAAACGGTATATCGAAGTTGAACTTCACCTGAGGAAACCAAAAATTTTTAGCTTCATTGTATGTAATCCTGTAGATTTTGGCGAGAAAATTCCAAAAATCGAAGTCTCAATGTTAGGAGTCAACCGGTTCAAAAGTTATGGTTGTTTGAATTTCTGTGATTTTAGACGTGTTTGAGTGGTAAGGGCGCCGCCATGTTGGTGTAGACTCAGCGTCGCGCGTCGTCTAACGAGCGGAGCCGCTAGGTGGCAGCACGCGGCGATGTCGGTAACGTAGATCATCGGACGATGTCCGGGTACACACCAATATGGCGGCGCCCTTACCTTACCTTAGCTATAATCGCTCAACTTTAAACACGCGTAACGTTTGAGCTAGCGAGTACGTGACATTGAAACTTGGATTTTCGACATTGTCTCGTTCCAACAAGATTTTTCTGTAGATGTTTTGATAAAAAATTCCCCCTCAAGAGAATAAGCTGCCTCGCAAGAAACGGAACCCCACCCATCCCTCTCTGTTTCCCCTTGACGACGCGCGATACCTAGCTATGTGTCCGGCAGTTTTTCCTGGAGCAAGCCCCTGCGATTAATAAAACGAACGAAGGATGAGATAGTCACGGCCAGCGGGGAGGCCGGCCGCGATCTAACTTCATAAAATTTCACGCCGCGAACACGGCCGGGGGGAAAACGTTATTACGATCCATTTCGCGGAAGGAACTTTTTAGCCGGTGTACAGCGGAGAAGAAATTGCCCAGGCCACTCGGATAACCCGGATTCATTCTTCGTGGCTATCGACCTCGCCAATGAAAGGAAGCGTATCGTGTGTGGCCATTATCGCCTGCTTCTGGCTTACGCCCCCAGTATCTTTCATTTTAGATGGTAGACCCCGAGGAAACTTGATTCCGCCGAGAAATTGCCGCCTCGAGGATTTTTCATCGAGCTGATTACGAAGGACCTTTTTTTAAACCGACGGTGCCAGATTAGTGGGATTTTTGCGTTGATGGCTTGCAATTAGTAATTCTTGTAAATTGTGCCTTGTTGTCAAACCCCACTTTTCCCAAGGGGAAACTTTGTCTTTCAACAGCGAACAGTGCGAGGTGACCGCTGCTACCCTAACTCCAGACCCGGGGAGCTGGCTGTCCATGGGCTGCACACTGTCGCATTGTTTTCAGTACCTAGCAGCGTTCTCCACCATTCGACTGGTAGCCCATGAAAGGAATAGTGGCAGAGGTCTTTTCTGCAACCCTTTTAGGCAGAGTTGCTACCTTAATTGGTAACTACCTTAAGTGGCTAAGTCTGCCATCCAGGTGTTTGTGTCTACTAAAAGCATTCCGTCTCGGGACCTGACACTACTTCTTTTTGGTTTTTCCTTATCCAGCGACTTGACGGATTCACCATTTCACCATGTTTTTAAAACAAAATGGGCCATCACCGCGCGACTTCGGCCAAGTGTTAAGTCGGCCGTCGGGAAATATAACAGGCGGACAGGGTACAAATCGCTTCGCGCGAGGGAAATTAATAATCTCTCGGGCCGATGTGTTATCAGGAAGCCCAGTCGCGTATTCTCACCCCGTGTATGATGTCCTCTATAAATGGAGTCGCTGTCGAGGCATCGCTGGCGGCACTTTCGCCCGATAATACGGATCTCGAAACCAGCCAGGGCCGTGACAATCGAGAGAATCCCTTCGGTCCGATTTTACATCACGGATCAGCGGTTTCGTCGTCCTCTATTTTCGCGGGTCCGACACTTTCGCGCTGGCCGTCTCGGGATTTCGGACGTCGACGACGCCGACGACGACGACGACGCCAGCTGCTTAAGTCAGAAGTGGGTTCATCGCTTGCGAGATTTGCGGAGCGACGGCGCTTTGCTCGCGGATTACGCAAATTCGACAGTCGCCCCTGAACCCCCGGGGTGAACGTCCACTGTATTAGTTCAGATGAAAAAAAAGCCCTGCTGCGCGACGCCGTCGCCGCGCGAATGAATGTTAATTACGCTCCGGACTTCTGAGTTTTAAGAATTCGACGATCATTGTAGCCAGTTTTTGCGAGACTCGAAGACCTAACTCCGGGATTTTTGAGATTCGAAGTTTGGAAAGAAAATATTCTACTTGCTATGGGAACACGCCGAACTGACGTTCAACGATTCTGCTGGAAGTTTGGTGGGAAGTGGTTCTTGTCAAAATGTTTGCCGCAGAGTCTTTCTGTTGGACATAGTTAATATTGAAGGAGTGAAGTGTGTCCTTATGGCTGATGGCGGGGGGGATGTTCTCGATCGAATGTCTTGGAAATTATTGCAGCTGGAGTTTAGAACATTCCATTTGTTGAAATAATAGACTTGCATGACGCCCTTTCTGCAAAATTTTTAATCAAATTTTATTCAATTCTCTCACACTTGTGTATGTAATGTACAGGGTGAGCTAAAAAATTGTAGTGTACTTGAATGTTGAACGGAACAAAGACTGTACTGACAAGGCAAATGCGAAGACGCACTTATACAAGCTTGACAAATGTTTTTGCAACTGTAATGGTTCCCACTGCTCCAACCACGATTCCATCCCCCAAAAAGGATGTTTGAACTTCAACATGAACGGTGACCGATAAAAAAATATTCGTGAAACGTTTTTGTAAAAACTACTTCGACCATGGATTGGAACCTATGTTTTGCTGGTGCACGTAACTCACGGACGTAAATCGAAGAACAACTTTTCTGTATTCAAATATTCTTCCAAAACTGTATTTAGAACGGAACAACAATAAAACCCTGTGGTCCCAATAGTCAGCATTTTTCAATTTGTCAGCCGACTTTTGTACAAAATGAAAATTTTCTACAACAATGTCATTTATAATTCTTTTGGACCAAACAAAATTTATGTAAATACTTCAATACTGTCGTGAAGTAACCCTATAATTTTTTTGATAACACAACAGTTGCTACATTCCATAGCAAAAGACAACATTCTGAACGACAGGGACATAATCCACCACAGCAATATTATTTATAATTGTTTAGGACCAAAAAAATTTGTTTAGATATTTCAATAGCGTAGTAAAACAACCCAACAATTTCAAGAATATTGGTTTTATACATATATTGCATAAAAAAAATCGTTAGACTCATTAATTGCCATCAAATTCCCAGATTAAAAAATGCGTAGCAGTCTACGTCAGCACACGAAATAAAAATTTCATGACGTCACCGGTGCACCAAGGTATCATTGCCGGCTATTCGGAATAGATCAAGAGCGGAAGGGTACCGAAAATAGAGGACGGTTGAACAGATAGGGTGCTCACGACAGAGCACCAGATGACTAATTTATTTCGCTGGGGATCGAAGCGGCCTACGTGGGCGGCCATTAGTCGGGATCGTAGACAATAGAAAAAGTTCGGGAAACAAAGTGGATTATTGGACGGACGTCCGTCGTACTTACAGATTGTAGTGCACGTCCGCCATGTTCGGTCGATAGCTAAGCGCCTGGACAAACGCCTCCTCCGCCTCCGCGACGCGTCCCTGCGCGCTCAGGACGCTGCCCAAATTACCATAAGCTGCAACAATCACAACGGGACACTCGTTACACAGAACGCAGGCGACGGTAACATGAAAAACAGCGGACAGATAGCGGGGGAAACGAGGGAAGGGGGGCGTTTCCGTAGCGGCGCGGGGCTCGCAAAGCACCTGCTAATTCGATTCGCCTTAAGCCGGCCGGATCGACGCGTTTGCGACTCGTCAGAGGCTCGTCGTTCTTTAACTCAAAGGAGATCCCCGGTTGCGCTCGGATTCGGCTCCATGGCCGAGGCTTTTTTACGCTCGTTTATCCGCCCCGGCGAGGATTAGCAAATCGGTTAGGACGGAACGCGTCTCGGAACGGATTTTAATCTGTTGCGCCTGCGGACGACGCGTGCCAGGCATTTTTTCGACGTTTGTTAACGCTAAACGACCGGTTACCATTTTTTATTTTACAATTGTTGAAATTACGAAGATATTTTTATAAGAAATGACGTAACAAATATCTTTATTGGACAATTATTCCGCTTTGTCGACCGTAAATAATTTTATAATGAATCAATTAATGAGTTCGATCCAATATTACTGTCTAGCAATTTTGCAATTTAAATTATTCTCAACGTTTCGATCCGGATATGGACCATTCTCAAGATAAATTTTCGTCTGTAAATCATAAACATTATACAAAAGTATTGTATAATGTAATGTATGTTTAACAATATCGGGTAATAATCATGAAACTTTAATGTAATCGTTAAAACTTTTATGCAGTGATCGAAACTAATTAAATGAACCTCGCTTATTGAAATTGACTCGTGTATTCGTGAGTACGAATTGAACTGGATCGCATCCCTACTCATTACTCTGCGTGTAATCCAACACACGTTGCCGTTGGTAGTCCTTCGATACAATCGGAACGTGAATTATTGCGGTAGAGAGAGTTTCAGTACAGTTGCGAAATCGGAAGAGAATCCGATAGTAGCGATTCCGATGAGATATACGGGGGTTCGGAAAAAGCTAAACGATACGCCAGTTTGATTGAAGAAAACGACGTTTCACGTACTCTATCCTTAATACAAAGACCGAGATATATATATGTATAGATAAAAGAACGTATGAGTTCTTTCGCAGATATATCTGCAGGATATATATTTTTAAACGCAGCGCGCGGCTCCACGGGAGGCAATAAGACGCGCGCCAGGTATGTACTCCTCGAACCCCCACCCCTTTCGTCCTCCACCCTCCGGCCGCCCTGTTCCGTCCGCTTCTTTTTCAGTTCTTTGTATTTACGAGCAATAAAGCCGTACACACGCGACCGCTCGCCGTTACACTCCGGATAGCGCGAATATCGCGGCAGAGCGCGCACAGCTATCGCGAGCTCGCTTCCGCTTTATCTTCGGCCAACAATATCGGCAATAAAACATTTGCCGGCCCCCCACCCCCGCCTCGCCGCCGTCACTACCGCCGATCCTCGTCCGCCCCGATAGCTACTCGAGCAAAGAGCAATAAATGAATCCACAGTCGTAAAATTGCTTCGCGATCGCGGAACCAACGAGCCAACCGCCACGATCCTCCCTTAGGAGGACACTTCCGGTTCGCGAAGTCGCGGACCCGTTCCTTGCCCGAACTTCTGAAACCGAACACCCCCTCCGCGCAATTTTCGTGGAACTTTGCGGGTCCCGAGAATCGCCAACGGACTCTTTTTAGCGGAAGGTTGTCAACGGGTGAAGGGTCAAACGCTTGCACCTACGATGTTACCACCCTGGGACAGTTGCTACAAATATTCGCAGGATATTAAATAAACGATCACTTTTTTGATATTCGACGGTACGATTTGAACTTTTTTTTGGAAAGTTAGAGCAATTAGTTTACTACACGATGTGAAAAGAGTTTTTGGGAAAAATTGCAAGTGGTCGGTATTGCGGTGGAAATACTAAAAGTTGTATTTTGCAACTTTTTTATGTGGATTTAATATTGAACATTTACAAAACACGGTTCATTGAAATCTGTATTTTTTATCATCTTTAAACATTTGTAACTCATTGCAACGTTGGCCGATTTTGATGAAATTTTCAGAATATTTTTAATTGATACAGATCTACGAAACGTGCTTCCTAAATTTCCAACATAAAAAAGTTGCAAAATACAACTTTTAGTATTTTCTCTGCGATACCAATCAATTGCATTTTTTTCACGTCACGTAACAAACCAATTGTCCTAACTTCTCAAAAAAAGTCGTATGGTTCGATATTAAAAAAGTTATCCCATTTTTAACAGTGTCCGAATATACAAACTGAAAATTCATATGTTGGAAAATAATACAATTTCGACCTAACAATGCTTTTCCAAAAAGAATTCGATTGATGAAGAAAATTGGAATTTTGGTAAAAAAATTTAAGTGATCTCAATTTGTTATTTAATGAAAAATTGTTTCCCGTTTCGCTGATTGCTCCGTGTGTGAAATCGTTCTTATCAGATTGTCGAAAAAGTATAACGATCATTAAAAGGATTTTGGGAACAGAAGCTAGAAAAATCACGATAGTAATTTTGGTACTTTTGTAAGAACTGAAATCAAAGGTGATTTTGTGAATTTTAGATCAAACAGAATTGGATCGATTGTTAATATTATAAAAAATTATTCTGCAGCTAGGAAGGCCTTGTAATACCACAGAGGATACGAGAGTGCTCACGTCCGAGGATTTTCAGCCTCCACTTTTGTCAGTATAGACAGAGATCGATCATATCAACTTTAATATGGAACCTTATAGTTAGCACGCTAAATCCATGATCCATGCTAAAAGTGGGTATGATCTATCTTTGTCTGTGTCTATACTGACAAAAGTGAATCACTCTCGTATCCCCTCTAACAATACTAAACAAAACTTATAAAAATCAAATTAATTGGGTAAACCTTTGACAAATGGCACATGTTCAATAACGGAACTACAAATTTTCGGCCAACCCCCAGCAAAATATAATTTTGGGCCCCTAGAAGAAAAACAATTTATGTTATATAAAGAAAGAAAGAAAAGTTTAGGGAAAATTTAAGGAACTTGGAGTAAAGAACAAAAATAATAAAAAATTATTATTTTTATTTCTACTTTTCATAATAGGGGTATAATCCTCAAAAATTTGACTTTTTTCCTTTCGATATTTTTATAGGATTGAGATTTTTTAATGCTTTTTAGGAAGAAGAATTGTAAAAATTCAATAAACGCCAAAAGTATGTTTTTGTCAGTGTAATTTTAATTTAATTTAAATTCAAAAGCATAAGTGTTGCGGTATTATTTAGGAAAAGGGTCCACCTCATATGACCTTGGTCATCATTCTGGACTACTTTTCCGTGGACGTGTTACCGCGATTTGACCTCAGTTTTTTTATATATCAGCAAAAATATTTTTCCAGCTTTTCAATAGAAAATGAATATCGACGATAGCCAGTTTAATAAAATGCTGAAAGGCGGACGAACATTTTCGTTTGGCTGGTGTTTCACGCAATCGATGCAGAAAGTTTTCATTTCGCGCGAGGATCGGTGTAGCCGCGACAATCGGCAAGAACGGTTCCCTCGAAGGACACTGAAAGTCTCGGCCGCTAAGAACTTGCACGAGTCGAGCTTCGAGCTTGTAAAACCTCGTTTGTTTAGAGGAGGTGTTTTCCGCGCGAAAGAATTCCTGCTCCGCGGCGGGGAATTACGTTCAGCAACAAGCTAAATAGACGCGCGAGAGCGCCTCGGAACAAACGTAACGCGCGCGCGGCCGCGAATAAAATACACTTTCGTTTTCGCAACACCTACGGGATTATTTTAAAACCTCTTGCGTTTTAATGTTTCAAGTTGTTTCACTGTATAATGTTCTAACGCCGCGACGCGACGCGCGGCACCGGTGTGTATTCCATCGCGTGTTCTCCAGAACAAGAGTAATCCGGTTATAAATCCCGCCTTCGCGCCGCGTCGCGCCGGAAGAAAATAATTTTAATTAACGACTAATCCCCCGTCTTCGAGGATCCCGAGAAGTTCAGGTGACTCGGGGCTTACGAATGACCTGTTACTCGTTAGCTGCTTGGACTTGCAGTCGTTCTGCGACACACGCGGGTCAAAGACCGCGAATCTTTATGGAAAATATACAATTTTTTTGAAATAGAAATTTATTCTCTTTCTTAAATGACCGGTTTTTGGTTTTTTATTTTACAATTACAAATAAAATGTTAATACTATTTAATTTTAGTAATTCTCATTTTACTTATTTGAGATAAACAATCTTCTATTTTTGAAAAAATTCTGCTCGGACTACTACGTTTGGTTTAGAAAGTTAGTTCATACTGTGCAGAGTCGGCAGATTTTAAATAACATTAGGAATCACAACAATTTTCGTACTGTATAAAATATTGCTATGAGATAACTTCACGTATTATTACCTCAAATTTAAATATTATCAAATTCAAACAAAACTTGAACTGCAACTAAACAGTATGCAATTGCAGTGTTCACGTACTCTATAAAATATTGCTATGAAATAATTTTATATATTTTTTTTTTATTAATGCAATTTGAATATAATTTTATATATTGTATAATAAATGTCAGATCACGATTAAATTAGCCCGGAATTCGTACAATGATTTATAGCGTTTAAAAAAAAATTCGACTAGAACGCTGCGCAATCAACAACTGCGGAAAACGTAAATCTACGTGACCCGCCCTTTAAACGTTAAGTAGTTAATAATTGAATCCAGGAATGGCAAACAGACCCATTTGCTCGCAGTGGTTTAAAAATCTAAGGTTAAAGTCCTCGAAGTCCACAAACAAAAGATCCCTCCAGGAATGTTGGTCTGAGCAAACTATACGGTGGATTCTCTCTCCCTTCTCTTTGCTTTTTCTTCCCCCTAACTCGACCGAAAGTTACCCTCCGCGGAACGTGACGTTTAGCGAGTCGTGCGCGTGCAGCCACTGAGCTGGTTTCGAGTGCGTTCTCCACCGGAAACCGCGATTTTTCGACCTGTCGTCCAACTACCCTACTGCGACAATCGGGGCAGGGGGAGGCTCGAATTTCTCTAACTAATTTCGTCCTTTGGTTGAACACATTCGGCGCACAGGTACGAGCGTTTCCAGGTATGCGTTGGCGGCGGTACGGCCGATTTGGTCTCAACCAGAAGGGTCTCGCAGACAGGCCGAGCAGCGAGGAGCTTGACGATCGCGTTACGAGCGGAAAATCGGGCCGCAGTTGCAGCGCGAACACGCTCGCGTGGCGTCGCGTCGCGATGGAATCGCGGGTACGATGAAATATGTCGCGTCGACGATTTATCGGGTTTATTTATCGCGACTGATTTAAAATGCTCGGGGGCCGCGCCGCACCGTCGAGATTATCATCGACTCGCCGCGCGTAGCATCGGTTCTCGCCGAGGATCGAGTTCTCTCTGCTGTACACCTCGAGCGGCCCGAGTATATCGATACTCGCTTTATTTCGAAATCTGAAATATCGACGCGCGAAAAACCGTGCGCAATAATCCGTGATAAATGACGTACAATCCCTTTCGCCTTTTTCTTCCTCTTGCCTACGGAGTTTCGCGTCCGCATTCATCACCCCCAGTCTCGCCCATACGCTCCCTATTATTTTCTTTAACCTTTTCTAAAGGGTTGCCCTTTTGTCCGTACCGGCGACATTCGATCTATCATCCGCCTCATTTACATCGCGAGTCAGTGAATACACGGTCCTCCGATTCCGAACGATCTACTTTGTCATTCGTTACGCCTGGAAATTGGAAAGAGGGAATTGAAAAATTGTACGCTCTGCAGGATCGGGATGCGATAACTGCCCGTCCCCTGGTAATAAATTATTAATGGCGACGCCGACGGAGCCGCGTGAATATAAATGCCTCGCCGCCTCCGGTTAAGCCCGGACCGATATTACGGAACGCAACGCGCGGCGGAGGGAGGACGCGGGCTCTGGCTGCTTCGAATTTCCCTTAACGTTAAGCCTCGAAAGTTTCGCGGGAACTCGCCATTGTTAGCGACCGAACATCCGACTTCGACGACTCGCCTACCCGACGCCACGTCATGCTACATACGCCTTAACCCGCCTAGAGCGGGATCTCGGTCTATTTTGTCCAAATATCGCTAACTATTCGACGAACTTAGTAACGCCAGGTCTACGGCGCACCGGAAGTTATGTTATATTACTTGCAGAACTGGCTGGAACGTATCGGAGTTTCAGGGATTTTTTTTTATTACGGAGTATTTTGACAAATTTTTCAGTTGCTCAGAAGATGCCGGAGGTCATTTGAAATAGTTTTCTTCGTTACGAGAACGCTCTGCGCGACTTTCTTCAGGAGTTATTAACGAAAAACACGAACCGATCAGAGCGCTAACTAATACAGCGGACGAATTCCGAAGCGGCGAGAGCTTCCGCTAAGAGTCACGTTGGCATTGGTCGAGCCGAAGTCGTCCGCTGTAAGCCGCGCTATGATTGGTCCGTGTTTTTCATTAATAACTCTTCAACAAAGCCGCGGAGAAGATTTTCGCAAAGGAAAAAGTTACTTCGATTGACATCAGGAATCATCACTTACAGTTCAGCTGCAGTTATGGTTTAGTTCAATGTTTGTTTGCAGTAATCATTTTCCATAGCAATATTTTTTTTATACATATAATAATCTTCTGAATATGATCATATTACGATTTCAATGTAATCTTTCAAAATATTCCCAAAAAGGAGAAATTTATGTAATGAGACTTTGTTTAACAAACCAGGTAAGTTGGACGGCACGTTTTGAAATATAGTAGTTTCATATAAATTTATCAAATTGTGTAAATTGCTATGTTTCTTGACGATCAATACTGTAGTAATTATTTATCGAGGAAGCAGGCCAGCGGAAAAAACTTTTCTCTATAGCACCGTAGTGAGATATTGAGTGAAACAAATTTAATTAGAGCTTATGAAATTGGAGCGAGTTGAGAGAAATAACTACGACGATAAATCTTGGCCTGTAAGTTTCCTTTTCATCAAAAAACTTGTTGTTTTTACTTGGCGAAACTTTTGCGGCTGCTGGCCCAGCGGTAATGATATTAACCCTAGCTTAGGGGATGTTGTGGCTGTTCAGAGTCCAAGTATAATATACATACTACATTAAAATATTAATTATTTTAAATTGTTACTAACGTAATCGCA
Organism: Lasioglossum leucozonium; assembly: GCA_028454225.1. Classification (NCBI taxonomy): domain Eukaryota; kingdom Metazoa; phylum Arthropoda; class Insecta; order Hymenoptera; family Halictidae; genus Lasioglossum; species Lasioglossum leucozonium. The sequence continues at coordinate 8,932,958 of CM052214.1, forward strand.
CAAAAACTAGGATATGCGTTAAATTGAAATTGTAATTCGTATTTCTTTGTCAAGAAATTAGTGAAATTTCATTCAGGATTTGCCAAATAATAAAAAATTTCAAAAGATAAAAATCAACGATTTTTTGACAAACAACAATTTTACTGTTCGACCGGTGAAGTTTCTTTATATTTTTTATTATTTTTCATTTATTTTAGCTCTGACATTGACTACAATCGTGATTAAAACTGTACCATTTTTTTAAATTAGTTTTTCGAATATTCAGTTACAGTGGTAACGTGGAAGCAACATTGAATTGTTTTAACGCGATCTTTTAATTGGTCTGTATGATCTGATGCTACGGTATCGTAATAACACAGATGGTTATTGCATATTGTAGAATTGAACAGGAAAACATTTTTAATGCAGTGTAACTTCGATATGCAGTAACTGTTTTTTATTATTACTCTGCATGTAATAATTTTTTAGAGCGTGTAAGAAATATTAAACATGTGCACAACATTTTAATAAATTTCCAACGATTGTTTCCTAATTTTAGGCCGTCGCTTATAAAAAAAAAAATAGTAAAAAGGATATCCTCTGCTTTTTATTCATATATTTTACTATTATATATTCAAAACCGAGAAAAATTGTCTTCAAAAACAAAACTAACAACACAGTTTAGATTTTTTTAAATAAAAATTCTAAAATAAAAAAATATTAAGTAGAAACAAAGTGTCCAGAATTAATTCCACCAGAGTAGATGCTGTAATAATAAAAAAAATGTTCTAATCCAAATATGCATAAGTGTCCGGCGACTTACGAACTGGAGTGTACGTGACCAGACTACGGTGGGTCCGGAGCAGTTTAATTCGGATCGGCAATACCGTTGGTCGGGAGCGGGGGGTTCTGTCAAAGCTCGTGGTAATGAGGAAAATGGCGAGGCAAAGTTCAAACATGTTTCTCGGCCGAGGGACTGCAGCGCAAATATACATATTTCTGTCGGCGGACATCGCGGCGCGGTGCCGCGGGCGGTCTGTAATACGCAATTTCTGTTGGCGCAATTAAAACGCGCCGTGACGTAGCCGGCCCCGTCCGCGTCCGGTTTGGCGATGCCGATGCCATGCCAGTTGTAACGCGCGTCGGAAACATGGTCGTCGCTGGTCGTAACATTGTAGCGGAGGCGTTCGGGCTCGCGTGACCGGGCTCTCGCCCGGCTGGTCACCGCCGGCGGCGCTTTTTTTGACGTAAAAGATTAAAAGGGAAACAAAGCGTGGAAACACGACAAAGCGAACCGGTACGAACGCGTTGTTGCTCCGTCGCGGCCTCGCTGCCGCCTTGCGGAAACGCGGGAAACGAAGCCGCCGCGTCGAATAAACGAGCGTCACGGGGTGAGGGGGTGGGGAGGTTGTATTAACGCACAGCAGCTGGGAACGTCGCGAAATGAAGTTCCCCGAGACTCGACGCAACAACCAACCACGATAATGGTTTCGGAAGCAGGGCGAGAAGCCACCGATGCGATGGGAGGAAGATCTGACGGGTGCATCGAGGCCAGACCGGGTAATTAGAGGGTCGAGAAACCGTATGAAGAGACGGGAGCAACCTCGGATCGAGGAGATACCCACCCCGGGAGGAAAAAAGGAAAGCCGCCGTCGAGAAAAACCCGACAGAGACGAATAAGGGCTGCGATAAAACGGCCAGCCGGGAAGGGAGTCCGTCGGGAAGCCGATGATGCACTCCGCGGTTGCTTCCACGACCGATTCGGGCTTGCTCTGGACTGGTCTAGAGAGCCGGAGACTGTGGTTCCGTGCCGGCTGATCGGGTGGACCGGTTCTCCAAACAAATAAGACGACCGAACGCCTCGAAGCGTCAGCTTGATTGCGCCACAGCTCCGAATGGCGCCCGGTCAAGACTCCGGAATCCGTGGACCACCCGAAACCAGATCCATCGTTCAGAAGAAGCACAGGAAGTAGTTTCGATCGAGTATAATTGGAGGGCTGGCAATTTTCTTAAAATAAGGGCGAGGCCTCCTTGGCGGGTCGGCGCAATAAAAGGGACGAGATAACGATCGAAATTACAGGGCCGAGACACGGGAAAAGGCGAGCGACAAACGATGCAAAGAGTGTAACGACGGAGGAGGTAGCCGGGGAGCCTCGCCGGTAAAAAGTAGGACGAAGACGGATAAGAGGGACGATAAAAAGGGCCCGGCTGTTGCGGGGAGAAGAAGTGTAGCTGGCCGTGTCCTCTATCGCATGTCGCGTATCCACCTTCCCGGCAATTTTATGTACACGGTAGGCGGATCGTTGGCTAGCTGGAAGTTGGAGATGAGAGGCTGGATAGCGAAGGCCAGCCGCCGGCAGAACGAGCTGCCGTATAACGAGAAAACTGCCAGCGATATCCGTCGGCCGGGCCCGGAATTTCATTTTTACACTCGCGCCGTATATTTCGCGAGACCTATCTGGTCTCGATCATCGGCGCCGCGTCGTTTATCATTAGCACGCGACTCTTTGTTATCTTTATCTTTTTAATTCGCCCGCGAGCGGCCGGACGCCGCCGGGCGTATCTTTACGGTTATCTTTTTCTGTCCCGAACCTATCCCCTAGCTTTCTTCGCCGGGGCTCGGCGTGTGGCGGAGAGAAGGGAGGAATTATTAAAACGTCGGCCGGATTAGCGAGATACCGCGGCGCGCAACTTTAATTATTAACATATTGCCGCGAAGTATTACAGAATAAAAGGGAACTGCTCGCGAAAGAGGCGAAACGAGTGCCTACCGCGCCGCTCTGGAAAATCGCGTGGCACGAGCTACCCCAGGACGGCTTAATGCGATTTTATATTTTTCGCGCAGTCCTTTCGACGCAGATAACGTAGTCTACCTACACCAGAGACGGTCGGTCGGATTCATTACATCCGCGTAACGAGCGAGAGGGAAGAGAATTTAGCCGACCATTGTTCTGTGAATAATATGCGTGTCGCTGTTGCCGGTCTGCTAACAGTCTTAGAGTCGGTGAAACGACCGGGTTTTAGCAGCTGTTAGATCGGCGGATTTTGTTATGTACGGCCATTAATTTTTGGTCCGGTTGAATATTATACATTTGCATAAACATCGTCAGCCTACTACCGAGTGTTAACTCGTTCAGACAAGGAAAGGGACGAGGGTTAATGGGCGAGCGGATCGATTAAAAGATCAGCAGGCGCCTGGGATGGGCTTCAGGTGATAGTTCCCAGCGGTAACGACGTTTTAGCTTACCTTTCGGCGGGTTGACGTGCAGCGCAGACCGGTACAGGCTCTCCTCGTCGTACCAGTCGGCGTTTCTCAGCAGGGTCTTGGCCGACATGAGACAGAGCAGGACAACGGTTGCCAGTAAAACCGTCCTGCCTCGCCTCCTCGATCCGCTTCTTCTCGCTATCCGATAGCATCCGGAGATCGCGGCCCCGACGATCAAGCAAGCGCCGACGCTCGGCAAATAGAGGATCCTCTCGGCTATGACAAAGCCCACGTAAAAGAAGAGGTTGCTAGCCGGTAGGAAGGGAAGCACGAGGAAGCCGAGGGACACCGCGACCCCGGTGGCAGCGGCCTGTCTGCTGGCGAACCCGTTGCCGGCAGTCATCGAGTTGCTGTTGGCCCGTTTGGCGCAGTGACAGTCGCCGAAGGGGCCGTTGTTGTTGTTGTTCGCGGCGCGGCAGCCGTCCGTGTGGCAGCCTCCGGTGCGTCTGCCCGCGCAAACCGGACACCTGGAAGACATCGAGCGAGGGTACACCTGCACCAGGCTCAAAGAGATCTCCCTGGGTGGGCGTCGAAGCGTTTTCAGCGCCCACATCGAGGCACCGATCAACGCGGCGTACAGGCAAGCCGACTCCAAGTTTCTCGCGTCGAACAGGCTCGTTATACGTGGCACCGCCTCCATCGACCAATCGAAGCTCAGCGTGCTGGGGCACAACAACATTCTTGCGCTCGCAGCCGGCAAGTAGAGGAACGTCAGACCCCGCGTCACGCGAGACGGGTGTCTGGCCGTTGGATTGTCCGCGCTCGCGAACTCTGGCCGCGTGCCGGTGATCCTCAGCCTGCCAAGCACCAGCAGGACCAGGCTGCCGGACAGGATGCCGAGGCTACGGGTACGGGTCAGGCCGCAATTCACCTGCAACAACAATGAGAAATTTGTTTTTAAGACTTTCATTCCCTTGACATGTGACACATATTTTAACAGCTTCATTATTATGTTGGATATATTATACTTAGGGTATAGGGTGAGTCACCTAATGTTTGCACCTCAAATATTTATATTGTTTTTAAAGATACACGCCGTGAACTAAATAAGTGTGGGATCAGGACCCCCCCAGACCAACAAAATACCGTACGGAGATTGGGAATAATGGGAGGCTACCAGCAGAAAGGCCCGGGTTCGATTCCCGCTGGCGCGGCGGTTCCCTCATTTTTCCTAAAATCCTACATAAGGAAATATGATCTTAATTGTGTGATGTTCGGTGTTACTTTAATTAGAAAAATGTTTGATTGCTAGACAATTCAAATTCGTGTACGGGTTATAAAAGTTCAATGCATGAAATCAGGCGACTCGATCGTCGTGAGGATTACGAAACATCGGCGATTGAAGCGTCGACCGTCGTAAAATATTCATACCCCTTTAACAGATCGGCATCGAAATAGCTTGAAAACAGAAATTACCGGGAGAAGAGGATTAATCGGAACTTCGCGAGAGGCCGGCCGGGCTATTGACAGAGCTCCGCTCGTAATTAAATGGAATCTTAATAACATAATCATCGCGTGCGCTCCGAGCAAGGACTCGACCACCCGGTTTCCTTTGCGAATATAATTTAAATGAAACGACCGGTATCCGGGAGCAGTTCCTGAACTAATTTGACCGAGCTAAGCAAACACGCGCCAGCGTTCAGAGAGGAATCCTTCCCTTCGAAAAGATTAGATCAGAGCCCCATCTTTTTCGAACGAGCGAAGTTCGAAAACTGTGGCGGAAGTTTAATCACGAAAGCACTGATCTGCGTTCTTACATGCTGTAAAACATTGCACAAAACAAGTCATCGTCTCTTTCGTTTCATCGTTCATCGTTTCATCCAAAATGATCCAAAGTGATTAGTGGACAGTGGATCGTAATTCAAAATAACAATTGTCTGCATCGATTGCAAGACAAGAGAGTAAAATACAAATTGATTTTGTCTCTTAATAATGTTAATAGATTCTAAATAATTTACCAGTAACATTCAATTCACCTGAGGTTTCTTCCACTTCGTGTTCAGCCTACTAGTTTTTGCCCTAAATGCGTCAAATCCGCAGTAATTAAGGAACAAATTAAGATCAGTCTCCGCTTTCGATGAATTGATTGTACGATTCGTCCTCAACGAAACAGTGAAACGGCAGTGCCGAATGTGAACCTGTCGATGCAAGCGAACGGTGTTTATTTTCATGGTTCAGTTCCAATGCTCCGTTTTGGTGTGCGTGCCTCGCAAGAAGTCCCGTATAAATATTGACGTTTTCTTGGAATTTGAACTGCTTTTCTTTATCCAATGACCTCTCCGGATTTATCTCCGCGTCCCTAGGAGTCGCGGGGGTTCGCGTACCTGTGACGACAACCTCCGTGTCGAAGATTTACGACCCTCGGCGACTAAGTCCAGTCACAGCACGGCGCGGAGTCGCGCGAAAACAGGAAACGTAACATCGTTGCGTGCATCTTCGTTCGAGCGAGATGTAATTCGATGCAACGCGACAATGGATCGAGCCCGTCGGAACGTCCGGGTCTCGTAAAACACGGGCGCGTAACGAAAAAAGACTGACAGCCGAAAGAATATCACGACGATGCCGGCGTTGTTCCCATGTCCGACAACGTTTTTCTGCGCATAAAGCAGGATTGAAGGGGGACAACGGGGATTAGAATATATGGCAGGCTCGTCCTGCCTCGTGGATGATCGGAGCAACACACCGCGCGCGAATGTCCGATGACAAGGAACGGAAGATGGTCCACGGATGATTATTGCTGCAGTATGGATGCTTTTACAACATCAAAATTTTCGAAACTGTAGGTTGGAAATAGAAAGACATTTTTTTATTTGTTAATTTAAATAACGGAGTATTTCTTCATTCGTGTGAACTTTTTTTATGTGATTTGTATAGTTATTTTGGTCATTAAATTATTAATTTAGCGACAAGAAATAATCTATAGTTGTTTTATTAGAACAATATTTATACTGAGAGATCAGTTTTTTGTTTTCTCGAATGGTCGATTTAATTGTACCACTTTTCTATTAATTAACCGACTTCTGAGAGCGCTGGAAAGAAAAAAAAAATTGTTGACCTTTCGATCTTAAAGTTAAAGGTCAAGGTCAATTTTGCGGCAGCTTCCTTAGCCAATTTCAATGAAATTGAGGTTGTAGTATCATCGTATGATAGCTACGACATGTGATTTGCTTATACCGTGTACACCGGTAAGCGTGCGAATCCATCGCTCAAGATATACATATGTATATCACGGCGTCCAACAAAGCGAGGACCGCACGATTCTGGAACGCGCAATTATCGCGGCGACTTTTTCCGCGGGCTTGCAATTTAACATTAAAATGTCGCTTTCGTATTACGCGGCTCAGCACCACACCGTCGCGCCGCGCCGGCCGTCCACGGGCTTGCTTTAAAAGCTTTCGACGTTACTTTTCATTTACGCGGAACGCCGACTTTCAAGAGCGTCGCGTCGATTAAGCGTGCCGCGCGCGCTTTCCTCGCGATCCTGTGATAACCAACTGTAATTATATTCGCTACACGGTTTTTTGCTCGTCGCCTTTTCACTTCCTCTCGGACTCTCACCGCGTGCGGTTATTTTTTATTTTCCGACCGGCGCGCGGCTGCAAGTAAAACGTGAAAAAGACTCGTTTGAGATCCGTCCACCCGCGAATCGTTCCAGCTTTCATCGCGGAATAGTTTATCAATAGCGTTTCATCTCGAGTGCTCGAGCCCGCGATGGTATCGATTCGAATTGAGAAACTACAGCAAAGCCTCGATCTAAGAAAAATCCTCGGGTCCGTGCTGTTTCTTAGATCCTGTAGTTCTACTATTTCTTTCTTTTACTATTGAGTTTGGAATCAAATCCTAATACAAACAACATCAAGAACACCAATGGATCTAGAAGTAAAGTTTTTTGCTTGGCAACATATTTCAAGGTCACTGAAACCGAAGAGGAGGTAGCACATCGACCCCATGGATTTACAATGGTTTACAAAAACTTCAAAGGGAAATCTTGTTCAGAATGGTGACCTTGAAATTTACCATGGTTAACTATTACAGAATAAAACTTTATCTATAGAAGAATTAATAAACATCTTAAAAGATGGAAATTCTTAGATGTGCTTCCAGATGCCTCACAGAAAATTCTCACAGAATTAAGTGCTTCAAGGGAGCATTCAAAGAACCAACAGATTGGTACACTCGCTTTTTAAAAGCATCAAAGGAAGCGTCGGTCAATGTCAAGGCCCGCACGAGTCCCGAGGATCGCCGCAATCTCCCTACAAAAGCGGACGGGCAACGAGGCAGATCCGCGCTAATCAAGGAACGATACGGAAACTTGGGCAAAGTTTGCCTGGAGAAGGAATAATTCGGCGGGGCGATGTAACCCAGTTACGTCGGTGACATCACGGTGTATCGGTGTCGTCGAAGCAAGCAGTTCTGTCCGGAAGTTCATCGACAAAGGGCTCCTTTGACGGTGAAACGGTTCAAGTGCTGGGGATGGGTCTCGGGATCGCCGTGGACTGGAACAGGGAGCCACGCGAGCTGTCATCGCCGCGGAATTAGATCACGAGACCATTCTCCGAACAGCATGTAGCGTGGCGCGGTAGTCCTCTTGACGGGGGGTGTGCGATCGAGTTCCGTCGAACCGGATTGTCGTCGAACATCAGTTTCCTGCTCGAGCCGAGGAAGCCGATCCGGGCGCATATTTTCTCGCCGTTGAGACAAAGCGGGCGGAAAACGACGAGGGAGAGGTTCCAGGTCGCCGGTGACGTTTCCGCTTTCCGATGGAGCGCGTTCTTGGCTCTGCACGCGACCGAGAAACCTAGGCGGCGCGGCGCGGCGCGGCGGCAAGAAGCTCGCGAGGATTCTCCGTGTTTCTCGCCCGCTGGGGGAACGTTAGCCCGGGCTGGCGCAATAATAAGAGGAAAAATATGGTGAAAACGGGCCAGGGGGCGCGGGGCGGGTGCTAGGGCTGGCTGGGACAGGCACGGAGAGCCTTGGAAGATCGAGTTCCCGCGCGGCGCTACTCTCGGAAGGGTGTCGGGAAATGCGAACAACCCTTGGCACCCCTCCAACCCTCGAACCTTCCAACCCGTCCCGCGTTTGCTCCCTGGCTCGTTGGCTGGCCTGCGACATGCATCACGGCAGGCGTCTGATGCATCCAGCGCATCCGGATGCGATGTGCGCGAAAGGCAAACGCCTGGAGGTTCGGTCGAAGGTGGTTAAAGCCGGCTCGAGGTAGTTGAACGCGGCTGGAGATGGCTCACCGTGCATCAGCCTGCTGTCTCCGACAGATCGCTCTCGCCGGTTTCCGTTTGCACATGGTGCAGCGCCGTCGCGTTATCGGTTACACGGCTGTCTACCGCTTCCCCCTCCAGCTACCTCTATAACCGTGTCTACAGCGGCATCCAAAGTATACGCTTCTCCCCGCGAACTTAGTTCGACGGATGTCGCGTTCGATACACGCTTCCACCGAGACTCGTTCGCCTAAGCGCGCCCGAGCGTTGCGAGATATATTACTGTTTGCTTCCGGCGAGAAGGAGATTGTAGTCGGAGCTTCCGACGCTGAACGACGGAGCGAATGATGCGTAGGACGCCGGATAATCAGCCGATTGCCTCGGCAGACAGCCCATGCTTCTATTCTCAGATTTTGAATGATCCTTCCGAAATTGAAAGCCATTGGTTGTCGACGATGCTTGTCCGATGAACGAAGGAGCTGAGTTGCTCTGGTTCTTCTTCGGTGAAGGTATCGATTAGGTGTGGTAAGGTACTTGCAATGCTCTTTTTGTGCACAATTAACTTGCTAAGTCACCACGCAATAAATGTTTAAGTATCCAATTTTAACTATTAATTCTAATTACAATGTACTTTCTTCAATTCTTTCTTCAATTCAAATCTACTTTCTTCAATTCTGAATTTGGTAGACGTTTAAGGCACAACTCAAATCGGTGAATATGAGGCAGTCAATTTCTCGGTTTCAAACACTGCGTCAGATATTTTTAAATAGCGACTACCAATGATTTCGAACACGTGCCAATCAACGACAACGCTGCTTCTGGTATACGCGAAATCTCCGATACAAACTACATAGTTACCATTTCGACCAACAAGGATTTAACAGAATCAATTTTATCCGACAGTTACAGTGATCGACATTTTAATTATTCTCGGAAAATACTTCTGGAAGTATGGAAGTTAGTAGAAGATGTTTATAATAAAGTTTATACACTGTGCAGATTGATTTTATTGACATATTATTCTGCTGGTGGTTAAAAAAATTAGTGAAATATATAGTAGATATTGATTATGATGCATCCGTATCATAAATTAAGTTGAGATATTTTTTAATGCAAGTTAATTTTCGTACTTCGAACTTAATAGACAAAACTAAATTTCGAAAATGTTTTAGTATGAAAAATATGCAGTGAAATATGTGTATAGATTCTCACCAAAAACATTTTATACAACTGAATAAATCTGCAAACTCCTGTGTAAATAAAACCAAGTGTAAAGTTTTATTAATAAAAGCAATCATTTTTACACCTGATTTAAAAAAAAAATGGATGCACAAATAAAACTGTATCGATTAAAGCACTCGCTTTTGCCAGTCGATGCGTATGCCAATCACATGAACCATAAAGGGAAAGAAAAATTGCAACGTTTCAATAAATTGTTCAATAAACACTTTCGCTAACAAACATGGACATCAGCCGTATAACCAATAAAAGTTTTCGCAGTTGAATGGCAAATTCCGTTGTCTTCGATTGTATTAATAAGGACGGTAGCATTATAATGTACAGGGTGTCCCATTTTTCGGACACCTTCTATATCAAAATACTGTCATAGCCTTTTGAAGAAAGCTACTTATTTTACTTTTATCAAATGTACAGTACATATTTATTTGAATTTCTCTAATTGAATTCTTTATAAAAATAAATGCAACATATGGTTATTTATTTTACAGTTTGCTTGAACAATTAGCCACTACTGTATGCCTAAACACGTTCAAAATTCAGAGAGTAATTTTTCTGAGAATTTGAATGGACATTTTTCTAAATAAATATTTTTTGAATAAATAAATTTCAATAGTATAGTTTGTTGAATAGACTAAAATAATATTTCATAAAACGGTTACTTTCATACTATACTAAATAGCTTTGCACCACAGAAGTTCCGATAAGCTTCAGTATGCTTTTGTAGCTCGTTTTGAAGCATCAGTATCCTCCCTTTCTTGCGGACATGGCATGTTCAAGCATAAAAGCTATTTTCTACAGACTCAAACAGAGTTGTTAATTAATCTAGAAGAGCACAGGTTGGATCTGTCGTATCCATAAAAAGTGTTCGCATACTTTGATCCCGTTTACCTTTCTTGGAGTTCATTAACAAGCTAAAAAATTCTTTCTCTAAAGGAACTTTCACGTGATAGAAGAACAATCTTACTATAAGCAACAATAGCCTTATTTATTGTTGAGCAGAATGGACGGCGTTCGTTATCCATGGTCGTTAATAATTAGACTTCGGATCATTATGCAAGTTAAAATTTTCAAAAAACAAAATTCCAAGACTTTCAAAATTCAAGACAGATGTCTGATGTGTTCCCTATTTCATTTACTAATTTTTCTCATAAATGGATAAGTGCAATTTAAAATAGCCAAAGTATTAAGAAACTTTGAGTATTAATATATTATTTTCACTAAATTAAAATTATTAGCAAAAGATATAAATTTATATTTAGTTCCCGAGTCTTGCAATTGATATACAGACTTTTGCAATAATGATCCGGAGTCTAGTCATCACGTATGAACCATTAAACAGACTAAAACTTCTGCATACACTCAGAGTTGCCAAACTAAGACTTGTTCCCCACTCTAGCTCCCCTACGACGCTGCTCCCCACTCTTCCGCTGCGACCCGATCACGTGACGCGTTTCGTCACAACGTCGCGTGACCACTCCGGTACTGGCGGAGAGGGGGTACCTCGTTCCCCACAGTTCGTGCTCCCTCCCCTCATCTGGCGATACTGTATGCTTAATAAATCTGATATAGAACCACCGTGGAGAGTACAATAGAATGAGACAACCACTTAATGCGAAATTTTGATGAATCACTGTAAACGTCTTTGGGACACAAAGACCGTGGAACGTGGACCAGCCGTAATTACCTTTAAGGACGGGAACGCTCGGGAATCAATCTTCCGTAATCTTTCGAGCAGCGTGTACAGCTGTCATGCTGCGGACGGGATTCAGAAAACGGTCGGAGAGACAGTGCCCGGGGGCGCACGTGTGCCGTGCATTACCGCGCGAAGACACATTACACGGTTCCGATGAATCCGGCCGCGCCGGTTGCTTATAATTACCGAGATCCCCGGAACATTCACGGATAATTGTATCGCGTCACCTAATTGCGTCCCGTTATCAATTCACCGCCGGCGGAATAATCCGCCGCGGTTTGCTCGTGCTCGGCTTCGCCTACTTTCGCTTGTCAGAGGGTAATTTGATTACGTCGTTCTGCTAGACCAGTCCATTTTCAGTTGTTAATATTCGTAATGGCAGCCAGGAACGCTCGGGCCGGCGCAATCCGGCGTAATGCAACTCTCGAAACGTTAATTTACGTTAATGTGACCGGGGCACGTGAGAAGCGCCGCGACGCGCGCTGCGATGCGCGTCGGTTCGTCGAACTCCGTCGATCCGAGCTCGCCTAAGGCGAATTTACGCTTCCTCGCTTCGGATGTTCTCACGAAACCTGAAAAACCGAAGTACATATTTATACAGGTCGTCGGCATGAATCCGAAGAGGTCAATGGATGAAGAAAAGCTGTTCGAATTCCAAGAAAATACATCCTCGCCTCATTTTCTGAATCACTCGATGTAACCTCGTCTAGCTACCAGGACCTTCTTGAACCTGCAGGCTAGCTTCACCTCCATCTTGTACATTTTCGTCGTCACCTCCACGGTGGGCTTTAGGGTATCTTTCGTGTTGCGATGCTTTGCATTTACCTTTGCCACGACTACGCCCCACGTGTAATAGACAAGAGGATTTCAGTCGGGGCTACAGGGAGGTCACAAGTGGGAGATCAGTGATGACGGAGGTCGTCGTAAAGCCTGATCAATCTTTTCCATCACGAATTCCGCGCTTCTCTTGCGATCGGAATAACTCATGCGAGTTGACCGGTATGCAGTTACCTCCTGCTGCTTATCAGAATTTCTTGGCTAGGTCGTAAACTTGCGTCTTCCAAATCCTGCTATTTGTATTTGAGATTGCTCCAACTTCTCAGACAACTCCGAGTCATGCGGTCCAATATAAAAAATGTTACGGTCGTTGAGATTGTCCGAATATTAATGGTGGCCGCAGTATATCCAGACTAAAAAAAGTCTAAATTCGCCTTTAGCCTTCCGTTTGGTATCGCGATTGCGATTGCGGAATTTCTACGGGCCGCGAAAACGCGCGTGAACATGAAACCAGGTGGGCCGGGGGTGAGAAGAAAAATTCACGGCCCCTAAAATTTGATAGGCCGTGGGCCGATCCATAAATCCTGCGGGCGGCAGTTAAAGCGTACGTTCGACGAGGTCGTAAGGCGGAGCGGAATCGAGTTGTAAAATGTAAATTCCGGGCGATCGCCGGCCAAAGGCGCGGTTCGTAAATCCCGGATGTGAGTTCCATGGTACAAGGGCTATTTTCGGGACCACGAATTGTAAGGAGACCCTAGCTATATGCTATGCAATCAACGTTTTGTTTTTGGGAGCCGTTTAACACGTTAAGCGCCCCGTCAGTCTCGGTGACTGACGACGGACTTTTTGGTTGGGGCACGTCAGTCTCTGGACTGCCAGTTTTATGCAAAATAACAAATTGCGGGAAATGAGAACAAATAGAATGTTCGTCCTTCCTTGAATACTTTTGTCGCTATTATTTTTGTCAGATGAGATTGACGTCTCTCGCGTGTGATAACTACCCGTGGTTTGACGATTTTTTATTTTGCTGAGGGTTTTATTATTGTCCAGATTAAGATCAGACCATCTTAAAATGCCAATCTAAATAGTTAAAATTTACCAGCTCAATTTTATCACACCGGCCTACCCCACTCCGCCAAGTCACTTTCCTCTAGCGGCGGGCGCCCTCGGCCGCTGTCAGGCATGTTGAGAAGCTCCGACGTAGCAGCTCTACTATAACTGACCGTAGGCAGACCCAACGCTACGACACTTACGGAGATACTGTAAACATTCACACTCGCAACTCCCCTACGAAGTTCGTCGGGTTGCTTACCTTTCGATTCGACTCGCCCCGGCACAGTTCCCACAGGAGACACAAGGCCAAGGCGGATATTCCGGTTTCTTTGGCGAGGGTGGCCAGCGTGGAGGACACGATGGCCAGCAGCAGAGGTAACGGCGATCTGGATTGGTCGCAGTGGGCGCAATACGCCAGGAAGGCCGACAAGGTCAGCAAGCATGCGAGGAGGTCGGCTCGGCCGACGACGCCGGCCACAGCCTCGCTATGAATCGGGTGTACCGCGAAGAGGAACCCGGCGATCGCGTGTCCGAGGTTGTTTCTCCCTGGTAGAACCTGTAACGTGAAAAATATGCCCTCTGTAGATATACAGTGCCGTACAATAAGGGGGACAATGGCTGAGAGAGAGAGAGAGAGGACCGTGTGTTTTTCGGTCATTGTTCCGGGGACGGAAAAGCCGTCGCGTGCTACCGGACGAGTCTACAATCGGGGACAATGAACCGAGGATTCCGAGGGAACCGGAATAGCTGGGCGATCTAATTCGGAGCACAATTTCCGCTCATCATAAATGCAGCACGATGGACAAAAATTTTAGCCAAGATATGCGCTGCTGCTCTCTGTGCTCCGCTCGCTGCAAGGCTTGCGGTAAAAGCCGGCAAAGGGCTCGACGAAACCCGATGGACAGAAAATTATGGAAAGGAGGACGGTTGAAAATGGCCACTTTTGGCCCCGCCCGGCAACGAAAAATTCATGCAGAACGACGCGAAACAGTGGTTTTCAACCGCTGACCCGTGGACGGCGCGGCGCGACGGAAGGTTTTTAGCACGTGATACATCTGGATCGTGATATACAGAAAAAATATATTTACGGGGGCGAAGGGACGAATATTAAATATACAGGGTGTTCCTTTGAACACCTAAATTATTTCCGTTAATATCAGAAATAGAAAAATGTGGCAGATAATCTGTGTAGTTTTTGCAAGGCGTAATGGTGATAAATAGAGAGTGTAATTGAAAACAGTAGAAGACTATAAAAATATTTTGTTATATCATGTTTGACCTATTAAACACATTAACAGAGAAATTAAATTTTGATTTCACTCCAGAATATTTTTATTGTACATGAAGATCCACTGTCTAGTGATAAGAGTGAGACAAGTTACCTAATTTCTATATTTTTCGAGTTTCAATTCATTTTTGATCTCCAAGGTCGTCTCAAGGTCGCAGTTTTATAGTTCTATCAACTCGTCTTCGTGTCGACTATGACTACATATCATAAAAAGTAGATATTAATACAAAAAACACGTCGATGACCTTGGGGAGACATTAATATGACCTTGGAAGAAGTTTTTTCTTATCACCAGCATGCCTTGGAACTATTCAAATCCACCTTCGTCACTTTCTTGTACCTTTAATAGTAACAGAAATAATTTGGATGTTCCATTTAAAGGGGACACGCTGCATACGGAGGCAAATAGGGCTGAATACATCCTTTAAAATAGAATCGATCTTGTAAAAGTAGAGCAAATGCCTCGGATCTCTTTAAGAAGTTAGGGTGACGATTATGGCTGATCTTGCCACGAATTAGAAAATAATATTATAGCTTAAAATCTTTGAAATTTTGGAGATTCTCAATTTATATTGTTTCCTGAAGATGGTCCAGTGATTGAATTCATCTATAATTGTCACGTTTCATTTTCACCATGATGAGACAGTAAACAATTCTAAAAATAGTTCGCGAGAAAATCAGTATGCAAACGAACGCAAGATTGAACTCGAACAAACCCGAAACGCTATTGCCGCTAAATTGTTCCAACATAGGAACCGCGACTGACTGTACTCTTCACTGTTTTGCATGAATTTTTCATCCAATCCGAAGTTGAAAATTTTTCCATCATCTTCTAATAAAGAGTTTGCAACGTGCCAATATTTTTTTTCAAAAGAGTTCTCAGCGTAAAGGGATATTCTAGTGTGAAAAAAAATCGATACTTTTGCATTTTATTAATAGTCTGCCGTTCGTTCCGTGAGAACTCATCGCGTAGGTTATTTGCCATATTGGAAGCAGAACAGGATTCAGCGTACATGTTTTACTATTTCTTTTGTTAAACCGATACGATAGAAATTACAATAAAATCTCTAATTTTTTCTTTCACTGGAAAAATCCTGTTTTTCTGTATTAGTAAACATTGCACATTTTAATGTTTGCATATGCTATTTACCTTTACGAGCGGACGTTACAGCAATTTAAAATTGAACGGAGCGTTCTGCGTGTGCGATACTCGAAACTTCAGTCGCGTATTGATCGAAACTATGCTTGTTAAATTAGCAACCGCGATATCTCGAGATCTACTCGACCGATTACCATCAAACTTTACGTGCACCTCCAGTGCACTTGTCGGTATAGCTGAAGCCACAATTAAGACAAGACAATGCTCCATTCTCATGTTATAGCTCGTCAAACTCGAAACGTCGAACTTGATAGTGGATCTTCAACATAGTGTCCTTCTTTTCATTTCTGCACGTTTTACACAGAAATTAAGAAGTACAGAATGTAAAGAAATAATTAACTTTAAGTTTAAAAGGTTAACAATTTTTTCAAAGCTGAACCGTTCTCTTAAAAACTGATGATAAAATTTTGTTATTACCAAACTGATTTTATTTATACTATCATTCCTCGGTCGGGTGGAATTTGAAAAAAAACTTTCTCATAATTTTTATTGATTTTTATGAATTTTGACCCATGGTCTTCTTTGTACTTTTCATCCTTGTGACGAATAGAATACCATGCAGTAAAAAAAAGATATTGACTTTTTAACCTTGAAATTCAAAGTTAATTTTCCGGTACGTTTCTTATATTAATTTCGCTATGCTAGTCGCGACATATTTCTATACACTCTGTGTATATTTAAAAAAGTTGACCTCTAAATGTCCTAAACGTCTCCACTTATAAAGTGATATACAGCACATCATGTCCTCCTTGATGCCACGTAACGTCTGTAGAAATAATTAAATGTTATTCGAGGTGATGAATTTAGGTGCCTCACTCTGTATAAGTGGTATTACGGTCCCTAAGTTTTCACATACATCGAGACATTACCGAAGTTCTCATTATCAGTGATGGCCATGCGAGTTCGAACGAGACAGCCGCATTCCAAGCTATTTATGGAACAATGGCCACAAAAGCGTCGCCGCCGTTATTTGGGGGATTAAACGTGAAACAGGCGAGAGCGCGAACGGAACCGAAGCTCTTGAAACGGAACAACGGATTTCCTCCAGTAATCCCGTTTCCATTACGATCACCGTGGCAGGTGGCAGGTGACACGAGTGACCGTCCGGGCGGAGGAGGTGCGTCGCACCGGGCCCGAGCCCGAGCCCGAGCAGAGTCGCGCCAGTTATTAACGTAATATTCCGGAATTAAATGGACCAGTAAAATTTTATTTCGAACAGCCGTCATAACGTCTGCTATTATCAACTCCGCTTGACATACGCTCTACAGGTGTCACTATTACCACGTTTTCTATCGCGACGTAAAATTCGTCCCGGCAAACGAGCTTCAGCGTTCGGCGGCACTCCGATCTGGAGGTTTCGAAAAATCGAATTTTTTCTTGCACTTTGTCAGCCGCTTGTGCGTTTTGAACGCGATAGTTCGACACGTATTTTCAAATTTAAAAAAGCTTCAATCATTTTTCGAGGATACAGCGTGGGGCAATAACTTTTATCCACCTTGAATATTTTCGTTAACTGTAATAATATGAGAAGACTTTATACGATACAAAACTTGCATGCTATAGAGGGGGGCAAATATTATGACGTAAACATTTTTTTACGTGCGTGAAGGCGTTTCGGAGATTTCGAGGTCACCTTGATTTCTAATAGAGAGAAGCTCAAACAATTTTTCAAGAATATATTTACTATTCCCGGATGATCTGTTGCGAAGGTATACCAGTAACAATGTGTAATTAATGTTGCTTACAAGTTACAATACACCTATGCGACGTACAAGTTCCACCTGTGTATGTTGCGAAACTAAAGTAGTAGATAGCGGAACATACTCGGTTGTTTGCGTGTACGACGGTTACGTATTGTTATTAGTAATTATGTACGTGCTGGGAGTAATTGTAAGCCAACAAGCAACAACGTTCGCAGAGAGTTCGGACCACAAACGTATTAGCACCGCGGAGAATCGAACGTCAGCAATGTAGGAAATGATCAAAAGTGCCATAATGATGCCCGAAGAAAAAAATTAATTTTATTCTCATACGGTCCTTACTTTTAAGGACTCCACCAACATTGTCTTGCTTTTTATTTCAGATACTGCAAAATCTTTTATTTCGGTATCATTATGTTTGATTTGACGTGCTTATTTAAAAATATGGTAATTATAAATAAAACACGATATAGTTGCGATCATAATTACTTTTGTAACGGGCGATTGAAGTTTCAGATAAGTCGGTTCGTCGAAGCGTCGAACCTCGGTCCCTCTATCTTTTTCAATTCTACTCTACTGGAACTGTCGCTCCGCAGACTCGACGATGCGACAGTTACGAAGAGACTACTGTAAATTTCGGCGTGACTGGTAGTGTAACCAGACTAGGGGAATTGAGGGGAATGTCACGTGACATTCTGACAGGACAGAAGGGGAACGGCGTCGTGAGAGAGAAGTCTTAATCTGGCGACATTGGTGACTCGTTCATGTATCGTTATTATTTGCCAACAGTGTGATTTACCTTCCTGGCGACTCTGACCACGAGAACGGTGCATGCCGCGTGCAACGCAACGTTCACCAAATGGTAACCCCACGGCTCCAGGCCACCAAACAGATGATTCAGTCGGAACGTCGCCACGCAAAGAGGCCTGTAGCTGCCGTGGGATCCTTTGTCGGTCAAGGGTGTGCCCCAGAAATCATTCTCCAGCAGCCGGTGCCACGGCGTGCTGGACAGCAGGTCTGGATTCGTCAGGATGGCCCTCCTGCAATAGGAATTCGAGATTGTGTTAGCTTTGTGTAGGTTGAATGTAATTAATTTTAAAATTTCGAGGATTGTTATACATATTGTAAACCTATTTTTATAAGCATATAAATGTTATAAACGTATATTCTTTTTTTCCTTTTGTTCCAAAATATCTTTATTTGTCGTTGCATTAACCCCTCTCTGTATAATTTCTAAATATTCGTCTGTTTTAAACTGGATTGAAATTTTATTTGTCTCTTATCAATATTTAAGCATTAAAGGAAATCTAGATACATCATAAATATGAATATTCTTTTTCGACTAGAAAACTATTCAGAACGAAAAAATTATAATCGTTGTAGCTATGTGAAAAATGATACAGAAAGGGATAACTACAATTGGTCATTGTGGCTGATTATGGGAAGCATAAAAAGCAAGAGCCAAATACAAGTGTCTCTGTCCCTTTAATAATTTCAGTTGGTCGAAAGTCTGTTTTCATTGGAGTACATGGCTATGTAAAACGTTCACTCTAAATTTCGAAAATAAATGACTATACTACGAGAAACAGGTGGTGAATGTTGGTCGGTTATTTAAAAATCAGTCCAAGACAGAAATAATAAAAGCAATAATGCGAAAGTGAGTCGAATACGTAGATACAAAGTTTCTCCATGCAAACACCGTTTTCAAGAAAATCGAGTTTGAGAATTCTACTTATTGTATGGCCGACCACGTGTATCTATTTCGCATAAACGAAGACGATTTCTCGTAAGGCGAGTGTTCTTTGGAAAAATTGAGTTGCCCATTTCTGATTCACTTTTAAATTATTCATTGTTTTCTGGATGTACCATCTGTCGAATGTTCATGTGTACGTACTTACTTCAATTTATTCCTATTCTCCTATAGCTCCAGTAATTTATGTATTATTTATTATTGCTTTGAACCAAATGGTTTATTTAGCAAGTACGATATTGTCATATTAAAATAGATAGTCAAATAGAACACAAACCAAAAATAAGCTCGGTCCTGTAAAGTCCTTATATATCGTGAATCATAATATTTTGTTGTTAAGCGCAAAAATCGGAAATTTAATGTCCGAATAAATTTCGGATCCAGCACACGTATCCTTAATTGAAATTAACAAAACGCACCCGTCTGTAACCAGAATACACCGCAGATAGTACTTAATTAAATCATAAATTTCTGCAACAAATAAAAGTAATGGAAGATTACGGTCTGGTTGCACGGTGGATTGAACTCGCAAGCTCCCGCGAATTGAATTATGTTGTCCCAGCTTCCGCAGTGTACGAGCGAAGAAAAAAAATGCAATGCGGTGCGGATACACAGATTAACGTAATTCCGCATCTCGCTCACGGTGAGTAAAAAACTGCGAGCGCTGCAACGGCCGCATTCTAAGGATTCTTATTTCACCGATTCCCGGTTGGAACTTACAAGAACAGAGGAAAATGGACTTCGTTCGCTGCAATGTTGAATGGGAAACTTCGCAGCGATCGAAGTTAGCGTCGAACTTTTCTTCGGGAGCTGATACGAAGTTGGCCATCGGCCAATTAAACAGTCTGTCACTCGGAATCGGAGTCGCCGGATCGGGGGAATTGACTGGAATTGAGGGGAAAAGGTTACCCTCTCCTGCCAGAACCGGGAGCATGGGGAAATGGTGTCGTAGAGGGGAAAGATAGAGTGAGGAGCAGAGTCGCTAGATTAGAACTGGTGGCCCCACTCTACCTTCCCCTTCTACGACGCTATTCGTTCACGCTGACGGTCACGCGACGTGTCCAGTACTGGGGGAGAGAGGATTTTTCCCCTCAATTTGTGTCCCCTCCCCCCGGCGACACTGCACGAACGTGCACAAGGACCGGCAAACCAACCGGTGAAAGGAAAATTCTCTTTGTCTGTACTCCCTCCCCGCGGGGCGTGGATCGCACGCCCATCAAAATCGTCCACGCGCCACCAGTTAAAGGACTCGATAGAGCATCGCGAGCAATCGCGCGAAAACAAAGTCCGCGGCGCACCGTCGGATGCGTAACGACTTGGGTAACGATTTAACGAGCGCTCGTTCCCGCAAGAGCCCTTCATTCCGGCCACAAAGCGATATAATAGGGCGTTCTTCGGCCGCGTGCCGCGTTAAACCCATTTTTACCTACTGCCCATTACAGACAGTCATAATTCCTCGGCATAAATACGCTGCCCTCCCAAACGGTAGGATCCTCGTTCCATGTCGAACAGAATGCGGAACTCATCGATCCTTTCACTGCCTCGTCAATACGGTCGACGTGATTTTCTCGCAAAATATCAAACTCCGTTTTGATTACGATCTATTAAGTGAAACAAAATTATAGAAAATTAGAAGTTTTAGTGGTTGGCAAGTTACAAAAACAGTTGCAATTCTACGGCGAAACAGTAAAAGATTAGAAAAATCTGTGAATATTGTTGTCAATGTTTTCAATGTAAAAAATCTACGAAATGAATTTTTATCTCGCTTTTATGGCTCGCAATCGTTGCAGATTTTTATTTTGCATAAATTTGCGCAGTCTAACGATGACAAAAATAAATGTCGGGGGTACTGACAATGAAAAATTTGGACAATTTTAGTAACCAATATTTTACCCATTTTTATCTAGTAATCGCTTCTTCGATGTGAATAGCGGTCCTTTTAATGACGTTAATACAGTAATTCATTTAAGCAATTCATTCAGAAAATCTTTTTTGAAAGTCGGTGAAACGATTTCAGTTCTTCTACGAAGCTAAAAGCATTATTATAATAAAATTTCGAAACAATTGAATTTGCTGTAGTAATTTATTTAGTTACTGGTTCATGCTTTTAATTTTACTGACGCCATTTTGAAACTTCATTTTACGCAATTTATAATTCTTTTAAAAATGTACCTACGGTCATTTATTCCGATTTTTGCTGATAAAAAAAAACTCACAGAACATTACTATTCGATTTCCAATTAACATTCATATCCCCACGAAATATTTATTATAATTTTCATGGTAATTGGCGTTATTTATATAGCAAAAAGTTGTTCAGAATCTCTCCCGAACACCTCTTTCAATTGTTTTTTGGCGAAAAGTGTGCTAATATTTTACGAAAATTTGTTTGTTTCTTGAAATTATCGGATATTTTCCACTTTTTCGTTTTTTATCTATAAATGAGAAACTTTTTAATTTGTCTATAGTTTTTATTACGAATGTTCACGTTGAATGGATACTTGTTACGAATTTATAATAAAATATTGTTTCTAAATTTTTATAATTTTTTTATTTACCATGAAATGAACGATGCGATTCGCTTCGGTCTACCCTATGACGTATATCTTAACAATTTTGCTACAAGAGTCATACAATATTTCTGACGAAAACGATTCAGTTTCTTGCCTAACCGTTATGGCGGTTGCCGACTGAATTTATGGCGGAAACGTGAGCTGCTTTTTTGAGGACATTTAAGCTCTACCCATTTCGAATTTATTGCTCTTTTATTCGTGTTTAATGCTCGCCGGTAAAAAGATGAGTATAAAGTTCAGAAATTTCCCGGAGGAATTGTTATTCTTTAATATTTTCAACGACTGCTCTCAACGAAGTACTTTCCCTGATTTTAATAAAATGCGATGGAGCAACAGTTCCACAATATTGGACAAACTAATTACGTCACTTTCAAATTGAATCCCGTGGATATTTACGAAAAGCTGTCACTACTGTGCAGAGTTCGTTTTCTAATCTACAACAGGACATATGTACATACCTCTCGTATAATTTTTATTCTTTTTCTTTCCAAGTCTTGTACCAATTGTTCTTTCTACGCGATGACATGGCTGAATTGAGAAGGAAGCATAAGAAATACATACAATATACATCCGAACGTAGAGAAGGATAGCGATTGAATAAGAAAGACGCACCGAGGTTCGGGCGTTCGGTAAACATCAAAGGACTCGTGCTAGCTCAGCCTTTCAATTAAAAAATCAAAATTCTTTTTCTCGGGTTTTTCGTCAATGACACTTTTATCATTTATCTCGTTTCCGTGATTACAATGGCACCGAACACGACATAATTACTACTACAATTACTTGTTGCGACATGGCAAAATCGCGTCCCCTCAATTTAGAGAGGAATCTCTAAATGTAATATCGTAGGGACCGGAGCGCCCTCTAGCAGGACCCAGCGACACTTACGACGTGAGCGCTCTCACTGGGACGCGACTAAATTAAGAAACGATATTGTACACAAAATTCGAACGTCGCGCCTATTGGTGCGACGAAAAGTTTTGCGTGTATATATAAATGTAAAATAAAATAATTATATGAAGCGTATATGTAAATGTAAATTAAAATAGTTAATTGTATAATAAACATTTAATTTTATTTAAAGCTGTATACATTTTTTTCTACCCTTTTCATATAGCTCAATTTAGCTACAGTATATAGGGTTATGCGAGTGACGCGAGTATCTGTGTATAAGTGAGTAGCGTTTATATCTATATATACTGTCATTAGTTTGGCCCTGGGGCACAGAGAGCGCTGAAATTCGTGTTTCATTTTTAACACGCCAGCTTATACCCCCTGCGTGTTCCCTAATCCCGATCGGACGTTTCGAAATTCCGATAAGATTTTTGAGTATCAGAAAATATCGTAGTCGCGAGTGCCAGCGTGCCAGTTACGGAGATGATGCGGTAATCGGCACATCTGAATGATAAGAGTGAGGTGTAACGCGTGACGAAAGCTTCAGCTGTGCGGTCCGAGAGTGTTACCCCGAATTACTGGAAAATCGCGAGAAAGAACTGGATCATTCGCATCGCTACAGAGCGGCGCGGAGTGCCCCCGGCATTTTAATCGGCGAACGATCGATATTCATGAGCATCGGGCGGAACGCGATGTTTCGGCTCGTCTCGAGACTCCGATACCGGAGGCGACGCACCTGAGCCATCGTCGAGGGAAATGGAACCGGGGCTCGATGAACACCCGGCCAATAATTTCGAATTCCACAGGCCTCCGATAAGCCGCGCCTACACCCACCCACGTCCCGCGCCCGAATCGTGTCGCATTTTCTACGTGAGCCCGTGCAATCGACATCGGAAACAAGACCCCGCTGGATTCTTCTTACGGGGAATTTAAATCGGGCACCTGTTTCGCGGAATACTGACAGGGGGAATCGGATCGATGAAATAACGTGTTTCCGAAGAGAAAAGATATTCTCCGGTCGGTCGATCCGCTCTGCAACCAGGCCTCCATTTCAAATTCATTCGGCGACTCCGCCACGCTCCGGGAAACAGCCGATTGTATTTACAATGACAAATGTGAAGTATGCAATGGCTGTTTTGTTCGAGATTGCCGGCAGGGACAATCGAATTTTACATTGATGCTGAAAGGTGACGTGCTCTGCTTGTTTATCGACCTATTCAACCTTCGAATTGATTCTCTCGAATTTTTATTATTAAAACACTTCGCTTACCACAAGCCTGTGAAATGTCACTATCGACTGTCATTGTTGGCGGACATTTTTGCAAAGGAAAATGTTGCTTCAAATCACCCCAGGAACCTCCCATTTCCGGGAGCTGTAGGAATTTTCGGACGCCCTGTATAACATAATGACGTCACGCATCTCACTCTACATACGTGTTTAGTATATTTTTAAATGGGCGAAACATGACGTTTCGCGTTCGATTTATCCATTTTGACCATAAACGCATAAAATCGGCGGCAGTAAATCGGTTGAGAGAGAGAGAGAGACGCGGTTTAAATATTCGCAATAGTTTATCCGAGCCAAAAAATATCGTTAAAGTAGAGTTGGCTGGCCAGAGTTTCCCTCAGCCGCGGATTACTGCGTGGTAATCGATTTCCATGAACAGAAAATGGCAGAGGCCGCGTGCAAATGAATTACGGCGACGCTTCTTCGGACCGCTCTCGCTGATTTTTCTCCTGGTCTTATTAAGTCGCTGCGTCGAAGCGACGCGGTTCGCAAAGCATGGATAATAAAAACTTGTAAAATCGTGGCCGCGGACGGAGCGGGGGGGCTAACAATTAATCTCCATTCATGCCGATTGCAGCATTCTGAGTTTTTCGTCCGCGCTTCGCAGTCGCCGCTGCAGCTACCGCTGCCTCGTTCGGCAGTTATTCCCTTGGAATAGGTCCACGGGAAAGACAACTCCGTGTCTAAGCTTTTTAT
Organism: Lasioglossum leucozonium; assembly: GCA_028454225.1. Classification (NCBI taxonomy): domain Eukaryota; kingdom Metazoa; phylum Arthropoda; class Insecta; order Hymenoptera; family Halictidae; genus Lasioglossum; species Lasioglossum leucozonium. The sequence continues at coordinate 8,957,522 of CM052214.1, forward strand.
CGAACGTTTCCCGCGATTTCGTTCGCTGCAGTGATTCGTATTCGCTCGGGCTCAAGTATTTTGCGTGTCGCTCTATCCGGCCGAGATAGTTAATTTGATTTCAATGGCGAAACGGTGGATTTTCAAAGGGTGAAATGGTTTACCGTGCCGTGCGAATGGGGAAGTTCGATACAATGCTAGTCGGCGTTTTTTTCGGCAGTTAATAAATATTAGAAAAAAAAATGAAAGAGAAAAACACGAGTAGATTTAATATAAGGCAGTAAAAATATTTAGAGAATTTGAAAACGCTGCGATATTCTGTCCAATTAAAATGGTTTAGAAACAATTTTCCATAGCTTCTCAATCTTGCAGTATGAATACAAATAATTTTCTATTCGCGGAGAAGTCGCACAACGAAATGTTTCGCGATTTTCTAATAAAAATAGTTTCGCCGTTTCCGAATAGAATGCGTGCACAATGCAACGAAGACTCGCGACTCCGAGGAATTCATTAGAATCAGGATATTCGCATCGGAACAATCCAGTTTCGCGGAACTCGAGACCCGTTCTCGCGATTTCCCGAAAGCGGAGAGAGGCACTACACTCGACATATTTATACGAGCGAAGCAGATGGCACGTAAACTTTTCCGGCGCGCAGTTTATTCCTATTTCCGCGTCTCTCTCCCTCCCTCTCTCTCTCTCTCTCTTTGGGGTGACGTCGAGGACGCTTGCGAAAATTTATGAAAGAAACATAACAACCCGTTGACGCGGGTGTCTCTCATTCTCGACCGACCCTCGTTAATATTTATCGATTATTAACGATAAACATTAACGAAGCCGTCTACCTGAAATGTTTCATGAAAATCTACCGAAAGCCAAAATAAATACCCTCGCGGACGCGCGGTGGGCAGTGAGTAAAATTTCGCCTCCGTTCGTCAAGTAATTTCGTTGTTATTATTACAGCGACGCGACCTGTGTCCCCCGCTCTACCTTCCCCTTCTACGACGCTATTCCCGCACGCTTTCACCCGGACTCGTGACGCGTTTCGCCTCTGTCGTGCATGTGTCCGGTACTGGCAGAGAGGTGGTAACACTTTTCCCTCAATTTGTGCTCTCTCCCTTCATTTGGAGGAACTTCTCTGATTCTAGAATGAAAATTATAGTTTCCAAAATTTTCGGTATTTCAAGTGTTAAAATGACGTCATCGGGACGTCATGCTGGATTATTTTTAACCTTCCATCATGAACTAACATATATGTGTAATAGCATCCTAAACTTTGTGCTATGCATTTACAATTGCAGGTTTAATGTTATCACGAATATTGTTATATTATTATTGATATTATTGTGTTGCAAACACTCTGGACAGTATAGAATTAATGTTTGTTTAATGATAACTGTTTTACTGATCTTACCGTGCGGAAACCAACTCTGACATGCTGACATGTGAAGTTCTCTTACATTATTCCATTAACATAGTTCTAAATCTGTTTGGAATGTCAAACGCAGATCAGGATATTATAGACCGTTAAATTCGTCGTGACCTTTGACATCATTTGGTGGTAATAAAAATAGATTGTCCTCCGATTTAAGCAATTATCGATCACCTTCTTTATCACAATATTTACCTTCTGAAACGTAATCATATTCCTCTAATGTTTCTTGTTTATTATCAATAATAATGTATATTTGATTACAATGAAGATTTAATGTTATTCTATTGTTGCAGAAGTCTAAAAATCAAAGAAATAATTATTAAACAAACTCAAAATATATTACGTTGGATACAGGTAAGATAGCAACTATTTTTTAATATTTCTCTTTCCAAATTGCAATAATCTTTATACACTGTACTAAATTAAAACAGCACTATATTTTCGCGAAAAATTATCGATTTTTAATAATCATAATGCGTGATAATTTTTCCCAATAACAAATTTTTCAATGAAAGAAATAAAATAATCTCTACAATCGTTACCAATGTATCTAATGAATGTTAAATAATTGGGATACACGTTCAACAGGGACACGTTCAACGTAAAGTCGACGTAATGCAGTTGGAACCTCGGAACGAACAACCCCTAAAGAAAAATAGCAATCGAGATGGGTAGTCGAAGAATGTCCAACAAAAGTGTCAAGGATTCAAAAAATGAGCATCGTGAATAACGCAACATTAAAAATGAACATCTCATCGAGACCTTGGTGAGTCTATAATTTTACACGCCGACGTGATCGACAGATTATACTAAAGTTATACTAAATTTTTTAATTTCTGCATTAAAAATTTATCTTAATTCAATATCGAGGTCACAAAAATCTTTATAAATAAGGTCTTCTTAAAGATATAACGTTGTTATCCCTAAGGTAATTTATCTATTAATTTTTATTGAAATCTCATTATTAATTTACATTAATCTATGATTATAAAATTTAAAGATTATGACTAACTTGTCGAATGGGAACCACCATAGGTCGTACTCTCCGCTTTTCACCGGACCCGGAGAATTACCGATTAAACCGGCGGAAGGATGCGATTCGTTTGGCGAACCGTTGGCGTTCGCGTCTCTAACGTTGCGTAATCCACGGTATTAGTCGGTGGCATCGGTGATATTAAGCATCTGTCAGAACTGTCGCGAAACGGGGATGTTCCTCCGCCTCTCTCTCTCTCTCATCACGAGGCGTCTCCCTCGCTCAGCGCCGTCTCACTGTGTACACCAGTTCGCGGTATTCCCCGAGGACTATTTCTGACAGTACACGTGACATTAATGAAACTTGGTCCCCGATCTAACGGAGCAGCCCCGAGACGTGACTGCACGCTGAGGGTTCAGCCCTGCGGGAAGGTGCCTTGCTGCCTTACCGGGGTGGGGGGGGATAGAAGGTGGTAGCTAATACCGGTCCGACCCCTTTAAGCTTCTGGCGCGGCCGACTTACGTAAGGCCACGGACGTCGATTCAATTTTCCGGCGGGTTCTTTGGGCTGCGCCCGAATCGGAAAGCGCTTAGCGGCTGGTCAAATTAGAATTATTGGTCGGTTCCACCCGCGTAGAAATGAATTAATAAATTACACCGCTGCCTCGTAGACCCTGCCCGAGCCACCTCCCCGTGGGGTTCCTGATATAGATACCGCGGCGATATTAAAATCGACCGATGATTAATCTCCGTGGCCGCGCGCGCTCTGCTCGCATGCCACGCGAAAGAGTGGAAAAGAGAGAGCTCCCTCGGACAAGTGGGCGAGAGAAAACAGCCTGGGATGACTGTCCTATCGATTGCAGCCAGCCTGTGTGGCGAATCAACGCGCGAAACAGGTCCAGGTTGCTGGTCCCGGCAGCCCTCAGGCTGGATTTTGGTCAGTCCCATATTTGATGACGTACGCTTTAAATATCAGAATAACTTTTAGCGATTCCTCGTCGATTTTCATTACCATGAAATGTGCTCTTAAGGTCATCGATTTTGCTGACCTAGAGACATGCCGTCAAGGTCATCGTTCTGAACAACTTTCCCCTGTACGTGTCACCACCGTTCGGCCATAGTTTTTTAGATATTCACAAAAAATTAGGATGACTATAGCAAACAGGAAGGTAAAGAGGGAAACATAACTGCTCGAATAATAGTTACAATAATAATAATAATAATTGACTAAAAGTCTAGTGACTCTTTGGCCACCCTGTATATGGAGCTAGATTACCCTTAGACTTTAGAATTTTTTGGAAAATTAGTTACATGAGAGTGGAGTTTTAAAAATCAGGAGTTTGCAAAAATTTTGCATAATACTCAGCAAGCAGCTAATCTCGTTTATAATTATTTACACGTGTAACCTAATATTTATTCCGGCATGATTGTTTACAAGACCCGGCAGGGATCGGCTGACTGTCATTAAATGTAACGAGTTTCTCTAACCACCACTTCTTGTTTCGACTTTATCTTGGTCGTAAGGGTTCTTTCCTATGTCGTTGTACAGGGGTTTTACATATCGTCGCAACACTATACACATCATGTGGAGCATGGTAGACATGTAACCAGTAGACTGCGGATCATTATGTAAATTTCTATTTTTCATAGGTAGTTTTATGAGAACCGGAACAAGAAAAAACTTTGTACACACACAAAGTGTTTGGGAAAGGATATCGATTCGATAATTATATTACTCAACCTCTGTTACTTCTAGACTGCGAATTTTTGTGCAATTAGGGATCATAAAAATTTCACACATAGAGAACTTTGACACTTCACTCTGTGTTATATTATTTGTAACTCATTAAAAAGTATTAATACGAAAAATAAAATTCTGTTGGGTTGTGACATAAATTCGTTCAGTTATAAATAGAAATATGTTCGAACTTTAACGATTAAAGCTATGACTCATTGTAAATGGGCACAATTCTGCTTGACAAACTAATTCAGGAATTATGCAAATGGTTGAATATAGTTTTCTATTTTATTAATGATTATTTAAATAAAGTATTTGTGTTACGGCCTAACATTTATTATCTCAGTATTGATACTTTTAACTATACAATTTTGAAAAAAAATCCACAATAAAATTATTGTTATTTGACTGCGGATTTTTATACAAAATAAAAATTGTCTACATCTGTTGCAACAAATACATCACTCGGCAATATATTTCTTTCGTAAATAATTTTAGTAGGTTGAATGTAAATATTTTTGAATCCATTTAATCCTTTTACTGTTTCAAATTCCAGCTACTCGTTTTTTTTAACGCATACAATCCGCAGTCTAGTTATTACTATTATTGCTATTGAATTAGCAGATTGAAGTACCTCCGACAAATAAAAACTCAATTCAATTATTCTTGCCTTGTGTGTATCAACAGCAAATGTATTGGAAAATGAAAATACTGTGATAGTCGTTTATTGTTAGAATTGAGACACGAGGGGAACCGGTAAACTGGTAGTAGGGGTCATGAAGCGACCGCCGGAAAGAGTTGCCCGGACCTGATTTATAGTAGGTGAAGATTAAACTTCCCTAATGTTTCTTCAATTTTATATTTGACAGAAAATCAAAGAAAGTATGAGGTTTACCAGAAAAATAAATGTTTGAAATCCGCAATCTAGTGATAAAGCAACGCTTGAAGTCCACAGTTCTCAGAGCTCAACCACCGGGACAACTAGCAATAAGATTCCCTCTGCAGCGGAGACACAGAAATTCATTCGGATCCACTTCTAATCGCATAAAAATTTCACTGTTATCACCGGAGCACACACGACACTTGGCAAACAGCAATCTCTTCTCTTCTGCCAGCTATCATCCTCTTTTCATTGTCCACCGGGCAGGCCACAAATCCCGTTTCCGCGATTCGGTTTCAATACGCGTGGTTCGTCCGCGGATTTAAAAGATCAGGTCGTTGGCGGCGGCGGCGGCGGCGTCGGCTGTGCGACATAAATATTCATGCGTAATTTCGCGACAGATGACAATTTAATTTCGCGAAACGGCATATTTAATCTCGATTCGAGAGGAATTATTTATCGGCGCGCACATGGACGATTGGAGGGAACGCCGAGAGAGAGAGAGAGAGAGAGAGAGAGAGAGAGAGAGAGAGAGAGAGAGAGAGATACAGAGGGAACTCAAGAGAGAAGGAGAGTAGTCGCGCTAAATTCTTCCCGGCAGCGGTCGACGCAGCGATTCGTTTATCCTCCGTGAAACAATATTTCACGCGGTCGGCAGTCGTGCAGGTGAAATTCGATAACGGGCCGGAGGCGTTTCGACGGGCTCGACATTTTTGCGCGGCCGCGAGACGTCCTTCCGCTCGACTCCCCTCCGGAATCCGGGGAGCTACACTCTTCGACAAAGTGATAGCTCTGCCATCTTTAATTCCGTGAAAACTACAGAGAATTTTTCTGAAAGATACACCCCGTATCGTAATTGTTGCAACCTGTCCCGGACCATATTATTTATCGAATACAATTTTCTATTCTCATGCTCTTCGACGATGTATCCATCACTGTAAATTATTTTTGTCCTTCAATTTCAATGTCAAAAGGTCAACCATTCGTGCACATTTTATGCAACAAAAAAAATTGTTGACCTTTTGACCTCAATCAAGGTCAATTCCGTGGCATTTTACATCAATTTCCACTAAACTGGGGATGTATAATCACTGTACAGTGGCTTGCGTACTCCATTTTTAATCGTTTATAATTGATAAACCGTTTAATCAAGTTTGTTGAAATTATCAGTGCGTTAACGTTTATATCAACCTGAAAATCACATTTTTTAAATTTTCAACTTCGAAAAGCGATTTTTTTGAATTCTTAAATTAACCTGATTGGCAGAGAAAAAATGAAGTCGTTTGGTCCATTTATGAAAAAGTTAATTCAAAGTATGGGCCATCGATTATGAGACTGATGAGACTGACTGAACTTGTTTCATCTCAAGGTCATTGATTTATTAAAAACAAATTTTCTTTACCAATCGACTTGAAGATTCCATGTTTTTTTTATACTAAGGTTATCATAATAATTGTCATAACATAAACAGTGGTCTATTACAACTCGTACCGTTTCCTAGATTGATTTCACGAAGACAAACTTTTTGATCCGAGGCACCATACTTAACACATTACACATGTAAGACTCCACGCGACACCCCTGCCCTGAAGTAGTAGTTACAACCAGCTGAGCGAGTAGCAGGAACGCGCGCGACCCACCTGTACGGTCGCGATCCCGAGAAATTAAAGATAGCACACACGCGCCATCATTTTGTCCAGGGGAGCGTATTGCGGGAAATTCGAATGCCGTGGGGATTCCGTGCGGGTTTGCGAAACCGAGTCGCGACCCGCTCGTAAATTCCCTCGTTACGATCGGTTCGTTCTTGGCGGGCGCGGGGACGTGACTCGTCGCGCGACCGGAATAAATAGAAATCCGCGAGGCGACGAAACGCGGAGGGTAGAGGTCTCCTCTGCGATGGAGGAGTTGCCGCGAGATCTCTCGGGGGATGATGCGACACCTGGCAATTTGCACGACATCCCCTCGCGTCACCGGCTGCCTTCTACCCCCGCGTCAGCCGTAGTCGAGTCTCTGCCTCGGTCTCCATCCGTCCCATCAGAGCGGATCCCATTCCTGGGGAACGTAACGACCGGGGGACGCGGAGAAAACCAGTTAGAAGGGTGCGTGGGAGGGGTGGACCGGGAAAGGAAGAACAATAAAACGGGGTCGCGGGGGAGGAGTAGAGGGATGGAAAGAGCACGGGGAGGCTCGACGACGCTACATTATGTCGGGCATTTCCCAGAAGATGGTCTCCGGAGCGAGAACCGCGAAGATGTCGGCGAGGGAGGACCAAATAAATACCTGACTAAATCGCCCGGAAAACTCATTCCACGCTACGAGCTCCTTCGGAAGCCAGCCTGCCTGCCTGCCTGCCTGTTTGCCTGCCTGCCTGCCTGCCTTGGACACCCCTGCTGAAGAGAACCTGCTCGTTCGAGCGGCACACCGCGCGCCATTGATGCTCCTCCGCCCACGCCGCTGTTCTCTGCCCCGTGCAATTTCGAAAGTGAAGCTTAAGTCACGCTCGCTAGGTGTGACGTCAGGAAAAAGTGCTCGTCGTAAGTTAAGTCGTAAAGACGACGCCGAGCCGCTCGGCCCGACCCGGATACCCTCGCTGCCGCTTCCTTCGAAGAGGAAGAAGAATGCTGTCGAGGAATGTATTTTATTCGCGGTTGTCGAGCGTGAATCCGTGGAAACGATTGCTTCTGCCCCACGATCGAGGTTGCGGCTGATTTCGGGGACCTGGACCGGTGATGTATGGCGGTTGCTCGATAAGTACTAAAGTTCGGGGTTGCGGGCAGATCGTTATGGGCACTGGTGTTGGGATACCGAGGTCCTGGCTGGATGTGTTTGGGGCATGTTAGCGGTGGGCGACATTGTTGTGTAATACACTAAGTTTGCTCTTTTGTACGGGGTGCTGCAATAAAATCTCTCGGATTTTGTTCAGCTTTTGTTCCCTTACTAAGTAATGATACGAGGTGGTAACCACCAGTTTCGACGTATTGCGGATGAGGGTTAAAAATTAGGTCTTTGTATAATAATTAAAGTTAAGATATAAAGTTGTTGTGCAAGGAGACGAAAGAGACGGAAATTTCTTTCAATTTAGAATATTTGCATTCCACGTGATTTTTATTAAACTACAACACAGACTAACTTCGTAATGTATACATTGTTTTGCATTACGCCATGGTAATGTTTGTTTAACGAAGGTTTAATAATGTACCGTTAATTTTTCAAATAATTTGGATCTGTTGTGTAAAATTTCATTGAAAATCTCCACGTGGCACGAAATAACCTGATATTAAATCACGTATCTGATTTCTATTTTCGCCAATCGATCTTGCTATGTAATTGAATAATACATCAGATAAACAACTGTCCAGTTACAATATTTATTGCAACTTCTATGTATAAGGTCCGCGTATGGCAATTCGAAATCTGAAATTTCGTGGGGCAGTAAATCCTGTTTATGTTCGCCTGCGACAACATAACGGCATGTTGACTTATAAATAATGAATCAAATAAATCTGGCTCAGAATGAAAAGTGTGTAATCGGACTGAAATGTGATTCCACAAAAATGATAAGCAGGGATGGGCCACGTAAATATCTCGTGCACTTATATATAGTTTAATATTACGAGAATTCAGTGTATTCTAAAGGTTTGCCATTTATGTCACAATTTATTGATACCATAAAAGGGAAATGTTTTTGCCCGGTTATTTTTTCAAGGTTTTTCCAAGGTCATCGTTGTCACGTTCCAAACAAAATTATTCTATTTGATTATACATTATTCTGATTTTGTTAAACATACATTACATTATACAATATTTTACAGACGCAAACTTCTCTTGATAATGATCCATGTCTGGATCGAAACGTTGAGAATGATTTAAATTGCAAAATTGCTAGACAGTAATATTGGATCGATTGATTCATTATAAAATTATTCTATTCTCTTTTTCTAATCAACCGCAGCACAGTCTTCGATGCGTTAAATATTAATTATTTTCGACAACGCGGCCGATGTATTATGAAATATAAACAAATCGTTTGAAAATATTGTTGAAATTGAGGACTGCGAAATAAGAAAGATGCGATAGCAATAATAATAGTTTAAAAAGTTAGCTACCGAGACAGAGGGGAAATTGTGTCCGAGCGCAATGTCAATGAAAATCATATGCCATAATGAGGTAATAAAATCATAGCATAGAGGAACTACCCCGAATCGTGATTGACTGAAATAACCGCCTGAATTCCGAAGCCGGTGCACAAAGACGATTAATAGTTTTGTTCGAAATGGCAGTACGATTAATATGCTCGCGGTCTCTAGAAGTTATTATAGCACATCAGGCTAGTCCCGAATTTCGATCTATTCATGCTACGTTCATGCAGTGTACGACAGGTCCTCGATGGCTTTGACGCTATATTCGCAGCTTTCGCGTGGAGATTATACAGTTCCATTCATAAATTATTCCAACGATTTTAAGATTGAAACGATAAATTGGCACAGTTGGATCAATTTCATCAAACCATTAGCTACCACTGCTCTGATTGTTCCTTCAAAAGAGAATTAATGCAATTGAAATAATTATAAAATCAGAAACATGAATTATAGAATCACGGGAAAATATAAAAACATTAATTTTATTATCAACGATTTTTTAAAAGTTTTCAAGTCTTTTCGTATAATAATTGTTGTAATATTAACTGACTCGTTGAATATGACAATTTTTTTTATCTATAATATATTAAATAATTTGACACTTACAAAAGTGAGGGTCCCGCAATAGATCAAATGTTAGATCAAGTGCCTCATGTTTGAAACGAACACGTGCGCATTGTGGTGGGGCCATTTGAAGCCAATTAATCTTTACTAATAAAATTTTAACCAGTTTTTATCGTTTTAAAGCCGCTGGTTGTTCCAGTTGCGTGGCACATCCTGAATATAAACAAATGTGCAGATACAACGATCGATTCCGGACTGACAGTGTTAAATATTTAGTTTCATAGTCGCATTTACGAATGAGACAGAACAAGAATCATAGGGTGTATAAAGAGTAATGGTCATTCGGCATATGAATCTACACCTCTGGATCGCTGGACATTTATAAAATAAACTTGCTGCAAAATTGATGTTAAAGTTTATTTTTACACGGCGAGTTTATAATCAAATATAATCACAGATGTTTGTTCTTATCAAACTAAGAGTTACCAAAAGTATTTCTTTAAAGTAAAATGTGAATCTATTAGAAAATTTCAGGTACCCGAGCCAATCATATCCAATTTCGGTTTCGGGTACCCGAGTATCACGAATTTTCGGGTCTGGACCAGAAATTTTTGTGTATCGGCCCACCACTAATGATTATTTCGCTTTCACTCGGGTGACTGCTGTAAGCGGGGATAGGCCACGCCCATTAAAAAAAATAACAAGCACCGCAAGACCTCCAAGACGGATAGAAGTAAGAATAGCGAGCAGGTCAGTTCGAACAGTATCATTATTTCGGCACTAAATCTCCAATGCGAGCACGTAAAGCGGAGGAACTATTGGTTATCGTTCCGGGTACACGCGGGAAGGAGGGGCTAATTCCCCATATAGCTTATTGTTTCTGCATCCGTCCGCAGCGCTATGGTCGACGTTTTACGACGCTAGCCGCCGCCGAAGTTTCGGCTCTCTGATTACCGTGTCCGACCCATTTCGCGGTTATACTACTGCAGAGGCGCGCGCGTAAGATGTTGCCGGCGCTCGTAAAATATTCAATAAGCGAGATTACCCCGTGTAACGATTTTACGGTTCCGTCGGAACCTCTTCGATCCGTGATCGCTCGATTACGCGCGTTATACCGTTACCTATTTCACGACTTTATCGTCAGTATTCGAGTGATCCTCCATCTTATCGCGGGAAACGTTCCGGCGAACAGTACGGGAATCCCTTTCGAGATATCGGCAGTCTGGTTCAAGGACAATCGGTAATACACGGACGCGAGTAGTCGCGAATTATTGGGTCTTCACCTTCGTCAACTACCCGCTCGAGATTTCGATTCTTGCATGGACGGAAGCGTAGCGATTCTTCCGTAAATTTATTTACTTTGGAGACATTCATTTCTAAATTATTCAGGAAATAATTTTATTTGTGATATATACACATCCTGATAATAACATTTAATGACAACATTGATAGCATGAAATTGTTATTAACTGTATTAACAGAAGGATATATATTGTGATCCATGACTTGCTTTTCTTCATGATCATTTTTTTAGAATTTTTAAAGGCATTGAATTTTTTTTAATAATAACAATAGAAATATTATAGAAATCATTCAAAAATATAAACGGTGTCCAAATATATTTAGTGTGTGACCAAATTACAGAAACCAGCTGTAAAAAATCATACATTTATTAGATAGAAACTGTGCAATGTAAATGATAGCCTGTGAGCCATATTCAACGCACCATGGTATGTTAGAAACAAAGAACCACGGAAGCATCCAAAAATTTCAACCGCAACCGAAAAAAGATCGCAACATACACGCTAAAATACAGCACGGGAACAAAACAGCACAGACAGTATATTCCACCGATATACAGCGAGACAATTTAAAAAGAAAAACTATCCCGTGGCTTTGAAGAACCAACAATAAACAAAAATCAAAATACACCGAAAGTCTACCTTGGAGAATTATTCGTTCCGCTGTTATAAAACGAGAAGCCACGCCGCCACATAGTACTCGAAACTTAAATTAAACCAAATAGCAAATCCTTTTTGGTTATACTGGAACGAAGAAATTATATACATGTGTACAATGTATATACAGGGTGTTTCAGCTAAAAGAGGAGGTAGCCTAAATATCTCTTTTATTTCTAAGAACGCAGAAAACATTTTAGCATAATTTAACCCTTATGTCAATAACCGTATACCTGAGTATCCATTTTGAATTTCCCCTTAAAACCTCCAACATTTTTGTTGATAAATATCGAAATTATTGTAGATTTTATGTTGTTGTAGAATCATTATACAGGGTGTCCCAGATTTTAATGTTCAAACTTTGTCAGTATATTCTACGACACTAAATAAGAAAAAAAAATGTTATGTAAACATAGGTCACATAGAGCTTTATTAAAAAGTAATAACAAAAATAATTTTTTGATGAGATTTACACGAGAGATAGATCTTTCTAAAAAGAAAATAGACTCTTTTCTTGACGAACAAACACTAATGTCTAAGTGTTGGAAAGGAGTGGAAGACCTCCGTATTCTCCGTTCGCTTACATTGTTTCGTTAACCCGGGAGAAACACATTTGTTCCGAAGAATCTGTTTCAATTTACGTGCAGAATGATCGAGTGCCCGTGAAATGTTCAGTGCGCTGGTTTCTTCTGCGTGGGAATATCAGAAACGCGGCGGCGCCGCGCCGCAATGGTGTAAACTTTTGCGAGTGACTATATCTCCGGGAGCATTGAGGGAATATCGAGTGTAAAGAAGAATAATGGATTACGCGTCGGTAGGCATAATGCATTCTTATCCCGGCATTAAACGTGCAAACCGAAGGTAATATCCTGGCAGGGAGTAGCAGCGAAATCCCCCGGCATAAATCTGTCCCTCCCCGCGGCCGGGTCCTTAACAGGCGCGCACGATCCTTCCGACTGTTCGATATGCATCATCGACCGCGATAAGATCCACAGACTTTCGTGTACCTCGAAATAACGGAAGTTATCCAATCTCGGTGAGACGAGCGCCGCGTCGCGTCGCGTCGCGAAGTTGATAAAGGGAAATACACCCCCGGCCCTTGTATGCGCGGAGAATATTCAGACGCCTCGCGGCCCAACTGTGTCGTCCGCGTAAAACTGAATCATCCCTCATTGCTGCTACATTGTCGAAATAAAGTTCCGATTCCGGAGCGGAATACACGGGCTGCTACGTAAATCGAGATACCATAGGACAACATCTTCCCCGCTGTCGCTTCACGACTCCCGCTACCAGTTTCCACCACTACAGTGGCCGAAATAATGATAGGTTAATAGCTCGAAAGTGTCTACTGTTGTCATTCTTACCTGCTTCGTAGAACACCTTCCGTAGCGTTTGTTTATGTTTTGAAAAGGCATGTTCTAACTGCTGTAGCTCTTTTACTCGATCTCAATTTCTCAAAATTCGAAAATTGCAAGTTACATAAACAGTCTACTATCGACCCAAGAAAATTCCAAAGCGGCAAGCATTAGGAGGAGCAAGCGGCGGAACTGGAGGGATCCGCGACACAACCGCGCTCGCATTAGTCTCGTTCGCCGGCGCGGCCGGCTACTCGTGTGCGTGGCGACCGCAGAATGCCCAACGACCCCACGGGGTTTCATCGAAAATCAATGACCGGGCACATTCCGCCCCCGAGGCCGGAGTAATCAAAGACTCGATTAACGGCGAGTCGCGCAAGAAACCGCATTAAACTTGAAGGATTCGAGGCGAGTCGGCGGCCCGTGCAGCGGTGGTCCGCCTAGAACGGGGCAGCGGAGGGTCTCTTTTACGCCTCCGCCGCTGGGAGGCGTTTTTTTTTCGTTCACCATGGGAGTCCGGCAGAGTGCACGGGGTCGGCTTCGCGGCAGGGGGCGTGAAAATCGACGACCGTGAATGGAACCGGCGCCTTCTTTCACCCTGCGACGGGGGGGTAGAAAACGAAGAAGAAGAAGGGTAGCCCGGTGAAAGAATGACGCTCGCCAGACGCGCCTACGTACCTTTTATACGGCGGGATCGAAGAACGACGTAATAGAAACCCCTGACAGGGGTCAATCTCCAACTGGTAGATCCCGGAAAGCCAACCCAGCTACCATTCATCGATCACCCGTCTTCAATTCCGACCTCGATCCAAACCTATCCCATTTCCCGAATAAGCTGCTCCGCTCTCTACGAAATCATCCCGATTCCCCTCTTCTCCATGCTCTGCATGCCACTCCCCCTCTCTATCCACACCTAACCTCTCGCACAAACCAACCCTCCCCTCTTCACGAGGTCTTCCGCTCTTAACTCGACTGGAAATACTTTGAAAATGATAAGTGATTTCACGGAAATTGGCTGCGCGAGCGAGAAGCCTCTTCCGCCCTAGGGGCCCAGGATCCGGCTTCCCTCTAAATAAGGGGAATTTCCAGCAGTCGAGTCTTTCGAGCCGGAGGATTCTTGACGAACGCGAGACGCACCGCCGCGAAATTACTCGGTAATCATCGACGCCCGAGTCCGACCAACTCGGAAGTTCGACGCGCGCTTCCGGTATCCGCACCCGGTATTCGACGTTCCACCGCCGCGGATTCGCCGAGCGAATCGGCCCGCGAAGAGACGACGTCGCAACTACCGTGCGAGTTTGTTTGCCACCGGAAGGGGCTCAGCAGTTTAAGGGTCACTTCACCTTTGAGTCGATCACTCGCTGCTGCCGAAGATCCGCGGGTCTTCTTCGAAATTAAGTACCGAAAGCTGGGGGTCGGAGATGCTTGGGTGATTGTGGACCAAAAACTATTTTCGGGACTTTCATAAATTGACGGGTGGAGATATTTATGTGAAATAGAAATTGCCTGCGTTTATCAAATTAAACATTCCTTGTTCAATCATTTTTGTGAACGTGACGACATTATTCAATTCTTTTTACTGTTTCAAAGGAATTGTGAAATGAAGAAAAATTATCGGCAACAATATCGTGAAACGCAGAAGCCAAATAAAAATTGAAACCAAATGAAAATAAAAGCCAAAAAAATTTTTTAAATCTCGTGTATTCATTTTTGTTGTATATAATATTTATGTTGTATATCGATAAACAGTTGTCGTCAAATAGTTGAGGCCCGCCGTTTATTTATCGCTTTGTATATGGGCGTTATCGAACGTTTTTCGTAGAACAAGCATGTCCCTAAACTTTCCATTCGGTTACTCTCTTTTACCGTTTTCTTACGTGAGATCGAAAAAACTTTATGACACTTGCCGAACTCTTCTCAATATCAGCCAAAAGATGCGCATAAAAAATTATAGGTTCATCTATAAAAAACTGAAGATGACCTTTAAAAACTCCGTAAAATGGAAAGTAGCGTGATCGTCCAGAAGTCCTTTCCAAACTGTGTTACTCGAAAAATAAAATTTTCAATCAGTTCGCTAACAACGAAGTCATTTAACCAAATGTCAGTTTTAATTTAACAGAAAATTCGTTTAGTACTAAATTTATTAATATCTGTTCCAAATTTTTAATATTTTTTATTTCCAATTTATTATTTATAACTGTTATACAATTTATTATACTATTATGATTACCTCAACGAATCATAGTGATTGGCAGTATCGATTCTCTATTTTTTTTTTTTTGAGATAGCCACCGCAAGTCTCGAGGCTTTCAGAGCCTCGAACACTTGGTGGTGGGAGTGTCTAGTGTGCAAATATTTTCTAATTTAAAACAATTTATTTTCAGGAAGACCGACTTTCTGCCAGAAAGCTGTAACCTCTGAACGCTTCAGGATGCTGAACCCCTAATATACAGGATCGACGTAAACTTGAAGGTATCCAATGAATTTTACGATGCATCGCGACGAGTAAAGGGCAAATTGAATTTCGCAAAATCGTTGCGCCGCGGGGTGTACTTCGCGGCGCGATCAATTTTTGTCCGGATAGAATCTGTAGCGAGTACGCGATATACAGAGCCGAGGGTATCGGCGGTATACCGTTACAGCTATCTGCAGTTTTCCACGACGACAGTTTTCAGTCATGGTTCCTGGATTCGAAACAATTCCATTGTTCGCGAACAGTGGCCACCGGTGGCTACCACCGCGGCTCCGCTCCGCTCCGCGCCGCGTCGCTCCGTGCCGCTTCGCGTGATTTCAGCGACGAGCGTCCGCGAGCCGGTGACGAAAGCCGGGGAAACCTTTGATGGCGACAGTCACAGCACCCGGGAAATATTGAGCTCGCGATACCGACCGACCGGCTCCGGTGCCCGAGTGCAAAACGGCGTGCTCGTTTTTACCGTGGAGAGCCGTTCTCCACGGAGGAAGGAAAAAACGCGGCGGGTATGTCGCTCCGCCGCGCCGCTCCGTTCGTAATATTTTATTTCGCATCGAGAATGGCCTGCAGCCAGTGTGTCGTTTCACGAGAAAACCCCCGTGGAACCGTGTCCCCATAGGTTTTTTTTCGCGTATCCAAGGTATTTTCCCTTTTATCCGCGCACACGCTGGCAGCCTGCCATCCTCCAAGACGACAAAGAAGACCGGGAGGTAGTCCCTTCTATTTTCCCGGCGCGGCGGTTCGTTCAGTAATAAAGGTATCCCGGTTTTCCCGGTGCCTCCTCCTCCCCGTGTCTCTATCTGTCCGCTCGTTTCCTCTTCCCGTCTTTTACCCCTGGACCTATTCGTCGCGAACGACCGTCCATTTACGTCCTGTTACCGCCGCGCCGCGTCACCTTGCCGGACCAAACACGTCGCGAGCTCGCGAGCCGTTTCTCCACCTGCAAACCTCGTTTTCCTGTTGAGTTCTCCCTATCATCGAGTCCACGAGACGTCGCGATTTCTCGGTTTCCCTCACTTTTCGATTACTCCTTAAACGAACGGCCTATTAAAGGGCCGCTCGACCCCGCTAATGGAATTAAAGGGCCAGGGCTGGTTTTCATTGAAACAGTCGCCCCGGCCGGATTGTTCGCTCGAGAATTATTGCACGGATCCGGAAAATTCACCGTGTGACCTTCGCCCTCCCGATTTACGAGCTCCAGCCGCAATAAGGATCAACGCCAGCCAGTCCGGAAAATCAATGCGCGAACGGAGAATACTGGAGAAGAGGAGGGAGTGAGAGGGAGAGAGAGAGAGAGTGAGGCTGAGCACCTGGAGACCCGCTCTCTTCGCGGATGCTCTTTGCGTTATTACATCGGCCCACTCTACCGCCTGAGGGCCGCCGTTCTAGAAAATAAGATCCAACGTGGAACGATGGACGCTTTACCCAGATAGCGCGACTGCTGGACTCCTCGTTGCATACCGAGCATAAATCCCTGAATTTTCTGGGACGATCGATTTTTTAGAGGGAGCCCACCCTGGGAGATTTCGGATCGAGCTCGCTCTCTCTCGTCCGAGATTCCCAGGATCGAGAATGATGGTGTAAAGGATTTTCAACGTTATCGTTACTCTTCAAGATGCGGATTGTTTATAACTGGACTGTAGGTTTTTGTGCATTTACGAAGATATTGACTGGATGAAATAAACAGCAGTGAAAATTATATAAAATCTGAGAATATTGTTATATCTGTTCCGCAGGAACCGTGCACGTGTTTTCTTCGGAAATTATTTATGGCGCGTTCGTGACTGAGAACAATTAAACTATTGGCACTCGGCGACCAGTCGGGACATCTGCTGGATGTTTAGTTTTCTACAGTTTCAAGTGTATAGAGAAGTTTTCTACAGTTTGAAGTGAAATACGAAATTTCGTCCCTACGAAGGACCGACGCGGCCGTTAAGAACCGAGTTAGCTATGCATCCCACTCCTCCTTCCCAAAGCCTCATTCAGAGCTACGGGAAGGTGGCCTGGAATTGTTCGTTCCGTTGTCAAAAAAGCGAATTTGTGAAAATTATTGTACCCCTGGTGATTAAGCGTTATTTCGGAACGCTATTATATATATTTTTCCAGAAATAAGAACGTCGTGGAAATATTTTGGTCGCGCGAGAGATAAAATTGAAATTACGAATTCCCTTTATTCGCCCTTTTTTGCGCCCGGTGCTTTTACGAAATTAAAATCTCGCGACAGATTCTACTACGACTGACTATAACACGCGTTCCGTGACATTTCAATCTGCCTCACACTGATATTTCCTTTCGCGCGAATATCGTTTCCCCTATTCGCTCCCGGCTGCGATTTTCTTTCCGCCCTTTCACCGCACCGTTTTAATGCAATTTTCGCGGACGCGTAACCCTTAATTCTAATTTCTATCGAGCCCACACATTTATTCCCGTAGTCTAACGTGCAAGGCGCGTATTGGATTTTATAAGGTGCCAGAATCGGGAATGTTGACTTTGGAAAGGTAATCTGAATTGTAAAATGTCAAAAAATGTGGGAAAAGGATCCGCGGATGTTCAGCGTACTAAAAAATAAACTACCGTCTCTTTGGCAATTTTAATATTTGAATGAAAGTGGGACACCTGTGTTGTATATCATTCGTATTCTTTTTTTCAATATCATACTTCGCTTTCAAATGGAAAGGAAGTTGCAGATTTTTTGAATTCAAATTGTGGTGCTTGTTTATTCGCAGAAGCAATAAAATATACGAACCAGAAAATGTCTTGAGGTACTGTTTTTTAAAAAATCTACTCATTTATATGCATTGTCATCGAAATGGTCTTCTCTTTAGTTTTTTAAACAAAAGTCGAAAAGTTAGCAGTTCAGGAGATATTTGAATTAAAATAATTCTAAAATATTATTAGTGTCGTACTAGATCCGTAACATTAATATTATCATTATTATTACAATATTTTGAATATGCAAATGATGCAAATAGAAAGTTTTTTTCTTTAATAATTTTTATATGATAAAAATAATACATCGATTACATCATTTGTGAAAGATAGCCAACTTGTAACCACTACTGATCACGTCTATCCCACCGAGAACAGACTATTATTCAACCAATTTTCTACATTTAAAACAAAAAAACTCTTCAACGAACACCGACTAAAGATAAACTTTTGCAACAGCGAATAAAATACTCTCATATTCAATTGTGCACAAAACTCCTCGTCCTACGAATAACTAATGACTGTTTATAACCAACGAGAAGCACCGAAAGAGACAACCAGCGAAAACAGTATCATTCAGCAAGAGAACGAAAGTCGCGATCTTCAGAAAAATACGATTCCCCGTTATTAAAACAGAGTCCCGGGGGGGAGTTGCGATTTAATAAAGAATAATAACAATAATAATGGAATTCAGGAACGAGAAGCGCGAACGGTCCACTGAAAAATAAATCTCTCCGGATGGGGGAGGGTGTCCCGGTTGCTCGCGGACAGATCTCATTAACCCGCGACGGTAATTATCGTTAGCCGGAATCAATTGTACGTCTCTGCTCGTAGGAATTCCGCGCGCGACACGCCGAATGGGCCGACGTTACAAGCTCCGGTGAATTATGTGGAGCGCATGGCCGGGGGGGTGGGTGGGTGTCTTCTCCCGGGGTGGTATTCCATAGACGATAAACGCCGTAAGAAATGGATACCGGCGCCTCCCAGCGACAGGTAAATCCAGGAGCACACCGGTTGTCGTCCGCCGCTGGTCGCATTATACAGGCAAAGTACGTAGTCGTCGTCGATATTGGCGACACGGTCGGCAGTCGTAAAAGATTCTCTAGTCCGAGCGAAATCCTCCGGCGTGATCGGAATAACGAGTGCCATCCGAGCAAGGCCGATCGAGTGTGCGTAAATGGGACCCGCGAGGCCGCCGGAGAAAAGTTTCCGGGCGACGACGCCGACGCCGACGCCGACGCCGACGCCGACGCCGACGCCGATGGTGCACGCGAGGAGAGCCCACTCCGATTTCCTGGCGATGCTATGAATTTTATTATGAACTTAACCGGTGCCGACGACTGCATTACCTTTCCCATCGACTAATCAAACCAGAGGCAACGAGCCTTTTGGGACATCGGAACGACTCGTCGTCGGGGTCCCGGGGTTTAACCCCCGGACTCGTTCTCTACGCCTATGCCGCGGGCGTTTCTGACCCCAAAACGATATTTCACTGATACATGATGATATTGATGCTCTCGGCGCACGGGTTCGATCAATTGTTAATTAATTTGCAAATTTCCAATTTATCACTTATTTAACTTCAACGTTTCGGCCCATTCTCAAGATACGATTGCGTCTGTAAATTAATTGTATGTTATACTAGTGCAACTTACCAATAACTTACTTGCTATATGCAGAATGAACAAACATTTTTTAACAAAACCGGTGAAAACACGTGCAAGTTTTACGGCAGTAGACCAAACACTGAGACAACTGGGATAGCGATTTTCTTCTCTCGGAATAAAAGGCGTTCCCGTCGCTACGGGTCACGAGCGACCCAGGCATAGCATACGGACGGTTAATGGATTGGGGTGGAATGAGTTGATGTTGAAAAAGAACGAGAATTATACTAGGATTAACAAGTCTTATGGGGCGAGGGTGATCTGTGTTGGTGTGACATACGAGAAACTTGTAATTATTCTGGAATTGTCAAAAATATTTTTAGATTATTTTTAGATCGTTAATTGAACTTTAAAAAGCTAGGACGAATCAGAATGAGTATCTTGCCAACCAATATCTGCTTCGAGGTGGAACGAGGTCGAGCCACGCTTATTTTGGAATTTTCATAAAATTTAAATATTGCATGAAGAAGGATATGTCACATAAAAAAATCAAAGTGGATTTCGAAGTACGATGATTAAAAATAGAAACGAATCCAGTCATGTCTGTCACAAAATTGTTATAAATGTCCACTATTTAAGAATTGAAATTGTAAGATGAAACGAGGTTAAATGGAGCATATTTTCCAACCTTTTTTTTTTATTAATTCTATACGTCATAGGCACTTCTTAAGAAAATCGTCTCTTCGTACCGCTAAAAATTAAAAATTATCATAATAATAATAATGATTATTATTACACGTAAGCGAGTACATATAGTATAAGACATGTGTTATTAAAATAATAAATGGACGAACTGTAAACAATGTGTAAAACAATTTCTGATTATCTTTATACCTTTAATGGTATATTTAAATTACTCTCACAGCCAGTTTAAGAATTGTGTCCCCACTCTATCTTCCCCTTCCGCGGTGCTGATCCCCCACGCTTCCGCCTGGTCACGTGACACGTCTTGCCCCTGTCGTACTTGTGACACGTGACTAATCCGGTGCTGGCGGAGGTAACACGTTCCTCCTCGATTCGAGTGAACTGCCCCGATCCGGCGACTCTGTTCATGAGAGTTCATTCGATTCAAAGGCACTTTTGGCTTCTTCCTGTATGTGTGTTTGCATCGCAGCTTGCAGAATGCCGACAAGGACGCGTAGAGCGTGCGAAAAGGATCAACAAGAAAGAGAGAGAGATAGAGGGGATGGTGGTGGGAGAGGGAAAGAGAACAGGCAGAGAATCGCGTCCCGAAGATACGAAGGCGATGCAGGGCGCGCGTTGTCGTCGAGGGAAGCCGGCCCGGGGGGTAGTTATTCAAACTATTCGAGTAGCAAGGAATTCGATGCAGGGGGTGGAGGTTGGGGGTGGCAGGTTACCCCGGCCAAGAGAGACAAGCCTCTTCCGAGAGCGAGGCAGGAAGGCCGAGCCGAGCGTACGCGTCCGTGCTGCTCGTTCGTGCCATAGTTTCCCGTTGTAACCGCGATCGAACGTCCGCCGACCCTCTCTCTCTCTCTGCTTTTCCCTCCCCCACTATTTCGCCGCCCCCTTCGAGGAGAGCATTGTGGCTCGTGCAATTTGTCTTCGCGTCGATGAATGGAATTACGCTGCCCTCGAATCGCCGGTACCGCGATTAAACGCCGGAACGCGGGGGTGGGATTGACGACGAGTACCGGGCACCGCAACTTTATTCACCGGCCGAAGACAATGGTTGTCGCGACGCGAGACCGTTCTGAAGCGTAGCGGCGCGATGCTCCGTAGCGAATGAAGGGGGGGAACGCCGTTTATTGGCTGTTCCGGCCGGGATCGGTCCCTAATGAAAAATTAAGGGTAGCCCCCGGTACCAGCCCCCGTTTACACCGGCCCTGAGCGTCCATTCGTTTTTACGAGTATTCGGAATTACCCGAGCGTTCCCGTTGCCGCGTACCGCGCCCCCCGATACAACGACGAGCGCACCGATCGCCGCCATTAGCGCATACGAAATTCAACGAGCGTCTCCGTTCGAAAATGAAAAGATACGGCCGGTGGACCCTCTTTCTCGCTATCATTGAAACGGACAGGCTATTTGCATGCCGGGGGCTGGGTCACCGGCCATCGCGACGCCATCAACCGGCTACGTTCCGAACGATGGCAATCGCGCGCTCAAGATTGGTAATATTCGGTATTGTTTTCTTCGGTGTTATGCTCGCCTGCTGCTGGTTTGATCAGACCCGGAGACACTCGAGGCTCCGTCGTTCGGTCAATGTCGAGACCGAAGTGGATCGAGGATGCAAATGTCTTACGTTGTTCACCGCGGTGTGCATCAGCTGGCCAGACGCATCCGCAGAATTGAAATAATTTATGGAGAAATGGAACCTATTATCGAGGGTGTACGTTTCACTGTGGTATTTTAAAATAAATAAATATTTTGCCCTGGATAGCTATGTACAGGGTGTCACAGAATTATATGTCGCGGACACCATAGCGCAATTCTACACCCCCGATTTAGTGGAGAATGACACGAACCTCGTGCAAAATTGACCTTGAACTCGAAAAGCAAGGTCAAAGGAAACTAAAATTTTGTTTCCAATCGTTTAAGTATTAACACGATTATACGATTAAAAAAAATTTGGGGTTTTGAACTTGTTTCTCACGTTTAATGCCAATTTTGGTGTTCAAATAGTATAAGAATAGTATTCAAATAAAGTACGATTGAAGCATGATAACGCAGTAATAAAAAAAAGTAATAAAAAAGAAAATTTGTGAGTTTATAAGTGTATATCCACCACTGTATTTGTCAACGATATCCGATATGCACCCTGTAACTGTACCTTCCCAATGAAGGTAGAGGATGGAACTTCGTGTCAATATAAACAAAAATTGCAATACCCGCGACGTTTTCGCGTTGTCAACAATTAAATCTCTCCAATAACAACGCGCGATCCAGCTTTCTATTTCCGACTTTCGCACGGTACATCACTGTCAACGCTCTTCCTGACGTAACTTCCGCGCGCCACCATAGCTGGATTAGAGAGGTTTTCGGTCGTTAATAACCAAACAATGAAGCCGAAACCGCAATTTCGTTATCCCCGATTTTAGTATCATATTGTCACGAAGAATCAACCCCTAAATATTCTCCCAGCGGTTGCTGAACATCGTGAATATCATAAATGTCAGCGTGGCGCTGAAAATATTAGAATTCTCGTTAGTCACAGATTTGAATTTTAAAAGATTATTTAACACTGGTTATAATTTTAATAAAAAATATACAAAAGGGGTAATCCTGTACGAATATAGTAAAATTCAGTATTACTGCAAGCGATACTTCAATATCTTGTGTATTCAAATTTGTAATATTTAAATTATGTATTAAAATTGTAACAGATAATATTATTGTTGCTCATAGCATTATTAATTTTACTAATATATTCATTGGGAGATTATTTCCGACTTGTTGAATGACGATTAAAAAATCCGGTGGAAAATAATCACATGCCACAATACTGTATTAAACAATAATTATTGTTACAGTAATATTTCGAGTATCTTGTTTATTTAAATTTATAATATTTAAATTGTAATATTTAAATGGATGTATTTAAATGGATTGTAATATTTAATTTTATGAACATGTTTATTAGCAGATTATTTCCGATTTGTTAGATGGCGATAAAAAAATCCGGTGGAAAATGATCACAAATGTATATGTATAATGTTTGCTAAAAAAACCAGTTTTAAATTTTTCAACGTTTTCGTCATAAAATTTGATATTACCAGCAGCTGCGATTTTATTTGTAAAAAATTAAATGCAGGGAAGGGTTTGTTGTAAAATTTTGACAATAATTGTAAAAAATTGGTACGCTGCAGTACCTTGATATCTCATGCAAACTACCACGATGTATCGTATATCGAATTCTTTGGATACCATTTTTGTTGCAACGTGTGCACGACTAAACGAGTTTACTTAATAATTTCTTGGAAAAGCAGCTTCGTGATTTCAGTAATTTCGAAACACGACTGGTACTTTTAGCTCCCTTATCAGGTTACACCCTTTTATGATACGAACGATGGAAACCCGGCATTTTTTTCGGTTGAACTAATGTTACAGTCGGAGCCGTAGAACTTGATTTATCGCTTCACAGTTTTATAGGCTCGGGCATGAGTTACGTGAGTCTCGAAGAAATATTGTATTCACGTTTTGACGTCATTGACGTTCGAGGATAGAGCGACGATAATTGTATGTCGGTACACTCCTTAAACGCCTCGTATTCACCGGTTCCAGAACATTAGTCAGTCAGTCAGTTAAAGTGATCAGCTGATCGATCAGTGTAGTTAAGACGATGTATTTGGCATCAGTCTTGTGTGACATTACAAAGACGCCTCTCATCGAGATAAGGGACATTGCCTAAAGGAGATACGATGATTTCATAATTATTACACATATACAGATTGGTATTCCCTAATTATTACAAATGTTTATTTATTTATTTACTACTTTAAACCATATATAGCATATATTTGTAATATCATTTAATTATTAATTTATATAAATATTACAAAATACTAAAACTGTTGATGATATGAATTCTGCGTGGACTTAGAAAAGCTTTTTTAGGAAAAGTCCTAATAATTTGAATTATGGTTTGTATTTTATGCAACATAAAAATTTTATAGGTTATAGTATACTATTGAACCCGTCTCGACATGAGCAATAATATTATGTACCAAAAAATATTTAATGCGATTCAGAAAAATGAAGGTGACCTTCACGATCAAATTTCTTCTTTTTTCCATTGCATTTTTCACCCGACTAAAAACGAATCTTATTCCTAATATTTCTTTATCTGGTTACAGGAAGTGCCCGGAAAATCGTGGGACACCGTGTACATTTTCCGAAATAGATCAACCACGGACGATCATTTCGTCTGAGACTGTATAATTTCCTCCACCTCTGTAAGATAACCGAAACGTTCGAGATTGGAGAAGATCCTCGATTTTCCCGTAGATTTGATCGAGAAGGTGGGACCCTTCAGGGAACTATTCGAGAGGTGAGGTCGCAGGGTGTCCCTGGAACCGAAGGATCCTGGTCGATTGCCTTTATCCGGTCGGTTAATCAAGCCGTAGCGTCCCGACGCGACGCGACGCGACGCGCGCAATTGCGCGTAATGAGTGAAGCGGGTAATGTTGTTCGAATGTCGTACGCGTATCACGCAATCGAATGGCCCATGGAGCGAGAACGGTAGACGATTACGTGCGGCACAAAGCGAGCATTCGAATTAATCCGTAATAACGGCCGCTAAACGCTGGCGATCCTCTGTGCGCTCGAATTCAGGCATTTTTTAAATAAAATGTCTGACCGGCCTGTTACATACACCGCATACATCGCGGGGTCGCTAGGTTTATAACGAAGCCGGATCGGTACGGTGCCGCGCGCATAAAATAACCGTAACCGGGTTTGCTAAACACCGGCCGGTGGCCTGCCCCGCTAAGTTAAACGATCCATAATTACTAATTTCCGATAATCCCGTCGTCGTGCGCCGCGAAAAACGCGTCAACGCACACCCGGATGATATTTCGCGGACGGCGCCGCATTAGTTTACGGCGACCGCCGACTCGACGGAAATCGAATAAAAAAAAATGCCCCGGCTCCGGAGTGATTAATTTTGTGCCCGGTCCAATGCCTGAAACGGGGGTTTAACGATCGAACGCCGCGGATACCGAAGAAATTCGCGCGATTGATAAAACGCGAAACGAGAACGAAATCCCGGCTGATCAAATGCTTATTTGCCGAAGCTTTCGAACTTCTTCCACCAACCCCTGCGATTCATTTTACGGTCTCAGTGATTAGTATTTATTGTATGGCTTGAATGTTCTTCAACAGCAGTGCTGTTCGCAAGATTTTGGAAACTATGAGATCACCTTCGCGAAAAATTGATCAGAAGTGGCAGAGTTAAATGAGACACGCTGTATGTGTATATAAACAAAAGATAGTACTATAAAACCGAGTTCCTAGTTTAAAAATAACATTTGATGCCGTAAACATCGTAAAACGATTTCTGATTTTTTCCCTAGCTAGCACGGACGTCTGTCCCACAGTGTTACCTCCGAACGTTACAAGCCACCGTATCTACAGTGTTCTAGATTCCCCTGTGAAGCAGCGCTTTGCATCGGAACTCGTCAGTATCGGAGCGCAGATGGTTCTAGGGCGGGGGCGGTGGGAAGACGAGCGCGTCGAAGTCGCGGGGCTGAACGTCGAAACCGATATTCCAGGCCGATTTAGCAGCGTATGGTTTATTGGCACAGGCGGAACACTCGATGTGTGTTCGGCGTTGGTCGCCGTAGCTGGTGAAAAATATCCCGGAGCCCTTTCTCGCGTCTTTCATCCGGGTCTCGCGTTTCAAAGGGAACGGGTCTCGGCGAAAAGGAACCGAGAGAAAGAAGGAAAAAGGTGAAACGGCACCGGGAAAAGTTCGGCCTGACGGTGCATCCGAGACCCAGAGGCTCTTTATGCCGATCCACGTCGTCTCCTGGGTTCTCAGGAGCCTCGCCCCCGTCTCCCCCGCTCTCCCCACTATTCTAGGAGCCGCGAGCTCGCTGGCAGCTAGGTTAGACGTTGTCGAATCAGCCCGTGTCCCGTTTTGTATTCAATCGCGGCCCCGGCTCGCGGAGAACGGGCATGCCGCTGCAGCTGCAGTCGATTTCGCGAGTCTGCTCGCAACAGCGACGCCTACGGTTAAATTTACATCAGTTCGGCATTGTACGGTTAAATTCTCGCGGGCAGGACATCTCCTTTTTTGATCCAACAACAGAATCGGTATCGCCAGCGAAAGGGAGTCGATACTAATACAGTTAACAAGAAGGTTATACGTTAATTTGCCACTCTATTCTGCGTTTAACAATCCTATTGCAATATGCAATAAAGGAAATTTCGTTTCAGCAATTGTTGTCTCACCCTCGCAATTGTGACAGCAACGGATAGCCGAGATTTTTCCGATTAAAACGAGTCCAAACACTATTCTCATCGATCTAGGTACAACAACTGGGGAACCGCTTGCGCACGAGCTATCGGCGCTCGGGCCGCCGCCCCCACTACCGCGCTCGTGCGAGTCGGAGTGCGTCGGAGCTACTCGGAGCTAGTCGGAGCGCGGCAGTGGGGGTAGCGACTCGCAACTCACGAGCGAGCCTTACATCGGTGAAATTAGTCCGAATCAGTTCGTGTTTGGACTCGTTTTAATCGGGAGAATTTCGGCCATCCACTGTGCACACGGACAATTACCGAACTTCTCTATCCTTGTCTACTGAGGTAATTGCTAAGGTCCAGTGATAGACGAAAAGAGTGGGGCTGACCTGTGTAAATTTAACCGTGCAGATTTCATATAAATAGATTTTATTAAAATTATTTGTGCCCCTGCACTGATGTAAATTTAACCGCGCACTACTGTACGCGGTGGAATCGCTGTCACACCGTGCAATACCGTCGCGCAGAGAATCGATTCGCGAGTACGTCCCGCTGGCTAAGTCGAGGATTACCATTGCTCCGGCAAACGATGTCTGGGACTCTCTGAGAGGATTCGGTCGGCTGATGTCTGTCGCGGCGCTCTTTGCCAACGTCTACCCGAATCGCGATCTAATTGTCACTAACGCGATAGTTGGAGCACTCTGCTTTCCTTCCCTCTTTCCAGCGTCGAGCAACTCGCCGACACGATGCAGAGGAAAGTTCCCCCTCGATTGATTAATCGACGACTTGCTGCCGCGATAGCGTTCCCTAATCCTGATGTCTTACGGTGGCCCGAAAGTGACTTTTTGCGGATGAAATTCCTTATTTTATCGTACCCTTCTCAAACTTTGCTTGCTATCGACTGACTCTCCTTGAAATTGTTGACGACTGTACGAGCGGGTCTTGTGCATTTCTGACAAAAATAATTAGATCGAAATTCAAAACGTTGGGAACATTTCAGGAGTTTAAAAATACTATTATGTTATTGTTCATTTGTTAAAATTATTAATGAAAATGTTATAACTTTACATTACTTTATGAAATGTATACTGATTTTTGAATAATTATAATTTAACGTTTGTTAGTAATATTCTCGTTTTTCCCGTGCTGATTTGTGAATAACTGTTATTTCAGCTGAAATTTATTTATTGTTTCTTTTAACTATTATCTCTAGTGGAACTCAGTTGGATTCGGGTGGAGATGGTGCAGAGGCACTTTAAAATTGTATGCTATATTCATTCTCAATAGCAATAAAAGTTGAGAGGCAAATTCAATTGTTCGGCCCTTTCATTTCAATTTTTCAAAATCTTTAAAGTAGATTTTTACATCAACTATTCCATCAATGAATACTGGTTCCCCCAGGTCAGATGAAGATATATACTCCCCACATAGACTCGACCGCCTCCATATTTCATCGTTGGTTGGACATTCTTGAAATCTATTTCTGCATTACGTCTTCTCCATACTAACATCCAGCTATCTGATTTGAATATATTAAATTTACCCTCCTCTAAGAACAGAACTTTGTGCTGAAGTCCAATGGTATTATTAGAAAATATCCTTCCAAATTCTAATTCCTTAATTTATCAAGTACTAGAACGTCAATCTGCTCTTTTTGTGCTAGACTTATCTATGTAACGTCTGTAAAATTGTTCTTATATGATATACGAATGCTTAAAATATTGTTCTACTCGACTCCAGGTTGTTGCAATTCGAATTTGGAAAATTTTTATTTATTAGACACTGTTCAGAACGTTCATCGAGATGGTGTAGGACAAGGGTTTAAGGACTGCGAGGCAACCACCTTTAGCGGTGTGCAAAACGTTAAGCAAACTCTGATTTTTGGCTTTTCTCGAGTCGATCAGGAATGCGTGTCGCGAACCAGAGACATTTTATGTTGCTCTTTCGATCGTGTTTGTCCCGTCACGTATTCAATCGTGACCACGCAGAGCTCAGCGTAATCCCTCGATCCCGTTGATACAAAGTTCGTATTTGCCGGCGCGGCGACGTCTTCGATCGCCGAGCTAGCAGAAGGATGCGCTTCCCCGGGATCTCTCTGCCGAGGGGATATCTCTGTCAAACGACGACGGAATGCGCATACCTTCCGGCGCTCGCATCGATCTCCAAAACGTCTAAGTCTCTCCCGCGATCCCGTAACCGGTCGAGAAATTCTCTGACGTCTCGATGACGGAAGTTCGTGCTGCGGTTTAAGCGGAAAAGTTCCCCGAGCCCCGTGACGTTTGATCGATGTCGCTCGTATCTAATTTCGTAGAATTAGAGGCAAACGCCGGTCATATTAAGGAAAAGGAAATCCATCAACGGTACACAGTTGCCGGAGTTCCTCGGGGAAACCAGACTCTACCCCAATCTCGTCCCTCCCAGCGACGGGTTCCCGCGCATTTACATTTTCGCGGTGAAGAATTTGACAAATACCGGCTATGGATCCCCACTTGTTTACCGCAAGATCCGCCCTTTTTCGAGAATAACAGTAAATCTCTGTCTGCGAGAGGAACTATGGGGTTCAACGGAAAGTTCGTTTCGTTTTTGTGTCTTGGACCGGTGGGTCACAAAAATCTCCATTTCTAATTCAACAATTTTACAAATTCGTTATGGTTTTCTTAAAAAAACTCCGTATGTAAGATTTACCACAATTTTTACTATGTTGCATGTTCATAAACATTTCGTAAATTCGGTAAATTTTCTTTAAAAACTAGTCTCGTATATGAGTCTTATAATAAACCTAAATTATTAATAAAAACTGTATTAATGTTATCAGCGCACGGTTTCGATGTTGCTTGAAAGGATATTTAGATAAACAGTATTTTGTTATCATTTAAAAAATAAAATCTTACTTACGTTTGCTCACTTAAATAAAAGTCAATTTCTGACAGATATAATTTTTTAATGATTGCACGAATGTACCCAGATTTCTTGGTAACAATTACATTGACATGGGTCGTCTATGCTTAGAGTTTAAAGGGTAAAGGAACAAAGCTATTTTAAAATTTTATTCCGAGTTATTCGATGAGTTATTCAAATGAGTTATTCGCGAATCTACCATGACCGATGACAGCTAAACTGTTCTCCGAACTATTCCCGACGAGGAATTCCAAGAGAAATTTGGGAATACTCCGCACTCGCTCTAGGAGGCTAGTACGTCCTGAACCTGGATAGAACGAGCATAGCATTAAATTTAGAAAGCTTGCATCGTGCATTATCAATCCCTTCCGATTCGCCCAATAGTTCATTGGCATCCGTACTCTCTCCAGGAACTTCAGGAGTCGAAGTCGCTTTCACGTATCTTGAATGATTTTCGCTAATTATATTTCGATAATTATTCACAGTTGAACATGCTTGACAGATCTCGAGTTCGGAAAGATCTGGTAATTTCTAGTAATTTGAAAGTCTAGGAATTATTCACGTGACGAATACATCCATGGAGACTCTAATATTAATAATAATTTATGATATTCTCGAACATTTAGAAGACCGACAAGGTCATCGTGAGTGGAATGAGGATTTATATGAAAAGTGAAATATTTTTAAGTGATCCAGACAACAGTGACGTTACAAATCCATCACAGGATATCTGTTTCTCCGGAGAATACAAGCATTATTCTCAAAAACAGCTTGCAATGATGTGCATAATTAATAGGAGCTAACAATGTGTAGTTTACTTCACTTATTTATTAAAAATTTACAAATCCAGTTTTTTTTAATATACAGGGAAGACTGCAATATTATTAGAATTCCTCTAACATTAAATTAATTAAAATTCCTTTAAATAAGATATTTCAATTGAAAAAATCCCAGAAAGAAGTTTTTTAACCTCATTCAAAAACAAGTTATTTCGTTTCAGAGTGGATCCCGAAGACCTCCTTGACTAACTGCAAGTGTCCTATCAGCTCCGGCGAAGAAACCGCGGAGACCAGCCCGTTCGCTGTGGTAAGAGGTTCCCTATAAAAATTACAATAGCTCCGCGGAAAAAGATAAATGCGTTCAGCCCCGTTCCGCGCAGCGCCGTCACCGCGGAACGAGCTTTCGAAGAAGTTGAAACGCTGTTCTCTTTCGCGAAAGCCGGCCTCCTTGCGCAGCGGATTCGCCAGACAAAAGGACGGTTCCGTAGGGGCCGGGTCCGATACGAATCGTGCTTGCGACGTCAAACAATATTATTCAAGCTGTTTGAGGAATTCCGGTGCCGGTATCGCAATTCCACGGTTCGGTTGACAACGGTCTCCCGATCGACGTCGTCCGATTGCGTGCCCGGTGACGTCGAATTGCTCGCTTGACCAACAACGCTCCACTTTGTTCGGGCTTAAGACAACGGGAAGGGAAATTACAGCGTTGACTGGGGGCCGCGTAATACAGGTAGCAGTGGGACGAATAAACCAACGGATAGAGATAGAGAGAGATTGAAAGACGAAAGAGAGAGGGTGATCCCGAAACGGTCGTGGCCTGACAAATGAAAGACCGGACGCGGTAACCTTCTGCGGTCGCGCGGCTTTACGTCGACGAGACGCTGCCCCGGCCCGGAAGCGTCCGGCAATCTCATTGCTAGCGATTCAAATGAAAGGCCGGGGTCCCGGGAGCAGAGTCGCGCACGAACAAATCGGACGAATCCCATTTCATTTGCGGGCAGGGCCTTAAATTGCGAACGAGATCCTGTGGCGGCGCGTCGCATATGATTGCTCAAAGGTCTCTCCTCCGTACTGGCGCACCCGTCCCGCGATCCCCTATATCTTCGTCCCTGTCCCACCTGGACGGGACCGGGGGATCCGCTCCTCCTCCGATTTATCCCCGTCTTTCAACTTCGACTAGGTCTTTCCTAGGCCGGGATGGGGGCGGTGGCGTAATCGCCGTTGCCGGCAGGAATCGACGATGATGCCGCGCCGCCTTTTCTCTGCGAACGCTCCATAGAATACGACTCCGTCCAACGGAAAGAATCTTGTATACAGGGTGTACTTCTTGGTTTCAACGTCTCAACCTCTTGGCCGAGGCGAGACTCGATGCGGAAACACTCTTGGTCCGATATAAGGCGACGCTGTCTGGTTCGAAATAAGGGGATCGCTACACCCCTCTTCTTCCTCTGAAGTTCTTCGCATGATATCGTTTGCACATCGAAAAATTGTTCAGATACACTGTTCATTCAGATCTGTAAAGCTGCGTGGAAAGTTTTTTGAAATCAAATTTCCAAGAAGAATTGTTTTTTTCGAAAATATTTACACGATGTTTTACAAATCTCAAGGTACGGTATTTTCTCGATATCTTTTGTTGTTTACGACCATAAATATAAGTATAGACCGTAAATAATATTCTCTGTGCTATGAATTTTAATAAGAGCGTGCATAAAATTATTTTGACAGATGCAATATACCATTTATGAGAAATCTAATTTCATTAAAAGTGTTCCGGTAAAAAAATTTAAAAGTTTAGCATGATTTAGCACAACACGGAAATCTCAATGAAAAATTGAGGTCGCAATGTAATCAACGGAAATCGCATTAAAAATGTTAAAAATTGATGCATTGATGCAATTGGCAGACTGGGATTTCGAGTTTTTTACCGGTATCCATTCGTCACATTTTATAAAGTTCAAACTGAATAAAATTTTAACATTGGGTTTTCCAGCTTTCCTGCAACCATTTACTGGTTTTTATAAAGGGGAACTGAATAAAATTTGGATACTGGCTGTTCGAGTTTACGATTGATACCGCACACAGTTACATTTCATAAAATTCAAAACGTATAAATAAATTCCACGAATTAAAACTTGTACACAATATGGAAAGCTCCTAACGGATCAGATATTGAGTTTAATCGCATTGACTTTTTAGTAACATTTTTTTTCACATTTGGTAAAAGCGAAATTCTTCGGTTACAGAAAGTCATAACTCGGAATTTTACTGTAATTGTATAAACTCGTAACAGAAGTAGCAAAATAAAATTATGTTAACGCTATTTTTGCGTAGAAACATTATTACGGACAACAGTAGTTCCCTCTTTTTATATATAAAATTTCATTAAACAGTCCTATATAGTATAGATCTTATTATGTATACAGTATGTGCACAATATGTGTATAGTATGTGTATGGTACGCGGTCGAATGCGTAAATTTCCAAAATGTATAGAGATTATACAGATCTACGAAATGCATTTTTATAAATTTTCAACGCACGTCCCCATAAAAAAGTTGTAAAGTACAACATTTAGTATTTTACCTGCAATTCCTATCAATTTCAATTTTTTAAAAATTCCCTGCTTCACATCGTGTAGCAAACAAATCGTACTAACTCCTAAAAAAACCAAGTTGTATGTCTTTTTAAAACCGTCCCGTTATTACTTATGTCCGCGACACCCCGTAGATTCGGAACCAGCAGGCTGGGGGTAGGGCATTGTTGATTGGGGGTCGATGCCGAGTCTCGATTCCGCCGTCTATTGTCGAGTGGAAAGCTCGAGCGGAGGATCAGAGACCGCAGAGGGCTGAACGAAGAAACGGTGGCACCGGTGGATGCTGGCCGAGGGGATAGCCGGGGTACAGCGAGCACGTCGAAGAAAAGGGGGTTTAGGTAGCGGGCGAACGAGTAGAACCCGGCGTAAGAAGGCTTTCGCGCGGCGATCGTTCCTGGAATAAAGAAGACGGAACTGGGACGACGAATCCGTTTGCGAGGCGGATCAAAGATGCGGACGTATCCCTACCCGCGGGCTCTGTACTCCTGTTCATGGACCAGGCGTATTTGTCTCCCGTAATTCCTGCGTCGCTATCGAACCAAGCCACGGGTTGCTTCGTGCCAATATGAATTAGCGTCTCCGTGACTGTCGTATCGTCGGGACTGCCGAGCGACAGTGACAGCAGAGATGCTACATTGTACTGTGCCGACCGTGGGAGTGCTTTTTCGTCAACGAAACGTCTGCCATCGTGTTCGTCTTGTTTTTTCTGATTAAAATGACACCAAACACGATAATATCACGACCATAATTACCTATGTAACAAGCGATTAACATTTACGGTAGAGGTGCGCGAATTCTTAGCTTTGCTCGTTATTCACGTAATCATGCCCGTAATTATATCGTGTTTGGTGTCGTTTTAATTGGAAAAACGAGGCGAACACGATTGTAAAAGTTTCTTAAGGAAAATCAGAAATTATAAAAATTGCAATCTTTTGCCTCGCCTGCGCGAGTCTCGCCAATACTATTCTTTTTAAATATTTTCCTCAATTTCGTTTCATTCAGAAATAAGAACCGTGTTTAATACTTGAATGGAAAAAAAATGCAAACTACGGTGTACTTTAATGTGTACTCACCGTGGAAAACGACTCCCCTGGTACAAACAAAAGAAAGGCGTCGCTGTATGTATTATTCTTTTGAAAATTCGGATCATTTCATCAGGTATAAAAGTCACTGTATTTATATCCATCGTTAAAACTTCATGAAGTATTAAGAAACTCTAATGAACTGTTTCAATTATAGGGCCATGAAATATTTATGCAACGCTGTAGATAAATCCTTTTCTGACGTCTTTACTTTCTGTCTACATTCAGTCGAGTGAGCACCGTTCGAGATTACACAGGAGGATATTCAAAGCTTTTCTGCTGTACTCATAAGATTATAGCGAATATCATTCTGATTTTGTAATCGTGTTCTGGTTTTGTTACGTTTCATTCAGTTTACATTTTATATACATAATCATTAACATTATTTTTATGTACGGTGTAAAATACATAAAAGTGAAATTAGTACTCCCAAATGGAAAATGAGGAAAGTATATAAAAAATGCTAATAGACAAAACTTTATTATATGAAACTATAGTTAACAAATTCCTAACAATTTTTTGAAATGGGATCGTATATTTTTTAATATACCACTCGATGCTACTCATCGTTGCTTCCTACATAAAAGCGCTAAATCACGTACAGCAAAAAATCAATAGTTTAGAAGATATTTTGATTTTAATAATGAGTACAGGAATTATTAGTAATAACTTATTAGTGTGCAGGTATTAGCACCCCGCTAAGGGACATCCGGTATTAATGTAAATATATTGCTATACGTAATCGGGCCCGAAAGTTTTGCATTTAAATTAAATGCTCCTAATTTAAATTAAATTATAGGAGTGGGGCCAAAATTAGATTTTGTTGGGGGGGTCGACAATTTGTAGTTCCACCGCTGCGCATATGTATATCGAGGCATTGCCGTAGTTCCAAAATTGCCTCGAAATGTCTCTAAATTCCACGACGAAGACCACGGTGCCCCGTACGTCCCGAGAATAAGGGAGCTGGATGTCATGGGAAATGAAGACTTCCGCGGATCGAACGAACGAACGAACGTAGAAACCGAAGAATACGGGCGCGTTTCGTTGCGTCCTTCTATCCGCGCTCCACCCGCTCCCCCTCCACCCGGTTTGGTATATCTGACTCTTCCGGTAGGGTGACGCGGGACCGGAGGCGATGAAGCCACGGATCGACTTGACGAAATGAAACGTGGAAGCCGATAGACGCGATGCCGGGCTAAAACGGGGTCGATCGCGGCTCCTGGGGAAATAAGGAGCTCCCGAAGAGCGAACAGCGAGCAGGGTAGCAAGGGGGGCGGGGGGGGGGGGGAGGGAGGTGCGACGCCTGCGGCACGTAGATAAGATTCATGCGGGGGAGAGCCGAGAACTTCGACGGGCTGTGAACGAGGCCTAAACCCGGTTCGGCCCGACGACGACGACGTTGGCTGCGGCGGCGGCGGCGGTTACGCGAAAAATCCCTGCGAAGCGACGCATTCTCTCTTTACGATATTGGCCCCCGGGATGGATTCGATGGGCACTGATGCTCCTCCCCCCTCCTCCTCCTTCCCCGCCTATTCCTCCACGCCTACGCCCACACCTATATTCCCGAGCCACTCGAGGATTAAACCAGACTTACGACCGACTCGCGGTCTTTCCCCTGCCCGGGGATACTTTTGTTCGGATGATGTATAAGGAAGTTTTAGCTTAAGGTATTCTGAAACCTGAACACTACGGCTGGCGAGTAGACTAAGGGTGCTTATGGAAATTTACGTTTTTGTGCAGGATTTGCTAGCGGTGCCGTAGCCTGTTTTCGGTAGTCGTAGGCGACGGTACAGGGAGGATGGAAGGTGTTGGTGTTTTGAAGAGTTTTGGAATTTTTAGTGTTTTTTTTTTTAAGGTGATAGAAAATAGTTTTTTTTAAGCGTTGTTGTGAAGAGATATTTATTGCATTTTTGGGCTCTTAAAACTCCGTAATAAAAAGGTTAATGAGATTCTTGATTCTTTGAAAATATAATAGACTTATAAAAACTGTCTGCGTCGATTGCAAGGAATAGAAACTAAAGAAAATATTAGTTCCTCCCTTAATAATTTTAATAAAAATCATATATTGGCATCTTGAATTTTCAAAATTTTCCTACAATTTTGAATCTCATCTACTCAATTTTGCTAGAAATGCATAAAGATCCGCAGTCTAGTTATTACTATAAGTCAGTTCCCCCACTTCTTCGTTTCCCTAAGGTGGGAGGTGACGTTCCCCCACTATCAGTCGACCGAGTGAAATAGTGGGGGAATGTCACCGCCCACCTTAGGGAAATGTGGAAGTGGGAAAACAGGCCAAATAGAGTGTAAATTATTCGAACCTCGATTATCTGACCCAGTGAATGAGATTTCCCGAAAAATCTTCGAATGTTCAAAGAAAAAAAACATTAAATATTAATTTCATTAAAACATAATTAATTTCATAATTTTGAGTAATATCAAATTTCTCTAACAAGTGATTTCAAAACCGTTCGACTATCCGAACCACCCAGGGCCCAATTCGGAAAATTGACCGTACCTTAAAAATCCATTTTCTTTTTTGTTTATCGAATACACGCAGCCCTTTAACATTCAGTACGCCTGGCCCTAATCCATCAATGCCGAACCTTTGTCATGCGGCGTGCGAAAAACATTTTCGGATGCGAGATAAAGCAAGTGTGCCGCGCTTCTTTCAGTTTTCGTCAATGGAGAATCTTCGACCTTTCACTTATGCATCCATTTATTAACCCGGCCGGTCCATTCACGGAGGCTGCTTTGTGGTGGTGGACTACTCCAATACCGTGCCGCGATTCTTCAACAGAGTTTCAGCCCTTGATGCTACTTTCAGAGTACAAAAATCGGATCACAGGTCGCTATTCTTCTCTGATGCGCTCCAAGAATGGAGGCGGCTATTTCAATGTTTCTAAAACGAGCGACGCTAAAGCGAACCGTGATATGAAAAACGAAGACAGTGAGCGACGTCTAACCATGCACGATGCAACACGGTTCACCGTTACTAATAAGTTATAGCCTCGCTATGCATAATTATTGACTCGGCCTCGTTCATATGTAACAGAGCCTTTCGAGAACACCTACGAACCTATACCTGCTTATACAATGCGTGTAGACAATGCAAAGCTTCAAGAACTTTCTCGATTCGAACTAATAATAGTTACTTCTGTGATAGTAAATTCCATTTAGCTCTGTAAACGCCACGCCGCGGCGCCGTGTCAAAGGATCTAATGCTTCTCAGGGAAACCAGGATACACCGTTTAAAGGATGTATATAATGGGCCACGCCACAGAATTAACGAGTCGTTCAATTATTGCTGATAAACGATCTTCGAGCTTCTGTAAATTCGTGTGAAAAGATTTTACAACATTTTATTCACGCTCGTATTAAACAGCTTGGTCTCTGTTTTCATTCCCTCGAATTGTTAGTTTTACAAACGTTCTATTTTCTTATAAAACATAGGAATAAAAATTACCCACTTCCTTTTCAAATTTTACCAATCGTTGCTTTCTAATTGTCCATCACCTTCAAAACCGATTAAACTAATAAGATTTATTAAAAATTGTGCAAGCATCTGAAAATCAACATTTTATGTTGAATCCAACGTCCTACAGCGTTATACCCTTAAACTTCGAAAATAGTGCTAAAATCTATGCTAGATCGGCCGCTCGGACCGCTGTGTGATCCGGCGACTCTGGCTCTGGGTTCATAGACCCGACAGAGATTAAAGAGGCGAGTGCAAATAGTGTCTGAATATCTATTCTTGGGCCGACTGTACGTCGTCTAGCATCCATTGCGAATATAACTAATGAAAGAGGAGTTCGCCGAGTCCACCGTATTTTTCCAGGGACGCGTCGCTTCTTCGACAAGCTAGCAGTTGATAGACAGTCGGTGGCTGGGGTATCTGGGGCGCAGGTGGGCGGAAGAAGGGCGAGCCGCGAAGGGAAGAAGCGTAGCCAGTCGCCTGTGACCAGGGGAAATTATTTATCGGGCTCGGGCTCGGCCCCGAGGGATTTTGGAAACGCTCCATCTTCCGTCTCTCGAAAAACTCGGGCTGCCATTAACACGCCTTGTCCCTTCTCGCTGCGCGGCGCGGAGGAGCGGGACTTGGCCGGGATAAAAATTCGTGCGTCAACGGCAGAATACGATCCTTCTATTTTTTAATCTCGCGAGACCGGCCGAACTAGCGCGCGGTTTCCCGCCGAGCCGAGCCGAGCCGAGCCGGCGGCGGTTAAAAAGAAAGTGGAAATGGGTTCGTTAGAGAAAGAATGGAACGAAACGAGAAGGTTTCTGCCCGGGCCCCGAGGCTAATGAGAACCGATAAAATAGAAACGACCGCCGCCTCGCGCCGCGCCGGTGTGCCTGCAATTACTATCTCCTGCAGTAGTACCATATCGTTTTATATCGGTCTTAACGCAACCTTCTGAAAGACGCATCAATCTCGGATACGGTAGCCGCGCAAAATAACATCGGATCCTCGCCGCTCCGCCCTCAAAGAGGACTACGCGATACTCTTAATGTTCAATCTCTCCTCAATCTTCCGCCAGAGACGCGTCTCGCAAAAATCGCGTAGCGATAATTACAAATGAAATGAACAGGCGAAATGAAATCGTCGAGCACTTCAGTTCATTTTCTAACAAAATTGCTTTGCCATTCGTTTTTATTAAATTTATAAACGTGGCCCACCATACTGGGGGAAAAATACGACGAAGAGCGACGATAAAGCACGAAACGCGTTCAAAGTTAACTTTCAAAACCATCACTCTCCGCAACATTCCCCAAAAATTGAGGACGATAAAGAGAAACGGTTTTCAGGCTGCCATTCCGCGCCGATGAAAATCTATAAAGATCGGCCATTGAACGGCGCGCCGTAAAAGAGCAGTACAAATTTGTTATAAAAGCGGACAACGGTATCTAAAAGTCTGCTTCGCCGCAGTTGTTTATAGACTTCATCTAACGTCACAGCCTTTGGTTATTCAATTCTAATTTATTTTTATTAGGTGCAATAACGAGACCAACCATTTTGGAAGCAGTACGTCGAAAATGTGTCGTAAAACTTTCGTGAATAAGAGCTTAAATAGACCTGAGCTCCATCCTCTATAGTGAGTCACCTAACGTTTGTACCACAAATATCTTTTGTTGTGTTTAAAGATACGTCAAATGTCGTAAGGACAAGGTAAATGGTTTGGTGATGCTCATACGTTGCCAAAAAGATAGCTATTTTTATAGTTTTTTTTGAAAATCTCAAGCTGAACTTCATTTTTCCAAACTCCTTTTTAAACACCTTCGATTATAGTCCCTTTCATTTAGTAACTATAATTACTCAAGGTCATTCAAGGTCACAGACAGAGGTAACGTGTAAAATTTAAGAAGATTATTTTTGAGTGTTTGCTAAAAGATCCATCATTTCGAACATTCATGAGTATTCTGCTCTCATATTTTAAATCTTACGGAAGGGAAGGGAATTTTAGGGAA
This sequence comes from Lasioglossum leucozonium, assembly GCA_028454225.1. Classification (NCBI taxonomy): domain Eukaryota; kingdom Metazoa; phylum Arthropoda; class Insecta; order Hymenoptera; family Halictidae; genus Lasioglossum; species Lasioglossum leucozonium. The sequence goes on from CM052214.1 coordinate 8,997,114, forward strand.
GGTGAAAAGAGGATGGTCCTTTTTAAAAAAGTAAAGGTGACCTTGAGATCCCTAAAAAAAACAGCATAAAAACAAATATTTTGGAGCGTCGTATCTTCAAAAGTATCAAACAATATTTCAGGTGCAAACGTTAGGTGACTCGCTCTACATTACGTTTTCAAAAGCTACATGTTTCGAGGGCGGAACACAAACGAAATATTACAGGGGTATGAAACATTTTATTCAGGACACTCTATAGAGCCGCAAAAGCTGCAGTCAATCTTTTAGAGGAAAAAATCGTGGAGCTTTCACAGTTAAATCACGAATAACAGTTACGGTTAAAAGCACGACTCTCCCGAACAAAATCCCCCAAAAAACCGGGGAAAGATAAAGAGAAACAGTTTCCAGGCTGGCGTTCGGCGCCGCTGGGAATCTATAAAGATCGGCCATTGAACGTCGTACCATAAAAAAGCAGTGAAAATTTGTCGGACAGCGTTATCAAAGCGGAAACGGAACGTCACCGGGTTTACCATTCGCTACACGGTTTCGCCCGAACTTCGTTATTGTCCCCGCCACCCCTCTCGAAGCTCTAATCGCGCACCAATACCATGCCAGCCGTTGATTCAGAATCAGTTTGATCTAGACGACTATTGAACGAAGTGGGTCGCGGGGGATGCTAGCTAGATTACCGACTGAATCGACGCGTTATCAGGGGAACCAAACGACGATCGATGATTCGTAATATTACAAATTAGAAAAATTATGTTACTTGGCAGAGAATCATTGTTTTGAATGCTGACCTTCGCAATCTATTTCAAGGCCATTTTAATCTGAGAGGAGACAGCACATGGGCAAATAGATTCAAAATTTTGCTGTCTCAAAATAATATTTGAAATACTTTGCTTGTTACCTTGTGCAATACTTTCTACAGATAATTTAAATCACACGCGACTTTTCGTTTATAAACTCTGCGATCTTGCAAAATGTCTGTGCGTCGCCAAATATGCAACGGAAAAAAATGTTCAAAATATCGATTGCTACGATATATCAAGAAATCGGAGCAGCTCTTCTGCAGCTTCGTCGATAAAAAGAGTGAGAGTGACGGCGTGAGAGGGGGGGAGGGGAGAGAAAGTGGGTGGAGTAGTTTCGGGTATTATTCGGGTAAAATAACTTGACCCCGATAGGGGGACGCCTCGATTTAATGGCGTCCGTGGCGGAGGCATCCTCGAGCCGAACGCTGCCATTATTAGGATCATTGACGATTCATTTCCGGCATATGATAGAGGGTGTTTGACAGGACGGAACCGGGTCAAGCCTTACGCGTCACGCCGCGCGTCGTTTTGTCATCGTCACGGGGATCGATCGATCCGAGAGGGTTCTGCTCCGAAAGACCAACACACAGACACCGGCGCTCCCTCGTTCGATCGCCAGGAAAATATTGACTGTGCATTACGCGGAACCTACAAATTATTCCTGCACCCCACCCCGCTGAACCGTTACAAATATAATACAAAGCCGCGAACGATCGAAGCGCGACTCGGCCGGAAAAAATATCAGAACCATTCGTCACGGTTCAACGGACCCATCGGTCGATCAGAGATCGTTACACCATTGCTCTCGCCGAACGATCTCGACGCGATTACTTTGCGAGCTGAAGTAGACTGTCGCTTGCAAGTCGATTGGCTTGTCAACACAACTTTTCGAACCTTTTTCAACCGTTGATCGAGGAGTTTTTTTTTATTGATCTTTAAAGTTTGAAGTGAATCACATAAATTATAAACAAAATTTAATTACCAGACTGCGGATTTTTGTGCAAAATAAAAATTGCAACACGCGCGAGCCAATTAGAAATTTCTTCGATCCTTTAATTACTTATCACTATTAGACTTATAATTATTATAAATAAATTAATCGATTATTAATTATAAATAAATAACAGTTCTGTGTATTGCTCTAAATTCTTCTGTCATAACTGTATAACTGGACCATTAAAAATTCGTTTAAAAAAGAATTGTGCATTTTTGAATAATAAAGGTGTCATTCAATTTTAAAATGATCTAGCGACTTCTGCGCCACCCTATAGTAAAAACCTCCAAAGATTTTCAAGTTATAAAATTCGCACGTATGACGGTGGCGAAGTTCAAAAAAATTTGAGTTACAAATTTGTTTCGCCGTTTGAACTCAATTCGACGCGTTAATTCCGCTCGTTTGGCCACAACGCTTTGATCAAGGGCGGCGGAGCGAGCTGTCCGAGAACACATCGTGCAAATGTCGCGCAAAAATAACGAAAGTTGCTGCATTAATCCATACAGACGGGTTCGTTGAATCCATCATACGGCAAAGTGTCAAACATCGGATACCAATTTTTACCCGACGATCATCGAGCCCGATACGTCGTAATCTTTGATCGGAGCTGATCTCTCGATTGAAAGAGAAGCCTCTGTCGACTCGTTGTCGGTCAACCGTGTCATTATGCAGGGGATAGTGATCGAAAAATCATGGCAGCTCAATTTTCATATAATAGCATAATTCATATAAGAAAGACTCAGTACAGTAGAACCTCGCGATTTATTTGCAGGTTTATTCAATAACGTGATAAATTACCGAAAATAGGGCAAAATGTAATGGAATATAATGGAGAATATGCTATTGATTAAATCAAAGTATAAAACCAAATTCTTATCAATAATTATTACTTTTCAGTAGTTGCTGCGACAAAAGCCATGGGACCACAAGTCAGATGGTCGACTCACCTGCAACAGAAAAGGTAACTATTATTAGACCTATGTGGAAATTAATTTGTATTAACAATTATAGTTTCAGAATGTCACAATATTTTCGCAAGATAAATTTTGCAAAATGAAGCGGTAATACAGAAGAAATGTAATTGTTATTGCTTACTGCAGTGTGAAATCAATGCATTTCTCAATTTATTGAATGAAACGAAGTGGAAAATTAAAAGATACTGTTATTGAGGCATTCTGCTGTCTGTTCCATTCAACTGAAAATATTGAAAGAGCTCGTATACCGTTGGAAACGTGGAAACACTGTTATTATTATTATATCTTTAATTATTAAGTTGCATGTATAATAACCACGACACACAACTACATGTAAAAACCATATTTATCAGTAAACCATAAATATCAGAATTTTCAATCGGTAATAGGTCTCCCATAATCTTCAAGTTGACCTCCGTAATCGCCATGATCAATATCTAATGTAAGTTCATTAGAAGCAGCAGCATCTTCACTTAAGCTCGAGGACCCCAGACCCTTCAAATAGGACGCGAAATCTTGACATTTCTTATGGCTTAATCTCTGTGTAGATAAGATTCCCGGTAATTCCTGGAAATGGAACTGTTATCGCCGGCAAGTTTACACTTAGGATTATTATTGGTCGCTATTTGAAACCTAATTCAGACGATTATAGAAACTTTCCAGTACTTAACCAACGCGAGATCTTCAGAAATGGCTAGTCCAAAAATTCTCGTGCGATTTTATCCATTTTTACATTACACTCTATTTCCATCGATAAGTACATTTGCATACAAACATACATTCGCATACGTGAGACATGAGAGCATTGGTGTGCCGAGGAGAGCGACGCAAGTGGTTCGAAATCGCCAAAACGTGGTCAAAAATCACTTTTTCAACTACGTCCAAAATTAATGAATACTACTACTTTCCAGTATTTTTTTTCAGTTAGAACAACTCAGTATAGCAAGAACGATCAGAGTAATACACATGGTATGTTAGAATACTATCAGGACGTCGGGGCATCGGAATAGCATCAAGACATCAGGACAACAGAATAACATCAAGACATCAGGGACACGGGACGTCAGAATATCAGGACATTATGACATTAAAATAGCATCAGAACACCACGACATGAGAATAGCATCAGGACATTAGGACACTACACTAGCATCAGCATACCAAGCCATAAGGAGATCAGAATAGCATCAGGACATTAGGACACTAGACTAGCATCAGGACACCAAGCCATAAGCAGATCAGAATAGCATCAGACATTAGGACATTAGGACACAAGAATAGCATCTGGACATCTGGACATTAGGACATCAGTACATTAGGATATCAGGACATCAGAATAGCATCAGGGCATTAAGACGTCAGGACACGAGGACATGAGGACATCAGGACATCAAGACGTCAGGATATTAGAACATCAGGAAATTACGACATCAGGACATCAAGACCTCAGGACATTAGAACATCAGGACATTAGGACATCAGAATAGCATCTGGACATCGGGACGCAGTTCAGCTGCAGTTCTCAAACACAGGGAAGAGATTCTGTTGAATCCTTTCCGTTTGGTGCCACAATAGCGGGCGGTCCTACGGGCTATAGGCGGCAGCAAGTGCAACAATGAAGGAGTTCTACCGAAGCAGCACTCGAATGCTCAACACCGGCGACGAATTTCCGTATCGTCCCGTTGTTGCTTCGGCATTTGAACGGTGCGGGCGCGGTGTGCCGGTGACCGCGAGCTTTTTCCGTTGCGGGGCCTGCCATTTGATTAATCCATTAGCCGCGCTACAAAATTACAGGCCGCTGCGCAAACTTCCCGTAATATCCTTTTAGCAATTAAACGCTAATTAGTTCCTCGAAACCCTTTGAGATTAATGTTGGCCGGCTTGTGTAGCTGCGTTGTACCTGTCAGGACACGGTGTATATACGGGGATGAACATATACACGTTGAACCGGACGAAGGATGGTCAGGAGAGGGGGAAAGGTTGGGGAGGGAACGACGAGCCTTTGTCGTCTTAATGAAACGTCACTATCCAACGTCCCTCGGTATTTCTGGCTCGGGAAGGATGCTGCATCCTAACCGTTCCGACACGCTCGATAGCCCCGTCGATGACAAGGACACGCTGTTCGTTTGACCCCGTCATATGGTAAGGGGGGTGGGCCCGGGGGTAGGAGGAGGAGGGTGGGACAGGGTTCCATCCGAAAAGATGGAACTCGGACGGAGAGCGGGCTCCGGGCAAAGGTGGAATCGATGAAATGGACCGCGACCACCGCAAAACGGAGCGCCACGCCGCCGCGCCGAGCGGATCAAACAATCGCCGACGGTTTTTTCGGTATATGTGCAGGTATCCCGCGGGAAGAGCGCGGCGGATATCAAAGTTAAAGCGACGTCGGTTGAAACGCAAATCGTGTCGAAGTCCGGGGTGTGGGTCTCGGGCTAACCGGGCTTGGAAAAATACAGAATTCGATTGAAGCTCCGGCCGGTAATTAGAGGTTTCCGGGACTGGCGGGAGAGGAGGAGGAGGAGGTCGTTGAAAGGGTCGGTGTCAAACTTCTCCCGTTGATTGAAATGCCGAATGCCCGTGCCTTTGACGAGCCCCAGAAACGGCTGCAGATCGCGAGACTACCGCGAGCATTTCTCCCGGTTGGAGATCGTCGAACGACCCTTTTCGACGACGGATAGAGGACACGATAAACTGGCGTTGGCGGGGGGCGACTTTGAAAAAGCGACGAGCATGCGTCGACGTCTTTCAACGAGATCCTGAGGCGCGAATCGCGGAAAAACGCGCGGATATGCACCGGTACCCGGCGCAATATGTACACGTGTCCCCGCTCTGCCGGTCCAGATTAAAGAGAGTTTTATGCGAGGCGCGGCGCGCGGTTATTAATCCTTGGAAAAGCCACGTCAGGACGCGACGCACGGAGAGAAAAAGAAAGAAACGACGCGCCGCGCCGGGGATAGGTTATAAGAGCGACGCCGCTATAAGCCAAAGGGCAAAACGGAGGTGGAGATCGACTGTTCCCTCCGGTTTCGCTCTCATCGGTCTCCCGGCTCGTTGACGGCGTCGTCATCGTCACGTCCGCGGACCAATTTTTCCTCTCTCCGGCCACGCGATCGATCTCGCGAACGCTGCTCGCTGCATCTTAACGGGGATTCTCGGGCTGCCAGCCTCGAAAAATCGATTTTTTAACCGCCGCCCCACTGCCGTTTCTAGGGCTGTGCCGGATTCATTTCTGACCCCGACGATATTTCACCGATGCACGGGGTGAGGCACCTGTGCACCTCGAATAGCTTCGGAATTATTGTAATATATTCCAGTGTATTCTACTATATTCTTATACAATATTCTAGTATATTCTAACAATGGATTTTATGTATCAATTAAATAAGCAATAATTAGGTTTTAATGAATAGTAAATTCGCCATTAGTAGCTCGTGCACGTTGAGTCATTAGGACGCTAAATGCATCATTACAATCTGTTCGTGGAATCGGATATTATTTATGGTGCATATTATTACATTTATACAACGTGTCATCAACATAAAGTGTGTTTAAAACAAACCTCGTGGGAAAGTGTCGGTTAAACATAAAGTGGGGTTTATAGTTTTCATGAAATATTTCATACAAACATTATATTATACAGGACAATATCCTTATAATAAACACTACATAGTAATATTATGTACTATACTGTTTAATAGTTTGTTCCAGATTTTTGATTTTTTATAGCAGTACATGTCGTTAAAAGTATATCCGTCAATATATATAGATCAAACTTAATTTTTATTTATTTAAACAATGCATTGTACATGTACCTGTGAAAATTATCGAGTAAATATCTTCAAAACTAAATCTATGAAACCAAACCCGCACCGTCAAGCAATATAATACAGGTTAATAAATATAATTTTCCATATGTTTGTATGTATGAAATTAAACCGCAATGACGATTACCTATGCTCATAAAATCACTCAGGATATTGATTTACGATTACCAAAATGGTTTAACAAAATATGTGTATCTATAAACTGCAGTGCAAAATACATTGGTTTTAAATTAATTTCAATATTGATATTAATATATTGAAATTCATATATTGAAATTAATATTCACTTTCTTGTGCCTTATAATCTAACGATAAGCTTTTCTCATTTATCAACGATGCTCCCGTTTACTTTTTAATATATTAATAAACTGCTCATAAATATGTACTAAAATTTAGACCCGGCAATCAGAAAAATAGTTGCTCTGTCTGTTAAAAATTTGTATTTATTTACAGAATTTACATAACTCGCAGTATTTTTAATGAGAACAATATACACGGTGTCCCATTTAAATCGATCTAGTCGAATATCTCCCAAAATGTTAGTGATACTAAAAAAATGCGTAGAGGTCGTGTAAAGGTCAACTTTGTTTTTAAGTGAAGTTGTTTCGTTTCTCAGTATTCGCAAGAGAATTACAGTGTTATTTGACGTTAGATAGTTATAAGAACAAAATTATTTCCCAGTAGATGCAACGTGGAAAGGTTCACACATTATTGTAACATAATATCAATTGTGTCGCTACGTTAATGTATCGTACACATTAAGAAACGCATGAAAGCACATACATATTACGTTCTTCGTAATTGTTGTTGGTTTAACATCGAAGACCTCCGGAATATTTCTTTAGGAAGCACTGCGCGATTGAAAACTACTATTACGCGAGTATTTCTTAAAGGGCCCGCTGTTCTCAAGATATGAAGATCAGTTTTATATTTCCCGTTCCCTTTCTCTTTTTTCCGAATATAATGGTACTCGCTTCTGCGAAACGCGACAAAGGAGCCCAGGACGAACACAATATAAAGGCATACGTTTCTGGCTGAGAATACCAGGGATAAAATAAAATTGTCCTCTACATTGTAGGTATCTGGACATACCAGTGTATGGAACATTTTACGATGGACGCGGCCATTTATAATGCCAAAATCGATCATGGAAACGGCGGGGAAACTCGCTACGTTTTAACTTTAGCATTGTCCTCTACCGAATATGCAGCGTATATGACGTCGTTGCTGACTTATTTCTGAAATTCATTTCTAAAATTGCTACTTCTGTTACAGTTAATGAACGTACGCGGGAAAACTACGAGCGAGAAAAGAAATTGTTCGTTGATATCAGAGTCGGACGTATTGGCAACGAACAAAGGAAAATTCAACCTGCGGTAATTAGAAAAATGACATACCTGTATTAATATTAATTTACGTCTGATATTACCCAGAAAGTTTGCGAATTACAAATGATGAAGGAAATATTCCATACGGCGTAGTACAGTATAATAGTAATGAAAAATTGCATATTTATAATAATAGTACTTATAATTACTTTGTCTAGAATATTTCCATTGTTATTTGTAATTGACAAAATAAATTTCTAATAAATATATTAGTAATGATATGTAATTTTTTAAATTTTCATGGCATGTTGACACTTTCGTATTCTTTTTCAATAAACGTATACTAATAAAGATTTTTTTATGTATACTGTTTTCGTTCAGTAGTTTCTGAAAAAGATGAATTTTTAAGTCATGGTGAAATATATTTGATGAATTCGAAAACTAGTTATTTGTAACTCATTAAAAACAATAAAAAAAGAAACACACTTTCGTTTAAACTTCAATGTATATACTTGACCAAGAAAATAATTATTTTGCACGAAGACAACGTCGCAAGCAACTCGTAATTTTACAGTTTGATTTATACAAATACAACAGTAATATTTCTTCTCAGTTGTTTATTTTAACGAGCCATACTTCTCGCAAGAGTTCCTTCAAAGCAGAATCCACTTCCCTTCATTAATAGAAATCTCGATAGCCTGTTCAATGCGAATTAATCCTTTATTGATACATAATAAATTACCAATAATTGTTCGAATTAATCTCGTCAAATCGTTTCGATATCGTTGAATATCTGTTCCATCTTCATGCAAGAGCGAAATACTCATAAAACTTTTATCATTATTACAGGACTTGAAGAACGCTTTATACAAGTCGTCGAATTTGTCTTGACGTCGGCTACATCGCTATCAAGTAAAAAATGTATAGAGAGAATTAAAAAATCAAGGTGACTTTAATTTTTTATTTAAAAATAAAACTTTCTTCAATTTTTTACATTAAAGTTTACACAAGAGTGAGCACTGATAAATTTTTGTTGCAAACACGTTTTCGTATATACCAGTGCTCAGTTTCATTTTAAGCACGCTTAACTTCTCAACCAGTGGACTCCTAATGTTAAATCTCGGATTTTTGCAATTCTCTCGCCAAAATCTACGGGACCGTATAAAAAAAAGTCAAAAATTTTTGGTCCCGTAAGATGAAATTGAATCAAGACTCATTTTCACAGTGACAAATAGCACTCATACAATTTCAAACAATTCGTCGCGATGAACATTTATAAAATGATCATATATATGTACTTGATAAAAGTCTGTACTTACATGAAAATTAATTTTTCAGCTAAACCTTCGATCGGGACCACCGCGCGGGGACGAAGACAACAGCGCAATGAATATTGCCGTTCCATTTCCCGCGGCGTGTTTAAAAGTTCCGCGTCTCGATACAGAAAAGACGGAGGAATATTCCACGATCCATAAAAGGCCGGGTCGGGTCGGGCTGGGCCGGGCTTTTACGGTTTCAAATACATTTATCACGCAATTAAAAAGCGATTTCGCGGCGTGTTAATTCGCGAGGATCGCAGCGGAAGAAAAGTGCCGAGGTTTCCGCGAGGTTCTTGCCTTGCCGAGGGAACGGAACGGCCCACCGAACTTTTAATTCTGTGGATCGGGCGTTTCCGCCCTGGAATCCCTTTCTTTTTTTATTCCTCCGCAGAGGAGAAAGCCGATTCTGAATCCTTCGCGAAATGCTATCCACCGTCTCTTACGCGGCTGGATCGTTATCGAAGACTATACTACTTTTTTTCCCGGCGAGGTGTAGTGGTTCTACGATCGCTATCGCCTGGGCTGCGACTACAAATGTTCCCGGGAGAATGACTCTAGCCGGCAAGGATACAGATCGTTACCAAGGTATTCACCCGTCGAGGATCGAGCCACAAATCGAGATCAACGACCGACACCCGGTTATTTTGCCATCGTTAATGCACGAATATAGCGTTTTATTTGTGAATTATTTAGAGCGTCTTCCGCGAAAGGTTGACGGCGCTCCTTCTGACCCAGCAATCGATGACACGATTTTCTAACGGTTTCTTCGAAAAGTTTATATGTTTTCATAGGGCGATTGTCGTAACGTGACGACTTCATACGACTCGTGTATTATTCATTGTAAACAGACATGGTTCGCATAAATATTGCGCGGCTTCTGTGCTGAGCTGTAATCGCTTTGTTGTTACTTTGCTTCTTTATCGGGACATGGAAATCATTTTTTTAAATAAAAGGGGTAATATTTGTATCGAGTTTGAATAAAGCATAAAATTTTACGTGAAAAATTGTTAGAAGTTAAATGTTAGATGAATTTGATTTTTGTGGATGAATTTTAACTCAAGTGGAATCATATAAAATATTATTTTCGGTGGTTAGATTTTGGCAATTGCAATGGAAAGCAACTGAAATAAGAATCTTACAATTATATCGTTTCCTTACAAAAATCCATTCGATATAATCATTTCTAAATAATTTTATTCTGGTATTTTATTCATCAATTTTATCAAACAAATTTAGTACCTTTGAAGTGATATATTCTGTTTTTAGAGCAGCACGTAAGCTCGCAATGGTCCTACCTGAGAGGATTATTAACGTATTATTAATACTAGTACATATTAATAATTATATCAATAATTATAATTAATAATTTACGCGGCTATTTGCGACCACCCGTGTGTCAGGTTACAATGGAAAGGCCGCTGGCTATTATTCGTTCCAACAGAAACTCGTATTTATCAGAAATCTTTATATATATTTTGCATAGGTTACGAGTATAGCGTAGCTTTTAATTAAAACAGTTCGAACATCGTATAAAGCTACGTAATGGACACAAAGTACAGGTACAACTTGCAAATAGTTTTTAAAATGCGTATCGATTATTTGAAAGTGCAGAGATCAGTTTGATACCTGACGATATTCATTCTAGAGCAAATTAGAGGTAATGTGGAATACGAGCTGTAGGGAACCGCCGCTAGTGGTAGTGAAGTATGTGGCTCGGTTACTTGAAACGGGGCATACCGGAAATTTACCAGCTCGTTACAACGTTAATTTTAAAGAACTGTAGCGACTCGTTCGCTACCATACCCCGGGTAAAACCCCGTCTAGTAAAAGACCATAATTTTTATAAGGGTTTTTAGTTAGGCCCTGGTCAAGCCGGCTGGGGACACATCTGGCAGCCAGATTTTGCCCGGGCCGATACCAGTCCGCCTGCAATTACCCTTGGTGCATAACGTACGTACCTTGAAAGCACAAGAACAGGTGTGAAAAGGGCTGAGGAGTTGCCGGCCGGGAGAAATGCGAGAAGCGGGGCCCCGGCCGGCGGTAGTCCCAGCATGACAGGAGACGGAAAAGGGTCAGAAGGACCCTGGGAGAGGAGGTTTAGCGGGTAGGGGGCGATCCTTTTTTTTCCGATCGCGCCGAGTCCCGCACTCCCCCCGGTTTGTTACCGCACCACGGCTCGAACGACACTGATTTTCTGAAAAGGGAGGTCGTTCT